>BSBN01000254.1:44738425-45434350 GCA_027924645.1 Cunninghamia lanceolata | reverse complement strand
ATTTTTCTCTGTTTACATCGACTACTTCTTTTGAGATGCCATATCTTTTGGCAACTTCCTCTACTTCCCTTCTCACTTTTCTCTTCATGTTTGGTTGTCCTTGTTCAACATGAATTTTCACACTCAATTCTTGAAAGTTTCCGAACCTTTCTGCCTCAGGGTCCTTGGGCTGACTCAGCATGTGTTAGATATGCAACTCTAGGATTTTCTCATCTACTTCACACCCCATTGGCATAATCCAGACTGTCCTTGGCTCCACTACCTCCATTAAGCATTGATCAATGTCTACCATAAAGCACACTGTATCCTTGTATTTTTCAACCATGAATTGGGGAATTCTTTCTCTGGCATGCATCATACCTTTAAAATTCTTGAAATATCCCCAGATAGCTATGCTTTGAGCCTTGGCATCACCAAGCCCATGCATATAATCTTTGATAAGTATGGCAACAAGCCTATCATTTTGCCATATCCAACCACTAGTTCCAGGTAGCTCATTCATATGGTAGAAGAATAGACATAGTATCAAGCCACTATACTTAAATGAATTCTTCTTATCTTTCTTTACTTTCTACAAATTCTCTAACAGTTGGTTTAGGAGAAGACACAAAGATCATAATTAGCATTTTCCCTTAGCATCTGATAAGTAGTGTATATTGTTGTTTCAGATACAGAATTCTCCCTGCTAGAGTAATATATCTTATAACCAATTATCATAGAAGCAAATTTGATATCTGGATCTGTGATATCCTCTATTGTCATTACTCTCTTGTCAAATTTTGATCTAGTAGCCTCAGTTATAGTTTGGTTTTTGACTGATCTGAGAGCAGGCAACCCACTGGATGAGTGCAATCCAGTTATCACCCTAATGGCATCTTTTGTGATCTTAAATGGCCTCATCAACCACATGAAGTTGTCATTCATTCTACTCAAAACATACTAGACCCATTCATCTTCTGCAAAATAGGGGAAATGAATGTAATGTCCAAAATGCTTATCCTGAATGGCCTTGTATTGGGGTTTAAGTTCAAATGATTCATCTATTAGTTTCTTATGATAGATATCCATCAGTTTGGATTCTCCAAATTCCTCAATATTTGCGTGTATGTAAACCCTAACATCTTCTACATGCAGAGCTCCATGTAGAATGCTAGAGAAGACACCTAATGGATCAACTTCTAGGGATTTGTAAGGATGTTTCTTGAACTTAGGGGGTGGCCTATCAGTAATCTTAACAACATTTGGAGTAGCCATCTTGCAAAAGATTCAATGAGAGATATCCAAGAACAAAAATACCTTTTTACGCTTCTAGGGTTCATGATAGGAGCTGAAGAAATTGTTGGTTGAATCGAATTCTACGGTTGATCCTTGAGAGGGTTGAAGCAATCATGTTGCAGAGCTCCTTCTTTCTTCTTCTTGAATGCAAATGTGCAAATGATGAACAAAAGAATCCTTTTATTTATGCGCAAACCCTAATTCCATTTTGCAATAAATGCACAACTTAAGTAATTCTGGTTGCCTTGTTCTTCTTGTTTTGAGAGAGATCTTTCCCAATCACTAAGAGGCTCTTGGTGATTATTCACAATCTATCTTCTTTTCTTCAATCATTCCATTTATTAGATCAAGATCAAGATATTTTCAATTTTTGAATCATACCGAATCTAACAATGAAAATCCTGTTTTTGCCAGATGACTGTCAAACCAAATTAATCTAGGATGATTAACCTTTTCAAACTCCTTGTGGATCTTTCATATTTTGACCAAGTGATATTTAGATGTTTCTCTAAGAGTCCTTTTAATCCATAACACTTCATGTGCCAATCTTAGGCACCAATTGACTGGCTGGGGGAAATTGTTTTCTTTGGTGACTCCCCCTGAGCCAGAGCTTGTCTATTTAGTTTCCAGAAGGAATATCAGCACCAGATTCTGGTGCGGATCAATCCTCAACATTTTTTGTACTTCTCTTCACCCAAATCTTATTCATTTCCCTCTGAATTTCATTTGCATTCACTTTTCCTTTTCCTTTGTCTTGATTTTGGTTATGATGCACCGTACCCTTTTTGTCTTGATTCTTACTTCTACAGAATTTCGCAGTATGACCGGATCTATTGCAATTGTAGCAAACAACATTTCTTTGCATATTTGACAGGTATCCTCTTGATCTACATTGATTAGCCATATGTCCCATTCTATTGCATGCAAAACATCTACCTTTGAATGAGTTGTTTATTTGTATATTTCTACATTCATGAGATTTGTGACCATCCCTTTTGTAGTTAAAACACTGTCTAGAGAAGGATGAATTAGCCTAATTCATTCTTCTTCTGCATTGATTTGCTTTATGACTGAAGTTATTGCAATTGTAGTAGTATCCATTAAAGGATGGATATCTTTAAGCATTTGGTTGCCTTACTAGAGATTTTCTAGGTATGTTCCTTGGATTTCCAGATCCAGAGTTCCTCTAACTAGATCTAGAGCTTTCACCTTTCTCATATCCCAATCCATGCTTGTCATCTATCCTCTTTTGGCTTTCAAGAAGAACTTCAAGTTGAGCAGAGCTTATCTTGAATTTCTCTTTGTATTTATTTGTTGTTTGAAGATCCCTTTTAAGAGTGTCTATCTGATTCTCAAGTTGTTCTTCATTAGCTCTAGCTTCTTCAAGAACATATTCTAGATGCCTGATTATTCTATCCATTTTGTCATAGTCTTCTGATTTCTCCTTAAGAGATTGTTTTAGATTATCTTTAATTTTTCTTTTTTCTTCAATTTCTTGAGTGAATTTCATAACCCCTAATTCCATTTCATGTCTTACCATAATGACCTCTTTTGATAGCTTCTCACATAACTTGTTTTTCTCATTTATATCTTCATTAGTATCATTGGGTTCACTTTGACTTGCTAATTTTTGATGTAGTTCCTTTCTTTTCTTCACTGAGATACTTAGTTTTTCTTTGAGTTCATTTATGAAATCATCAGCTTGTTTGAGTTTATTTATGAAATCATCAACTTGCTTGAGTCTTTCTCTCAGGTTATTGACTTTAGAGTGAGATTGCTCAAGATCATCTAGGGTAGACTAAAGTTGTTCCCTTATACCATACATATCCATTGAGATTCCTAGACCTTCCTCAAGTTGTTAGGCTCTGTCTAGAGGTACTTGGCTCTGATACCAATTGTTGGAAATAAGGTAGATAACTAAGAGGGGGGGTAAATTAGTTATCTTAAACTTCTTAACTTTCTTTTCTTCTTTAACAATAGTGCAGTATCAAAACATATAAGCATAAATGAACATGAAACTAGAAATGAAATCAACACACATAACACAAGGATTTTTACATGGAAAACCCTGCTAAGGGAAAAACCATGGGGTGACTAACCCAAGATTGTATTCTCCATTAAAAGAATAAGAAGTACAAAATGGCACTTACCAATTAGGGCTCACTACTCGAGCACACTGCTCACAAGAGGCTCACTACCTACAAGAGACTCACTATCTACAAGGTATATAGAAAGTAACAAAGTGTTTGAACTGATCAGAGGCATCCACATATGTTGAGTTTTAGTTTCGATTAGGCTCAATATATTGATCTGCTACACTTCATTCTTCCTCTTCTTAGTTCTGTTGTATTGTCACATACCAGATTTGTCTAACTAATTCCACACTGCTCTTTACTTTTCTTCACACACACTAACACACAACTCTCCACTTCACATCAAAATACATCTAGTATATATATCCACACAAATGATTTTAACATCTTTTTAGTCAGCATCTGAAATAGTCAAGATTTTCTCAAACTCTGGTCTATCAGCTGAATCCTTGCTTACTAAGTGATGTGTATAAAATAGATAGTTATAGAAGTCATCAATCATGTCGGCCAACCATGAATGATCCCTCAAGAATCTTGATCACCATCAATTCCTCATATGGATTAAGGTCTGATGCTCTACCGATCAGTTCATCCTCAGTCTACTCTGCCAAATAGGAACCCAACACTTAGGTGCTCATATCTTTTCACTCTTTCATCACCGGAGGCTCAATCTTTGGAATGTAGCAGTCATAGTACTCCTCTTGATGTCCCCAAGTCTATACTTTTCTAAGATACTTCCTCTGAGAGATCTGGACCTGATTGTCAGACCTTGCCGCATGCTCTGTTCTTGCTCACCAAACCAAAACACTCTTCAATCTGACTTCTGGTATAGACATATCATGTGCTGCAAATGTGTGGAATGGACTTTGTTGCCATCAATGACAACACTCATGAAGCCACATAGTGTCTCTTGCCAACATATAGTTCTTGTAAGAAATAAGAACAGAGAAATCCATATCTGCGTTGATTTCAAGAATCTCAACCAGTCTTCTCTAAAAGATAACTACCCCCTACCCATCATGGACCAAGTGTTACAAACAGTAACTGGTATAGAAATGCTGTCAATGTTAGATAGTTTTTTAGGATATAATCAAGTAGAGGTCAGCAAAGTAGATCAGTACAAGACTGCTTTCACAACACCTTGGGGCACGTTTGCATATTGCGGGATGCCTTTTGGTCTGATCAATGCTGGCGCCACATTCCAGAGATTGATGGACCTTGCCTTCAGAGATGAGATGGGGAAATTCACTATGCTGTATCTTGATGACTTGATTGTTTTCTCCAAATAGTGTCATGATCATGTGTATCATTTATGACAAGTGCTAGAAAGATGTCAGCAAAATGGTATCTCTCTCAACCCTAAGAAGTCAGTTTTCAAGGTTATAGAAGGTAAACTTCTTGGTCACATTATATCCGAAGAAGGCACTAAAATTGACTTAGAAAGAGTCAAATCTATTCAAAGCCTTACTCTGCCTGCTATTAAGGCTACAGTTCGCTCTTTCTTCAAAAAGGTGAATTTTCTACGGAGATTCATTCTAGAATTCACAGAGAAAACCCATCACATCGTCAACATGATGAAGGGTAAAGCTACTTTATGTTGGAGTGTGGAAGGTAAAGTGACATTTCAGGATATCAAGAAGGATATAGCTCATGCTCTAGTCCTTGTTTGTCCTAACTATACCAAGGATTTTGTAGTATACAGCTACGCTTCTGAACATACACTTTCGGCCATTCTTGTTTAGCAGAATGAAGAAGGTGTGTAATCTCCTATTTCATTTATTAGTTGTCCTCTGAAGGCTCATGAATTGAAATATTCAAATATGGAGAAGCATACTTATGCCATGGTTAAGGTGGTAAAGTATTTCTGGATCTATATTCTAAATTCACATACTGTTATTTTGGTGCCTGATACAATAGTAAAGTCAATTCTGACTCAACAAGAGTTCAGAACCAAAAGAGGAAATTGAATTGCTAAGATCCAAGAGTTTGATCTTGATATAAAACCTACTGAGCTTGTGCATAGTAGAGGTTTGTGTCAATTGATTGCTGACAATGTACCAAAAGAGACAGGAGATGAAGAAGCTGAGGATATGTCAATTGTTCTTTTTGTCACTACTACGGATGAGTGGTATTCAAATATTACTCATTTCCTTACCTATGGCGAATGTCCTCATCTATCTTATAAAGAGAAAAGAACTATCAAATTGAAGGCTACTAACTATGTCCTATGGGACAATGGTTTGTATAAGAGGAGTCTTGATGGAGTATTTCTCCGTTACATGGATAAAGCGCAACAAAGTAGAGTACTAGAGTCTTTCCACAATTTGGCCTATGGAGGACATTTTTCTGCACCTGTGACAGCTCATGAGATTCTGTAGGCTAGATACTATTGGCCCACACTATTTTAGGATGTCTACAACTGGGTACGTAGGTGTGAGTTGTGTCAACAGTTTGTTGGAAAACCTAAGTTGGTTGCACTACCTCTTAACCCAGTGGTGATTGAAGAACCTTTTCAGCAATGGGGCATCGACTTCACTGGTACTATGAAACCACCATCAAGTATGGGACACAACTTTGTTCTCACCGTGACAGATTATTTTACCATGTGGGTGGAAGCCATCCCAGTTAAGCATGCTACTTCTAAAGTGGTATGTAATTTCCTTAAGGAAAACATTATTTCCCAGTTTGGAGTCCCAAACAAGGTTGTAGTAGATAATGCTACTTTTTTATCTTCCAACAAGATTACTGGCTTTTGCTATGAGCATGGGATCATTCTTTCACACTCTTCAAACTATTATCCACAAGGAAATGGTCAGGCAGAATCAAGTAACAAAAATTTAGTTACTATTATCAGGAAATTGGTGGATCATAATTAGAGAACTTGGCATAAAGCATTATTTGATGCTTTATGGGAAAACAAGATTACCCATAAAAGGGCAATAGGTATATCACCTTTTTAGCTTCTGTATGGTCTAAATGTAAAGATAGAAATTACCTTGGAGTACTGGCATTGAAGTTGGCAAAGACAGTGGAAGATAGAACTTTTAAAAGCTCTATTGACAAAAGGATCATGTACCTAATTGAACTTGAGGAGCAGTGAGCTATGGTAGTGGATTGTATCGCTGAACATCAAAGTCAGGTAAAGAAACTCTTTGACAAGAAAACCAGGACTCGTGAGTTTCAAATTGGAGATCAAGTCTTGTTATGGGACAAGAGGAGAGAACCGAAAGGAATGCATGGGAAGTTTGATTCCTTATGGAGAGGCCCGTTCACCATCCATCAACTTTGTGGTGAAAATAGCTTCTTGCTAGAGTATCTAGATGGAACACCATTCTTTCTACCTCATAGTGGACAACATCTGAAGCACTTCAATCCTTGAAGTATAAGATAAGTTCATTTGTACATTTGTATAGTTTTATGTTTTTATTTTTGTGTTTTTGTTTATTCTTTTGTGTCTTTTTTCTATTTGGTAGCTTGATTCTATGGCCATATGGCATGGATGGAGGCACTTAGAGACTAGATTCTTCTCCCTTTGATTGTTTCAAAGTTTGATCAATGAAAGTTCCCCAGTAAGAGCTAGTTGTTGTCATCAATATCAGCTATGCTTGTTTTTGTAAACACCCCCTACGAAACTTGTCCATTTCGTAGTCTACACTCTAAGTTCACAAATCAAGACAAGATTCTCTTGGCCTCATGCGAAGTCATATGGCATCCTAAACTAGTTTGTGACATTCCCTTGAATCGATTACTCAAAGTTTGTGCAAATCGATTAGGTTGCAAACTGATCAAAATACCAATTTTGATCATTTTGAAACTTTATGTGCAAAGTTGGCAAAATTTGCCGCTATTGCATACCTTTTTATTTTCTTGTGTTATGTCAGCAAAATTTGCTACTTTTACATAGTTTTTAGTTTGAAGAGTAGCAATTTTTGCCCCCGTTACATGTTCTTCATTGATAGCAAGTGCATAGGTGGTACTTTTTACCATCGTTGTGTTATGAATGACACATGTCAGGTCAGTGATTTTCACTGCCTGAGTAAGATCATGAAGATCTCAAACTTTAGTGGCATTTATGGCCAATCATGTTAACATTAATAACATGCTTTTTAACCCTTTTTAATGGGTAAATTCATTCTATTTCTTTATTTCTCTTTCTCTAATGCCTCCCAGTTGATTCTTGAACCCTTCCTCAAACTGGTCAATCGTGTTGATCTTGAATTCAAATGGATTTCGAGTTGCCACCTCGCACTTAGGGTTTCACTCTTTTTGACAATTAAGTCTTTAAACCATTGTTTTTGTTATTGTTTACTTCTAGGATTTTCTTTTTCTTGTTCTTTGTAGTGGTTGTTCATGTCCTTTAGGAATTATATTGTTCAAATGTTGTTCAAAGAAAATCATCATTTTTGCATCTTCCTTCTTTTTGAGTCATTCCTAAAACCCTAGTTTTTGCTCAATTCCCCTTTGGCCGATGTTTTATAGTAAGGGTTTGCCAATATTTGTCTCATCAGGAGTTAATCTTTGCATGCCCACATGGAAAGTTTTACCCCTTAAAACATGTTCATTAAAAACCTTGAAACATCAACATGCGATGTCGGTGATAATGGCTGCTCCAACATGTTTTTGTTATGTTCAGATTTTATGTAATGTCAGCTATATTTGTCGATTGAAGTCCTTTCATAAATTTGTGAATAAATGCTAAGACGGCAGGAATCACCATTTAAGCATTTGGAGTTGTATCCAAATGTGTATGGGCAGTGAAATTCACTGCCCTTACACGAAGAAAACCTTGAAACATCAACCTATGATGTTGGTGAATTTAACTGCCCAAACACTTGCAATTTTCTCCTAAACCATGCAATGTTAGAAAAATTCACCGCCCAAACAATCAGATTGTTCCAAAATGCAAAAGCGGTAATTTCTACCGCTAATACACTTGTATTTCAACCTACCTGCAGGGTCAGTAAAAATTACCGCTCTGACACTTGCGAACTATCCCATACATGCAAGGCAAAAAATTTTGCCACTCGTGCACCCATTCTCTCAAATTTTTATAACTCTAGGATATTTTCAATTTTTCTTTTCCTAACCCACTTTCCTCCATTTTTTGACCCACTTGCACTCTATCCCTTTCAAGCGTATCCTCATAGTCGTGATCATTGACATGCAATTTTCCCACATTATCAGTATTTCCCCTAATTGCATGATCATGGCTTTTTGTTGCAGTTCCTTCTATGGATTTTCTCTCTTCACCAACATCCTTCTGGTGATAGATTTTTCACATGACTGAGTTGTCTCCAAAGAAGTCAAAAGTGATAAAGTATAAGTATTAGGGTGTTTTTCCAATCACCTCAGTTACTTCTAATGTTAATGATATTTGGGATATAGAGATTGGCCATGTGAACATGGCTGAGTTTGTGGAAAGAACTAAGTCCAATAATCCTATTTCTGCAATGAAGAAGATTATTGACAATAACATTCATTTGGTGTCGTCTTTCCCAGTGGTAGCCCATAACACAGAGTTTGTTCTTCAGTGTACTTAGTTTTACAACAAAGATACTAGGACAGTGATGGATGCAAATGGCAATGTGATAATCAGATTATATCCTGAATTCATTGATAAAGTTTTCATGTACCCTACTGTTACAAAAGTAATAAAACTAGATTTTGCTGAAGCACAAAAATAGTATGACAAAAATCCTGAGAAGGGTAAGAAGATAATCAGTACTAAATGGCTCAAGACTTCAAGGTCAAACTTGTCTAGGTGGCCGAGGAGTTTTCCTAGAAGTGATTTTGTAGAAGAAGTTGGTGATCTTATAACTCTTCTTAGCAAGATAAAGGGATTGGCCTCTTCCTCACTATTTCATGAGTGGATGTACCCTTTCATCAAGGTAATACTCTAAGGTAAACAAGACATATTTTGGGGTGAGCAAATCAGCAATGCTCTTCATGAGCAATTAACAAAAGTATCCACTACCTTCAAATTCTACATGACTTCTTACCTAGCGTATATAGCAGCCTTGATGAGAATCTTTCCAAGTCTGACATCAGAAGGAGATAGGAGAGTAATTCCTATGTATCGCTACTATTCTCAATTGACATTGAAGGGTTCTATTCATGACTTCAGGAGGGTAAATGATGCTTTCTTCATAGTGTTCTTCTATCTTTTTGACCCTCAGCTAGAACAGAGAAGAGTTTTAGATGAAGCTTGGTCAGTGGTGAATGATTTTGGATGCATGTTCTTACAATTTCCTTCTTTCTCATATTTAAGGGTTGGATTTTTCCAAGGTCATCCCTATATGTTGCCAAGGTTTGCCTCAAACAAACTTGTTTTAAGGGAATTATGTAGACAAATGATTGTCATAAATAATAAACAAATGGAGCTCAAGAAACCAGGTTTCAAGTTTCCAGTTGAAATTGGTAGGTTTTCAGTATCAACTACTGCAAAGGCTAGAGCCTTGGAAACTGAAATGCAACTGGTAACCACGAAACAATTCTAAAGAAGACCAAAGTTTGATTACAGAGGTGTGAAATATAAGATCAAGAGGAAAACCCAGTTCCATGAACCTATGGTTGAGGATGTCTTAGTAGATTTGAGGATAGAAGAAGATGTCAGAAAGTTAGATTATAGCCGGTTATCTATGGAGCATATTGAATATCTAGGATTGGCTGACATTCCTAAAGACCTAGTGGATGATGAAGAGTTGATCGATGATAGATATAACACTAAATAGGTTGCTAGCTCTCCTCTCCCTCCTATCCAATGGTCTTAGAAAGAATTGACCTCTCTGAGGAAAAGGTTTGAGCCTATATTGGCAAACACCAATAAGTGGCTAGAAGATAAGGGAATTGCTTTGAAAGAATTCCTTACAGGATTAGAGACTAAAATCTAAGAACAAATAGGTAAATAGGTGGAGAATAGGATGAAGAACAAGAGTGATGTTCCCTCTTCTTCCAAGCCACATGAGCCTAGGATCAAATTTGTGATGAAGAAGTCAAAAGCTATGGAGAAAGAGTCAGAGATAGAAGATATGGAAATTGAAAAATAGAGCACTGAAGAGCCAACTACCAATGAAATGGAGGTTGAAGATAGGCTACAGATGAACAAGGAGATGAAGTTTTGTCTCCATAGGAGAATGTACAACATGAAATGGGAGTCTCTTCTCCTTTGTCTGACACACTTGTTTCAGTTCCTTTGTCTATTTCACCCATTGATATCCCCTCTTCTGAATCTCCCTCACCTTCCAAAACAATTTTTGACAATCCTCAAAATACTTTTGAAGATGTTCTTCATTCCTCAGAGTCTATTCCTAGCTCGTCCTCCTCATCTTTTGATATTGGGCATACTTCTATATTTCATCATTTTGTAATGAACAATGAACATGTTTCTAATGTGAATGTAATAGGTGCAATTTTTTCTAATACTCCACCTATTGTTTCCACTTCTAGTGCAAGTGCAGTTTTGGTAACACCAACAATGGGAATAGATCCTAATGTGAGTACTTCTGTGCTTCCACCATGGTTGTCAGCGTATACAACAAAAAAGAAGAAACAAGCCATCTCTCCAAATGACTTTGATTTTAGTAAGTTGGTGCCTGTGAAAGCTAAGACCCCAAAGAAGCCAAAGATTCTTTTGAGAATGTTTGGAGACAAGGGACACAAATTTCTAGAGATTGCAAGACCCCCATAGGATGCAACCATGGAAAATTTTAGTATGAATGATTACTCTATCTCTAGGGTTGAGTTAGGCAAAATAAGTCATGAAAGTGCAAAGACTAACATGCAGTCAGCAATGGACTTTCTAATTTAGAAGTTTGACAAGGAA
The DNA here is from genome assembly GCA_027924645.1 of Cunninghamia lanceolata. Taxonomy (NCBI): domain Eukaryota; kingdom Viridiplantae; phylum Streptophyta; class Pinopsida; order Cupressales; family Cupressaceae; genus Cunninghamia; species Cunninghamia lanceolata. The sequence continues at coordinate 45,423,160 of BSBN01000254.1, read as the reverse complement.
AAAGAACTGAAAGATTATTACAAAGCAATGGTTGAATAGTTGACTACAGTGGTGAGAAAATAACTTTGAATTTAGAATCAGTAACTCCTGAGGCCATTTCTATAGAAGACCCTATTATCTAGAAAGCAGAAAAGACTCGTCTTAAGGGAAGAGTACTTGAAGAGTACTTGGAAAGGATTCATACACAAGGAATCTCTCTACTTACAAAGCTATATGAGAAGCGAGATAAAATGGAGAAAATAAGAGCCGAACTTGATGACCTGATTGATGTTATTTCTCAAGATATCGAGCGCCTAGAACATAATCATGATAAGTGGGTGGAGATGAGAAACTTGAAATAAGCACTCTGATATCAATTGGTGTCATTCCAAATAGGGATTCTTATACTAAAACCAAAGAGGCATTGATATATCAGATCTGTGTGCTAAAAGATTTGATCAATGACTTGGAAACTGTAAGGAAAATAAGTGATCAAAGTGATGTTAGTTTTTTGCATAAATTGGACGAACTGCGATGCAAACTAATGTCACAAGATAACCAAATTCTTTCTATAGAAGAGATCATTCAGGAATTTGAAAATATGTTCTAGAAAGAGTTTGAGGACAAAACATTTTCAATGGCCTTCGTGGACAATATTCTTGACAATCAGTTCACTTTGGATAATCTGAAGGCCAAGTTAACTAGTCACGCAAAATTAGTCACCATAGTCAGAGATGCCATAGTTAGAGTCAGGATGTTTTTCAAGAACATGGTTAGTCCAAACAGTCTTGGGATGCAAGTAGCTTTCACCATGTATGATTGCCATATGAAGAAAGATGGCAATACAAGTTAAAGCAGTTTTTCCATTACTTAGTTTATTTTCCACTTTTCGGATGTACTTTTGAAATAATTTTGGACATATTTACGTGTACTTTTCTCAAATGTAATTACATGTAAAAACATAGGAAGTCCCAAATCAAAAAGGACTCCTTTGTTGATTAAGTCATAGTTCATTTTTCTTTTCCTATTTCTACTCTCAGTTTCTCTTATAAATAAAGAGGACCCCCATTGTAATGAGCCATCTTTTAGTTATTGAAGCAAAAATCTAGCAAATTGAAGAGCATTTTGAGACTTTGTGTTCAAATTGTAAATCAAATTTTATCAATTGAATAGAAAATCAAGTGATCGTTCAATCTTTGTGTCGAAATAACTTGTGGCGTATTCAAAATTGTTCTTATGTCCTTTTCCTAATACTATCTTATCTGCTTGATCAAATTGTAGTGTGAGTGTGAATAATCTAGGAGAGGTTCTAAAGTTGATTGTGGAGACTTTGTCCTACAACAATTATCTTTAGTTTGTGATTTTATGTTTTGAAGTAAAAGATATTGGAAAGGCTTTGAACTACTATTATCTTTTGTGATCATATATTTTGTTGTAGTATTCGATGAAGACTTTGGGCTACACCTTATCCTACTTAGTTCTAAGTTATAAATTAGTAAAAGAAGTAATGATAGACTTTGTGCTCTTGTGGTTTCTTGATTATTCAAATTTGTGTTGAGAAAGTACTCTTTCATTTTGTAAACATCATTTCTAAAAAAAAGAGGAATGGATGATATGGTCTCACCCCATAAGTTAGTATTTAGTTTAAATAAGTTTGTTAGAGTTGATAGGGAACCTTCCCTTGTTGAGAGGATAGATTTATCTCATTACACTATGGTCAATATAACCATTTTGCCTTCAGTTAGTTGAAGACACAATATTCACCCAACACAGCTCTTGACAATCATCAAGCGTAATATCAGATAACACCCATCGAAATGATAGGTACCTTATTTGGAGTTCCTATTTCCATATTGATTGATACTAGACCTACTGAGAATTTGGTATCACCAATAGTTTTGAATAAATTTCCTAGAAAAGATGGATAGATGTCTATACCTTGGACTGCAGAATACGCTAACCAAACCAAGGCCTAGGTAGAGCAATATTTGTTTGAGGCAAGGATTAATTTTCCAAGTTTTTCAACTAAGGTAAACCTGTATGTAGCCCCCTTAGGTTCCTATGATGTTATTATAGGAATGAATTGGTTATGGAAGCATAGAGGTAGAGTTGATTATTTTTCAAAAGCAATTGAGTGTTTAGATGACTTGGGGAATAATGTGAGTTTTCAGGGTATCTAAAGAGAAGTCAAGATTAGACTTATTTCTTCTAAGGAATTAAAAAGTGCTAGACACAAAGGCTGTCAGCTTTTTGCAGTTAAAATGGAACAAGTTGAGGAAAGTCCTAAAAACCCAATTTATCTTTTGAAGAAAAGTATCCTTATCTCTGAGATTTGCAAGATGTTTTTCTTGAGGAACTTCTCAGATTACATCCCAAGAGGACTTTTGACTTTGCAATTGATATCAAACTAGGATCTAAGCCTATTTCCAAAGCACCCTACCATATGACAACTACTGAATTAATGGAATTAAAAGCTCAGTTACAAGAATTGTTGGCTAAGGGTTTGAGTAGACCTAGTGTCTAACCTTGGGGAGCACCAGTTATCTTCATCAAGAAAAAGGATGGAACCCTAAGATTATGTATTGATTATCATATGCTCAATTAGGCAATGATAAAGAATAAGTATCATTTGCCAAATATAGATGATCTTTTTGATCAAATGTGTGGAGCTGCGGTGTTCTCAAAGGTCAATTTGCAATCAGTGTATCATCAATTAAGATTGAAGGATGAGGATATCCATAAAATAGCCTTCAGGACAAGGTATGGACACTACAATTTCACAGTGTTACCTTTTGGTCTGACAAATGCCCCTTAACATTTATGAATCTCATGAATAATGTGTTTAGAGATTGTTTAGATAAGTTTGTTCTGGTTTTCTTCAATGATATTTTCATCTATTCTAAAAATGAAGAAGATCATAGGTAACATTTGCAAATTGTATTGCAATGATTGAGGAAACATAAGTTGTATGCAAAACTATCAAAGTGTTCTTTCTTTCAAAAACAAATTCAGTATCTCAGGCATATAATATCTGCTCAGAGGATATCTATTGATCTAGCCAAAATCAGAGACATTCTTGATTGGCCTATACCTTCCAATGTGCATGATGTACATAGTTTCATGGGTTTGGCAGGTTATTATAGAAAATTTGTTCTAAATTTCTCAAATATTGCAAGCCTGATCACCTCCTTGCAAAGAAAAGGAAAGCACCTTGAGTCGACAAATAAATGTCAAAAGGTGTTTGATCTATTGAAAGAAAAGTTAACAATTGCTCCAATTTTAAAAGTTCCTAACACCAAAGGACAATTTGAAATCATAACTGATGCCTCAAGGGAAGGATTAGTGGGTGTACTTATGCAAGACAGGCGAGTAATTGCCTATGAATCAAAGAAGTTAAAAAATTATGAACAAAATTATGCCCCACATGATTTAGATCTAGCAGTAGTGATTCATGCTTTGCAAATATGGCGTCATTATTTGTTGGGAAAAACTTTTGTACTTAAGTTAGATCATCAAAGTCTTATATACATATTTTCGCAACCACATCTCAATCCGTGGCAAAGAAGATGGTTAGAATTGATATTTGATTATGATTTCAAAATAAGATACATAAAGGGAAAGGAAAACATAGTAGCTGATGCCTTGAGATGAAGAAGGCATATTACTGTGATTGTTACTATTCATGCAAATTTTAAAGACTTAGTACTATAAAAATTGTCTGGGGATGAATATTATGAATAAGTCAAGCAAGATCTTAGAGACAATCCTAAAGACTCAAAGTATGATGGGTTTCATTTTGAGCCTGATGGATTATTGAGATTCAAAGGAAGAATTTACATTCCAAATTTGGTTGAATTAAGAAATCTTGTGTGGAAAGACATCCATTATGCACCTTATTCTAGTCATCTAGGAGTAACTAAACTTCTAACAGATGTGAAACCTCTTTACTTTTGGAAAGGAATGAAGGGTGATGTTGCAAAATTTGTAGCTAGTTGCCTAGAGTGTTAGAGAGTAAAGGTAGAACATCAACACTCCACAGGATTATTGTATACACATGACATACCTGTCTGGCAATGGCAAGCTATAAGTATGGACTTTCTTCAAGGATTGCCAATGTCCAAGAATAGACATGGTGCCATTCTGGGTGTGGTTGATAAACTCACCAAAGTTGTACATTTCATACTAGGAAATCTAACTAATAGAGCACTAGTCTTGGCTCACAAATTTGTTCAGGAGATTTTTAGATTGCACAGAGTTCTTGAAAAGATTATCTCGGATAGAGATGCGCGAATAACATCAATGTTTTGGAAAACCTTGTTCTTAGGATAGGAACCAAACTTAATGTAAGTACAAAATATCATCCTAAAATAGATGGTGAAACTGAGAGAGTTAACCAGGTTTTAGAGGATTTATTGTGAATGTATTGCATGGATCAACAATATAAGTGGGAAGAATATTTACCACTAGTGGAATTTGCTTATATCAATTCCTATCACTCTGCCATTAAGATGGCACCATTTGAAGCATTTTATGGAAGGAATTACAAAACTCCCATAGGCTGGGATAAGCTAGAAAATAGGATTAACATTGGTCCAGAGATGCTAGCTAAAATGGAAGAAAAAGTTAAAATGATCATGAAAAGATTTGCAGAAGCCAATGACATGCCAAAAAGTTATGATGATCACAAGCGGACACCTAGACATTTCTCTTTTGGAGAGAAAGTTCTTTTGAGAGTTAAACCATAGAAAAGCTCTATCAAATTTGGGAAATATTCTAAACTAGCTCCTTGCTACATGGGACCCTTCAATGTTCTTGAAATTATCAATCCAGTTTCCTACAACATTGCTCTACCCCCAACCTTGTCTAAAATGTGCAATGTTTTTCATGTTTCTTATTTAAAGAATTTTTTTGTAGGAGATAATCATATTTTGAATTGGAATGCATTACAGATGAAGGAATTAGGGGTGGTCAAAGTTGAACCTCTCAAATTGTTCAAAACACGCAAGCTCTGCTTGCGTAATAGAGAAGTTATAAAGTGTAAAGTGTAATGGGACCAATATGTAGAAGACAATGCCACTTGGGAGGATTACAATGAAATTTATCATAAATTTCCTTATCTTTTTCATGCTTTTAACAATTAAACTAAAGACTTGTTTTAAAACTATATTTTGATACATTAAATCATTAGGGACGATGACTCTTTAGGAGAGAGATATGCTACATCCTCATTTTGGCATGCTTTTACTTTTCACTTTTACATAGATAGAAATAAATTGTTGAACAAGTATTTTTGTATAAGAGTTATATGCTTTGTTAATGAGACTTAATGGAATATTCTGGAGACATTAATTTCATGGAAAAATAGTTTGTGTGATTATGTTTATTTTGAATGATTAAAGTTAATAATACCTTATGTAATAAATTGTTATTCTTATGTTTTAGTGATTGGGACATTGATACGCTAATCATGAGCTATATATGAAAGTTTTAAATAGGAAACAGGTATTTGCGACTCTCTGCAAAATAGAGAGAAAGTATCTTTGGGGGAGGAGAACATAGACCTTGGGTTACCAACTAGTATTTGCTAATTGAGTATAGTGTGAATCTGATAGTGGACTCAAGTTAGTCGAGGTAAGTCCTATTTTTAGTCAAACCCATGATTGACTCGACAAGATTGTCGATGTCTTTTAAATTCTATCTTTTGAGTTAGTAGTGTATCAATTTTATCTTTTGTGCAAAACAACATTGTTAGATTAGAGCATCAGTTGTTTACGACTAAAGTAACTTTTTAATGCTACATCATAAATGGATGTGTATGCATCGTCAAACATAGAGGGATAAATAGCTACCACCTAGTGTCACAATGCACATTTATGTAGTCTGACTGACATGAAATAATGTGTTTTTGTGGAGGGGAGATAACCTCGAGCCTATCATGTTTAACATAAGTTCTTAAACCTACTATTATTTTTTTATCATTTCACATGCTTGTGTATACTTAAACACTTTGCAAATATGTGTGTTAGGTTAGTTTATCCTCTGTATTTGTTAAACTCCTGTAGCCTTTTTGTCTTTAACAGATGTTCTTACTTACCCAACAATTCCATTTTTTTATGGGTTGGGTGTATGTAGTCAATGTGAATTGGGTGGGTAGGAGACTCTTATTATATTGTTGGATGTGGAATACCCTAGGAAATTATCTATATTATTAAATATATATATATATATATATATATATATATATATATATATATATATATATATATATATATATATATATATATTTGTTGTGTATAGAGATATTGAAAAATAGTTACAACCTTTTGAAGTCGGTTAGGTTGAAAACATCATTTGATGACTCTCATTTTGAAACCTATTCAATTTATGAGAGGATAACCCTCATGTTGTATGCACATAAGTTCATATAGATTGGTATAAGTTTTATACCTTGCGATTAAAGGTTTAAAAATTGAAAAATGTCCATGATAAGTATGATACTGATATTATTATAAGAATAGTGAATTATTATAACTTATTAACTCATACCCCATGATGGCATCATCGTGGATTGTCATAGTCTCTTACTGAGTCATCCTGGCATGTCAAAATGCTATTGCAAATAGCAAGTAGTGGCTCTTAGCTATCGTATAAGGATGGAAAGAGGATAGAGATGAAAACTGGTTGCATGGAATCACAAGAAACAATTACTTATGAATGGAGGTGATAGGAGAGATGCGAGATATATAGCTTTATTTATCTTTGAACATGGGTCTCTTGAAAAGAGAGGGTGACAAATACACTTTCTAAAGTGGGAAGATACTTAGGTAGAGCATAGAGCATAGAAGCTGAAGTGTGGCATCGTGAGCTCCATAGTGAGAAAGGAGAACCATTATTGCATATGCCAAAACCCTCATAGGTGTTTACTAATAAAACCTACCTTTCTTTCATTTGCATGATACTATAATATGGTGTTTTCTGTTGGCATATGTAGAAAAGGATTAGCAAAAATGCATTGTTTATCACTAAAATGTATTGTTAGCTTCAATGCTCCTTTTGTGTTCAATAAATAGTATCTGCTTGATGATTATGAGATAACGTTAGTATGCACCCTTAAAACTGTAGGTCCTGAAGTAATATTTTCTCTTTGGTTAAGATAAACACTGTGCACATTCTTTCTTGTGCTTCTTGCAAAGCTCCTACCTATCGCAGGGTCAAGAAAGGTTTGGTATGAACCCATAGAATTTGAAAGTCTCTGTCTATATGTATTATAAATCTTAGACATATAAATCCGAGAGTCTTTAAATCCATTGGCATGTATAGAGCCAAGAGTCTTTAAATCCCTATGTAATAATAATATCTCACTATGTAAAGAAATCCACTATGAAATGTAAAGCTAAGCCTCTACAAGCTCTCACTACATTCATTATTTATGACAACATTATCAAGTTATTAAGGAGCAAATTTTACTTGATTAGTAACCAATGATTGGTATAGTCTATGGGCATATTGTAATGATAATTAGTCTTTCATAAAAGAAGATTATTACTACAACCCTATATATGAAAACAAAGTAGAAAATTGGAGGTTCATTTAAAAAAGAACTCTTTCTAACCTTGGGTTAATTATTAATAAGACCCTATCTATTATAGTTATTTTAAACCGATCTTATTAACAGTTGGTTAAGTCCCTTTACGGTATTCAAGTTTAATCAAGCTAAGTCAATAAACCTAGGTGGATAATTTCTTAAACAATTTGTATGATGACAAACCTTAGGGTGGTATAATTAGATTTCCTAGGGGAAGGTTAACCTCATTGATCAACATGAACAATACCCTAGAGAGTAGTTTATTAATAAACAATCTTCCAAACAAGAGTTGTCAAAACTAAAAAGACTGTGTCAATGAAATTAACCTATTTTCTTTCCTTACAAGTTATCATTTCGTTATTCTATTATGGTGGGATAGGATAATTGTTATACATCAAAATAATATTATGAGTGTTGTTATGCCATAGAAGCAATAAGTATCCTAGTAAAGGAAGAAAAACCCTAGAAGTCTAAGTGATTATTTAGATAACCTAACTAGTTGAGGAGACTAAACCAATTAATGAGTGAATAAACTCATTTAAATAAATCAATTGTAGGATTGTGACATTATCCAAGTCGAGTTGGGGTGGGTGAACAAATTGACTATGTTTATTGCAAATGCTTTTCTTATTGAAACTTTTTCCAAAGTAATGCACATGCCTCTAAGTGCATTGTCGATTCACCATATCTAGGATTACATAACCTATTGATATGATCATGCTTGGCTAGAGGGAATCTAGGGTTGTATGATCAATAGTGTTACATGGGATACAACACCGGTACTTGAATAGCAAATACTGTAGGTCACCCTAAGTCAATACTCTTCACAAAGGGTAGGGCCACTTCTGGAATGGAAGGTGTGTAGGAGACTGTCGATCTATGGTTGGAGGCAGATCACTTCAAAGATGTTTTCTCTTTCTACTACATGAGGCATGATTAGGCTTGTGATAAGGATGTCAGCAATCTAGATGCAGTAAATGTTGGTAAGAAGATTGTAAATTCTAATGTTATGTGTATTTCAATGTAATTTATTTACTTGGAATTGGAAAGACAAATTTATATCTTGCTAAAGTTATATAATCTGAGGAAAAGAAGATTGGTTCAATTTAATACATTCGATTTCATGTTAATTATGAAAAGAAAATTTATTACTGTTTTCTCTCAAGAGTCTTTTTACTTCATGGTAATTATTAGTTTTGTGAAGTATGGATATTACAATTATGAAGCATCCAAGAAAGAGAAGGATATGGAGAAGAAAGGGAATGAATGAGAAACAATTGGGCAAGTAAGAAATTGAATGTGAGAGTTGAAGGTATGTCATCTTTGCAATCTCAATTTGATATGGTAAAAATTCTTAATCATTGATTGAAAATCATGATGCAATTTTAAATCTAAATATAGATGTTGCACCAATTGATCAATTATTTAATGAGAAAAAATTATCTAATGAATCTAGTTTTCATTAAGAATACCTCATATAATTTTGTGTAAAAAATTTAAATTTTTAATTAAAAATGATGAGAATATTCCACAACTAATGCCTAAGAAGAAATGCTCATAAAATATATAAAATATTTTTAGAAAACTTAATTGAAACCAAAGGATGTCAATTGTTTGTTTGTTAAAAGGATGAAGAATCTTGAGTTTAGACCCATCATGAAGAGTCTTGGTCTAAGAACATTAAATAATAATGAAAAATATATTATAAAAATCAAATCAATGCATATCAAAGTGTGGGTTCAAGCTCACACACCAAAGATAGTAACGCTACATGAAGTATCATTACATCAACTATAGTAAGTATTCAAACAAAGACATCTCACTTGATAATAAAAACCATTCAAGCACTAAAAATAAGTAGAAAAACACTAATACAATCCATTGGGAGGCATGGAAGAGTTGATGACCTGAATAGCAATGAACTATGAGCATTGTTTGGTAGACACCCATGGAAAGATAAAGTCATAGTTGAAGCCTTAAAATCCTTAATTGAATATTTTTGAAAAAATAACATGAGAGTATCCCCTAACCAAAGGGATGTTTTAAAAAGGAGAATTTGTTATAAAAACCATGAGCCACATCTAAATCAGTTTTTGATATAACTGAAATATAAATTTTCTATAAATTTGTAGAGAGATATCTTCAAAAACAAAATTCAAAGATATTTCGAAATGACAAAACATTTTATGTCAAAATAAATGACACATAAACAACTTGTTGTTGTAGAGTCCACATTAAATTTTTTATGCATTACGATATTTTTTGAAATGTATGTGTATATTTACATACCAATGATATTTTGTAAGAGTGTGTGATAGAAGCTCTACTTAAATCAGAAAGAGATTTCATTAAATAGGCATCTTTTGTAAGAGTAGATGGAGCAATTATTTTATAAGAAAACATATTTGGATGGAACATGTGATAGTTGTGGTGGTTTGTAATGTTTGAGAAATTCTGTACACATGGAGAATACAAATGAAATTGTAAATGAACTAGTAAAGTTTAGAAAAATATAAGTCAGTGGAATACACTCTAAAAGATGGTAAAGAGGAAAAAATGTGAATTGATGAGTGAAAACTACTAGTATATAAATATATGCCTATTTTTCAAGAAAAGATAGTGTATGAGTATGCTAGACATACACATAGAGCTCAATAGTTGCACTTACAATTTAGGTTATACAAGGTCACATTTAATAGTCATATGATCATGTGAATTGTAGACTTTGTAGAGAATTATACACTACAACCACATAATGAGATTCAATCACAATAGTACAACCCCATTTAAGTTGCCATATTTGTGCTTATAGCACTCATTCATTGACTTGATAGTACAACCGAAGATAGAAACATCTTAAGGGAGTATTATATTTATATTAGTGATGATCACACATATTTTACAAAGTTTATGCAAGGTTGATTTCAATTCTTTTATAGTAATTTGACTAGTAGAAACATCATGTTTAGTCAACATATAAAATGATCAAATAATTGTACATCACAATTCAAAAACTCATAGATGTTCTACTGGTTGAGTAGAATGCATATGATGAGTGGTGTTCAACATATATAGAATTTATCTAAGGTCAGGAATGGAAAAGGGGAGCATGATGGTGTTGGAGAATGTATTAAAAGAACATTAGTATGAGAAGAGTTGAAGTACAAAGACTATGTGAACTTGATAGATGTGGCATCCATCATCAAATAGTGTAACTCTACAATAGGTCTAGATAATGAAGGTAAGTCTATAGTTCATAGATTTTTTTGGTTAATAGAAGTAGCCAACATTGCAAAATATGAAGCTATTAGCAATAGGATATGTACACTCAAAATCGTGACTCTGGTTGCCTAGAGGCTATCAAGTCAGATCTCAGCACGCACATGGACCCTTTCGCTCCTTGCCATGGGGTGATCCACCATGTCACTCTTGCTCACATGGAATTAGCCAGTTGAGAGGAGCCAAGACACGGCGGGGGTCTAGCTCATTGGAGAGTTGGACTTCACGAAGGGGGTTCGGCAAGTTCTGTGGCCTTTGTTGTTGTGCATTTTATTGTATGTTTCATTTAATTATTGTGGTGGTTGAGATAACCCTATGACCCGAAGGGTCACTGGTCTCTCTTCTTCTATTTGGAATCCTTGAATTCCACCTTTGTGTGGGCAAACAATTGTTCTCGTTGATTGTTTCTCTTGTTCTATGTCTCTGAGAAAGGCTCTATGTAATTGTAATTGCCTAATTTCCTCAATCAACAAGAGAACAAATGGATCCTCTTGTAGTGGACTGTGTGTTTGTTGATGTGGTCACGAATTGATCTCTTCGATCTAGTCTCAGACAGCCCTCACCCACTCTTGTCTCACCCACTCTCATCTCACTCCTAAACACATGCGTGAATCAGGATAGAGGAAATCATGTGATTGCTAACTCTAACTAGATCTAGGGCTTTGACCAAGGGTTTGTCAACCTAGGATTTGACTTGTGTTTTGACTTTGTCTGTACCTTGTGATGAAATAAAGGGTTTGTTTAAGGTCTCTTGAACCATTTTTACCTCATGATGGAAACGAGGGTTTTTTTATGTTGTCTACTTTATATGAATGCAAACTAAATGACATGTAATACATCTTTTTGGTATTTTTTAGAGAATTTTTGGAAAGGAAAATGCACCTAATCTATGAAAGAAATATGTATGCAATCCTATATGTCCTTTTCAAATACAATGTGTAATCTATGTTTTTGTGAGTTTTTGGTGTTTTCAATGCAATTTAATCTAATAAAAAGGAAAGATACTTTTTCTAACAAAGTAGATCTAGGAATGCAAAAATGACTAATCCAACATGCAAGATCTAATCTATCAAGGAAAAAACAAGTATGTTACTATTCCCAAGTGCAAGATGATTTTTTAATTACTATGAAAGAAATGAAAGAACCTGATTAGATGAAGATTTGAAGACTCCACTATCCCTAAGTGATCCTTGTGTAGGCAACCTCAAATCCATTTATGATAGCAGTTGGTTCTCTCAATGACAAAATGACCCGAAGAAGCAAAGAGAAGCTTTTGTGAAGCTTGTATGAGCTCAATGTGAGATTTGAATTGAACACAATGGCTAAAAATTGAGCAATGTGATGCTCTTTGATTGAAGTATAGAAAATAAATGGCACTTACATCTTGTATTGAGCATATGGATGCTAGGTTGGAGAGAAAACTTGGCAAGAGCTAGTGCACAATGAATTTGCCTCCCTTTGTGCTTGAGGGAGGTGGTATTTATAGGTTAGAAGAAGGGATTGGATTGAAGAGTTAACTCATTTGATTGATGAGTTAACAAGAATAGATTGGGCAGTTAACAAGGTTGATTGCCCAGTGAACTTATCAAGAAGGAGAGTGATGAAGTAATGATAGCTTATCACTAAAGAAGAGGGGATAGAGGAATGCATGAGATTGATTGGAGAGGTAATTTGAGATCAAATAGAGCTAATTATGCATGTGTATCAAGGATCAAAAATCATACAAACAGTAAGAAAAATGGGCAAAAATGGAGCAAAAACTTGAGAGAAACTTCAGTTTTTCCACAAGACAAAAGATAGCAGGGTCACCACTTTCATCAGATAGGGTCACCCAGGGAGATCATGGGTTTCCCAGGGAGATCCAGGTTGAAAAGGTATGGAATGCAAAAATCAGGGTGCCAGAAGGAAAGGAGGAAAAAGATTGTTTTTGCATTAAGAAATAGGTCAATCATGAGGAAGAAACCAAATCTCCATTTGTGTCTATAGGATCTCTTGGGGAGATCTAAAGCTAAAAGGGGGAGACTTGGATAGGAAGGTCGAAACTGAAAATGGAAGGCAAGAGAGGGATCAAGGGACCTCTAGAAGACTTCTATGAGGTACACTAGCCAAAACACAAAGGGGAAAGGTGAAAATTCACCTACAAGACACTTATAAGGCCTAGGATTAAGGTAGCAAGCCAAAGAATGCAAGTTGACAAGTATCGCAACAGATGTCGAAAAAGCATTGTAAACGGGGAAGAAGGAGAAGAAGGAAAATTGACAAAGCAAAAATGACACAAAAGAAGAAGAGACGACACGTCCTCAAGAGGCCTGCTGCCCAAAGGATTTATTTTCACACTTACATGTATGTGACAAGGATCTGACTCATCATAGGGGTCCTCATTCTAGTAGTGCATGATTTTTGTGCTTATATAGTTGCCCCCTTCAGGGACAATAGTCTACATGAATAGTAGACAACATTCTCTAACTAGGCCTTCGCTATTGTCAATTTCCTACAATTTGTACTTGTAACAACTAGTATTAGTCTGATATCAAAATATATCATAATGAATAATGAAAACTGAAATGACAAACTTACCATGGATCATTTGAGTTTGACTAGTTGCTTAATTTCATCAATTTGAACTTGTAGGTATGAGAGCACACAAAATAAAGAACAAAACAAATGCATAAAAACAAAACAAACTAAGATAAAGGAAAACTGTGAGATCGAAGCAAAAAGGTGACAAAATGATTTGTGTGAGCAGTCAATAAAGAAGTATCATCAAGGGGATCGCAAAGATGGCCGCCTCTTCCTCAGTTGTGGAGAACCAGGTAAGTAATCAGTGAAAAACTCTCCTCTAAACCCTAGATTGTGTTGTGATGTTCACAACACGCTCCATTTTGCTCCTTAGCAAAACGAGGACCCCTGCTGATGTCTTGCTTTTTGCTTCTGCTTGTGTTTTTTCTGCTTTCTGGCGGTTTGGTAAAAATGAGTCAGGTGCATCATCATCATGAAGGTCAGGATGAGGTAGGTCATCATTATGAGGTCAGTTTGTCAAAGTTCATATTTTGTTTCTGTGACCTCATATTTAGAAAGAGCTTGAAATTCCATGCAGGTTTGCCTTTTACATCACTTGAAAATTCGTCCATATGAGGGAGTTATGAGCAGTCAAAGTTTTGGTCAAACCTGATAATCGCAAGTGATCATCATTTTTTTATATCCTAAGTCATGTTGTCAAGGTCATCATGATCTTGATCTATCACCTGATAAAATCATGCAGTCGAAGTATCCGGACGTCAATTTTAGGTGGTAGTGTCCTTTACCCGTCAAATGGCCTTATGCGTATCATGAGCATCATGATTTTAGGAGGGTCATATTTTATAAACTCGGATTTGCTGTATGAAGAACATCATCATCATATTTGAAACGCCCCCCCCCGATAATATCCTGAGGTTCAAATATCCGGACGTCAACTTTAAGTCATAGTAGGTTTTCCCCGTCGAGCGGTCTTTTGTATCAAGCGTCATGCTGATATTTTAACATTACCTGATGTTATAATATCATGCTAATATTATAAGATCACCCTGACTTAGAAAATCCGCCATCGGCATATTTGCATGTGCATGTTCAAATCCTATCAGAAGGTCATCATCCTGATATTTGCTGAAGTTCTCTAGGATGATGATGACGACTTCATATCCTCCTGATCTCCTTTTGCATGATCATGATCATCATCCTGATCTTTCACAAGAGGGTCATATTCGCTGAAATTTGCTAAGTGATGGAGACGTCATCATGATATTCGATAAAGAGGATCATCATATTCATATCCTCCTGATCTCCTTTTGCATGATCATGATGATCACCCTATCTTTTAAAGGGAGGGTGATATTCCATTCCTCAACAGCATGATCATATTTTTAACATCACCCTAGCGCTAACCTGATGATGGCCTCAATCCTCCTCATGCTCTGAAGAGGAAATATGATGGTTACGTCATCATGATATTCGATGAGAAGGATCATCATATTTTTTATCCTGTCATATTGTCAAGATCATCATGATCTTGTTTGTCCACCTGATATTTCGTAAAGTCCTCCTGCCGATGAAGTAAGACCTTTTGCAAATATCCTTATGATCCTCATCATCCTGATTTCCCTTCGGCAGGATATTTTCCAAAACATGATCCGGTTCGCGAACATCCTGATGACGTCATGTTCTAAGTTTAACAAGGGCCCAGGATATCATGATGACGTCATCCTGATCTAATAAACGAAGAAGCAAATATCCTGATGATCATCATCATCACATTTCCCTTCGGCAGGATATTTTCCAAAGTATGATCCTGTTCACGAATATGATGATGACGTCTTATTCTAAGTTTGACAAAAGCCCCAAATATCCTGATGATCTTCATCATCCTGATCATGCTCCTTAGGTAACCCGATATTACATTTATCCCTTGATCTTAACCGAATATGACGATGACGTCACCATCATTTTCCTTTCCTCAGCAGCAGGATCATATCTCATATCCTCCTATTTTCCTTCGACATGAAGATGATGATGATGTCATTCTTTTCCTCAGTATGCAGAAGCGAATATCATGATAACATTATCTGGACCTTCGGAAGGGTGAGCATCATATTTCCAGAATATCATGATGGCGATAGTCATGCCAATGGGTGGGAAATGAAGCGGTGGAATTCTAAACCATTTTTTGGCACCCGTGGCATTCTCCCGGTCAGCGATAGTTGACCCGATGAATTTTGAGCAGTCTGAACGCATTTTGGGAGCGTTTGAAGAGTATTCTGGATCCGATTTCTGTGATTTTGCGCAGTCACCTGGATTTAAATGATTATTTTAATTTCCTGCTATTTATGTGATAAATGAACTACTTATTGCTTGTCTTGTCTTGCAGGCTTGCAGTTGAGGAAGCAGCTGGAAATTCAACACAGTGACCTCATGGAGGAAGAAAATCTGATCTCAGGAGCAGGAAGATAAAGATGAAGTGCAAAAAAGTCAAGGCCATTCAAGTGAAGGACAGAGTTGCAGCTGAAGGTATTACTACAACAGACAAACATAAGTTATTGCCCAACTGCCGGAACTTCTTAGAAGGGGCAATATTTCGCCCAGATTTGACACTGCTCAGAGATATTTTGAAGAGCTAGTTCACCTGTATTTATTGCTGTAACCAGGGGTTTGAACCAGGGGTTCAGTTAGGTTTTTGCTGTAGTAAGGACAATCAGGATGTCTTTATATCGTGCCTCTCTACACTGTAATACTTTACAACAGGGATTTTAGGAAAACAACAGAGGCACAAAGTGAGTTAGCTTAGCATAGTTTAGAGGTAGAAGAAGGAGGTCACCTGTTTGTCTGCAGTAAGGTGCGCGTGGAATGTCTGGCTGCCTTACTGTATCTGTAAAGCTTGTAAGTTCTCTATAGTATGATCAATGAAACTAAGAGTCATTCCTACATTGTAAATCATGTATGACTATTCGTTTCTAATACAATAGAATCTGGAGTTCTGCATCTATCTTCTGAGTGTTCTCCTGCTCTTCTTTGTGTTTTGAAATATTTTCTTTGAGAGCTTGCAATTTTAAATGTATGTTTGTGAAAATGCTCAGAACTTACATTTAAGGTTTTTACTGTGGATTTGATCAAATTACTGTGGTATTTACATAGTGCATAACAGAAACAATTAGATCCTTTGGTAGATTAAATGAGGTATAGATTAAATCTTTCTAACTTTTCCCAACCCATCTGAAATATTTAGCTGAAAACGTAGAAATCTAAAGGAAATTGTCTTAAATTTGAAGAAGCATGCATAACAGAGTTATAAGTAGACAGTTTTCATAAATAGGTAAAGAAGAAAGCTGCGATAAATCAAGAAAACCATCTAAAACTTGTAGCACAGTAACACTTTTATGCAAAGGAATGAAAAGTATTGACATATCTCATGACCTTTTTGCATATTCTTAGTCCAATAAACCACCAAACAAACCTAAACTACGTAAGGCCCCTTGAACATTACAGCTTCACATTGACCAACTGAACTTGACCAACCGAACCATTGTAGACTTGGGATTAGTTGAATCTCAAATGATTCCTTCTTATCTTTCAAGTATAGTTTCAGTTCATTTCATGTGAATTTTAACTTATTGTTATGATTGCATCAAAACGATCATCAACAGTTTTCTGGCGCTAGAAGGAGGGCCTTCCTGAGTTAGGTTTCATTTCAAACTGGCTAACGACAGTAATAGAGTGACTAGGTCTAGATCTAGTTCAGGAGATATATTTGTGCAACTACCTGATACAAGGTGAAGTAAAAACCCTCTAATTTGGAATCCAAAAATATCGCAAGCAGGAAGTTCATCTGGAACACCTCCTGGGTCACCTTTTAACATCCATAGTATTGTAAGTCCTGACAGATCACTGTTTAGATCTTTAAATCTTGGTTCAGGCACTCCTGGGGGTCTCAATCCTCTTCTAAATCCTAATCCACCAATCAATCCAGGTATCCCTGCAAGTTCAAGTCAAGCTCAAACACCTGCAATGGCTTATTTCGATGTCAATTCTCCCATATTCTTCAATAATTATCATGAGATGCCCAAAAATCTGGAAAAGATATGTCCCAAATACCAGTTGCATCAGGACCCAGAAGATCATATTAGAATATTTAAGGAAGCATGTTTTAGGGCTATGTTAGAGCACGAGGATGTTGTGTGTAGATTGTTTCCTTACACCTTTAATGAGCAGGCCTCTAGCTGGTACGTAAACTTACCCAATGGTTACATTTCTTCCTGGGCACTTATGGAAGAAGCATTTCTGTCAAGATTTAGAGGACCCATTGATCCATGCGCTTTGTATCATAAATTGGCTGCTATAAAACGAGGTGAGGGAGAGCTAATTGATAATTTCAATGACAGATTTCAAAAGGCCTATTCTAGGCTGGTAGCCCCTTATACCATAGATGATGCTCCCTTGTTGGCTATGTACTATGCTGCCTTGGATCCTTTAACTGCCATGTTTGTCAAAAGAAAACCTGACATAGATTCAATATCCAAAGCCTATAAAGAGGCAGCCTCAGTGAACCAAGAAATAAGGCATACAACTTATAGTCCATTTGTCAGTGGAGGAAATTTTGGGGTGCAGAATCAGGCACAGCCATGGAATGGAGTCCCTGTGCAGCATGCTCCACTTGTAAATCCGGTTCCTTCTTACACACCTTTGTATAATCCTACTCCAATTCAAGCTATAACTCCTTACACGGCTAATACTTCCAATAACAGTCAAATGGTCAGCCTTTCTTCCAACTTCCTAGGGATGCAACTATGGCAAAAGCACAAGAGGATAGGGAAGAAATCAAAGAGATTACTGCACATTTGAAAAGATTAACAACTGAAGTGACATAGCTAAGAAATGAGAACCTCTATGGAAGAAGCAACCAAAACTACAATCCACATCAAAATCACAACCAAGGCCAAAATCAGAATTATAGCCTCAATCAAAATCAGCAGTACAATCAGAACCAAAACTACAATCAGCATCAAGGCCCCAGTCAGGGGCAACCAATGCAAAATAGGGGGCCAGTGATAGATAATAGGACCTAGGGCAATAATAACAAAAATTAGAATCAACCTAGGCCACCCAAGACATGGAACACTGGGCCCAACAATGGTACTCTGGCTTCTCCTTTTGAGAATACAGATAATCATGGTGCAAAACAAACGACTAGCATACAAATGGCCAGTACAGCACCCAGAAATTGGTGCAGATTTCACAATACCAATGCCCATGCTGAGCACGACTGTCCACAGTTCCACTTGGCAGCAAGTATTTTCAACGTAGATGTACAGCCTCCTACCTCTGAATTTCTCATTCCTAAGGGTAATGAGGTAGTACCCTCAGAATATGACACAGCATTAGTCTTAGAAACGTTTACCTTTGCAACTGCAAAAGAAAAAGAGGATGAATCGCTAGAGGATGAACCATACTGTTGTGAAAGTCTTTATCCTGAATCAGCCTTTGTGTTAAATGTTTTTCAGTTTCCTTTTGAATCTGAAAATGAGATATTAAATGAAACAGAAGAGGTGCAGGCCTTTCAACAGACAAATAAAAGCCACACCTACAATTTGAGCAACAACCCTAGGCCGGGAGGACCTTTCACCACTTCCACTCCTCCGAATAACATCAATACACCTCCAGATCAGAATGCTAGCAACAATCCTGCCATACTCAAAGCTAGTCAGCACACAAATAATGGAACAACAGTGCAAAAGGATCAAATAAGTAAGACAGAAGCAATAGAGACAACAAGATTAGTGAATTACTTATCAGAGGAAATAAAGAAAATTAAGGTCAGTATACCTCTAAATGAATTATTGAAGACCCCAGGGATCCAAAATGCTTTTTTAAAATCGCTGGATACATCCATAACAAACAAGGTGTCTGCTGATATAACTGTTCCTAATAGTGATTCACCACCTAAGGAGAAAGGTAAGAAAGTTGAGCAGCCTTCCAATACAAATGTGGTAATACATGCGGATAAGAGGGATACTCAACCTTTCTTGTTAACTGTCAGGTTGTGTGGGAAGAATATACACAATTGCATGGTAGATTCTGGTGCTTCAGCCAACGTAATGCCCTTAGGAATATGTAAAACTCTCGGGCTGACTCCCACCAAATCTACCAAGGTTGTCACACAATTAGATAAGACTGAGGTTAGCGTGATAGGAGAACTCATGAACATTCAAGTGCAATTAGCTTCGGACCCTAGGGTAAGCCAAATCATTGACATTCAAGTAGTGGATATACCCATAAATTATGGAATGTTGCTAAGTAGGGATTGGTCCAAGACATTAAACAGATATATGGCTACTAATTTTTCACACATGTGGTTACCGTGGAGAGGCATCCCAAACCAGATCAGAATAGAGGCAGAGCCCAGAATGAAACATATGATAACAGAGTATAATCGAACTAATGAAATATTATATGCTGCTGTTGAACCAGGTGTCTACAGAATTACCAACAATGGGATGCAGATTGAAGAGATCATGATGTTAAACATTAGAAAGAAGTGTGTCAGCAATAGAACGGCACTATTCATTAAGTCTGACAGAAATTCTTCAGATGAGGAAAACAATGCCATAGACAAATTTGGTCATGCCATTAGACGAGAGGTGGAAGAGTGCGTTACACACAATCTCCCAGTCCAATGCAAGTTATATAAAAATAGGTGTAGAGTCCATGATAGGCAACATTCTGAGGAGAATTGTGAAATATGCAAAGACATCATTGAATATGAATACAAAAGGTGCATAGGAAGGGTAGAGTCACAAGAGGAAAATGAGCATCCTGATCCAACACAGAGATATGTTCAGGATCATATAGATGCTTTGATTCCAGATTTAGGAAAAGAAATAGAGGACAAGGGTAGTTATCTTTCTGAGTTGCAAACTAAAAACACACATATGAAAGATAACCAAACGGAAAAACCCATGAATAAATGAGACAACACCCCACAGGCAAAAAAAGGGACACAGTATGCCAAGGTAAAAGATCAGAAAAGTAAAGATGGCATGTGGACGTTAAAATGTGATGGGTCCAAATCAAAACAGGGCGCAGGTGCGGGTATTGAACTCATAAATCCTCAAGGTAAATCACATTTGGCAGCATATAGATTACAATTTTCCTGCACTAACAATATTGTTGAATATGAGGCCCTAATTTTAGGACTTGTCATGGCCATCAAGAAAGGGGTAAAAACCATCAGAGTATTTTCAGACTCTGAATTAGTAGTCAGACAAGTGAGGAAACTATATGCCTGCAATTATAAGAAAATGATTAGTTACAGACATAGAGTATGGGGTTTAATGGATTCGTTTGATGCTTTTAACATAGAGCACATTCCTAGAGAGCTGAACCACAGGCCAGATGCGTTAGCAGTTGCTGCTAGTACATTAGAACCATTGACACTGTCAGGATTAAGACAATTTGCTGTTGAGCTAGTTAACGTGCCCAGTATACCAGACAACGTTACACACTTTCAGGTATTTGGAGAGGATCAGCAAATCATTAATTTTCTGACTTGTAATGAGGCATTTGAGGCCCAAATCATTGATGAACAAGAAAGGCCTGAAGTAACATGGGACAAAGATGATATGATCAACTTAAAGAGCAACTTCTTACCAAAAGGAGTGATTGAATTAGAACACATCTTTGACTTCGACGGAGTAATAAGACAGAAAGACTTACCCAAAACAGAAGGGGGTAGGTGTGATTTAGATAACTTAGGGACTGAGCTAAATCCACAAAGTGTACTAATTGGAAAGGCTTGCTCTGAGAAAATCAGAAAAGAGGTTCTGGACGTTCTGAAAGAATATAAACATGTCATAGCATGGACTTATGAAGACCTGAAAACATTTGATGAGTCCATCATAACTCACGTAATACCTTTAAGAAAAGAAGTCAAACCATTTAGGTAGAAACAGAGGCCTGTAAATGCCATTCTAGAGCCTTTAATCTTTGAGGAAGTTAAAAAATTACTGTCCGCTGGGATAATTTTCCCAGTCAGACATTCTGTCTGGGTAGCTAACTTAGTACCAGTGAGGAAGAAAAACGGAGACATCAGGTTGTGTGTAGACTTTAGAAATTTAAACAAGGCTTCTGAAAAGGATAATTATCCTTTGCCCCCAATAGACGAAGTACTGCAAGCAGTAAATGGCGCAAAGATGATGTCTTTTTTAGATGGTTTTTCGGGTTATAATCAGGTCTTAATTGATAGAGAAGATAGACTAAAAACCACCTTCACTTGCAAATGGGGAAATTATGCGTATAGAAGAATGCCTTTTGGTCTAATCAATGCAGGTGCCACTTTTCAGAGGGCCATGGACGTTGCATTTCGTGGATTATCAGGTAAGTGCATTGTTGTGTATATGGATGATCTAACTGTATATTCTAAAGATGCATCCACCCACGCTGAAGACCTCAGGAAAGTACTCAAGCGATGTGAAAGGTATGGGATTTCCCTTAATCCTAAGAAATGTATATTTGGCGTAACTGAAGGTAAATTATTAGGCCATGTCATTTCTGAAAATGGAATTTCAATTGATCCGGACAGAATAGAATCCATAAAAAATTTGCAAATACCAAACAGTAGGAAAGAGTTGAAATCATTTTTTGGTAAAATTAACTTTGTTCGGAAGTTTATAACAGGTTTTGCAGAGATCGTGCAGCCGTTGAATGCCATGTTGAAGAAAGATGCACTGATGGAATGGACGCTAGTGGCCAAAGCCGCATTTGAAGATATCAAGGAGGCAATTTCTAATGCCCCTGTATTGGCAAGTCCAGACTACACAAGCCCGTTTTACGTCTACTCTTTTGCATCTTCTCATTCTGTCGCGGCTGCCTTGACACAGAAAGGTGAAAATAATGATGAGAGGCCCATAGCATTTATGAGTGCGCCTCTGAAGGATGCACAGCTGAGATATCTAGATATCGAAAGACAGGCATTCGCATTAATGAAGGCTGTGAAAAAATTTAGACACTACATTCTGCGCAGCCAGATTAAAGCCATAGTACCAGACGCAGCAGCAAAAATGTTGCTGATGCAAAATGAGCCTGGAGAAAAAAGAGCCAAATGGATCACCACACTGCAAGAATTTGACATGGAGATCATTCCCGCAAAGCTGGTCAGAGGGCAGGCGCTGGTGCAGACAATAGTAAACATGGATCCAAATCTGATAAAACAACAATATGTATTGAATTCCCAAGATGCATCAGGCTGGTACGATGATTTAAGCACCTTCCTGATAGCTGGAAAGTACCCAAGCAGGATGAAGGCTTCTCAGAGGAGAGCTTTGAAGATTAAGGCACAAAATTATATGGTGCAAGGAGGTCTTCTATTCAGGAAGAACCATGATGGAATTTATCTGAGATGCATAAACAGAACTGAAGCTGATAGAGTGTTGACAGAACTACATGACAAGTACGGAACCGGCCATGGTTCCCATTTAGCTACAACACACAAAATACTGAGGGCGGGCTATTACTGGCCCACTATGTTCAAAGATACTAAGAGTCACATCAAAAGTTGCCACACCTGTCAGACTGTAGCAGACAAAGGGAGAAATCCAGCCAATCCACTGCAGCCTGTGATCGAGTCCAAACCATTTGCACAGTGGGGCTTGGATATTATCGGAGTCATCAATCCCCCATCTTCTGTAGGACACAAATTTATATTGACAGTAACAGACTATTGTACAAGGTGGACTGAAGCCACCTGCTGCAAATTTTCCACAACTGAGGTAGTTATCAGGTTCCTTGAGGAAAACATTATCACCAGGTTTGGAACGCCCTATTCATTGGTATGTGATAACGGCCCTGCTTTCTTTTCTTTAAAATTTTCTAAATGGGCATTTGAATATGGGATTATTCTAAGGTTTTCTTCAAATTATTACCCTCAAGGTAATGGACTGGCTGAATCAACAAACAAAATTTTATTAGACATTATCAAGAAGTTAATTGCCAAAAGTCCTAGAGAGTGGAATACCCTATTAAGATATGCATTATGGGTAGACAGGACCAAGTTCAAAACAGCTTTAGGTAGCACACCTTATCACTTAGTTTATGGGACTGATCCCATACTTCCGGTTAATCTGAGAATACCAACCTGGAAGTTTGCCAATGAATATCTAGGCTTTGATAACCATAGGGAAGCCAGAATAGTGCAAATGTTACAACTAGAGGAGAAAAGAGGTCAAGCCCTCGAGAAGTTTGCCAAACACCAAGCGGTCGTTAAGAGGTGGTTTGACAAAAGGGCAAGAGTCAAGACATTTAGGATATCAGACTTAGTGTTGTGCTGGGACAAAGCACATGAAAAGAAAGGAAGCCATGGAAAGTTCGATAAATTATGGCTGGGTCCATTACAAGTCTCAGAAATAATAGGAGATAACACCTTTAGACTTAAGACCTTGACTGGAGAAGATATGCCATTACCTGTTAATGGCCAGCATCTGAAACACTACTTCCAGGCTTGAAGGTCAGGATGAGGCAGCCCTTTTTTCTTAATGTAAAATGCTGTAGGTAATGTACAGTTCTACTTTTGCTGTTTTCTTTTGGGTTGGCTGTTTGTATAGCGTGTCTTCTATTTGTTTTTGCTTCTTGTTTCTTTCTGTTTGTACAGTTTTTCTGCTTTTTGCTTTTGTACAGCCTGTTTGTCTGGTTTGTTTGTTGTCTCCTCAGCAGGGATCTTTATTTTACTTTAGAGTATCAAGGAGCAAAACTAGCAACCATTCAAAATAGTATAAAATTTAGGATATTCAAGTTAATCATTTGCAATTTACACATAACGTGTTACTATCATGAATGTAGAGAGTTGTTCATCTTCTGAAGTTTTGTATTCAATAAATGTGATTGAGAATTCGAAGCAGGTTTCTCACGTTGACACACCTAAAATCCTTGGGTTTGTTGAACTTACCAGTGTAGATATTAGGTGAAAAATCAGAGGTCACCCTTGCTACCATTACAATTCTCAGCTTAATTTCAGCAAGTGTCCACTCCTTGCATCATGAAGTTACAAATTGCTATATCTTATGAAATCTTTCAAAATTAGAAAACAAAAAAATAAATAAAGAAATAAAGCGGATTATACTGAAAATCCAGATTAAGCCATCTAAGTAACTCTACCGGGGCTATGGACGCTCGCTGGCAGTGGGGCTCTGCTTAGGAGAATTGTAACGATAACCTTGCCGGGGCTATGGACGCTCGCTGGCAGCAAGGCTCTATCCGGTCAGCTATGAGGGAATATCCTCACCTACGTAGGCTAATGTCAGTCACTGGTTTGTTCAACTGATCTTCAAGATGAGGATAATTAATCACATGCACACAACTAAACTGAAAATAGAAATTCATGCATCTTTATTGAATACTTTGAGTCTCAAGCTGAATAGTAATTTGTAGGAAAGATAGTTGGGAGTTATGAGTTCATTTCATCTAGTTTCCTGGAACACTCTGAATTTAATTGTTTTGTTTTGGTTGCTAGTTGTTGTGATGTTCACAACACGCCCCATTTTGCTCCTTAGCAAAACGAGGACCCCTGCTGATGTTTTGCTTTTTGCTTCTGCTTGTGTTTTTTCTGCTTTCTGGCGGTTTGGTAAAAATGAGTCAGGTGCATCATCATCATGAAGGTCAGGATGAGGTAGGTCATCATTATGAGGTCAGTTTGTCAAAGTTCATATTTTGTTTCTGTGACCTCATATTTAGAAAGAGCTTGAAATTCCATGCAGGTTTGCCTTTTACATCACTTGAAAATTCGTCCATATGAGGGAGTTATGAGCAGTCAAAGTTTTGGTCAAACCTGATAATCGCAAGTGATCATCATTTTTTTATATCCTAAGTCATGTTGTCAAGGTCATCATGATCTTGATCTATCACCTGATAAAATCATGCAGTCGAAGTATCCGGACGTCAATTTTAGGTGGTAGTGTCCTTTACCCGTCAAATGGCCTTATGCGTATCATGAGCATCATGATTTTAGGAGGGTCATATTTTATAAACTCGGATTTGCTGTATGAAGAACATCATCATCATATTTGAAACGCCCCCCCCCCCCCCCCCGATAATATCCTGAGGTTCAAATATCCGGACGTCAACTTTAAGTCATAGTAGGTTTTCCCCGTCGAGCGGTCTTTTGTATCGAGCGTCATGCTGATATTTTAACATTACCTGATGTTATAATATCATGCTAATATTATAAGATCACCCTGACTTAGAAAATCTGCCATCGGTATATTTGCATGTGCATGTTCAAATCCTATCAGAAGGTCATCATCCTGATATTTGCTGAAGTTCTCTAGGATGATGATGACGACTTCATATCCTCCTGATCTCCTTTTGCATGATCATGATCATCATCCTGATCTTTCACAAGAGGGTCATATTCGCTGAAATTCGCTAAGTGATGGAGACGTCATCATGATATTCGATAAAGAGGATCATCATATTCATATCCTCCTGATCTCCTTTTGCATGATCATGATGATCACCCTATCTTTTAAAGGGAGGGTGATATTCCATTCCTCAACAGCATGATCATATTTTTAACATCACCCTAGCGCTAACCTGATGATGGCCTCAATCCTCCTCATGCTCCGAAGAGGAAATATGATGGTTACGTCATCATGATATTCGATGAGAAGGATCATCATATTTTTTATCCTGTCATATTGTCAAGATCATCATGATCTTGTTTGTCCACCTGATATTTCGTAAAGTCCTCCTGCCGATGAAGTAAGACCTTTTGCAAATATCCTGATGATCCTCATCATCCTGATTTCCCTTCGGCAGGATATTTTCCAAAACATGATCCGGTTCGTGAACATCCTGATGATGTCATGTTCTAAGTTTAACAAGGGCCCCGGATATCATGATGACGTCATCCCGATCTAATAAACGAAGAAGCAAATATCCTGATGATCATCATCATCACATTTCCCTTCGGCAGGATATTTTCCAAAGTATGATCCTGTTCACGAATATGATGATGACGTCTTATTCGAAGTTCGACAAAAGCCCCAAATATCCTGATGATCTTCATCATCTTGATCATGCTCCTTAGGTAACCCGATATTACATTTATCCCTTGATCTTAACCGAATATGATGATGACATCACCTTTTGCATTTTAATGAAGCCCGGATATGATGATGACGTCACCATCATTTTCCTTTCCTCAGCAGCAGGATCGTATCTCATATCCTCCTATTTTCCTTCGACATGAAGATGATGATGATGTCGTTCTTTTCCCCAGTATGCAGAAGCGAATATCATGATAACATTATCTGGACCTTCGGAAGGGTGAGCATCATATTTCCAGAATATCATAATGGCGATAGTCATGCCGATGGGTGGGAAATGAAGCGGTGGAATTCTAAACCACTTTTTGGCGCCCGTGGCATTCTCCCGGTCAGCGATAGTTGACCCGATGAATTTTGAACAGTCTGAACACATTTTGGGCGCGTTTGAAGAGTATTCTGGATCCGATTTCTGTGATTTTGCGCAGTCACCTGGATTTAAATGATTATTTTAATTTCCTGTTGTTTATGTGATAAATGAACTACTTATTGCTTGTCTTGTCTTGCAGGCTTGCGGTTGAGGAAGCAGCTGGAAATTCAACACAGTGACCTCATGGAGGAAGAAAATCTGATCTCAGGAGCAGGAAGATAAAGATGAAGTGCGAAAAAGTCAAGGCCATTCAAGTGAAGGACAGAGTTGCAGCTGAAGGTATTACTACAATAGACAAACAGAAGTTATTGCCCAACTGCCGGAACATCTTAGAAGGGGCAATATTTCGCCCAGATTTGACACTACTCAGAGATATTTTGAAGAGCTGGTTCACCTGTATTTATTGCTGTCACCAGGAGTTTGAACCAGGGGTTCAGTTAGGTTTTTGCTGTAGTAAGGACAATCAGGATGTCTTTATATCGTGCCTCTCTACACTGTAATACTTTACAACAGGGATTTTAGGAAAACAACAGAGGCACACAGTGAGTTAGCTTAGCATAGTTTAGAGGTAGAAGAAGGAGGTCGCCTGTTTGTCTGCAGTAAGGTGCGCGTGGAATGTCTGGCTGCCTTACTGTATCTGTAAAGCTTGTAAGTTCTCTATAGTATGATCAATGAAACTAAGAGTCATTCCTACATTGTAAATCATGTATGACTATTCGTTTCTAATACAATAGAATCTGGAGTTCTGCATCTATCTTCTGAGTGTTCTCCTGCTCTTCTTTGTGTTTTGAAATATTTTCTTTGAGAGCTTGCAATTTTAAATGTATGTTTGTGAAAATGCTCAGAACTTACATTTAAGGTTTTTACTGTGGATTTGATCAAATTACTGTGGTATTTACATAGTGCATAACAGAAACAATTAGATCCTTTGGTAGATTAAATGAGGTATAGATTAAATCTTTCTAACTTTTCCCAACCCATCTGAAATATTTAGCTGAAAACGTAGAAATCTAAAGGAAATTGTCTTAAATTTGAAGAAGCATGCATAACAGAGTTATAAGTAGACAGTTTTCATAAATAGATAAAGAAGAAAGCTGCGATAAATCAAGAAAACCATCTAAACCTTGCAGCACAGTAACACTTTTATGCAAAGGAATGAAAAGTATTAACATATCTCATGACCTTTTTGCATATTCTTAGTCCAGTAAACCACCAAACAAACCTAAACTACGTAAGGCCCCTTGAACATTACAGCTTCACATTGACCAACTGAACTTGACCAACCGAACCATTGTAGACTTGGGATTAGTTGAATCTCAAATGATTCCTTCTTATCTTTCAAGTATAGTTTCAGTTCATTTCATGTGAATTTTAACTTATTGTTATGATTGCATCAAAATGATCATCAACAGATTGAAATTTGTGAAAATCTCTTCAAATTGTATGTTTTTAATGATTTTTCTTGTTGCATTATGTTCGTCTCATCGTTTAGAGCATGATTGGTCTTTTGTTTTCTGAAATTGGTCAAAAAATGGAGTTTTTAGACCAATTTCTGCTTGAGGGGGTCACTCATAGGGTCGCCCCTTCTAGTAGGTAGGGTCACCCAGGGGGATCTTGTCTAACAACAGGGTCACCCTAGGAGATCCTCCTTTGCAAGAGGGTCACCCAGGGGGATCCTAATTGACACCTAGGTCGCCTAGGGGGCGACCCTATAGGACTAATTTTTGGCTGCAATTGATGTTGTTTAACACTTCTTTTGCTCTGAAATGACATGAACTTGATCACTTAATCTGCAAGTTTATTACAATTTTTGATGGTTTATATGCTTTTTTATGTTTTTACGAGTTTACGAGATCTAATCTAAACTTCTCTTTTCACTTTACAAGAGGGGTGCACTTGATGGAATGCTGGTTGAGAGCAAGGGTGGCTTTCAAGGATGTTTGATTCCCTAAGTGCAAAGGATCATGCCATACTAGAAAGGATAGGCCTTGATAGAGTTTGTCATGCTCTTGTGATCCATCTTGTATCTCGAATATGCATTCTGACTTACTAGGAACCAGATAGGAACACATTTAGGTTCATGTAGATTTTAGGAGAGTGGACTATCACTCTATATGATGTATATCATATTCTTGGGGTCCCTGTGAGGGGACAAACTCTATTTCTTCCCGCTAGTGAGTCTTCTAAGAACAAGGCTTCTTGGGCTTCTTTCATGGGGGTTAATCATCCTAGAGACTAGACATGGGTTCTACTTTTTTCAGTGCCTCGACTCCATATCCCACTTTCAAGGAGGTTTCTAATTGGTTTGATTGCTTCAAGGCTATCAGGAGACAAGGCCTTGGCTCATTTAAGATGGTGTTGGGTACCCATCATTCGTGGTTTAGAGGAGGGCACCATTTATGCATGGGGACCTAACATCCTAGCTATGGTCTAAATAGATTTTTATCGTGTCTCTCAGCGAGGGGCTCTAGCTTCGAGCCACTCTTCTTTGATTATGACATGGATCTTTGAGCACATGAGGCCCTATCAAAATCTTATTCCTCTTCCAGATAGGCGACTACCAAGAGCGGTAAGGTGGGCACATATTGGTCATTATGATGCTACACTTCCCACTATTGTCACTGTCACAGATGATGATGTGATTTTTGATCCTTAACATGACATGGAGGGGGCATGGCCCCAAGATGGTGAGGTGAGAGAAAACTACCATGAGATTCTAGAGATCACAAATCGCAATGGTCAGGTTGAGGCTCATCGGGTAGATCGAATCTTGCAGAAGTTCAACAAGGATATCCTGAAGGACTTGCCCCAAGTGTCCACCTACTATAGGACCATTCAGGAGATGGGAGAGATTGGATAGAGGAGTGTTGTCTAAACACCCTTGACTCCAGGTGTTTTTATTATTACAGCTTCTAGAGGAGGATAGAGGGGAGGGAGAGGGACTCCTTCTTGATCTGTGACTATGGCCATTGATTCAAAGTCGACTGATGAGGACTATGCTCCTAATAGAGATGATTCATCAGATGAGGCTCCTCTCGAGGATGAGGATTTTGAGGACATTGATGTCTCACATGAGGCTCCTAACATTCCTAAGAGTCCTCCTATAGTTCCTTGAGCTCCTCACTCAGATGAGCTGATGTGTCAGTTTGACCCTAACTAGCAGCTTGGAGATCCACGTGAGTTTTTCTCTATAAGCACTTTACTTTTGCTTTTGCTTTGTCTTTTCTTTCTTTTTGGCACTGACTTGATCCTAACTTTGGTATTGGCTTTTTAGGCAATGTCAAAGAGTGGAGGGAATTGGTTCACGAGGTTAATATTGGATTAACCTTCCCTTTTACTATGATGACCCATGATCGTCTCTTAGAGGATCTTGGTGTGCTCCTTGTTGTAGGGTGACACACATACGTTTTTGCTCTTGTCTACCATGGGTGTGAAATGATCACAAGCTTGAAGACCCAGGTCAACATGCTTCAAGGTGAGAACAAAGTACTTCAGGAGATGGCTCACCTTAATGTTGGGCGTTCTAGCACTAGCACGATGGGGCCTTCACAATTGCATGCCCACAACAAAGCACATCACTCTCATAGGTCCCATGGAGCAACAAGGGATACTCATAGATGGAGGAGTTGAAGCCCCGAGGGTTTTGTTGGAGGGAACCAACTTTGACTTGTTTTTCTCAAACTCATGCCCCCTTGCATGGGGAGCCTCCACTTCTCTTAAGAGCACTCTATCTTAGCTCTATGATACCACTTGTATGTGAAAACTTGAGATATATCTATGAAATCTTATCTTTTTCTATGGTTTTTACCCTCTTGAACTTTGTACTCATCTCTTGTGCATGTTTGGAAGTTTTGAGGAAGTTTTTGATTATGTTTTGACCTTTTCAACTCTTTTACCCAATGCAATTATGACAACGATGACATATTTTTGTAATTTTGAAGGACACATAAATGATATGTAGTTTACAATATGATAATGCAGGCACACAAGAAATATAGTAAATGAAACTACAATACTTTACTGAATGTCATGAGATATGACACTTGACTTTATTTTTTTATGACTCCTTTTTTGATTTTGATATTAATGTGATATGGGACAAACAGAATGACTACTCTTAAACATGATTTTCAGTTTAGGGGATTGTAGGTTGTCCTGATATAAGGGATCTATTCAGGAATGTGAGTTAGGATTTTGAGAAAAACTCCAGTGGGAAGTGAAAATGAATTATGGAGTATTTCTGATTTCTAGGCTTTGCTAAAGGCTAAACACTGATCCTTATCTAGATGAGACAATTTGACAGGCTTTCAACTTAGATGATCATCAAGTTTTATAGGTGTTCACTGGACTTAGATCAGAGATGGCAAGCAAGATAAACCCTGGGTAAAGGATGAAAATAGGAAAGAACAAGGGTCCCTAGATAGAAGATGATCCTAGAGACAACTAGACTCTTTAGCTTTGCTTAGCCTAGTGCATGTGTATGCTTTGTACCTTACTTTCTCTATTACAATGTCACTCTTGACGCTTCAAGCATAGAATGATCTCCACCCAAGAGTACAAACATTCAACAATCTTCTCTCTTTTTGTATTTTTTTTTTTGCATTTTCACTTTTTTTTTGTATTTTTCCTCTTATCTTTACTCATTTTTTTTGTATTTTCTAACTTTTCTAGAAAGGAATGCTTTTAGAATTTTTTCTTTGCAATGATTTGATCTCTCAATTTTCACTTTTCTACACTCTTATTTTGTTCACTCATCTTTGTTATATTTTATTCACTCGTATCTTAGATTTCTTCCTTCAGAGTTTTGATCCCCTTGGCATTTTTGGCCAATAAAGATAAGGGGTTGAGTGCCACCTAAAGCTTTCATAATCTGGTTAGACTTCTCTTCTACTAGGGAAGAATTGGGAAGGTCTACTTGCAAGCTTCCTTTGAACACTGTAGGTTTGAATAGTGACTTTGCTTAGACCTAACATCTTAACTCATTAAGATTGGGATCAATGTAAAGCTAAGAGCTAGGCTTTGCTTTTAGATTCATTGGGAGTGAAGGGGGATTATGGCAAATTGTGAAAGAAAAAGTGAGGGATTTCTAGGTTCTGAAAGGATGACATATATCTAGGAAACATTAGACTCCTTACTAAAGGGAAAATAGTATAAGAGAAAGTCACAAACAGTAATACAAGATGAATAGAATGATGCAGAAATGCAAGAAACAAATTGTTTTTGACATTTTTGAGTTTTATATTTTTATGCTTTATGATTTTTTAGTCTTTTAGATATAATATTTCTTGAGGTGAAAGGCATTGATTGTTTCACCAAATTCCTCTCCCTCCATTGTGCACAAGAGATAAGCACTATTTCCAATATCCTCTTTAACCATGTATGGGCCTATCTAGTTAGGTTTGAATTTTTGTCCTTCACCCACCTTTTTGTCAATTAGATTGTCTATCCTAAGCAGTAAGTCTCCCACTGTAAAAGGTCTTCGAATGACCTTTTTGTTATAGTCCTTTTTCATTCTTGCAAGATAAGAATCATGCCTTTGATTGGCTCTTAGGTGTGTTTCATCTAACATTTCTAGTTCAGCCAATCTAACTGCCCTATATTCTTCATTGTCTAGTAATACATGTAATGACACTCTTCGCATAGGGATTTCTACTTCCAATGGTAGCATTGCTTCTGACCCAAAGGTAAGGGCATTAATGGTGGTTCTAATCAAAGTTCTAACACTTGTTCTGTAAGCCCATAGAGATGGATATAGTTGTTGGTGCAGGAGCACCTAATCCACAGTGGCCTCCATGAGGCATTAAACTTCATGATGTGTCTAATGTTCATTTTTGCTATTTCCAATAAGGTCCTATAAGACCATTCATGTAATAAGGTATGTTTGACCAATGCATGTCATTTTAGTTTGTATCTAGGTTCCTTTTGTAAGTCCCAAGGACACTTGTTGATCTGTAATCACAAACATTGTTAGGCAGTTGCAGGTTGTTAGATGGTTGTCTCCCAGCCACTTGGAGTTAGGTTGGTACTACTCAGGGTGAGTAGATAAATACCAAGAGAAGATTGAATGTGATGAGTAGTTGTAGTTGTAGTTGAGAGGTAATAGAGATCAGAGATCAGTGTGATTTTTAATTGAGTAACAGAGTATCTGTGTATGCACATTTTTTAAAAGCATAATAAATGAATCATGTTCCATGTATCTTTCTGCCATTCTAGATTTGTTAGGTTTTCTCTGTATAAATCAAATTACTATTTTGTGGTTGATATGGACTCTTAGTCCATTCCACCAGTTAGATTTATTTGAAATTGGTGGAATAGCTATACAGTTCTTTCATTTCTTTGTTTTGTTCATTTGGGTTTTATGTTTGCAGGATCATGTACAATGGTGTTGAGAGATCCTAGCATCGTCATGTGCTAGGTTAGCTAAGTAAAAGATCTATGTAGTTGTGAAGTTACAGAGGGTCAAGACCATCAGAGGAGAATTGATAGTTAGGCCGAAGGTGCTTTATATGACTGGCACAGGAAGTCGGGCAAAGATTTGTTGAAAAGTCTTTTAGAAAGAAACTGTGTTCAGATACAGTGGTTTACCTCTAATCGTCAGTAATATGCGTGATCATGCTTTGGATGACTAGTTATGAATGGTTAAATTCTACATCACGAGGATAGGAGGTGTCGGAGAGAGAAGTCTGAAAGCTTTCGATATTGGAAGTCTGGCCGATAGTGTATCGGCATACCAAGAAGGTCAATGGTCGGTCCCACCAAATGCATATCTTGAATGCATGTTGAGAATGCATCTTTGGAATGTACATTACGAATATACATTTTGTGTGTATATCGCAAACACATGTCGAGAGTCATTTCATGTGTATCTCGCAGTTGTATGTTCATGTGTATCTCACAAGTGAATATTGCAGTTGTATGTGGTGAATGTGCATTTCATATGATACAAGGAAAGTCAACAGTCAATCTCACCGAATGCATATTCTGAATTCATGTTGTGAATGTATCTTCCAAATGTATATTGAGAATATACATTGCGCATATACATTGTGTTAGATGGAAAAGGTTGACTGGCAGCGATGGTGAAGGAAACCGGTGATTGCAAGTCGGCGAAAGTATATGGTCTTGCCGATCATAAAAGAATGTATGTGATCGATATTGTTAGGACCTTGAGAGGGGTTTTAAAACCATTTGAACATTAATCTATTTGAACTATGGGCATGATGGGTATTTCATCCATGTTTTGAGAGCTTCCATTGGGTACTCTACATTAGTTGTAGATGCCAATCTCTCTTAGAAACTTTTGCAATTTTGACCAATATTGACTTCAAAGTTTTATTGGTAGCCTCTTCTTGTCCATTTCCTTGAGGGTAATAGACCAAAGGGGAACTATGATTGATATGAAACCTTTCACATAGTTCTCTCACTTGTGGATTTTTGAAGGATGAGGCATTATCGGTCACTATGACTTTAGGGATTCTGAACTGACAAATGGTTTGGTTCAAGATGAATTTAGCGATCATGGCTCCCGACACTATAGTGAGAGACATGGCCTCTACCCAGTTTTTGAAATACTCTATTGCCATTATGATGAATAGATGTCCATCTATTGATGGGGGGTATATCTTTCCTATTAGGTCTAATCCCCATGTGGAGAAGGGCCAAGGTGTTACAATTGGCTGCAAATCTCTCATCAGTGTATGGTGAACATGAGCGTTAACTTGACATTTTGGACACCTTTTTATGAATTTAATCACATCTCCCTATAAACAAGGCCAAAAGTATCCCATTCTATGTATCTTTCTTTCTGTGGCATGACCACCAAAGTATCCACCACATATTCTGCTGTGACATTCTTCTAGTATCGTATGTGCTTCTTCCTTGTCAACACATCGAAGTAATATTCCATCTAGGACTCATCTATAGAGCACATCATCTATCAAGACATATCTTGCAGTGAGGATGCGTAATCATCTTTTCCCCAGAGGTGTCATGTTTTTTAGGTAGGCTTTGTTCACGAGATAGTTTACGATGTCTCGGTACCAATATGAGGCAGCATATTTCTCAAGATCTACTACACAAATCTCTTCATCAGGAAAATCTTCATTCATAGGTTCTTCTTGGGGGACTGGATTATCCGCTAACTAGTCTACTATTATTTATCCTTTGACTACCTTCTGGTTGATGTAGGTTAGCTCAAATTCACTCAACAGGGTTAAGAATAAACCGACTCTTCTTGAGAGCATAAGCTGATTCAAAAAGGTCCTCAATTGTTCAGATCGTATCATGACTTTAGTTTCTTGATTCAGCATGTAATGTCATAACCTCTGGGTTGCAAAAACTATGGCTAGGCACTATTTTTCAACCTACGTGTAATTCTTCTCATATTCCAATTAATTTTGACTTATAAAATATATGGCTCTTTCTCTTCCACCCTCATCCTCTTGAGCTAGCATGCATGCTACAGAAGTATCAGTGGCCCTAAATTATAGAATGAAGGGTTTGTCATGCTTTAGAGGCATCAGCATGGGTGGGGTCAATAAGAATCTTTTTACTTGTTTGAACACATTTTGACAATTTATAGTCCAAGTAATGCCCACTTGCTTTTTTAACAATTTGTTGGTTGGATGGATTTTGAAAGTCATGGCTAGTATGAATCTTCTAATTGCACTTAGTTGTCCTAAGGAGGCTCTTACTATTCTCTCACTTGTTGGAGGATTTGCATTTACAACCTCTTTGACTTTGGTTGGGTCAACATCAAATACCTCTTTGTGAGATGATGAATCCTAACAATTTTCCTATCGTAACCTCAGACACATTTTTTGAGATTTAACCTTACTTTATATTCTCATAGCCTATCAAAGATTTTTTGCAAATCCTTCACATGTTTCCCCCTTTGTTCTAATTTGGCTAGAATATCATCTATGTAGGTTTCAACTATCTTGTGTATATAGTCATGGAAAATGTGTGTCATTGCTCATTGGTACATGGCTCCAACATTTTTCAATCCAAAAGGCATTACAATGTAGCAAAAGGTTCCCCAAGAAGTGGTAAATGTTTTATTCCGGTCAACTTCTACAATCTTGATCTGGTTATATCATAAGAACCCATCCATCAGAGAGAGAATCTCATATCCTACCATTGAATCAACAATTTGATCAATGGATGGTAATGGGAAGTCATCCTTTGGACAAGCTTGATTGATGTCTCTAAAATTGAGACATATCCAAGTTTTTCCATTCTTCTTTAAGACTAGGACAATGTTTGAGACCCAATTGGAATAATCAATAGGTTTGATGAATCCAAAATTCAATAAATTTTTGAGTTTTTCTTTCACCATTTTGACTACTTTTGGTTTTATGAGCCTTGGTTTTTGTTTTACAGGATTGGCATCTAGTTTTGTTACTAGATTGTGCACCACAATCTTCGGATCTAACCCTGGCATGTCTAAGTATGTCCATGCAAACACATCTGAATATTCAATGAGAAAATCTATGTATTCCTCTAGTTCTTCATCGTTTGGTTCTCCTCTTTGCTTTAACATCCTAGGTTTTTCAAGTGTACCGATGTTGATGTCAATTATATCTTTTGTTAGGGAGGGGTGTACTTCAAATTTCTATGGCGTAGGTAGTAAATATGAGTTTACCTTGATTTGAAGGATTTCTGTCTTGTTTCCAAAGTAGTCCTCAAGATGAGGGAGGAGTAGGTATCCCTTTTTATGGTGAACTCTTGGAAGCCCATCATACGCATGCAAATATTCTAGGATGGCTTCATCATTCTCAGCATAGTCTCTAGTTGGTCATTCTTCTTGACCCATAGCATAATTTAAAATATCTACTAGCTCCTTGCTATTTAACAGTGGCTCTCCACATACCAAAATAATGTATTCTACATTTTGTAGTTGAGCATGTGGTGAGAATAGTGTGGCTGAAGTAGCAACTAAACCTACTACCTAATTTTTTTCTCAGGGTATGGCTTTTATGGAGAAAAAGTTGAAGAATTGAACTAATTTCCTGATGGACTATTTATAAGGTCATAATAATTTAGACTTTGTTTCATACTTATCTGCAACTTGGTTGATCACCAATTGAGAGTCTCCAAAGGTAGAGATTTTTTTGCTCCCCATTCTCATGACTAGCATGACTCCTAGGGATAGGGCTTCATACTCAGCTGTGTTGTTGGTGCAAGAGAAATCTAGCCTAAAGGTGAAAGGAAGGATTTTTCTATTGGGGGATGTTAAGATTATCTCAATTCCTCCTCCCATCTTACAACTAGCTCTAGTGAAATGTAGACAACTAGCTCTAGTGAAATGTAGAGTCCATAGTCTTTCATGGTTCTTTGAATGAGATGCTTCTCTGAATTCATAGGTGGAAGTTCATTTTTCTTCTTTTTTGTCTCCTTCAATAATCTTGATTTTTCCAACCAAAAGGTTTTTGATATCCCATTCATTAATACATGGGATGGCTTCTAGGCCAAACGGTGCATGGGATTTAGTGGTGTGTGGATCAAAGTGGAAATCCTTAAGATTGTCCATCCTTTGGTAGGATATATTGTGAGTGGTTGCGCTTGTTTTAACATCCTAAGTTTCCTTATTTTGGCTTTCTTTCATTTTCAACTTCTTGTCCTTTTCCTCTTGTTCCTTTCTATAGACACTAAAAGGATCAAGGTCCGCTTTGACTATGACCACTTTTCACGAATGATGGAAATGCAATACTTGGAATAAAATTGAGCTAATGGCCTTCATGGCATGAATCCAAGGTCTCCTGAGGATCATGTCATAATTGGTTTCTCGGTTAAGGATGTAGAAGTTGGTGGAGAAAGTTTTTCCCATTAGGTTGAGTGGTAAACTAATTTTCCCACTATTTGGATGTCATCACTATCATATATTCTTAGTGTAGTAGTATGTCATTTGATTCCTAATTTGTTGTATCCCATTTGTCACAGAAAGGACATTGGAAAGAGATTGACTACCAATCCTTCATCTACCACCACCCTTTTTATAGTGACCTCTTCAACCTGAATTTGTAAATATAGTGGTGAATCCTATGTTTTATCTTTTTGGTTCAGCTTAGTAATATCATAGGTAAGAGGAGGTGACTCTCCTTGTGAGGAACACCTAACTTCCAATACCTCTAGAAAAGTCTTTCGATGTGAGGGAGATACTTTCAACAAATTTTACACTTGTGAGAAAACATTCTCTATTTGATCTGTTTGTTTTCCTCATGGATTATGAACACCTCTTAGTGTAGCTCTATACTATTGGCATGGTTCTAGTTAACTTTTCCTCTCTCTAATCTTTTTCCTTGCTTTGTGATTAGAGCATTTTGAAAAAATCTTTTTGTTGATTGGGTGTGAATTTGGAGATAGCTTTGTTGTAACCATAATAGGTTTTTGTTTCATGACCTTTCATTCCATGGAACCAAAAATAGGTATTGGGGTTGTATGAAGATTTTTTTTGACCCCATATTTCCTCTTTGTTGCCATTTGTCATTACTTGGATTTCTTCTCACGATGTTGACATCCTTTTCTTGTGGTACATTAGTTATTATCTTTTCTACTCCTTTAAATGTCTTAAGTCTCCCATATGTATCATAAGTCTTCCTACCACTATCGATGGTGGCTTGGTCAATTCTGAAGGCATTTTTCAATGCTTCCTCATAGGATTTGTAGGGTAGTTTTTTAACATCTTCTCTCATGTCTTTGTTAAGAGCATACAAGAAGAGTCGCACAGTTCTCAGTGGTCCATGTTAGGAGCACTAGTTGAAGAGTAGAGCACTTGTTTCCATTAGGTGACAAAATGTGCTATGCATTCATTCGGTTCTTATTTCATCATGAGGAGCTCCCTAATCCTTGTTTTACGAGTTTGTTCATGTTAAATGCCACGACAAACTCTCCAATTAGTTGTCTAAATGAGTGGATACAAGCCTCTAGGAGATGATAATACCAATCTAGTGCAATGCCTTCAAGCTTTTTTGGGAAGATCTTCATGATAACTTCATCCTAGGGAAGGAGTTCCCTTATGGCTGTAGCATCACTACAATGTCTGTTGCACATAGATGGGACTTCAATCTTCTTTGAGGAACATGCTATGCTTCCCAAAACATCGTTAGGATCATCTGCAACATGCACAAATCATCTGGTCAGCCAAGACTAGAAAGAACACAATCACCTAAAGGTTCATCTTCAATCACAAGCTCAATCTTCAATGCAGAGCACCAACATGAACTGGACACAATCTAGTGACCCCCACAAGCTTTCTTGAATCACCAAGAACATCCACACCACTTCTACTTACTGTAATCATTCACATCTTCATCTGGAACCTCAAGAACACAGTCGGTCATCACTGTCACATTAGAATGATTACTTGTGGACATTCCAACAATGAACCAATTGAGTTGTCAATTCACATTAGCCTCCTAAACATGCTACCAGATCCGTAGAACATGATATAGTATTTCTAGATCTCACCGAACCTAATTGTGTCACTCTATCACCTCTAAACAGTTGCCAGAACTAGTTTTAGTCTTATGGCCATAACTCCTCCACATTGAGATGTGGACCTCTCAAATCTTGACTGGATCATCTTCAGACACATATCTACAAACCCTTTGATATGCATCCTCTAATATTCATCTAGATGGGATCTTCACTTTATAGAGCTTCACTGTCTTCATTGTTCTCTGTTTCTGATAGGACTAATTTTCTCAATATCCTTAGCACACAACTCATCCAATCCTTGATATCAATTCAATAGGAGTATGTTGACATCAATGACAACATTGGCTAGGCCCATACTTGCAACAATCTCCCCCTTTGTCATTGTTAGCAACATATGATGTGAAAAACTGTTTTAACCATCAAGGAAAGAACTTCTCCTCACTAACTGACATAGCTCCCCCTATCAACATCAACCATTCACATGTCTTCTCTTCCTTTACTGCTCCTCCTTTGATTAGCAACCACTTTTTGTTTTTAACATGTCTTCTCTCCCCCTTTGACATCAATGGCAAATGGCACATACTTGCAACCACTTCTCATACTTCAAAATCACATTGACTGCTCCCCTTGAGTAGCAACCTCCTAACATCAATCTAGATCACAAGATATGACTATGGGATCCTTAGGTAGAGGTTTGGTAAAATGTCTACAATCTGATCCTTTGAGGGCACAAACTCCAATCTAACTTCATTCTTGTTCACCTTCTCTCTCAAAAAGTGGAATTTGATGGATATATGTTTTGTCTTTGAATGCAACACCAGATTTTTTGATATGTTTATTGCACTTGAATTATCATAGAAGATTGTGATAGGTTCTTCATACTCCACTCTGATATCTCTTAGCATTTGCTTCATCCACAATACTTGAGTGCAACTGCCTGCTGTTGCAATATACTCTGCTTCTATAGTGGACAATAATATTACCTCTTGTTTATTTCTTAGCTAAGAAACCAATCTTTATCCCAAAAAGAATGCACCACCACTAGTACTTTTCTGATCATCCACATCTCTTGCCCAATCAGCATCTGTATATGCATGAAGATTGAAATCATGATCCTTAGGATACCATAATCCATACTCAACTATTCCCTTCAAGTATCTGAGAATTCTCTTGATTTCCATGACATGAGACTCTCTAGGATCAACTTGGAATCTGGCAACAAGACCAACAACATTCATAATATTAGGTCTAGTTGGGGTAAGGTAGAGCAGTTCTCCAATCACTAACTTGTACTTTTTTTTAAACCACCTTAGGGGATTCATCTTTACTTAGCTTACATCTAGTTTCCATGGGAGTATTCATTGCCTTTGAATCTTCCATCCCAAATTTCTTCAAAAATTCTTTCATATATTTTGTCTGTGATATGAAGATTCCTTTCTTTGTTTGAGTGCTTTATAGACCCAAAAAAAATTCATTTCCCAAAACATAGACATCTCAAATTAACTTTCCATTTGATTTGCAAAAGTCTTGCACATACTATCTTTCCCTCCAAAAATGATATCATCAACAAATACTTCAATAATCAGGATATTTTTTTGATCAACCTTAAAATATAGATTGTTGTTAGCAGTACCTTTGTTGAAACAAATCTTCAAAAGATGTTTGTCCAATCTTTCATACCAGGCTCTTGGGGCTTGTTTGAGTCCATATAATGCCTTCTTCAACTTGCAAACCATATCTCCATGATCAGACAATTAAAATCCATCTGGTTGCTCAATGTATACCTCTTCTTCCAAATCACCATTTAGGAAAGCAAACTTGACATCCATCTGATATACCTTGAAATCTATGAAGGCATCAAAGGCAAGAAATAATCTGATTGCTTCAATTCTTAACACAAGAGCAAAAGTTTCTTCAAAGTCAACTCCTTCTACTTGAGAATAACCCTTACAAACCAATCTAGCTTTGTTTCTTACTACATCACCATCTTCATTTAGTTTATTCTAGAAGACCCACTTAGTCCCAATCATTTTTTTGTCCTTAGGTCTAGGAACAAGATCCGAAGTGTGATTCTTTTCAATATGTAGCAATTCTTCCTCCATTGCTTTAACCCATCTTTCATCATTGCATGCTTCACTTACTGTTTTTGGTTCAATCTTTGAAATCAAACAATACTTCACTGAATCTTCAGTAATTTTTCTTCTTGTTTAAACACCTTTGCTTCTATCACCTATGATATGATCTTGAGAATGATTCAGTCTTACATACCTAGGAGTTTTGGGATTCTCTTGAACTTCTAATTCTTGGATAGGTTCATCCAAACTTACCTCTTCTTCTTGAATTTTAGGATTTTTTTGGATCAGTCTAAATCTAAACTAGAGTTGGGACTTGTTCTCCTTGGTCTAAGATATCATTATGATCATCTACTTCATACTTATAATACATTGAGGGACTTTTCATGACTTCATCAACCTTCACATTTGTAATTTCTACAATCTTTCTCAATCTCTTGTTATAACATTGGTATGCTTTGCTTTGAGTAGAGTATCCCAAGAATATTCCTTCATCACTTCTAGAATCAAACTTACCAAGGTCTTCATCTCTTTTGATATAGTATTTACTACCAAAGACTCTGAAATACTTCACAGTAGGAGTGATGCCAAACCAATGTTCATAAGGAGTCTTGCTCGTATTGCCTCTGATTTGTACCTGATTAAGAGTATAGACAGCAGTGCTTACAACTTCTCTCCAATAGATTTGAGGAACATTTGCTTCTATCATCATGTTCCTAGATGCTTCCTGGATGGTCCAGTTCTTTCTCTCCACTACTCCATTGTGCTATGGAGTCCTTGGAGTAGATAACTGTCTCTATATCCCATGTTTCTCACAGAATGTTATAAACTCTCCAGATGTGAATTCTCCACCTCTATTAAACCTAAGGCATTTTATGTTTATGCCAGTTTCATTCTCTACCATGGCCTTGAATATTTTGAACTTCTCAAGTACTTCATATTTCTCTTTCAAGAAAGTCACCCACATCATCTAGGAGTGGTCATCAATTAGCAACATGAAATATCTATCTCCTTGCAGACTCCAGATTCTTATCAGACCACATAGATCAGTGTGCACCAAGTCTAATAATCTAGTTGAAGATTGTTCCTTACTTTTGAATGTGACTTTCTTTTGCTTACCCAACTGACATTCTTTGCACAAATTGTTAGTAGGTTTCACTAGTCTTGGAAGATCTCTTACAACCTGAGTATTTCTTATCTTGATGATATTATCAAAATTCAAATGACACATTCTCTTATGCCACAACCAACTTTGATCAATTTGAACAAAAAAGCAACTTTTCCAGTACCAACCAAGTGAAAGATGTTACCTTTTGTTTGTGTGCCGAATACAATCTTAGTTCCAAAGTTTTCAAAGATCTTGCATCTTCCATTTTTGAATTAAAGATCATAGCCTTTGTCCACCAACTGTCCAACACTAAAAAGATTATGCTTTAGACCTTCAACATATAGAACATCACTAGTTTTATTCTTTCCACCAAAAGAAATGGTTCCTCTGCCTCTAATTCTACTAGCAGA
The DNA here is from genome assembly GCA_027924645.1 of Cunninghamia lanceolata. Taxonomy (NCBI): domain Eukaryota; kingdom Viridiplantae; phylum Streptophyta; class Pinopsida; order Cupressales; family Cupressaceae; genus Cunninghamia; species Cunninghamia lanceolata. The sequence continues at coordinate 45,380,299 of BSBN01000254.1, read as the reverse complement.
ATTATCTCCAAACTTTACAACTCCACCTTCATATCTTTCCAAGCTTATGAACTTACTCTTGTCACTAGTCATATGATGCAAGCATCCATTGTCAATAACCCATTCATCCTTTCTTTCAACCTAAGCAGCCAAAGCACTTTCTATCATCTTATAATTGGCAGATTCAATAGGCATAGGATCTTCTTCTTTGATGGCAATAAACACCCAGTCACTTCCAGGTTTGTTTCCCATCTTAGATTCATCATTTGTTACTCCTTCATCATCATCTTCTTGAACATAGTAACACTTCTTCTGAAACCTTGATCTATTAGGGTTTGGCCTTGAAAACCTTTCTAGACATCTTGAGGTGAAATGACCAATCTTATTGTAGGCAAAACATTTGAAAGGTAATTTTCCTTCATACTTACCAGATCCTCTTCATAGTCTCTTTGCAATAAGGGCTTCAATTTGTTCTGCTTCTAACTCATCTTCTTCCAATTCTTTCCTTGTTTTATCATACCATGTTGATTTCCTTGAGGTACTTTCTCCTAGATCATATCTCTGTTTTCCTTTTGTAGAGGCACTAGCTTTAAATGTAGATTCACTCTTGGGAAGTGCATCACCAAACTAAGCCAACTCAAATGCAAATATCTTACCAACTAATTGATCCCTTGTAATAGTTGTTAAAGATCTGATTTCCCCAATAGCAGCAGCTTTGTGTTTGTAAGTAGGAGCTAAAGATCTAAGAACTTTGGCAACAATCTCATCTTCAACGAATATTTCACTAGCACATCTAATGCCACATACAAGCTCATTTACTTTTGACATAAATAAAGTGATATTCTCATCTTCACTCATCTTCAAGTTTTCAAACTTTCCTTTCAGACATTGCAGCTTGGCACACTTAACATATTTGTCTCCTTCATATAAAGTTTCTAGCTTTGTCCAAATTTCATAAGCAGTCTTCAATCCCATAACATTTGTTAGCACTGAATCAATCAAGGCACTCAGTAGGGCTTCTTTAGCTCAAAGATTATTTTCTGCATCTCTAATTTCATCTATAGTTGTAGGACCATTCTTTGGGGGAACATATTTAGTTGTAGTTATGCTCCAATATTGATCTCCCATGCATTGTAAGTGACATTCCATGTGTCTCTTCCAAAGAGTGTAGTTTGTTCCATCAAACCTTGGACTGTCCTTCTTATAGGTTGACATCCTAAATCTCCTCAAGTGGTTAAGCTTCTTCTAGAGGAACTTAGCTCTGATACCAATTGTTAGAATTAGGACAGACAATTGAGAGGGGGGTGAATCAGTTATCATCAAAATTATGTTCCTTATTCACTTTAAACCTTCTTATATTTCAACAACACATCAATGATTCAATCATGAAAGCATAATGCAATAATTCAAGAGTAGAAACAAATTCAACACACATAACACCAAGATTTTAACATGGAAAACCTAGTTAAGGGAAAAACCATGGGGTGACTAATCCAAGATTGTATTCTCTATTAAAAGAATAAGTATAAAATGACACTTGCTAATTAGGGCTCACTACCCGAACACACTGCTCACAAGAGGCCCACTACCTACAAGAGACACACTGTCTACAGAAGGATATGAGTATTACATACTTGAACTAGAGATTAGCATCTTAACTATGCTTGAGTCAATTCCATTTAAGCTCACCACCTCTACTCTACTTTTTGCTCATCTTCACTACCACCTTTTCATCATGACCAAAAGGATGCATTTGAATAACTTCACAACTCTTATTTATACATGACATCAACTTTGGAATGATCATCAAAGTCGACACAACATACACTTTATTTTATTATACAGCAATTACAAAAATACAACTTGACTTATTACAAAAAATTCATGCGCATCACTACACTGTTGGCCACCCATAGATGGGACTTCAATATTCTTCAAGGAAAATGCCATGGTTCACAAAACATCTTCAAGATCATCCGCAATATGTGCAAATCATCTAGTCGGCCAAGGCTAGGAAGAACACCATCACCGAAAGGTAAATCTTCAATCACGAGCTCAATCTTCAATCACGAGCTCAATCTTCAATACAGACCACCAACATAAACTGGACACAATCTAGAGGCCCCCACAAGCTTGCTTGAATCACCAAGAACATCTGCACCACTTCTACTTAGTATAATCATTCACATCTTCATCTGGAACCTCAAGAACACAGTCGGTCATCACTGTCATATTAGAAGGATTGCTTGTAGACCTCCAAACCATGAACCAATTGAGTTGTCAATTCACATTAGCCTCCCAAAAATGCCACCAGATCCGCAGAACATGATATAGTATTTCTTGATCTCACCGGACCTAATTATGTCAATCTGTCACCTTTGAATAGTTGCCAGAACTGGTTTTACTCTTATGGCCATAACTCCTCCACATTATCATGCAAACTTCTCAAATCTTGATTAAATCATCTTTAGACATATCTATAAACCATTTGATGCACATTCTCTGATCTTTATCTAGCTTGGATCTTCACTTCATAGAGCTTCACTATCTTCACTATTCTTCTCTGTTTCTGATAGGATTAATTTTATCAATATCCTCAGCACACAGCTCATCCAATCCTTGACATCAATGCAACAGGAGTATGCTGACATCAATGACAACACCGGTTAGACCCATACTTGCAACAGAGTGTTTGATGTACTTGTGGAAGGTTGTTCTAGTTGACATATTTCTGATCTTACCCTTCTGGCTTTATGGGGAGCATTTGGTATGGCTAAGCCATTTTCCCAAGCTAGTTTATTAAAGGATAGATAATGGTTGGACTCTCTTGGTTCATGTTCAAAGTCAGAGTCTTCATAGTCATAACAGTTGGTAATAGGTGCATCAAGATGAGGTGGCACATACCTATCCAAAAAAGGTGTTTTAGGTTCATTTGAGGGAATTTTTCTCTAATTCAAGTCCGGTTCCGTCATATTCAGGGATGCCATTGACATTGCAAAATAAATGGAACAGATGGTGGCATAGAAGATGGAAGTTCAAAATGGCTATGAAAAGCAATGAAGGAATGATTGAATGTTTTTAGAATTTTTTTCCAATGGGAATGGAAACTACAAGATCAGAAGATTTTGTAATTCATGTCAGGTTCACCAAAATATGTATGCTTGAAATCATGACTCCAGTTTCCTGGAGGATGTCGGGTCAGATCTCAGCATGCACACGGACCCTTTCCCTCCTTCCCATGGGGTGATCTGTCATGTCACTCTCGCTCATGTGGAATTAGCTAGTCAAGAGGAGGTGAGACATGGTGAGGGTCTAGCTCATTGGAGAGATAGACTTTGTGAAGTGGGGTCGACAAGTTTTTTGGCCCTTGTTGTTGTGCATTTTATTGTATGTTTAGTTCAATTGTTGTGGTGGTTGAGATAACCCTATGACCTAAAGGGTAACTAGTCTCTCTTCTTCTATTTGGATTCCTTAAATTCCACCTTTGTGTGGACAAACAACTGTTCTCATTGATGGTTTCTCTTGTTTCCATGTCTCTGAGAAAGGCTCTATGTAATCATAATTGCCTAATTTCGTCAACCAACAAGAGAACAAATGGATCCTCTTGTGGTGGAATGTGTGTCTATTGCTGTGGTCATAGATTGATCTCTTTGATCTTATCTTAGACATCTCTCATCCAATCTCCTCTCACTCCTAAGCACATGCGTGAATCAGGATAGAGGAAATCATGTGATTGCTAACTCTAATTAGATCTAGGGCTTTGACCTAGGGTTTGACTTATGTTTTGACTTTGTTTGTACCTTGTGATGAAATTAAGGGTTTGTTTAAGGTCTCTTGAACTGTTTTTACCTCATAATGGAATCAAGGGTTTTTCAATGTTGTCTACTTTATATGAATTCAAAATAATGACATGCAATGTGTCTTTTGGTATTTTTTAGAGAATTTTTTGGAAGGAAAATTCTTCTAATATATGAAGTAAATATGTATGCAATCCTATATGTCCTTTTCAAATGTAATGTGTAATCTATGCTTTTGTGAGTTTTTGGTGTTTTCAATGCAATTTAATCTAATAAAAAGGAAAGATGCTTTTTCTAACAAAGTAGATCCAGGAATGCAAAAAAGACTAATCTAGCATGCAAGATCTAATCTATCAAGGAAAAAGCAATTATGTTACTATTCCCAAGAGCAAGATGATTGTTTAATTACTATGAAAGCAATGAAAGAACTTGAATAGATGAAGATTTGAGGACTCCACTATCCCTTAGTGATCCTTGTGTAGGCAACCTCAAATCCTTTTGTGACTACAGTTGGTTCTCTCGATGGCAAAATGACTCGAAGAAGCAAAGAGAAGCTTTTGTGAAGCTTGTATGAGCTTGATGTGAGCTTGAATTGAGCACAATGGCTAAAAATTGAGCAACGTGATACTACTTGATTGAAAGAAAGAAAATAAAAGGCACTTACGTCTTGTATTGAGCATATGGATGCTAGGTTGGAGAGAAAACTTGGCAAGAGCTAATGCACAATGAATCTACCTCCCTTTATGCTTGAGGGAGGGGGGTATTTATAGGCTAGAAGAAGGGATTGGATTGAAGAGTTAGCTCATTTGATTGATGAATTAACAAGAATAGACTGGGGAGTTAACAAGGTTGATTTCCCAGTGAACTTAGCAAGAAAGAGAGTGACGAAGCAATGATAGCTTATCACTAAAGAAGAAAAGGATATAAAGGAATGCATGAGATTTATTGGAGAGCTAAATTGAGATCAAATAGAGATAATTATGCATGTGTGGGTGCTTGAAATAGTTAACTCTATATCAAGGATCAGAAATCATACAAAGAGGATGAAAAATGGGTGAAAACAAAGCAAAAATACGAGAGAAACTTTACTTCTTCCACGGGACAAAAGATGGTAGGGTTGTCACTTTCATTAGATAGGGTCACCTAGGCATGACCATGGGTCGTCCGGGGAGATCCGAGGTGAAAAGGTGTGGAATGTAGAAATCAGGGTTGCAGAAGGAAAGAGGGAGGAAAAAGATGATTTCTGCATCAAGAAATAGGTGAATCATAAGGAAGAATCTAAATCTCAACTTGTGTCTACAAGATCTCCTAAGGAGATCTAAAAAAATAAAAGGGGGAGATTTGGATAGGAAGGTCAAAACTAAAAAATAGAAGGCAGGAGAGGGATCGGGGGACCTCTAGAAGGCTTCTATGAGGTACACTAGCCGAAACACAAAGCAAAGAGGTGAAAATTCACCTACAAGACACTTACAAGGCCTGGGATTAAGGTTAGAAGCTAGAGAATGCAAGTCAACAAGTATCACAATAGGTGTTGAAAAAGCGTTGCAAATGGGGAAGAAGGAGAAGAAGGAAAATCGACAAAGAAGAAATGACACAAAAAAAGAAGAGAGGATTTGACTCATCATAGCCCGGTCCTCATGCAGGCAGTGCGTGATTTTTGTGCTTACAGGATCAAGTGAGTTCTACTCTTTTAGAAGCTTAAATGCATCTTCATGTACTATTCATATGAGGCAGATGGCATGCTTTTGTTCTTCACATGTATAGTTTTTTCTTGGAATGAGTGTGAGTCAAAAGAGTGGGTTGATGAATGGTGTGCTAGAAATTTAAACACACAAGAGACATATCGACTTATAGGAGAACTAAAACTCATGAAAATGGAATCACTAGTTGACTTTGACTATATATTATATCTAGTTCAATCAAGTATTATAGATACATTAATGAAATTTAATATTTTAGATTATAATGTATTTTTGTATCATTTATTAAAGTAATACTTTTTATACAATATGATGTAGGGCATGTTAATGTAGTTATTATAGATGAAGATAATGATGAAGGATCTTATAAATATGTGAAAATGATGCATACCCTACACCACCATTTTCTAGCATCTCCCTAACATCACCTATCATGCTAACTTATCCCCTTCCTCATGATTAATTAAATAAACCATTTTATTTAATTAATTTATCTCAATCCTCATTATCACCTACCCAATATTAATTAAATAAATATTAAAATTTATTTACTTAATTATCCACTCCTTGCCATTAGCCTAAATTAATTAAATAAAGTTCATCTATTTAATTAATTTACATTTCCTATAGCCAAACATTGATTATTTAAATAAATTTCATTGATTTAATTAACTAACCTATCCTACCAAATCCGTACACCAAAATTAATTAAATAAACCTCTATGTAATTAACTTGGGTCACTAATTAATCCACCCACTAATTTCTTATAGCCATATTAATTAAATTAATCCTTTAATTAATTAACCTAAGCCTTCATTATCCCATCTCCCCATAATTAATTAAATAATTAACATTATTTAATTAGTTATGCTCATGTGTCTCCATCCCACCTTTTGAAATCTATGCAATTGTCTTATCTCATCCCACTCACCCATAAAATGAATTGAAAATTCATTCACATGTCTCCATCCTCATTAATGTGAAGCCTTCCCAAGGCCAAATTACAAATTCTAAAATAATGTGAGTCCTCCATCTTTGTTAATGAAACCCTAGCCCTTGATTTCACTATGAAATCTCAAACCTTGGATTTCATCTTTGAATTTCCACCATTGGTCCAAAACCCCCAAAAATCTATATTTAAGAAGCCTCTCCAAGCCATTTTTACACTTAGACACTCGACGAGTATCAAACTTATGGTCTCATATTTTTTCCATCTCCATAGCACAAATATAGCCAAATTATAGCCAAATCCCTTGCCTCCATTATGCTGGTTATTTCTTGAGCAATCCACATTCATTTGCATTGGCTAAAGCTAGGATTTGTAGCTAGGTGCATGCATTTCCTCCACCTTAACAAGGAGACTAGAATGGAGAAGATTTTGAAGGTATAACCATTTGTTTATGTTTACTTTATGTTTTTAATATCTTCTACATTCTATCATCTTGATTTGGGATGCTTGGTGGGACTGGTCCATCCCTAAATTTAATCCTTTTTTGAAGAAATTCGATGTGTTTTTGTGCAGGTGATAGGTTAGCGCATTTGGACATGGATTAGCACCTAAGTTAGAGAGAATAATGTCTTTGACCATATTTAGCACCTTCGACTATGCACTAACTATCTATTTCGTAGGACCTTTTAGTGCTTTTGAATCATCGGTTAGCACCTAGGAGTAGTTTGTTAGTGCCTGGGTTATTTATGTTAGCACCTAAGAGTCTTTGATTGGTGCATGCGATAGTAGCACCTCTACAATCTAGATTAGTGTTTCTGTTATGTTGTCTATTGTTTAAAATTTTTATGGTTATGTTCACTAGCAATGGGTTTTGCAACTCTTCTAACATCTGTCTACAAGTATAATAATCTATCTTGTAGGGAATTGAAGGTTTATCTAGGATTTCTAATCAAATTTTTAATCTTTTTATCCTAGAATTGTTTCTAAACATCTAACACTCTATTTTAGACTAAAATATTTATAACGTTCTTTGATAACTAACCCTATTTTCAAGAGCTAATTTGATTTATCTATTTTGTCAAAGAAACTAATATCTTTTTTGTTGGGATTTGGATTTTGTGTCAAGACAACGCCTTTGTCTGTAGATTCAATACCCTCAATCTCAAGTTTAGCACATCTATCAATAAGTTTAACGCATTTGATTGCAGGTAAAAGTACGTATAAACTCTACAGTAGCACTTAAGAGTCTAAGATTAGCACCTAGGAGCCTATGTTTAGCGCATATGATTGTCTGTCAGTGCATCCTCATGTTTATTTTAGCACCTAATTTTTATGATTTAGTGCCTTAGCACTGTCTATGAATGCCTTAGCACTATCTATCAACGTTTCTTGTAAAGTATGCATTCCATAAAAAAGTCACTGAAATAAATAATCCACTTATTTACATTAACCGAAATAAAAAGAATAAATCTTATATATATATATATATCATTAATAATGTCATTACATATTTCAAAGCACATGCTGTATTCAGGTTAGCACAATATACATAATATACAATATATCCATCTTAGGCTCTCTTACCATAAGTCATCTCAAATAATAACAAGGTACAATAATCAAGTACAAGTAATTAATAATAAATCAAATCACTCTCTCCAGCCACCACTAACCCACATGGTCATCCGCAAGCTGAGAGACAGGAACATAGTTCAAGCATATTTTTGCCCAACCATGAAGCAAATACACTTCCTTGGGTCCCTTCATGACACAAAGGAAACCCAGCCCTGTATGAAACATCTAGCAACCTAGAAACAACTAGCAGGAGGGAACACCTGATGCAATCTGAAGTCTAAATGCAAATCTAAATGATGATGTACAAATGTCTCACAACAAGATGTGGTAGAGATGTATATACATAAAGTTTTGCTAGACAAATATTCATCTATTTCAATAAATTCCCAGCTTGGCCCAAGCATTTAAAATAGTTATAGTCAAATCTTGGAAAGAGAAAAGCCATCCTTGTTTGCCCACATTCGGCATCCTAGCCTGAGAAGTAACCCCAATCACACACAAAAGATAAACTACTTTCTTTATGAGAAAACTAATTCTTTTTTTTTGCACAATCAAATGAATTCACTTTCAAGAAAATAATTCTAATGAAAAAGCTTAAGCATATGTTTATTCAAGAGACATAAATAAAACATAAACTGAAGATAAATTAATTCATTCCATTCTTAATTACCTCAAAAGAATCTTGTGTCTAGATCTTTTATCACATACTTTTGCCTAGATACAACTATACATTCCTTACTTTTGCTCAATCAATTTCATTTCAAGAAATATTTCTAACAAGCAATTGCATTTAATCATTTCAAGATACACACAAATCACTATAAAATTGGTTATAATATTTATCCCATAATTCATTTATAATTTCCCAAAAATAAAATAAAATAAATAACTCTAGATTTGCCTAACATCAAGCAGGCTTATATTTCCACTCAATTAAGGTCATAACAGGGATTTTAAAAAGATACAATTGTTTATGTTCACCTTCAAGATTGCCCAAAGAACATCATTAAAAGTGAGGATTAAGAAGAAAGTTGATCAAATATATCCTAAATATTCTAGGAGAACCCTATTCTCTGCTATAGGAATTCAAGTTAAATGATATAGAAAAGCACAGAAGTTTGCTATAGGAACATAGTAAAACAAGCTACAACAATTGTTACTAGTCTGCTACAAGAATAAATTCTAGCCTTAGGTTATAGTAATCTATGATAGGAAAAAAATAGATAAAATCATGGATAAAATCTAGTTAAATATACCCTAACTCTGCTATAGGATCCCCATTGTTTGTTTATAGGAATTAAGTGAATTTGCTACATGAATACAATTTAGTTTTTCTATAGGAACAATATAAACTTCTACGACAAAAACCATCTGAACTGCGACAAGAATGAAATAAACTATGACAGAGACTATTATAGCTATAGTAAGAGGGTAAATTTGTACATTAAAGAAATGTATTTTGTGATAGGAACTTAAGATAACTACAATGACAAAAATAAATTAAACTAGATGTGATAGGGATTAAAACAAAGGCATTCTAGGGTTTGTTACAGTGAAATAAATCATCTAAACTCTATAGAAGGTAGTAGTAAACTGTGATAGGAAAATAATAAAGTAAACAAACAACAAGATAACACTAAGCTTGTTTATTACATAGGTTGATCAAGAAGTTAATAGGACAATGATATTTATTCTAAGGCCGACAAATCTTAGCAAGAGGCCGTTGAAAAAGTGAAACAGATCGAATAGGGACTTACTAAAGGTAGATAACAAATTTAATAGTCCCCCATGAACACTTTAGAGACAGTTTTATGGAGCAGACCCAAATAAAGGCAACAACTGAATTAAATCTCAATGGGGCTGATTCATTACAACAAAAAGAGTATTACTTATAAATAGAAAAATTAATACCTATCATAGTATACATAGATTAAGAGAATAATATTAATGAGGTAGATAAGTTTACCGTTGATGCCCAAGTAGTCTAGGATGAAATAAGAGAACCTAGGCTAAGATAATTTATATGTAGCTATATAGGCCAAATTAGTTATGAACAGGCTGAAAGAAAGATAGTGATCAGGTTGAAACAAAGCATAGAGGGTAGTGATCATTCATCAGACATAGAGGAAGAAAAACAAAGGGTGATTACTGTTGGCAAAACAAGTGATAGGGAAAGTATTTTAAAAGATGTAACTTAGGAAAGATGAAAGATGTTTAAGAACGTATAGAATCCGCAAGGAAAACCCTTTTAATACATAAAAATTGGTATCAAAATCATTCTACATATCTCATGCTTTTAATAGGCATCTCACTTGACTTCAATTGTTTAAAACATACCTGGAAAATCTACAAATTCCTCTCTCTTGTTGCTAATAATTGTCTATTCTATCGCTGTTGATCACATTCCTTCTTCTCTCTCTCTATCACTAATGATATTTTTCTCCATTGTCATTGCTATGTTGTGTTTTGTATTTTTAGATCAAGTTTTTAATCTCTAGTTAGCTTCTATTTTTCATGGCACTTCCCATCCCAAAAATTTAGATTCTTTAATTTATTAATTTTTAAACTCCCTTATTTCTGTCATTCAAATTTACATGCTATAAGATTATATTAATATATTTAGAATTCTTATTTTAATATATTCTTAAATTAAATAATTATATTTGTATTAATGTATTTTTATTTTAATTCTAACAAGGATATTATTTTTCAAGCAAGAGTATATTATATATTAATATATTTAATAATTAAATTTTATAAAAATACTTTAAATATGTATTAATAAATCAAAGTCAAAACAACCTTATACAATTCTAATAAATCTAAGTTGAAAAGAACATAAATATACATGGCTAACTTATGCATTTCAAAGAACATTTTGAAGCAATGAAAACACATATAATTTATAAAATCTAATCACTAAACATAGGACACATTCATTTACTATATAAAATACTCAATTAAGACTAGCAACCACATAACAATGCACAATAAAACCATTCAATGATGCAATATGATATGAAACTACGTGAGTGTGCATGCATTAGGTTTATCCATCCTATCAGTTCTTACTAGGCAGCTAGAACATTTCTACCTCAACTATGTTCCCATCTTCAACATTCTTCTTACAATTAGTCACACTTAGATTTCCATTAATAGGTTAAATTCCTTATAATCATCACCGAAGAAAAACAAAATGTACATCCATAATTGTACCACTAATATTCAATTGTTAAATTGACTTTCAAAATCATGCATTTATAACATTAACGACAATTTACTTTTTCACATGTGGAATCACTCATAGTAAAACAATCTTAGTAAATGTCCAATAATCTAAATTAACAAAAATCCAAAAATGAGATGTGACATCCTTCCCCACTAAGAAGAGACATCGTCCCAATGTCTTATCACACACATACTAAAATAATAGAAATATATCACTACAACAATCAAAGTATCAATAAAGTATTATCAAATCAGAGAAAGTACCTCTAGTAATACCCTTTACATCCTCCTATGTGGCACCATCCACAAAACATTGATCCTACTTGACCTTTTACAAAATAATATCTCTATTTCACACTTAACATTGCATCTATCAATAAAAATTTGAGTATATATATCAATCAAAGCAATCAATACACATGGCATTACTACCAATACAATGTATATAACCATCACATTATACAACTACCACCCAATTGCATAAGGATAATAATCACATCTTTAATACACACCGAATGAGGCATAAATCATAATTCATCATAGACATATACAAGAATGAATCAGCATCACAATGCACATACAAACTCATGATAACACAATATAATTGTTGACCTATTTTCCTCTGTCCATAGTTAAAATACTTCACCTTGTATTTTCTTCGAAAATACTTTAGAAAATGACCCCATAAGACTTAAATCCTTCAAATTATTCATGTTGTGCCTTGCAAGAAATTTCCTAAAGTCTTGCCTGAAGATTCCTTGCAAAAAACCCAGAAAAAACCAGAAACCCTTTGTCTTCAAGTGCTTTCCATCGTAGATAAATCTCAATTTCATACATAGTATTTGTATATGTATTTTTGAATGTATGTTTGCATATACATTTGCCATTGTATGTTCATATATACAAAGGAAATGTACATCGGCCAAGGGGTGGAATGCAGAGATCAATGTATGTCAAGATGTACAATTGCACATACAAAGGAAAAGATATAAGGCAGATTGTATATCTGAATATCCAAGGCAAATATACAAAGGGAATATACAAGGTAGGATCCAAAGACAAATGTGCATTAGGTTTCAATTGTATATGCAAGGGCCATATACAAAGGAGAATATACATTGGCACACATGCAAAGTTAATATACAAGGCCGAATATACAAAGGTAAGATACAATATGTAGGGTCCACTTTGTAGACAAGGACGATTGTATCTTCTAGACAAGTCGCATTGTATATGCAAAGATGCAAAAAAAAATATGCAAGTAAAATATACAAAGACAATGTACAAATGGTGAGGTCCATGATATATAAAGGCGCTTGTATCTCGACATGCAAAGGGAGGATACAAGGAGCAAATACAAAGCTGGGGACCCACCAATTGCATGTTTGTGATTGTATGTTTGCACATACAATCGAACATACAAGGACATATGCATTCCTAAGATACAACCCCAAGACCTGAAAAAAAAGATACATTTTGATTTATAAAAGCAGACATGTTTATATGCATCTTTTGTTTGTATATTCACATTGTATGTTTAAAACATACAAGGGGTACATACAAAGGGAATATTCAACACCATATACAAGGGTCAAATGCATGTCTGCAATGCACAAGTGTGATTGTATACAGTTCTCCTTGTATATTCGCATTGTATATATGATATACAAGGCAAAGGTACAAAGGCAATATGCAAGGCAGACCCAACCCAGAAGTCAATTTTAGCAAATTCAAAGGTGGAGTCCGTGGCTTGTATATTGAGTGCATTGTATATTGCGATATACAAAGGAAGATGCAAAGGGAAACATACAAAGTCTAGACTCGACTTAGGAATCAAATGTAGTAGATAGTTGTTTTGGGGTTCACATTGTATATTTACATATGCAAGGTCAAGAGATGCATATGAAAAGATGTAAGGGGACACATACAAGTTGGACCCGACTGCGGAATTGAGTATGGCAGATAGTATGTTGGAGTCCGCTTGGTATGTATAGATGCGATTGTATATGTGATGTATATTGTGATATACAAGGCCAACATACAGGGGATTTCGGCAAGATAGTATGCATCGGCGACTCATTTTGTGATCTTTTTGATGGCCGATAGGGTTGCAGTTATCAGCGATGCTTCTTAGTTTAGCTCAGTAGTGAATTAGGTGGGGCCACATGGCAGGGGCGGTAGATGCAAAGGGCTGATTCAAAGGCAAACGTATATGCGAAGGAAGATTTAATGCATATACAAAGGGTACATACATTTGTATATGCAAAGTGATTTGAATATGTAAAGAGAAAGAAAGCGCGATTGTACCAAGTGAACCTAAAGGCGCAGTTGCATTGTATATACAATGGAACATACAAAAGCATATACAAGTGCACAGATGCAAAGCGATATACATAGGCAGTTGATCAAAACTTTGACCGCTTGTATCTCTCTCGTTCTGGCGAGTTTCAACACACTTCAAAAGGCAAAAGTGCTTATTTTTGCCTCCTCTTTCATTTGGTGGGCTTTTGAGGGGAATATTATCACTTTCATTTTTTAGATCTAGATTTGCATGTTTTGGCAACTAGACATTTTATTGACCATTTTTTGGCAGGATGCAGATTTTTTTGTATTTATTACTACAGATTGATGATTCAGCAACTTACATTGAAGACCAGAAATATCTCTCATCTACCCATGTTCAAAATATTTCATGCCATAACTTCTACAGGTAGTGTCCCTTCAAGTAGATATTTTTTGACAGCACCATGGATGAAATTGATGGTAACTGACTAAGGTCAAATGTAAAATTATATATATACATGTAAAATAGATGTATATGGGGTTGGTTTCTCTTCTGGGCTATTTTATAATGGCTATTTGGCCCCTATAATCAATATAAATTGGTAGTTTTGCCTCTCTTATGTTATTTTTAGCACTGTGTCTTCTCTTTGGATTGGTAGGCTGTGTATTGTGGACAAAATAGTCCCTTTCATTCCTCCATTATTCTATCTTGACCTCTGTTAGAATTAATATGAGTCTGTGTAAGTCTTCCTAGCTATGAGATTATTACTGTGTTGATTCAGTTGCAGCCAAACACATTTAAATCTGGTGTATCACTTATTTCATTTCAGCATTCCTTCTAACCCTTTTCCCTGCAAGCATTAGCACTAGGTATAGATGCATTTCTCTAAGCATTAGGCTTAGAAAGAGGAAGTCAGCCTTCTCTGGAGGTTTGATCTCAATTCACAAGGTCCCACACTTCGAGATCTTTCCCATGTTTCTCCAGATTGCTAAAGTTCTACAACTATAGCAAAGGGTGCAAATCTAAGAGACAATAGTTTTTGGCACTCCCGATGGGACCAGTTTGATGAACTTCTCATTAGAATACTAAGAGATTTGGTGTTTCTCCTAGTATTACCATCCTTTGGAGGTAATACAAACAACATCATGGCAATTCTACTGAACAGAATCAGCTGGTTTTGACAGCCCAAGTACCTAAAATTTCATTAAAGATCAAGATTTTGGTGATTTTCCTAGTCTATTCAGTTTCTAGAAGCATCTCAATCACCTGGTGACTCCTTCTCTAGTATGTATCCAGTTTCTTTGGTTTCAGACCTATTTCACTCTAACTTGAACATTTTTATGATTATCCAGCATTTAGATGCTACAAAATATCAAAATTTTATGGGAATCATGGCTATTCCCCTACCCCTAATCCAAATACAGACTATTGGCCCCCATATCAGCAATACCAAGCCTCAAATGCCTCTAATTTTATGCCATATAGCCCTACTGCTGTAGAATATCAGCATCCTCATGATGCTTACACCCATACTCAGTCTTTTTGGCATCCTAATAATGCTTATTATCAACCCTAAGAAAATTACCTTAATCCTAGCTAGTGCAACTACCCTCCTAATCTAACAGTTTCTGTTGCCCCTAAGAATATTGATGCTTTCAATGAGTTCATGAGTAGTTTCCTGAAGTTTGATAGAGTCTTGGACAATAAAAAAGAGAAGCAAGGTACAGTTGGCCTCAGCGGTTTTATGACCTCAGCATCATAAGCTTATATGGTTTCAAGCAATTGTACCTAGACCTAAATAGGGAGGCTGAGGAATTTATAGAAAACTTAAAAAGTGACCAACAATGAGAGGCACAAGAGGGAGTTTTTCAAGAAAACCTTGTTATAAGGATGACACCTACTCAGCCTGTTGTGGAAGAAGCCCCAAAATTTAAGACTCCAAGCTTTAGACAGGATAATCCATTTGTGCCTCCAAAACCACTTTCCAGTTTTAAAATCCCAAGTTTTATAGGCCCTCAACCTTCACAGGAGCCTGTTCCTAGCTTCAAGCAAGTTCATCCTTCAAACCAAAGTGAATCCATGAAAGAGCCTCAAAATTCTCTACCATGGAAGCCTTCTTGGGTCAAGCATCCTAGTTACAAAGTGCCTGTCATGCCCACATTTCCCATGCGGTCACAACACACATTTACGCGTGTCATGTCCACATGCGTCATGTGGTCATGATATGAACTATCAAAAATTTTCCTTATTACTATGAAAACCCTCACACACATAAGCGTGCTCAGTGGCGTACACCTAAGGCATCAACAAAACTTGTTGTTAGCAGAACAATAACCACACGTGCGCAACCTCTATATAGGGCTTACAATCTTATTAAAAGATGTTCTCTAGATTTATGCTCGGTTCAATTTTCAATGCTTAATTTAATTGAATACAATTCTGTCCTTAGTTAATTCTCTCAATCCATTTCGTTATTATTATGCAATTTCTCCTCTAATTACAATGATTTATTTAACTACTCATTTAGATGTTTATCTATTTATTCATTTATTTATTTAATTAATTATTTAATATGTTTCTAATCCTTGGTATTTCATTTGGAAATTATTAAACTCCGAATTCACAATTCCTTTTATGAAATGAACTAAGATAAATATTTATTTAGCGTAAAATACATTTGCCCCCTTTTTTTATATTATTATATATATTATATATATATATATATTTATGTATATATATATTTTTAAATCTCCCTCTCACAATTTGACTATAAATATTAAGTATATAGGAATATTGATACATTTACATATATGAAAAGAATACATACATATATATATATGTATATGTATATGTATATATATATATATATGTATGTATATACATATATATATGTATGTATATACATATATATATATATGTACATACATATATATATATGTATGTATGTATATATATGTATATATATAAGCATACAATATAATTTAAGAGTATCAACACATTCATCAATAAATAATATATATATATATATATATATATATATATATATATATATATATATATATATATATATATATATATATATATATATATATATATATATATATATATATATATATATATATATATATATATATATATATATATATATATATATATATATATATATATATATATATATATATATAATCATATTAAATTATACTCCACTTATAACAATGAGAGTATTGTTATAAATCATAACTCATTTCCTTGAGGGTGAGTAACCCTAACTTTTATTTGCATTTTGGTATAGGTTGCAGGGTAGAGAAGGTGATGGCAGCGGTGATGGAGCCCTTGTGGTGGGATGGTGAAGTGTTGGTGGCCGCAGCAGTGGCGAGTGGAGGACGGTAGGTGGAGGGTTGTTTAGAGGTTTGGCCGTGCAGGGAGCGGCGGACGGAGGTCACAGGTGGCAGGGAGGACAACCCGAGGGGAGGTGAGAGTCGGCGTATGCAGGAAGGGGTGTGGGGAGGGGCAAAGCCCCACCCACATCCTACTTCGTGGGTTGTGGGTGGGGCTCTGCCCCTCTGCACACCCACCTTGCAATAACATTTGGTGGGGGGATTATTTCCCCCACCATTGTGTAATAATTTTTTTGACTACGTTTTTTCTTTTCATATATATGAATCTGCCCCTTAATAAATTTCCATCCCTTTTGCTTATTTTTGTTAAAATTTTAGTTTTTAAATTTTATATATATATTTACTTGTTTAATAGAATGATCCCATATTCACAGTATTACCTAGAATCACAGTTTGATCATTAAACATAAAAATCTATTATATATATATATATATATATATATATATATATATATATATATATATTTGTCAAATATTTATCGTAGGGAAGATAATATATAATCTTTTTTTTATATTTCTTATAATTTTATTATCAATTGCAACTGCAAAATTAAACTTCATACAAGCTAGTGTTAACATTAGATATTAAAAAAAAAACTATTTTTCCTTTTAATTGAAATTAAGTTACAAGTAACTAATTTCAATCTAAGATTAATAGCATCTAATATAAAAAGGAAATAATTACTCATATATGCATTTATTCTTAACAATAAAAGTATATGATTAAAACACAATTTCTTTTCTCTTTCAAATGTCCAAATTTCAACTACTCAATTACTAAATTCAACATTCCCACTAAACAATACAATTTTAACATCTTTGTCTAAATCAACAACTAAATTCACAACTTTACAAATTTGTTATACAAGTATAAAATAACTATAAAATTCACAACTAACAAACACTTTAAGGGAGAAATTACTCTCCACTCCCAAATAATAATTTGTACAAAAATAGAGGGAGAAAATCTGTCCTCTAAAAATTCATCCAAGATGAAACTTTAAGAGACCAAGCCCTCTTTACAAGTAAGGGAAATGAACCATTTTCTCTAAACAAGGAAAACTCCTCCAATTCTTTCAACATGCTCCAAGAGAAACCTGCATAACAAACAAGGAAGGAATACACCACTCAACTAGTTCTCCTCCCTACCGTAGACCTACAAGAGGGTCACCCCCGAGCTAGGGAGATCATCCACACACCCAGGGAAGGATATTCCAATACCACTTCACAACATTGAATAAAAACAATAAAAGAAACAACACACAAACACCCATGGTTACACTCACAACACGCATACTCAACTAAGGTGAGTTTAAAGAGGGTAGGGGAGTGGACTCACTCAACTCTAGAGTGCCACCCTTCTCAACATTTTATCACAGCTTTTCTCATGGCCTCAAGCCAACAAAATAACTTTCCTCATGGCCTCAAGCCAACCAAATAATCAAAATCCCAGGGATATCACAATTAGGCTCTCAAACCTTATAACCTTTTTACTCAAAAATCACAAAAATGCCCTCAAGGCTTCCATTTTCCAAGAACAAGAATGAACCCGAGGAGGTTCACACCTTCCCTACCCCATACATGATGAGCATTGTTTGCCAAGTAGAAGAAGCTCTTTCAAACACCCAAATAACTTCCCCACAATAATAGAAATACAACATAGACAACATATACATAACAACATTCATCAAACAAGTAACAAAAAATACAAGGGTGAGATACTTGCTTACTAACCTTAACAAGCCCTATTATGGATGTAGTTGATGAAGAGCTCCACACTTAGTCTCTTCTCCAAAATTCTCCTTCTTTCCCCTCCCAAAAAATAAAACAATTTTTTTTTCCCAAATAAAAATCCCCCCTCAAATTTTACAAAATTCCCCCTTATCTTCCCATCCCAAGTGGGATTAAACAAATAATTCCACCCATGATCTCCCTCCCCCCAAATCCTTCCTAGCCCATACCTCAAGTCCTTATCTCCAACACATGGGAGGAAAAGGAGGAAGGGTCCACAAACCACTTCATGGAGACTCTCACCAAATGTGAGGGAAACAAGGGAAACAAGTTCCCCATAAATGGTGGATAGTGGAGTCTTTCCATGATTTGAGCATGAACAAGGGATGGGCTTGAGTGTGGGTACCACTCATCCTTTCCCTTCCCATTCCCAAATTTCGTCACTTAACTTCACTATGAAGTTAAGGTGACCATATAGAGGTTAACCAAGGGTTATCCTAGCCAAAAGGAACCCTAGACCCATGGGGTATAACCCAAGGTCAATTTTCACCTAGTTAGGACACCTAGGGTCAAGTAAAAATTACAAGAAAGAGGGTCTAAAAGAAATAAAATTAAATAAGATTTAAAACAACATTTCTTGCAACACATATCATAATACAAGTTAACAAGAGGGTAGACCTCACCTATTTAACCTCATGCAAGAACACAATACAACATTACACATTGCATCAAACACAGAGTTGATCTCAGTTTCTCATGGAATCAAATCGGCTTCATAAGGGTTTACTACATAAGGTGTGGAATGATCTCCTGTATCTGTGGTTTTGTTAGAAATACTTGTACACTCAATTTCGAAGTTAATTTCACATATATTTATCATAGCCGAAGCAAATTAAATACATGCATTCCTAAAACATACTACCATATAAACATACTGAAATCACATTAAGTTCCCTCTCTAATATTAGCCACTCATTATTCTCTTGAAAGCAAACATCTATCTAACATTGCACAATTTCCTCCTTAAAAATAATTAGGTTTAATAGTCAAAGTTCTGGGATCAATAGTCCCCCAACATAAAGTATAAGCAATAGTATGGTATACAATCACAAGAATAGAAGTGAAAATGGTAGGCCTCACATCCTCTCCCCTAGGACTATACTTCCTCCTGGAAGTCGTCAAAGAGGTGAGGGTAAAGGGCCTTCAGTTTTGCTGCATCCTCCCACGTCGAAGTGACCTCATCATACATATCACACTAGACCCTAACCTGGTCTATCTCTCGACCTCGAAGGCCTAGCATCTGATGAGCCAATATGTGTATTGGCTCCAAAGCCAGCTATCCATCTACCTCTACCTAAAGAGCACTCCAATCTAATACATGAGATAAGTCAGATATATAACGACATAAAACTGAAACATGGAAGATATTATGGATATGTGACAGGCTAGGTGGCAAGGCTAAATGATAGGCTACAGGTCCTATCCTCTCCAAAATCTCAAAAGGTCCTACAAACCAGGGTGCGAGCTTAGAGCCTTATCCGTATGGATTGGACTCTTGTGCGGTCACACTCTCAAGAATACCCTGTCACCCACTGAGAAGCTTCTATCTATTCTCTTCACATCAGCATACTTCTTCTGTCTATCCTGAGCCTCCTGAAGTCTCTGTCTAATCAATGTGACCTGCTGCTCTATATTTTAAACTATTTTGGGACCAATGGCAACTCGGTCCTCTAACCGATCCCAACTCAAAGGTGTCCTGCATGGTCTACCGTATAAAACCTAGAAAGGAGGCATACCCAATGGACTGTGATGCCCATTATTATAGGTGAACGCAACCAGATATAGGTACTCCTCCCATCTAGACTGATGGTCCATAACATACATCTGAAGCATGTCTTCTAACACCTAATTAACTCTTTCTATCTATCCATTGGTCTTAGGATGGTAAGTGAAGCTGAAGTTGAGCAGTATACCCAACGCCTGATGTAAGGCTCTCCAAAACGATGAAGTGAATACAGAGTCTCTATCTGATATGATGCAATGAGGTACTCCATGTAGTCTGACAATCTAATCTAAATACACTCTCGCCACCGATGGTGCATTGTACGTTGTGCGTACTGGTGAGAAATGTGCCACCTTGGTCAATTTGTCAACTATCACCATGATGGCATCATGGTGCCATGATGACATAGGTAGAGCAATGATAAAGTCCATGAAAATGGTGTCCCATTTCCACTCAGGTATCTCGTGAGGGTACAGTAGTCCTGCTGGATGCTAATGCTTGGCCTTAACCCTTTGACACTCAAGGCATCGAGCAACATACTCTACAATGTCGCATCTCATCCCAGCCCAATGATATAACTGCCGCAAATCCGCATGCATCTTCTTCACTCCTGGATGAGCTGCATAGGGTGCTCTATGAGCCTCAGAAAGTATCACTATACGTAGATCACCCACACGGGGTATATAGATGCACTGCCGATGTCTAAGCAACCCATCCGACTCAAGGGAGTATCCTA
The DNA here is from genome assembly GCA_027924645.1 of Cunninghamia lanceolata. Lineage (NCBI taxonomy): Eukaryota > Viridiplantae > Streptophyta > Pinopsida > Cupressales > Cupressaceae > Cunninghamia > Cunninghamia lanceolata. The sequence goes on along the minus strand of BSBN01000254.1, from coordinate 45,359,138 downwards.
CAAATTTTCCTTTAAGAGCCTTCTGATTCTAGATTTCCTATTGCACCTCAAGAAACCACTCATCCTTAGGCAGATGCTATAGAATACGCTCTCTCAAATCCACCTTCAATGTTAGGGTTAGGATTTGTGGCACCTTCGACTCAAAGCGTCGGTGACCACGTTCTCCTTTCCTTTGATGTAGTGGACATCAAAGTCATACTCACATATGAACTCCATCCAACGTCGCTAGTGGGCGTTCAAATTAGGCTGAGTGAAAATGTATTGTAAGCTATGATGATCCGAATGGAGCTCAAAATGTCGACCTAAGAGGAAGTGTCTCCAATGAACAAGAGCATGAATAATTGCTGTGAGCTCTAAATCATGAGTAGGGTAGTTTAGCTCATGTGTTTTAAGTTTACGCAATTCATATGTAATCGCTCTTCCACCCTGCATAACCACAGCTCCCAATCCCTCTAATGATGCATCCATGCAAACAACAAAATCTTCTGTCAGATCAGGAAAAGCTAATATGGGAGCGCTGGTAAGACACTCCTTAAGGATCCCAAAGGCCTTCTCACACTGCTCAGTCCAAGTGAAACCTTTCCCTTTTCACTGAAGGGATGTGATAGGGTGTGCTATCCTGGAGAAACCCTCGACAAACCTACGGTAATAACTGGCTAACCCCATAAAGCTCCTAACTTTAGTTACACTGGTGGGTGCTGGCCATTCCTGAATTGCTCTAATCTTTGATGGATCTACGGAGATGCCATCGCTTGATAAAAAGTGCCCCAAATATTGCACCTCTATCCTAAAAAAGGCACACTTCACTAGGTTGCCATAAAGCTGATGCTCATGTAAACACTACAATACCTGACACAAATGGTCCACATGCTCCTCCTTGGTCCGTGAATAGATCAAAATATCATCTAGAAATATGATCACGAACTGATCTAGGTAAGTGTAGAACACCCCATTCATGAGACTCATGAACACTGTAGAGGCATTCGTCAAACCGAAAGGTACCACTGTAAACTCATAATGGCCATATTTGGTTCGAAAGGTAGTCTTGTGAATATCTATCTCTATCATTCGTAATTGGTGATACCCAGATTTGAGATCAATTTTTGAAAACACTCTGGCTCCTTGCATTTGGTCAAAGAGATTGTCAATCCTAGGCAGAGGATATCAGTTTCTCACCGTCACTTTGTTCAACTGTCTGTAGTCCATGCATAGTCGAAGAGATCCATCCTTCTTCTTCACGAAGATAATTGATGTGCCCCATGGTGAAACGCTAGGTCAGATGTGTCCCTTCTCTAATAACTCCTCTAACTACAGTTTAAGCTCTGTAAGCTCATGTGTAGTCACTCTATAAGGTGCACGAGACATTGGTTCTGCCGCTGGTACCAAGTCGATGTGGAAATCAATTTCTCTGCGTTGAGGCATACCTGGTAACTCTGTTGGAAGAACATCGGCAAAGTCTCTTAGGATAGGGTGATCCTCTAAGGTAGCCTCAGGTTCATCCTTTGATCTATCACTGACTGTGATAGCAAACATATGAGAACCCTCTGCATGCAATGCTTAAGCTACTAAGCGAATATCATACGAACAACCATGGGCTTCTGTATGCCCACTATCTCGACCAGTGTGCCATGATCATCTATGCAACTAATCATTCTCTAGCGACAATCTAGCTTGGCTCTATGAGCCACAAGCCAGTCCATACCTAGAACTACGCCATAGGATCCTAATGGCATAACCCTAAGGTCACATGTTGTAATGAAAGAACCCAAGGAAATATCATAATTTCTAACAATGGTATCAACTAGCATCCTAGCCCGAGAGGCTAACTCAACCTCCCACCTAATGTCCTGCCTAGAAGCCACCAGCCTGCAACATTCCACTAACGATGTAGACATAAAAGAGTCGGTAGCTCCGAAGTCAAAAAGGATAGAGATGGGAAAATCTCCAATCATACCTACTGTCTCTATGACTGAAGCCTAGAAATCAGCCTGGTGGTTGTCAACCATTGCAAACATATGGTGGGATCTATCTACATCACCCATAGTCTACTCAGATCCTCCTACACGAGGTTGTCCCCTGCTGTAAAACCCTGTGGAAACTCTTTAGCTAGGTGTCCAGCTTCACCACAAACATAACAAGGACCCTTAAGCTATACCTATATAGTCTGAGTCCTACTCGACTGCTGCTGTCCTGATCTACCAATAGACCCCTGTTGATGTAGGAGCATCCAGTGGTGTAAGGGCAATCTTGCATCACCCAAAAAAAATGTGTTTCAAAATTGTTGATGTTCTACCCATTTCTTCTCAAAATTTGTGGTTCTGGTCCCATAATCACCTAAATAATAATGTAGAACTTTCAATCTTCCCAAACTGCTAAAAATAGTAAACTGCTATTTTTAGAAAGTTTGCATTTGGGCACGGAATGAAGTCAAAATTTATAGGAAGTTACATAATAGAAATATAAGACCTTTGGCAAAGGAATCACATGAAGATCATTTGCGAGCTGAAAGATATTAAAGTTTTTGTTTCCTGAAAAATGCCTGAAAATTATTCAAACTTAGGTTTGAGGCACTAAATGGCCCTGTACGGGCCCAAAAATGGCCAGAACTAGAAAAGCAGGTTCTTAGCATGTAGAGCACTCCGCAAGCTTTCCGACACATAAAACGGTTCATCAATTAGAGTCCCAGATCTAAAGTTATGGCTCTTGAAAGTTGACCTATTTTTGGAGGGAGATGCAAAATTCAAAATTAGGTTGTTGGCCGCCAAAAAGGCTATTAATAACCATTTTTGGGAACCTTGGGCAGGAGGAGAGTTAAGGGGGCAAGTGTAGAGTCAAGAATAGGTAGGAAAATAGAAACCCTAGCTGTTTTGGGGGTTACAAAAGGTGGAAGATTCCAAAGCCTGGTGATAGTAGCTGTAGTGTGTTGTAGCCTATAGAGGACTGATTCCTCTGATTGTAATTAAGTTTCTATAATGTAATGAGTTGCCCAGATCAATAAAAGAAAGTTCTATTCTCTGTGTTTAATTTTTATTATTGTGTGTTTTATGATTTACCCCCCTTCATCAAGTGGTATCAGAGTGAGGGTTCCTGAGTGTGTAGACAGATCATCAACCGTGAGGCAGTTTGCACTAGGACCTGAGGTTGTGGGTTTGCTGCGGAGACCAAGATGTCTCCACGAAGAAATCGTGTTGGGAGGAATGCTTTGATAGAAGAGGGTTTTAGAGCCATACAAAGGCGAATCAATGCATTGCAAGAGGAGTTACGAAGAGGGTTTGAGCCGAGGACAAGAGAAGAAAGTGAGGTTGTTGAGGGTCATTTTGAAGATTGAAAAGAGGCCCAGGATCAAAGTTTCTACATATTCTAGAGATTTGAATCCAGAACAGCTTATTGATTGGATCAATGACATGGAGGAGTATTTTGAGTATGAAGATGTGGAGGACCCAGATCAGGTTAAGTTTGCAAAAACAAAGTTGAAGGGCCACACCAATATTTGGTGGAAGGAGGTCTAATTAGAGAGAAATAGAAGAGGAAAAGGAAAGATCACCAGATGGTATCAGATGGTGGAGAAACTGAAGAACCAGTTCATTCCTGTGGACTATGAGATGGAGTTGCTGAAAAAGCTACAAGGACTGAAGCAAGGTAACAAATCTATTAAGGAGTATACAGAAGAGTTTTATAAAATTACTATCAGGATAGGCCATGCAGAGCCCAACAAGGAGAAGGTAGCTCGTTACATTAATGGGTTGAGGCCAAGTATTCAAGAGGAGTTGAGCCTAGTCAGAATGACCACCATAGAAGATGTGTACCAGTTTTCCCTGAAGGTGGAAGAAAAGCTAAACAAAAGATTTGATAGCAAGCAAGGGGGAAGAGGTCAATGTGGAAGGACTGGTGGAAGACCCTATGGAGGCCATAATGAAGATCAGAAGAAAAGTGAAGAAGCAGACACCAGTTAACATCAAAGAGGGGATAATACCTACCACCCTCGTGACTAGAGCAATGGTGATCAAAGAGGAAGAGGAAGAGGCAGACCTGGGCAAGGACCTGGAAGAGGAGGTTTCAGAGGAGCCTATTTCCAATGTGGAGAAGAAGGGCATCAAGCATATGAGTGTCCGCAACATCAAGGAAGGACAAATAGAAGAGCTAAAGGTAATGCATGAGTTGCACATGTAGATGAAGATGTACATTCTAAGCATTCTGAAGATGGTGAAAGGGGAGAAACCCTAGTTGTCAGAAGAACCTTGCTGAATGAGGAGAAAGAACCCAATCAGAGGAAGAGTTTATTCCGCACAAGGTGCAAATGTGAGGGTAAGTGTTGTGATATTATTATTGACAATGGAAGCACTGATAATTTGGTTTCGGAAGAGATGGTTGACAAGTTGAAGTTGACAAGAAGAAAGCATCTGCATCCATATCGGATTGCATGGTTGCAGAAGGACCATAGAGCTTTAGTCAATGAGCAGTGTTTAGTGAAGTTCAAGATTGGCGACTACCATGATGAGGTGATGTGTGATATCATACCGATGGATGCATGTCATATATTGTTGGGGAGGTTGTGGCAGTATGATAGGAGCACTGTCCATGATGGCCGTGCAAACACATATTCCTTAACAAAGGATGGAGTTCGTCATAAGTTGAATCCCTTGAAGGAGGTGGAAGAAAAGGTATGTAGTACTGCCAGAATTTGTTTGGTAGATGGTAGGAAATTTTTGGAGGGTATGAAGCATGAGCATCATTGCTTTGCATTGATTCCTAAGATTAGTCAAGAAAAATGTGAAGATGTACCAGTAGAAGTTTTAGATATGTTGGAAGAGTTCCAGGACATTATCTCTGCTAATGTACCAGAAGGTTTACCACCAGTAAGGAAGATAAGTCATCAAATGGATTTGATACTAGGAGCCAGTTTGCCAAACAAGGCAGCCCATAGAATGACCCCTACAAAGAATGAAGAGATGAATAGACAAGTTCAGGAGTTGTTGAGGAAGGGACTGATAAGGGAGAGCCTAAGTCCATGTGCGGTACCTGTAGTACTAGCACCAAAGAAAGATGGAGAATGGAGGATGTGTATAGACTCTCGAGCCATCAATAAGATAATGATCAAGTATAGATTTCCATTGCCAAGAATAGATGACATCATGGACTGTTTGAGTGGAGCCAAGTACTTCACAAAAATTGACCTGAAGAGTGGGTATCACCAAATCCGTATTAGAGAAGGGGATGAATGGAAGATAGCCTTCAAGACAAAGGAAGGTTTGTATGAGTGGTTAGTCATGCCATTTGGGCTAACCAATGCACCGAGCACATTCATGCGGCTCATGAACGAGGTATTGAAATTTTTTTTGGGAAGTTTTGTTATTGTTTATTTGGATGATATTTTGATTTTCAGTAAGACTTGGGATGAGCATTTGATGCATATCAGAAGAGTTCTAGAGAAGCTGAGAGAGGAGAAGTTGTTGATTAACCTGAAGAAATGTAGTTTTGCAAAGGAGTTGGTATACCTGAGATTTGTTGTCTCAGAGGAAGGTCTTAAGATGGACCCAGAAAAAGTAAAGGCTATCATTGAGTGGCCTACGCCAAGGAGTGTAACGGAGGTAAGATCTTTTCATGGTTTGGCAAGTTTTTATAGAAAGTGTATCAGGAATTTCAATAGCATTTGTGCACCCCTAACTGAAACAATGAGAGGGGATAGAAAAGAGTTTAGATGGACTAAAGGGGCAGACAAGAGCTTTGATACATTGAAGCAGAAAGTCATAGAACAACCCTTTTTGGCACTTCTAGATTTCAATAAGGTATTTCAGGTAGATTGTGATGCTAGTGGTAGTGGTATAGGAGCTGTTTTGAGCCAAGAAGGTAAGCCCATTGCCTATTTTAGTGAGAAGCTTAATGATGCCAAGAAAAAGTATTCTGTTTATGATCAAGAATTTTATGCAATAGTTTAGGCTTTGAAGAAATGGAGACATTATTTGTTGCCAAAAGTGTTTGTTTTATATACTGATCATCAGGCTTTGCAGTATCATAATAGTCAAGGAAAGTTGAACCAAAGGCACTTAAAATGGGTTGAGTTTTTGTAGAGTTATACCTTTGTTTTGAAGCATAGGAGTGGGAAGTCCAACAAAGTTGCAGATGCCTTGAACAGAAGACAAAATTTGTTGACAAAAATGATGATAGAGGTTGTTGGGTTTGATGAACTCAAAAGTTTGTATCCTAAAGATCCAGATTTTGTAGAGGCTTGAAAAGCTTGTTTGGAGCCTGTTACTTTAGATAGGACAAGATGGTTGGATTTCATAATCTAAGATGGCATGTCGTTTAGAGGAAGCCAGTTGTGCATTCTGAGGAGTTCCATGAGAGAGAACCTGATTAAAGAGAAGTATAGTGGAGGATTGGCTAGACACTTTGGTCGAGATAAGACCATTTCAATTGTTGGTGAAAATTATTATTGGCCATAGTTGCAGCAGGATGTGAGGAAGTTTGTGCAAAGTTACAGAGTATGTCAGATGGCAAAAGGAACAAGCCAGAATACAGGGTTGTATCAACCATTACCTATACTATAGACGCCCTGGGATGATATCAAAATGGATTTTGTTCTTGGTTTACCAAGGACACAGAGAGGACATGATTCTATTTTTGTGGTGGTGGACAGATTCTCAAAAATGGCACATTTTATTCCTTGTAAGAAGACTAATGATGTTGTTCATATTGCAGAGTTATTTTTCAGGGAAGTGGTGAGACAACATGGTCTACCAAAAAGCATAGTTTCAGACTGAGATACCAAGTTTGTTGGTTATTTTTGGAGGACATTGTGGAAGAAGTTGAAGACAGACTTGAAGTTTAGTTCTGCACAACATCCACAGACTGATGGACAAACTAAAGTGGTGAATTGGAGTTTGGGTAACCTACTACGATGCTTGGTAGGAGATAAGCCCAAGGGATGGGATTTGATTTTAACATAGGTAGAATTTTCTTACAATAATTCTGTCAATAGGAGTACTGGTAAATCACTATTCCAGATTGTATATGGCAATAGTCCAAGAAATGCTTTAGAGTTAAGGAATCTGGATAAGGGAGAAAAAATAAGTGCTGAGGCTGAAGACTTTGTAGAACATATAAAGAATTTGCATGAAGATGTGGGAAAGCACATTAATAAGATGACTACTTAGTACAAGGCTAAGGTAGATCAGAAGAGGAGGTATGAGGAGTTCCAGGTGGGAGATGAAGTCATGGTTCACTTGAGAAAAGAAAGGTTCCCTGTTGGAACATACCATAAATTAAAAATGAAGAAATTTGGACCATGCAGAATCCTGAAGAAGCATGATTCTAAAAATGCATATGAGGTAGAGCTACTGAGTGGGATCAACATTTCCCCTATTTTCAACATCGCTGATTTAACAAAATATCATGAAGGTGGAACAGAGGATAGACCAACAGAACTGCGGTGGAGTATTCCAGCATCTACTTCAATAGAGGAGATAGAAGAGATCTTGGATAGCCATGTAGGAAGGAGTACTCGAAATAGGTAATATGAAGAATATCTAGTGAAATGGAAAGGAAGGCTTGTTCAAGATTCTTCTTGGTTGTCTAAGGTAGAGGTTGACGTTTGAGTTTTCCTCACACAAACACCTGAGACGTGACAAGGTCACTTCTCAAATTACCCTGGGTGTCTGATGCAGGAGCATCCAGTGGTGTAAGGGCAATCTTGCATCACCCAAAAAAAAATGTGTTTCCAAATTGTTGATGTTCTACCCATTTCTTCTCAAAATCTGTGGTTCTGGTCCCATAATCACCTAAATAATAATGTAGAACTTTCAGTTTTCTTAAATTGCTAACAATAGTAAACTGCTATTTTTAGAAAGTTTGCATTTGGGCACGGAATGAAGTCAAAATTTACAGGATGTTACATAACGGAAATATAAGACCTTTGGCGAAGGAATCACATGAAGATCATTTGCGAGCTGAAAGATATTAAAGTTTCTGTTTCCTGAAAAATACCTAAAAAATTATTCAAACTCAGGTTTGAGGTAATAAATGGCCCTGTACGGGCCCAAAAATGGCCAGAACTGGCAGATTAGTAGTTCTTAGCATGTAGAGCACTCCGTGAGCTTTCTGACGCATAAAATGGTTTGTCAATCAGAGTCCCGGATCAAAAGTTATGGCTCCCGAAAGTTGACCTATTTTTGGAGGGAGATGCAAAATTCAAAATTAGGTTGTTGGCTACCAAAAAGGCTATTAATAACCATTTTTGGGAACCCTGGGTAGTAGGAGAGTTAAGGGGGCAAGTGTAGAGTCAAGAATAGGTAGGAAAATAGAAACCCTAGCTATTTTGGGGGTTACAGAAGGCGAAAGATTCCAGAGCCTAGTGATGGTAGCTGTATTGTGTTATAGCCTCTAGAGGACTGATTCCTCTGATTGTAATTAAGCTTCTGTAATGTAATGAGTTGCCCAAATCAATAAAAGAAAGTTCTATTCTTTGTGTTCAATTTCTATTATTATGTGTTTTATGATTTACCCCCTTCATCACCTGTGAACCCCTATACGACTACTGCGGCCTCGCAGGTCCCGCAGGTGGTCCCTACTGCCTCTGATCTCTGTGCAAGCCCTGCTGCTACCAACCTCCATTATGTCCCCCATTTGACCTCTACTATGTCCTAGCTCTCTGCTGTTGCTGTGACTACTTCTGTTGTGGGGGCCTAGGAGGTAATGATGCTGAACTGAATCCTCCTCTATGAGGTGGATGTGATGGTCTACGGAAACTCTACTGATGCTGCTGTGGTCCCCGATCCTAAAATTGAGGGTAAGAACTTTGCCCTCATCCCTGAATCTCCTCAGTGATATATACGTTCTTGGCAGCATCACTCAAAGTCTGGGGATCTGCCATCCGAATAGGCCCTGCTATACTATGGTTCAGTCCTCTGATAAACTTATGCACTAGGAGTTTCTCGTCATGGAGATACTCTGCATATCTAGATAACTCTGTAAACCTACTCTCATACTATGCCACTATGAGTCCCCTCTGCTGTAGGTCATGGAAATCGTCTATACAACATTGTCTGTAATGGTCTGATAGGTATCGCACATTGAAGCACTCAATAAAGGTCTCCCATGAGAGGGTGTCTAAGGAAAGGTGATGCTTGCACTCCTCAGTGCGCCACTAGGTAGCTGCTACATCTCATAATAAGTGTACTTCCACACGGGCCTTTGTGCTTCCCTCATAAGGATGCAACATGAAGCACCTATCTAAACTGATAAGCTAGGCCTCTGCCTTAGCTCCCTCTGTGGTCCTGATGAAAGTAGGAGGGGTCAACCTCAATATGTCCCTAATGGAATCTCCTCTATCTCTGTGCCCCCTAATAGGCTCATCTGCATGATAATCATAAGGCCTGTGACCCAAGTGCTCTACATGTACTACCTCGTCATGCCTCACATGACGTGTGGGGCTCCTGCTACAGGCCTTGTTAGCTGAACCAACCTCCTCTGTCTCTGAAAACTTGACATAAGGCTCCACATGTGGTACCCCTCGCGGCTCTATGTGGGGATCCACACGTGGCTTGACATGAGACTCAACTCGTGGCTCCACGTGTGGCTCCTCTCACGGAACCTCGCGGGGCTCGACACGTAGCTCTATGTGTGGCTCAACTATAGCCAGTGGAAGCCTATCTAAGAGTGCCTGTAAGGCCTATAATATCTGTGGTACCATATCTGGTGGGGCCGGTGGTGCCTGCGATACCTATGGAACTCGTTGTACCTATGTAACTGGTTGATCCAGTCACATAGCTGAAGAATCAGTGTGCACCTCGATGGGTGGAGTGCGGCAGGGCTATGCTCACCGAACTCATCTGGGAAGCATCCTACAAAATGATGTAACTACCAATTAGTCTGGTTGCAGAAGTTAAAATGTGCCTAAACAAGCCCAGTGTTTAAAACAACTTGGCTCTAATACCAAATGTCATGCCCATATTTCCCATGCGGTCACAACACGCATTTATGCATGTCATGTCTACATGCGTCATGTGGTCATGATACGAACTATCAAAAATTTTCCTTATTACTATGAAAACCCCCTCGCACGCGTAAGCATGCTCGGTGGCGTACACCTAAGGTGTCAACAAAACTTGTTGTTAGCAGAACAATAACCACACGTGCGCAACCTCTATGCAGGGCTGACAATCTTATTAAAAGATGTTCTCTAGATTTACGCTCAGTTCGATTTTCAATGCTTAATTTAATTCAATACAATTCTGTCCTTAGTTAATTCTCTTAGTCCATTTCGTTATTATTACGCAATTTCTCCTCTAATTACAATGATTTATTTAACTACTCATTTAGATGTTTATCTATTTATTCATTTATTTATTTATTTAATTATTTAATATGTTTCTAATCCTTGGTATTTCATTTGGAAATTATTAAACTCTGAATTCACAATTCCTTTTACGAAACGAACTAAGATAAATATTTATTTTGTTCGATCTAGGGCACACAACTGAGAGGGGGGATGAATCAGTTGTACAGAAACTTGCTTCTATTTCAAACACTTGATTTTTCTTTGTTAGTTAACGGCATATCAATTAACCATTCATCAAAGCATAAGGAAAGAACACTGGAGCAGATAAACATCAACACATTAAACACTAAGATTTTGACGTGGAAAACCCGGTTAAGGGAAAAACCATGGGGTGATTAACCCAAGGATTATTCTCTGTTAGAAGAATAAGAAAAATGGATGGCACATGCCAGTCAGGGCTCACTACCCAAGCACACTGCTCACAAAGAGGCACACTGCCTACAAGAGATACATTGTCTACAAGATCATAAGTATTACAAACTTGAACTGGAGAATGACATCTTCACCATGTCTGGATCAGTTCCATTTAAGCCTGAGACACACTTGCTCTACCTTTCACTTCTCTTGCTATACCACACTCATCCACTCCACACACACACTTTGAAATGAATTCAAAAACCTTTATTTATATAAGACATCGACCTAGGAACAATCATCTAAGTTGGCAATCAACCATAAGAACATTCGCAAGATGAATAACACATCTGGTCGGCTAGTCTAAACAAGAACTTCATCTGGAAGAATATCTTTAATTCTAGGCTCTAACACTAATGTGGACCAACAACACAATCTCAACCTGATCCAAGAACCTTCACAAGCTTGCCTAAATGACCAGGTACATCCGCACTTCCTCTACACACTGGAATCTCTTCTCTTCCTCATTCGGTACTTCAAGAACACAGTCTATCGCCACTATCATACTGAAAAAGGTGCTTCCGGACCTTCAAACCATGAACAAATAGAGATGACACATCACAAGGACATCCCAAACACTTTCTCCAATTTGTAAAATAGGACAATGTACTTTCGGATCTCACCGGACCTTTTTGTGACACTCTGTCACTCCCGAGCATCTCCCGGAACTGGCTCTATTTGATCGATCACAACTTATTAACATCTTCATGCGGACCTCTAAAATATTAACTAGAACATTTCAAGACTCATATCCACAAACCCTTTAATCTATATCCTCTGATCCTCAACCTATTAAGTACTTTTGCCTTTTTCTCATCACTATTCTTCACTGTTCCTCATTGAGACTAATTTTCTCAATATCCTCAGCACATAGCTCATCCAATCCTTCTTATCAATGCAATATGAGTATGTTGACATCAATGACAACACTGGTTAACCTCATACTTGCAACAATCTCCTCCTTTGTCATTGATGGCAAAATATGATGTGAAAAACCATCAAGACAAGAACTTCTCCTTTCTGTCACAGCTCCCCCTATCAGCAACAACTCTTCACATGTCTTCTCTTCCTTTACTGCTCCTCCTTTGATCATCAACCACTTATTTTTCACATGTTTTCTCTTCCCCTTTGACATCAATGGCAAAGGGCTCATACTTGCAATTCTAACACATCAAAATCATACCAACTGCTCCCCCTTAGTAGCAGCTCCCCTTCATCAATCTGGATCACAAGATATGACTGTGATATCCACCGAACTGATGCACATCAGTGCATCCTAGTTCATCACCAGAGGGGCCATGACCCCTAACTTCTCCCTGAGATACTCAAAAGAGTCCTTGGGAAGAGGTTTAGTAAAGGTATCTGTAATCTGACTTCATCCTTGTTCACTTGTTCTCTCAGAAAGTGAAACTTGATAAATATGTGCTTGGTCTTAGAATGCAACACCAGATTCTTAGAAATATTTATTGCACTTGAGTTATCATAGAAAATTGTGATGGGCTCGTTATATTCTACTTTAATGTCTCTTAACATCTATTTCATTCATAAGATTTAAGTACAACTACCTGCTACTGCAATGTATTCTGCTTCAGTTGTAGACAGAGATATTGCCTCTTGTTTCTTGCTTAGCCAAGAAACCAACCTTTTTCCCAAAAACAATGCTCCTCCACTTGTACTCTTCCGGTCATCCACATCTCCTACCCAATCTGCATCTGTATATGCATGAAGAGAGAAATCATGATCTCTAGGGTACCATAGACCATACTCAACTATCCCCTTTAGATATCTAAAAATCCTCTTGATTGCCATAACATGAGATTCTCTAGGATCAGCCTGAAATCTTGCCACAAGACTAACAACCTGCATTATGTCTGGTCTAGTCTGAGTGAGATTCAATAGTCCTCCAATCATTGATCTATACTTGGTCTGATCTGTCTTAGGAGAGTCATCAACTTTGCTTAACTTGCATCCAGTTGCCATAGGAGTATTCATTGGCTTTGAATCTTCCATTCTGAATTTCCTTAACAATTCTTTCACATATTTGGTCTGAGAGATAAAGATACCTTTCTTTGTCTGAGTAATTTGTAGACCCAAGAAGAAATTCATTTCACCAAGCATTGACATTTCAAACACACTTTTCATTTGATTTGCAAATGTTTTACACAAATAGTCTTTTCCTCCAAAGTTGATATCATCAACAAATACTTCAACAATCAAGATGTTTTCCTTGTCTATTTGGAAATATAGATTACTATCAGTAGTACCTTTGTTGAAACCAATTTGCACAAGATGCTTATCCAACCTTTCATACCATGCTCTTGGGACTTGCTTCAAACCATACAGTGCTTTCTTCAACTTGCAGACCATATCATCATGATCAGACAATTGAAATCCATCCGGTTGTTCAATGTAAACTTCTTCTTCCAAATCACCATTTAGGAAGGCAAACTTGACATCCATATGATATACCTTGAAGTCTTTAAAGGCAGCAAATGCTAGAAATAATCTGACTGCTTCAATTCTTGCCACCAGAGCAAAGGTTTCTTCAAAATCAACTCCTTCTATTTGAGAGTAGCCTTTGCAGACCAATCTAGCTTTGTTTCTGATTACTTCACCAACTTCATTTAGTTTGTTCCAGAAGACCCATTTGGTTCCAATCACATTCTTGTTTCTAGGTCTGGGAAGAAGATCCCAAGTATGATTTTTCTCAATTTGCATCAACTCTTCCTCCATTGCTTTTGTCCAATTTTCATCATTACAAGCTTCATTAATTGTCTTAGGTTCAATCTTTTAAATCATACAGTATTCATTTGAATCTTGAGCAATTCTTCTCCTTGTTTGTGCCCCTTTGCTTTTGTCACCTATGATCTGATCTTCAGAATGGTTTAGAGTTACATACCTTGGAACTTTGGGAGTTTCTTGCACTACTGTTTCTTGATTAGGCTCATTAAGACAAGCCTCTTCTTCCTGATTCACCGGATCAGTCTAAATTTGAATTTCAGAGGAGGATTGAGTTCCTTGCACTAGAGAATCATTCTTATCACCTTCATTATATTCATAAAACCTTGAGGGCTTCTCAATTCATTCATCAACCTTCACATTTGTACTTTCTATCATCTTTCTCAATCTCTTATTGTAACACTAGTATGCCTTGCTTTGAGTGGAGTAACCCAAGAAAATTCCTTCATCACTTCTTGCATCAAACTTTCCTAGATCTTCATCTCTTTTGATGTAACACATGCTACCAAATACTCTGAAATATCTCACAGTAGGAATATACCAAACCAAAGTTCATAAGAAGTCTTACTAGTATTGCCTCTGATTTGAACTCGATTGAGAGTGTAGACTGCAGTGCTGACAGCTTCTCTCCAAAACATCTGAGGAACATTTTCTTCCATCATCATTGTCCTAGATGCTTCCTGGATGGTCTGGTTCTTTCTCTCAACTACTCCATTCTATTGTGGAGTCCTAGGAGTAGACAACTATCTCTTTATACCATGCTTCTCACAAAAATCTATGAATTCATCGGATGTGAATTCACCACCTCTATCAGACCTTAGACATTTTAGTTTCAATCCGGTTTAATTCTCTACCATAGCTTTGAAGATTTTGAACTTCTCAAGGCCTTTTGATTTCTCTTTTAGGAAGATAACCCACATCATCTGGGAATGATCATCAATCAGTAACATGAAATATCTATCACCTTGCATACTCTTGATTCTTGTCAGACCACAGAGATCAGTATGAACTAATTCCAATAATCCGGCAGAGGACTGATCCTTGCTTTTGAAAGAGACTCTGCTCTGTTTACCTAGCTGACATTCTTTGCACAAACTATTTGTAGGTTTCACCAATTTTGGAAGATCTCTTATAGCCTGAGTATTGTTTATCTTGATGATGTTATCAAAATTCACATGACACATCCTTCTATGCCATAACCAACTTTGATCAACTTGAACAAACAAACAACTTTTATTAGAACCAACTAGATGGAAGTTATTACCTTTTGTCTGAGTACCGGATGCAATCTCAGTTCTGGAGCTTTCAAAGATCCTGCATCTTCCATTTTTGAACTGGAGATCATAGCCTTTGTCCACCAACTGACCAACATTGAGAAGATTGTCCTTCAATCCTTCAACATATAGTACATTACTGGTTTTGCTTTTTCCATCAAAAGAAATAGTTCTCCTACCTTTGATTCTGCCAATAGAATTATCACCAAACTTTACCATTCCTCCTTCACACCTTTCCAAATCTAAGAACTTGTTCTTGTCACCTGTCATGTGGTGAGAACATCCACTGTCAATAACCCAATCATCCTTTTCTTCAACTTGGCCAGCCAAAGCTCAGAGGATATTGAATCTTCTTCCTTGATGGTAATAAACACCCATTCATTTCTAGATTTGCTTCCTATTTCTAATTCATCATCTGTTACTCCTTCATTATCATCTTCTTCATGAACATAATAATAGTTCTTTTGGAACCTTTGTCTGTTAGCATTTGACCTTGCAGATCTTTCCGAACATCTTGAAGCAAAATGACCAATCTTATTGCAATTGAAGCACTTAAAGGGTAATTTTCCTTCATACTTACTGGATCCTCTTGGTAGTCTTTTTGCAATGAGGGCTTCAAGATGAGTTGTTTTTGCTTCTTCCTCTTGCATGTCTTTCCTTGCTTGATCATACCATGATAGCTTCCTTGAAGAGTTCTCTCCTAGATCAAATCTTTGTTTGCCTTTCACATAGGCACTGGCATTGAATGTAGATTCAATCTTGGGGTGATCATCTCCAAACTCAGTCATTTCAAATGTAGCCAGTTTGCCAACCAATTGCTCTCTTGTGACAGTTGTATGGGCTCTGAATTCATCAATGGCAGCAACCTTAATTTTGTAGGTAGCAGGAAGGGATCTAAGAACTTTGTAAACAATTTCATTTTCATCCAGAACTCCACCAGCATTTCTGATTCCACACACCAGCTCATTCACTCTTGGCATAAAGGTAGTGATATTTTCATCATCTCTCATCTTCAATCTTTCAAATTTCCCTTTCAGACTTTACAACCTTGCACTCTTAACAAACTCATCTCCTTCATGCAGAAGTTCCAGTTTAACCCAGATCTCATATGCAATTGGTAGGTTAATAACATTTAAGAGCTCTAAATTATTCAATGCACTTAGAAGAGCTTCTTTTGTCTGCAAATTATTTTCAGCATCTGTGATTTCATTCAGAGTTGTCAGACCACCCTGTGGAGGTACATAAGCCTTTGTGATCATGGACAGGTATGCTTTTCCCATACACTCAAAGTGACATTTCATGTGACCTTTCCAGAGTGAGAAATTGGTTCCACTGAACTTCAGACTATCCTTCTTGTATGACGACATCTTGGATCTCCTCAAGCGGTTAAGCTCCTTTCAGAGGAACTTGGCGTTGATACCAATTGTTAGATCTAGGGCACACAACTGAGAGGGGGGGTGAATCAGTTGTACAGAAACTTGCTTCAATTTCAAACACTTGATTCTTCTTTGTTAGTTAATAGCATATCAATTAACCATTCATCAAAGCATAAGGCAAGAACACTGGAGCAGATAAACATCAACACATTAAACACCAAGATTTTGATGTGGAAAACCCGGTTAAGGGAAAAACCACGGGGTGATTAACCCAAGGATTATTCTCTGTTAGAAGAATAAGAAAAATAGATTGCACATGCCAGTCAGGGCTCACTGCCCGACCACACTGCTCACAAAGAGGCACACTGCCTACAAGAGACACATTATCTACAAGATCATAAGTATTACAAACTTGAACTGGAGAATGAAATTTTCACCATGTCTGGATCAGTTCCATTTAAGCCTGAGACACACCTACTCTACCTTTCACTTCTCTTGCTATACCACACTCATCCGCTCCACACACACACTTTGAAATGAATTCACAAACCTTTATTTATACAAGACATCGACTTAGGAACAATCATCTAAGTTGGCAATCAACCATAAGAACATTCTCAAGATGAATAACACATTCGGTTAGCTAGTCTGAACAAGAACTTCATCCGAAAGAATATCTTCAATTCGAAGCTCTAACACTAATGCAGACCAACAACACAATCTCAACCTAATCCAAGAACCTTCACAAGCTTGCCTGAATGACCAGGTACATCTGCACTTTACTCACTGGAATCTCTTCTCTTCTTCATCTGGTACTTCAATAACACAGTCTATTGCCATTGTCATACTGAAAAAGGTGCTTCTGGACCTTCAAACCATGAACAAATAGAGATGACACATCACAAGGACATCCCAAACACTCTATCCAATCCACAGAATAGGACAATGCACTTCCGGATCTCACTGAACCTTTTTGTGACACTCTGTCACTCCAGAGCATCTCCCGAAACCGGTTCTACTTGATCAATCACAACTTCTTCACATCTTCATGCGGACCTCTAAAATCTTAACTGGAACATTTCAAGACTCATATCTACAAACCCTTTAATTTGCATCCTCTGATCCTCAACCTATTGTGTACTTTTGCCTTCTTCTCATCACTGTTCTTCACTGTTCCTCATTGAGACTAATTTTCTCAATATCCTCAGCACACAGCTCATCCAATCCTTCTTATCAATGCAATATGAGTATGTTGACATCAATGACAACACTGGTTAACCTCATACTTGCAACATATTTAGCGTAAAATACATTTGCCCCCTTTTATTATTATTATTATATTTTCTTTATATATATTTTTATGTATATATATTTTTTTAAATCTCCCTCTCACAATTTGACTATAAATATTAAGTATATAGGAATATTGATACATTTACATATATGAAAAGAATATATATATATATAAGATTTTTTTTTGGGGGGGGATTTAATGTAAATAAGTGGATTATTAACTTCAGTAACTTTTGTTATGGAATGTGTACTTTACATTTGGTATCATAGCACGGTCCCAACATTAGGAGATCTAGGGTGTGTGTTTCTCATTTTGTTCAAGCATGTTGGGTCCTTGTGTGTTGGTATGTAGATAGTAGCATGTGCCTTCATTTGTTATGTCTTCCTTACATGTGTGTAGTAAGGAATACATTGTTTTAGAGTTACATAGACCCTAGTGGTTTTTAAGAAGTTGCTTATGTGTGTTTTTCTTCTTGATGTCTTGAATGCTTGGTGTGAACCCTTGCAATGTGTGTGAGTGCTTGAATGACCTTTCTAGGATCATGTTCATGCTTGTGTGACCACTTTTGATAGTGGAGTTATGAAAACCTTGTGTGAAAGAAAATACTATGTTGTTGAGTGTGATTGAACTTAATTTACTCTTTTAAGAGTTATGTATTAGTATGTGAAAGAGGATGTTTGATCATATGCTTGTCATATTTTAATAATTTCCTCTGCCTAGTGAATGGTAAATGCTTTCTTGAAATCCATATTGCATTGACTTATAGAGAGCATGTCCCTGAGTATGGATTCATTATGTGGTTATAAGAGAGATAGTATTGCATTGCATTGCTAGATAGATCATTTAGGGTAATGACTTATGTTCCTAGATTGCATTCTTTCCTAGGATTCATGTGGGAACCTAGGTGTATTTATTGCATTACATTGTTTAAGGCAAAGAGGAAAAAGGGGTGTGAAAAAGGGTCATTTGCATAGTCCTTGTGATGTTGAGGTGTTAGAATCTTGAGTGAATTATCAAACCCTGTATCTTGTGACTTTGGGTTTTGATTTCTTGTTGCTTAGTGTACATTTAGTACGTTTGTTGTCATGTTGTGAAGAAATTTGTCCTCATGTGAATGTTGCATTAATGCATTATCCATATGCTTGGTGAATCCTTGTTTGGTGATAAATGTTAATTTCTTCTTGTTGGAAAGATTGTTGTGTTGAGATATATTGGTTGTGAACCTGATTTCATCCTAGCTTAATTTTTATTGTTGGGTGGTTGCTAGTCTATGACAGTGTGTCCTTGCATGGTGTTTAAGATTCCCTTGAACAAGATGGAACTTTTATTGTTGGACAACTTGAGTGATGTATGTGTGGTTAAGTAGAAATTTTCATATGTTATAGAAGTATTTGGAGTCTTATAGGACTCGTATGTTTGGTATAATTGAGTATCTTCTCTTACTCACCTCATCTTGGGATCCAGGCATAGTGTAGCATCATACTCCTTCTCTAGTAGCTAGAATTAGTCACATAGTTCATGTAATGTAGAACTTCTGAATTTTTATATTTTATTCACTTGACTTTGGTAATTTCTCTAAATATTGTAAGGACCAACATTGAAATTTTATTCTTATTTATGAAAAAGTATAGCCATCAAAATTTGATATTTACTTATCTTGTGACCTTGATGGTCATGTTTGATTTACTTTTGAAATTGCATGCATTTTATGCCTTATTGTTGGAATTTACTTTTTCTTTTCTTCCGAATTTATTTATTTATTTATATTGGTGGCTATGCTGGAATGTTTTAAACTGTTGGTCATGTATCCTGTTTATGTTCTCTATCATGTCCATGATGGACCTCTAATGGATTGTATAAGGAAGTAGAATGCAGAGAATATACTAATTCTTGGAGTGTGTGTTACTAGAGCTTTGGTAGATTGAATTCATTAATTATTGTTATATGTAATGAACATAGTTTGAAGTGTTGAGGAAGTTTTGAAATGGATATTGTGTCATTATGGATCACTTGATGCGAGTTAAATTTTGCATGAAACTAATGTTGTTTATGTGAATAAGATGTAGACAATTCGTTTCAATTAATCATGCTTTTAGTAAATGCATTGTATGATGTTGTGTCTTTGACACAAAAACCATGTTAGTAGATAACATGAGAGTGTTGTGTCCTTTGTATGTGAGTTTCATAGCTATACTCATGTTTTGACATAGAGTAGAGTGAGATGAAGCCTTAGTTAGTGCATGAGAATGTAATGTATATATTTATAGTAATATAGTTGTCTTCTTACTTTTGTTGACTTTTTAACCTTGGGAATTTGGTTGCTTTAGAAGTTTCTCCTTAGTCGTCAGATGTTTCCTAGCTTGATGTTGGAAGGGATGCAATTCTTATGTGATGAAGATGTTGTCCTTTGTATTCCATTTTATGGATACTTGGTGTTAGGCCACATGAAATCTATGTGTTGCCTAATTGATCATGAACTCGTGATCATGTTATATTGACTAACCTTTTTTTATCTAGCTTAGTTAAGAGTTGAAGAGGTGTAGTAAGTATCCTTGCACCTTTTTACTGAGTTGTGGCTGCCTTAGATGTGCCCTAGTAAGTAACAAGTTGCTAAGACTTACTTTATGGAAGTGCTTATGTCATTAGAAGACATGATTAGATTCTTCCCTCTAAGAGCATGTTTAGTTGAAACTACTTTGGGAGTATAGAGCTAGAGTGTTAGATAAACCCTCTCTTTTAGGAGTAGAATGTGAGGAAGTACCTCATGTAGGGAAACCATGTATAGAGTTGATGTATGCTTTCCATCAAGATAGAGGTGCAGTACTGATGCCTATAACTTTTTTGAGTTAACTTTTCATGAACTTTGATTTCTTCTGTTGTGCATAGTGCCTGAGGAAGGAATGTTGAGAGTACTCTTTTGTTTGTAATTCTCCTTGCGAGTGGTAGTCTTGTGAATTTCTTTAGACTTAATTGATACCTTGAGAGGTTATCCTAGCATAGTTGTGGTCCTGAGTTTTGTGGACTAGACTTGCTTATAGTCTATTGCACATTTTGGCTAGAACATTTTTTCATTGCAGTAGCAGTTGAAACGAGGAGTGGTGTAGTCTTATAGGAGTTGTATGCATGATGGTTGGTTTTTCACCCAGTAGGTGCACCTTTGTGGATTTGTTTTGTTGTTTGAGATCTCATCCTAGTGTCAGTTTGAAGGACAAATCTTTTGATATTATTGTTGTCTCTCAGATTTACACCCTTTGCTGCAGTTGTAAAACTTTAGCAATCTGGAGAAACATGGGAAAGATCTCAAAGTGTGGGACCTTGCGAATTGAGATCAGACCTCCGGAGAAGGGCGACTTCCTCTTAATAATCTTAATGCTTAGAGAAATGCATCTAAACCTAGTGCTAATGCTTCTGGGGAAAAGAATTAGAAGGAATGCTGAAATGAAATACGTGATACACTAGATTTAAATGTGTTTGGCTGCAACTGAATCAACACAGTAATAATCTCATAGCTGGGAAGACTTACATAGACTCATATTAATTCTAACAGAGGTCAAAATAGAATAATGGAGGAATGAAAGGGACCGTTTTGTCCACAATACACATGTTGCAAGTATGAGGTTAACCAGTGTTGTCAATGATGTCAACATACTCATATTGCATTGATAAGAAGGATTGGATGAGCTATGTACTGAGGGTATTGAGGAAATCAGTCTCAATCAGGAACAGTGAAGAACAGTGATGATAAGAAGGCAAAAGTACTCAATAGGTTAAGGATCAGAGGATGCGGATTAAAGGGTTTGTAGATATGAGCCTTGAGATGTTCCAATTAAGATTTCAGAGGTCTGCATGAAGATATGAAGAAGTCATGATCAATCAAGTAGAACCAGTTTTGGGAGATGCTCCGGAGTGAGAGTGTTACAAAAAGGTCTAGTGAGATCTGGAAGTGCATTGTCCTATTCTGCGGATTGGAATGAGTGTTTGGGATGTCCGTGTGATGTGTCATCTCAATTGGTACATAGTTTGGACGTCTAGAAGCACCTTATTCAGTATGACAGTGGTGATAGACTATGTTCTTGAAGTTCCTAATGAAGAAGAAAAGAATTCTAGTAAGTGGAGGAAGTGTGGATGTATCTGGTCATTCAGGCAAGCTTGTGAAGGCTCTTGGATCATGTTGAGGTTGTGTTGTCAGTCTGCATTAGTGTTAGAGCCCAGAATTAGAGATATACTTCTGGATGAAGATGTTCTTGTTCAGGCTGGCCGACCGGATGAGTTATTCATCTTGTGAATGATCTTGTGGATGATTGTTGACTTAGATGATTGTTCCTAAGTCAATGCCTTGTATAAATAAAGGTTTGTGAATTCATTTCGAAGTGTGTCATCGAGCGGATGAGTGTGGTATAGAGAAAGAGTGAAAGGCAAAGTAGGAGTGTCTCAGGCTTAAATAGAACTAATCCAGACATGGTAAAGATGTCAATCTCCAGTTCAAGTTTGTAATACTTATGATCTTGTAGACAGTGTGTCTCTTGTAGGCAGTGTGCCTCCTTGTGAGCAGTGTGCTCGGGCAGTGAGACCTAATTGGCATGTGCCATCTATTTTTCTTATTCTTCTAATAGAGAATAATCCTTGGGTTAATCACCCCGTGGTTTTTCCCTTGACCGGGTTTTCCACGTCAAAATCTTAGTGTTTAATGTGTTGATGTTTATCTACTCTGGTGTTTATGCTTCATGCTTTTATGAATGGTTAATTGATATGCTATTAACTAACAAAGAAGAATCGAGTGTTTGAAGTAGAGCAAGTTTTTGTACAACTGATTCACCCCCCCTCTCAGTTGTGTGCCCTAGATCTAACAATTGGTATCAGAGCCAAGTTCCTCTAAAAGGAGCTTAATCGCTTGAGGAGATCCAGGATGTCGTCATACAAGAAGGATAGTTTGAAGTTTGATGGAACTAACTTCTCTCTTTGGAAAGGTTGCATGAAATGTCACTTGGAGTGTATGGGAAAAGCATACTTGTCCATGGTCACAAAAGTATATGTACCTCCACAGGGTGGTCTGACAGCTCTAAATGAAATCACAGATGTTGAAAATAATCTGTGGACCAAAGAAGCTCTTCTAAGCGCATTGACTAACTCAGAACTCTCAAATGTTATTGACCTACCAACTGCCTATGAGAACTGGGTTAAACTGGAACTTTTGCATGAAGGAGATGAGTTTGTTAAGAGTACAAGGTTGTAAAGTCTCAAAGAGAAATTTGAAAGATTAAAGATGAGAGATGATGAAAATATCACTACCTTTATGCCAAGAGTAAATGAGCTAGTGTGTGGAATTAGGAATGCTGGTGGAATTCTGGATGAAAATGAGATTGTTTGCAAAATTCTCAGATCCCTTCCTACTACCTACAAAATCAAGGTTGCTGCCATTGATGAATTCAGAGCCCATACAACTATCACAAGAGAGCAATTGGCTGGCAAACTGGTTGCATTTGAAATGACCAAGTTTGGAGATGATCCCCCCAAGACTGAATCTGCATTCAAAGCCAGTGCCTATGTGAAAGGCAAACAAAGATTTGATCTAGGAGAAAACTCTTCAAGGAAGCTGTCATGGTATGATCAAGCAAGGAAAGACATGGAAGAGGAAGAAGTAGAAATAGCTCATCTTGAAGCCCTCATTGCAAAGAGACTGCCAAGAGGATCTGGTAAGTATGAAGGAAAATTACCCTTTAAGTGCTTCAACTGCAATAAGTTTGGTCATTTTGCTTCAAGATGTCCAGAAAGATCTGTAAGGTCAAATTCTAATAGACAATAGTTCCAAAAGAACTACTATTATGTTCATGAAGAAGATGATAATGAAGGAGTAACATATGACGAATCAGAGATAGGAGACAAATCCGGAAATGAATGGGTGTTTATTGCCATCAAGGAAGGAGATCCAATATTTGTCAATCATAAGGTTATAGAAAGAGCTTTGGCTACCCACGTTAAAGAAAAGGGTGATTGGGTTATTGATAGTGGATGCTCTCATCATATGACAAGTGACAAAGACAAGTTCCTAGACTTGGAAAGGTATGAAAGAGGAATGGTAAAGTTTGGTGATAATTCTATTGGTAGAATCAGAGGTAGGGGAACTATTTCTTTTTATGGAAAGAACAAAACTGGTAACGTATTGTATGTTGAAGGATTGAAGCACAATCTTTTCAGTGTTGGTCAGTTGGTTGACAAAGGCTATGATCTCCAGTTCAAGAATGGAAGATGTAGGATCTTTGAAAGCTCTGAAACTGAGATTACATCCAGTACTCAAACAAAAGGTAATATCTTCCATCTAGTTGGTTCTAATAAAAGTTGTTTGTTTGTTCAAGTTGATCAGAGTTGGTTATGGCATAGAAGGATGTGTCATGTGAATTTTGATAACATCATCAAGATAAGCAATACTTAGGCTGTAAGAGATCTTCCAAAATTGGTGAAACCTACAAATAGTTTGTGCAAAGAATGTCAGCTAGGTAAACAGAGCAGAGTCTTTCAAAAGCAAGGATCAGTCCTCTACCAGATTATTGGAATTAGTTCATACTGATCTATGTTGTCTGACAAGAATCAAGAGTATGCAAGGTGATAGATATTTCATGTTATTGATTGATGACCATTCCCGGATGATGTGGGTTACCTTTCTAAAAGAGAAATCAAAATCCTTTGAGAAGTTCAAAATCTTCAAGGCTATGGTAGAGAATCAAACCAGATTGAAACTAAAATGTCTAAGGTTTGATAGAGGTGGTGAATTCAACTCCAGTGAATTCATAGACTTTTGTGAGAAGCATGGTATAAAGAGATAGTTGTCTTCTCCTAGGACTCCTCAACAGAATGGAATAGTTGACAGAAAGAACCAGACCATCCAGGAAGCATCCAGGACAATGATGATGGAAGCAAATGTTCCCCAAATGTTTTGGAGAGAAGCTGTCAGCACTGCAGTCTATACTCTCAATCAAGTTCAAATTAGAAGCAATACCGGTAAGACTCCTTATGAACTTTGGTTTGGTATAACTCCTACTGTGAGATATTTCAGAGTATTTGGTAGCAAATGTTACATTAAAAGAGATGAAGATCTAGGAAAGTTTGATGCTAGAAGTGATGAAGGAATCTTCTTGGGTTACTCCACTCAAAGCAAAGCATACCAGTGTTACAGTAAGAGAATGAGAAAGATGATAGAAAGTACAAATGTGAAGGTTGATGAAGGAATTGAGAAGCCCTCTAGGTTTTATGAGTATGATGAAGATGATCAAAATGGTTCTCTAGTGCAAGGAGGTCAATCGTCCTCTGAAAGTCAAATTTAGACTGATCCGGTAAATCAAGAAGAGGTTTGTCTTAATGAGCCTGATCAAGAAACAGTAGTGCAAGAAACTCCCAAAGTTCTAAGGTATGTAACTCTAAACCACTCTAAAGATCAGATCATAGGTGACAAAAGCAAAGGGGTACAAACAAGGAGGAAAATTGCTCAAAATTTAGATGAATACTGTCTGATTTCAAAGATTGAACCTAAGACAATAAATGAATCCTAGAATGATGAAAATTGGACCAAAGCAATGGAGGAAGAGTTGATGCAAATTGAGAAAAATCACACTTGGGATCTTGTTCCTAGACCTAGAAACAAAAATGTGATCAAAACTAAATGGGTCTTCCGGAACAAACTAAATGAAGTTGGTGAAGTAATTAGAAACAAAGCCAGATTGGTCTGCAAAGGCTACTCTCAAATAGAAGGAATTGATTTTGAAGAAACCTTTACTCTGGTGGCAAGAATTGAAGCAGTCAGATTATTTCTTGCATTTGCTGCCTTCAAAGACTTCAAGGTATATCAGATGGTTGTCAAGTCTACCTTCCTAAATGGTGATTTAGAAGAAGAAGTATACATTGAGCAGTTAGATGGATTTCAATTGTCTGATCATAGTGATATGGTCTACAAGTTGAAGAAAACACTGTATGGATTGAAGCAAGCCCCAAGGCCTTGGTATGAAAGGTTGGATAAGCATCTTGTGTAGATTGGTTTCAACAAAGGTACTGCGGATAATAATCTATATTTCCAAATAGATAATGAAAACATCTTGATTGTTGAAGTAGTTTTTGATGATATCATCTTTAGAGGAAGAGACAGTATGTGTAAAACCTTTGCAAATCAAATGAAAAGTGAGTTTGAAATGTCAATGCTTGGTGAAATGAATTTCTTCTTAGGTCTACAAATTATTCAGACAAAGAAAGGCATCTTTATCTCTCAGACCAAATATGTTAAAGAATTGTTGAGGAAATTCAGAATGGAAGATTCAAAGCCAATGAACACTCCTATGGAAACCGGATGTAAGTTGAGCAAAGATGATGACTCTCCTAAGACAGATCAGACCAAGTACAGATCAATGATTGGAGGACTATTGTATCTCACTCAAACTAGACCAGATATAATGTAGGTTGTTGGTCTTGTGGCAAGATTCCAAGCTAATCCCAGAGAATCTCATGTCATGGCAATCAAAAGAATTTTTAGGTACTTAAAAGGGATAGTTGAGTATGGTCTATGGTACCCTAGAGATCATGATTTCTCTCTTCATGCATATAGAGATGCAGATTGGGTAGGAGATGTGGATGACTGGAAGAGTACAAGTGGAGGAGCATTGTTTTTGGGAAAAAGGTTGGTTTCTTGGCTAAGCAAGAAACAAGAGGCAATATCCTCGTCTAGAACTGAAGCAGAATACATTGCAGTAGCAAGTAGTTACACTCAAATCTTATGGATGAAGCAGATGCTAAGAGACATTAAAGTAGAATATGAGGAGCCTATTACAATTTTCTATGATAATTCAAGTGCAATAAATATTTCTAAGAATCCAGTATTGCATTATAAGACCAAGCACATATCTATCAAGTTTCACTTTCTGAGAGAACAAGTGAACAAGGATGAAGTCAGATTGGAGTATGTACCCTCCAAAGATCAGATTGCAAATATTTTTACTAAACCTCTTCCCAAGGACTCTTTTGAGTATCTCAGGGAGAAGTTAGGGGTCATGGCCCCTCCGGTGATGAACTAGGATGCACTGATGTGCATCAGTCTAGTGGATATCATAGTCATATCTTATAAACCAAATTGATGATGGGGAGCTGCTACTAAGGGGGAGCAGCCGGTATGATTCTGATGTATTAGAATTTCAAGTATGAGCCCTTTGCCATTGATGTCAAATGGGGAGAGAACAACATGTGAAAAAAAAATGGTTGATGATCAAAGGGGGAGCAGTAAAGGTAGAGAAGACATGTGAAGAGTTGTTGCTGATAGGGGGAGCTGTGAAAGAAAGGAGAAGTTCTTGTCTTGATAATTTTTCACACCATATGTTGCCATAAATGACAAAGGGGGAGATTATTGCAAGTATGAGGTTAACCAGTGTTGTCATTGATGTCAACATACTCATATTGCATTGATAAGAAGGATTGGATGAGCTGTGTGTTGAGGTTATTGAGGAAATCAGTCTCAATCAGAAACAATGAAGAACAGTGATGAGAAGAAGGCAAAAGTACTCAATAGGTTAAGAATCAGAGGATGTGGATTAAAGGGTTTTTAGATATGAGTCTTGAGATGTTCCAGTTAAGATTTCAGAGGTCCACATGAAGATATGAAGAAGTTGTGATTAATCAAGTAGAACCAGTTCTGAGAGATGCTCTGGAGTGACAGAGTGTTACAAAAAGGTCCGGTGAGATCTGGAAGTGCATTGTCCTATTCTACAGATTGGAATGAGTGTTTGGGATGTCCTTGTGATGTACCATCTCGATTGGTACATAGTTTGAAGGTCTGAAAGCACCTTTTTCAGTATGACAGTGGCAATAGACTGTGTTCTTGAAGTTCCCAATGAAGAAGAAAAGAATTCTAGTAAGTGGAGGAAGTGCGGATGTATCTGGTCATTTAGGCAAGCCTGTGAAGGCTCTTGGATCATGTTGATGTTGTGTTGTCAGTCTGCATTAGTGTTAGAGCCTGGAATTGGAGATATACTTCTAGATGAAGATGTTCTTGTCTAGGCTGGCCAACCAGATGAGTTATTCATCTTGCGAATGATCCTGTGGATGATTGCTGACTTAGATTATTGTTCCTAAGTTGATGCCTTGTATAAATAAAGGTTTGTGAATTCATTTTGAAGTGTGTCGTCGAGCGGATGAGTGTGGTATAGTGAAAGAGTGAAAGGCAGAGTAGGAGTGTCTTGGGCTTAAATGGAATTGATCTAGACATGGTAAAGATGTCAATCTCCAGTTCAAGTTTGTAATACTTATGATCTTATAGACAGTGTGTCTCTTGTAGGCAGTGTGCCTCCTTGTGAGTAGTGTGCTCAGGCAGTGAGCCCTAATTGGCATGTGCCATCTATTTTTCTTATTCTTCTAACAAAGAATAATCCTTAGGTTAATCACCCCGTGGTTTTTCCCTTGACCAAGTTTTCCACATCAAAATCTTGGTGTCTAATGTGTTGATGTTGATCTTCTCTGGTGTTTATGCTTCAAGCATTCATGAATGGTTAATTGATATGCTATTAACTAACAAAGAAGAATCAAGTGTTTGAAGTAGAGCAAGTTTTTGTACAACTGATTCACCGCCCCTCTTAGTTGTGTGCCCTAGATCTAACAACACAGCCTTCCAATCCAAAGAGTAGACATAGTGCTAAAAATAACTTAAGAGAGGAAAAAATACCAATTTATATTGATTATAGAGGCCAAGTAGCCATTACAAAATAGCCCAGAAGAACAACCAACCCCATATACATCTGTTTTACATGTATATATATCATTTTACATTTGACCTTAGTCAGTTACCATCAATTTTATCCATGGTGCTATCAAAAAATATCTACCTAAAGGGATGCTACCTGCAAAAGTTATGGCGTAAAATATTTTGAACATGGGCAGATGAGAGATATTTCTAGTCTTCAATGTAAGATGTTGAATCATCAATCTGCAGCAATAAATGCAAAAAATATCTGCATCCTACCCAAAAATGGTCATTGAAATGTCTAGTCACCAAAACATGCAAATCTAGATCCAAAAAATGAAAGTGAGAATATTCCCATCAAAAGCCCGCCAAATGAAAGAGGAGGCAAAAATTAGCACTTGTGCCTTTTGAAGCATGTTGAAACTCACCAGAATGAGAGAGATACAGGCAGTCAATGTTTTGGTCAACTACCTGTGTATATCGCTTTGCATCTATATGCTTGTATATGCTTTTGTATGTTCCATTATATATACAATGCAACTCCACCTTTAGGTTCACTTGGTGCAATCATTCTTTCTTTCTCTTTGCATATACGAATGTATGTGCCCTTTGTATATTCATTAAATCGTCCTTCTCATATACCTTTGTCTTTGAATCAGTCCTTTGCATCTGCCGCCCCTGCCATGTGGCACTACCTGAGTCACTACCAAACTAAACTAAGAAGCATCACTAATAATTGCAACCCTATCAGCCATCGGAAAGATCAAAAAATGAGTCGCCAATGCATATTGTCTCACCGAAATCCCCTGTATGTTGGTCTTGTATATTACAATATACATCCCATATACAATCGCATGTATACATACCAAGCAGACTCCAACATACTATCTGCCATACTCAATTTTGCAGTCGGGTCCAGCTTGTATGTGTCCCCTTGCATCTTTTCATATGCATCTCTTGACCTTGCATATACAAATATACAATGCGGACCCCAAAACAACTATCTACTGCATTTGATTCCTTAGTCAGGTCCAGAACTTGTATGTTTCTCTTTGCATCTTCCTTTGTATATTGTAATATACAATGCACTCAATATACAAGCTGAGGACTCCACCTTTGAATTTGCCAAAATTGACTTCTGGGTTGGGTTCACCTTGCATATTGCCTTTGTACCTTTGCCTTGTATATCGCATATACAATGCGAATATACAAGGAGAACTATATACAATCACACTTGTGCATTGCAAACATGCATTTGACCCTTGTATATGGTGTTGTATATTCCCTTTGTATGTACCCCTTATATGTTTTAAACATACAATGCAAATATACAAACAAAAGATGCATACAAACATGTCTGCTTTTATAAATCAAAATGCATCTTTTTTCCAGGTCCGGGGGTTGTATCTTAGGAATGCATATGTCCTTGTATGTTCGATTGTGTGTGCAAACATACAATCACAAACATGCAATTGGTGGGCCCCTAGCTTTGTATTTCCTCCTTGTATATACCCTTTGCATGTCAAGATACAAGCGCCTTTGTATATCGTGGACCCCACCATTTGTACATTGTCTTCGTATATTTTACTTGCATCTTTTCTTTGCGTCTTCACATATACAATGTGACTTGTCTAGAAGATACAATCATCCTTGTATACAAAGTGGACCCCACATATTGTATCCTACCTTTGTATATTCAGCCTTGTATATTGACTTTGCATGTGCGCTGATATACATTCTCCTTTGTATATGGCCCTTGCATATACAAATGAAACCTAGTGCACATTTGTCTTTGGATCCCACCTTGTATATTCCCTTTGCATATTTGCCTTGGATATTCAAATATACAATCTACCTTGTATCTTTTCCTTTATATGTGCGATTGTACATCTTGACATACATTCATCCCTGCATTCCACCCCTTGGTTGATGTACATTTCCTTTGTATATGTGAACATATAATGGTGAATGTATATGCGAACATACATTTGAAAATGCATATACAAATACTAAGTATGAAATTAAGATTTATCTACGATGGAAAGCACTTGAAGACAAAGGGTTTCTGGGTTTTTCTGGGTTTTTTGCAAGGAAACTTCAAGCAAAACTTTAGGAAATTTTTTGCAAGGCACAACATGAATAATTTGAAGGATTTAAGTTTTATGGGGTCATTTTCTAAAGGATTTTCAAGGAAAATATAAGGTGAACTATTTTAACTCTAGATAGAGGAAAATAGGTGAACAATTTGGCAACCTCTCAAGGATGCTTGCCTGCTAAAGATTAGATCAGTGGGCTTGTACATCCATTGGGCATGGAGTCAGGTCTAAAACATGTTGGAAAATTGGAAACTACCTCCAAAACACAAAAAGGAGAGACAGCCTGCATTCTCCTAATGACAATGCAGCGTGTGCAGAAGCACTTAAGAAAAGGGAAAATTGAAGCAGAAATGAAACCTACTCTAATCCTAAACTAGCCAGTCAGACATGACCTTAAACAAAGCCATTAACCAGTTCTTGAAATTAACTGCCTTTCCTTAACAATTTACAATGTTTCTCATGCATGTGGGTAGTTAAACAGAGACGAGGGGGAAATGGGCATATGACAATTTGATAAAACATCCCCCACAAAATGGAGATAAACTTACCTATCTCCCTGGACTGATTGCTAATGCTACTAGCCGTGGTGAATAAATGGGCTGATCCCACTCATTTTGATGCTCAAATTCATGCTTAGAGGTAAGCATTACAAGTGGTGACTCTTCTTGATGTGTCTCTAGCTAGGCTAGATGCCTGATTGGGCATCCCCATGAAATGACATGCAAATCAACATGGTTGATCTCATATCTCTGTTCTAATTCTTCCTCTTCTTGCTCCTCATTTGATAGGATGGTGACCTCCATTTGAATCTCATGTTGCTTCTGTGTGTGAAACAACTGACTTGGGGTTTCATGGTTTTCTCTGTCTTCCTTCAAAGAACCCAAGAAAGCTGATATAATGTCATCATGGCTGCATTCTTCAAACCTTTCTACCTTTTGTTCATGGCTGTCCTATTTAAAGGCAGCCTCTTTCAACAAACTTTTATTTGTTATATAAGCCTTAAACTCTTATGTACAATAGAAAGGAAGCTCCTTCAACTAGCTGAGGTCTTGCAAATCAGCTTCATCAGCCTCAACCTGTAGCAATTTGTCATTATTTTCAGTATTCTCTTATTGATGAATATCCACAACCAGTTGCCCACCTTCTTCATCTTGAACATAGTTGGGTAGCTCATGAAGTAGGGAAGCATCATCCACTTCTATAGTGATCTTAACAACTTCTTCCCTTAAGCTTCCATCCCTTAGCTACAACTCCATTGGATTTTGGTTAAGTTGTCTCTGTAGCTGAAGGCTTTCTCCATGCACTCTTTGCATTTCAACCTTATTTGCTTGATTGGATGCATGAGAAAAGGATTTAAAAGAATTAAAGTCTAGAGGACTCAATCCTTTATTTGGGTTAATAGTACTCACAAGTGCAATAGGTTCAAACAATTCTATCTCTGTGAGTGTGGGAACAAATTGCTCCTCACTAGTTTTATCTTCTTCCACCTCCTCTTTTGGCTCATCTTTCCTATTATCTTGGTAGACAAAAGGTGCAACCTTGAGGATTGAAATAGCATCAGGGAAAAAGGCTTGAATACCTTCTTGAATTTCTTAGAGGGGAGAGGGTTCTGGATAAATTTGTTCCTGGGAAGTGATAATCTGAGTTTGCACAGGAACAGGGACTTGTGGAGAGATAAAGGCTTTGAAGCCTGGAAACTTGTGGAGTCTAGGTTGCTCTTGGTCAAGCATAGCTTGTTGGGTTGGAGAAACACTCCTAAAACTTGGAATTATGTCAGGCTTTGATTCTACAACCTTTTCCTTTGCCTGATTTTGAATTGGTATGAGAGGATTGGCCTTTACAAGGTTTGGCACTTTGTAACCAGGATGCTTGACCCAAGAAGGCTGCCATGGTAGAGAAGTTTGAGGCTCTTTCATGGATTCACTTTGGTTTGAAGGATGAACTTGTTTAAAGTTAGGAACATGCTCCTGTGAAGGTTGAGGGCCTCTAAAACTTGGGATTTTAAAACTGGAAAGTGGTTTTGGAGGCACAAATGGATTATCCTGCCTGAAGCTTAGAATCTTAAATTTTGGAGCTTTTTCCATAGCATGCTAAGTAGGTGTCATCCTTATAACAAGGTTTTCTTGAAAAACTCCCTCTGTGCCTCTCGATGTTGGTCACTTTTTAAGCTTTCTATAAATTCCTCAGCCTCCCTATTTAGGTCTAGATACAATTGCTTGAGACCATATAAGCTTATGATGCTGAGGTCATAAAACCGCTGAGGCCGACTGTACCCTACTTCTCTTATTTTATTGTCCAAAAGTCTATCAATCTTCAGGAAACTACTCATGAGCTCATTGAAAGCATCAATATTCTTAGGGACAACAGAAACTGTCAGATTAGGATGGTAGTTGCACTAGCTAGGATTAAGGTAATTTTCTTGGGGTTGATAATAAGCATTATTAGGATGCCAAAAAGACTGAGTAGGGGTGTAAGCATCATGAGGATGCTGATATTCTACAGCAATAGGGCTATATGGCATAAAATCAGAGGCATTTGAGGCTTGGTATTGCTGATATGGGGGCCAATAGTCTGTATTTGCATAGGAGTAGTGGAATAGCCATGATTCCCATAAAATTTTGACATTTTGTAGCATCTAAATGCTGGATTATCATAAAAATGTTAGAGTTAGAGTGAAATAGGTCTGCAACCAAAGAGAAACTCGATACATACCAAAGGAGTCACCAGGTGATTGAGATGCTTCTGGAAGCTCAATAGACCAGGAAAATCACCAAAATCTTGATCTTTAATGAAATTTTAGGAAATTGGGCTATCGAAACCAGCTGATTCTGTTCAGTAGAGTTGCCATGATGTTGTTTGTATTGCCTCCAAAGGATGGTAATACTAGGAGAAACACCAAATCTCTTAGTATTCTAATGAGAAGTTCATCGAACTGGTCCCACTGGGAGTGCCAAAAACTATTGTCTCTCAGATTTGCACCCTTTGCTGTAGTTGTAAAACTTTAGCAATTTGGAGAAACATGGGAAAGATCTCAAAGTGTGGGACCTTGTGAATTGAGATCAAACCTCCAGAGAAGGCCAACTTCCTCTTTCTAAGCCTAATGCTTAGAGAAATGCATCTATACCTAGTGCTAATGCTTGCGGGGAAAAGGGTTAGAAGGAATGCTGAAATGAAATAAGTGATACATGTTGGTCATGATGTTAGTCACAAAAAAACATAGAATAAAAGTACACATTAACCTTTATTCATCTTGAAAGATACAGTGAATTCAAAGAATTCATGATCCCAAGTCTCCGGTGATTAGGTCTTAATCGACTGACGTTACTCAGTAGTTAATGTGAATTGCTGTCTCCATTTTGGGGCCTTACGTGAAAACGTACTATCATCATGACGTTCCTGCAGAAATTCTTTACAGAGAAGTCAAATTATGCAGCTATTTGATGAAAAGAAGTAAAGTGCCTCGATCTTTGTATGATATTTTCGATTGTGCACACTTAGAGTTCAAATATGCTAAATATTTGCGATTATCTACGAGATGTCTGCATATTTTGGGTTGTTTGCTTAAGATTTTCAGTTATTTGCAATTATGACAGTGAGATATTCTGAAATTAAAAGAAATTAAAGGAAATGCTTCTAATTAAGTTGAACCTTTAGCTTTTGATCCACATACATGCTTGATACTGTCATGAGGAGAAGAAATCAAACCATATGTTCACCAGGACATTCCACAGCTAGATATAGTTGATGCAAACTT
This sequence comes from Cunninghamia lanceolata, assembly GCA_027924645.1. Classification (NCBI taxonomy): domain Eukaryota; kingdom Viridiplantae; phylum Streptophyta; class Pinopsida; order Cupressales; family Cupressaceae; genus Cunninghamia; species Cunninghamia lanceolata. Next base: position 45,325,147 of record BSBN01000254.1, on the reverse strand, counting down.
TCAGAGGATAATGAATGAAAACAATATATGCAACATGATGAGCACTCCAAGGGACGCAGCAAATCAAAGCACATATCCAGAATTCAGACACAGATTACTCAAGATTTACGAAGATTTGTAATCAAAATACTCTTCCCTTTCATTAAGTATGCAAAAGACATGTACATATACAGCAGCTTTGAAATGAGCCCTGAATATTTCAGCAAACAGATTTCAATTAAGTTTTGAATGAATATAACAAAGCATTCCACCACCTTTTATAGAATAAGGTGAGGAATCCGTTACAAAAGATCTACGGATCTGATATGTCAATACAAATCAATGGTCATCACTTCATGACTTGTCAATTTTACAAAAAAGCACAAGTTGCCAGCTGGCAACTATCTATATTGCATATGCAAAATATTCCCCTTCATGATGTATCTTCATCATGCTCTTCATCTGATGCATGCGGATCATCATCATGTGCATCGCTTTCTGAACTCTCGCTATCCAGATGATGACGCTGTTGCATATGGGGTTGCATGTTGCTCTGGATTTGCTCATATGACTGCACAACCTGATCTATTCCTCCGCCATCTTGAGTCTTTGCCTTGATAATGGCGTGTTTGTGTGCCTCATACTTATCTCTGCTATTATCCAGCTTATTTTCTCTATCCTGCAATGTCTCATTATAGGTCTCCATCTTGACCTTGATCCTCATCATTTTATTTATCACTTCTTCTGTCAAGTGGACGAGCGGACCATCATCTTCCATTTGGAAGTTATTGCGCAGGGCCTTAAGGGCAGAATCTTCATCTTGATTCTCTATCTTCCCTTCCACTTTGCCCTCCAATGTTTTGAGCATGTCTGCTTCAATGCCCATTAAATCATGTAGCCTCATGCTGATCTCCCTCAGCTTACTATTACATCTCTTGAGGACTCTGCATTCAAACTGCACATCCTTGTACCAGATATCCACCAACAATACAGTATTATTATTCAATACCTGCTTACTGATAAGCAGTTGTGGATTTATCTTCCTTATTTCTCCCAACAGGCTGAGGACTTTCTCCAGTTTATAAGACCTTTTTCTAGTTTGCATCTGCAACCTGTCCACCTTGGTTTTGGAGTCACTCAATATGCTCCATCTCTTCAAAGAACCTTTCATTATTTCTATAGCATCATCCAATGTGGATGACATCCATTTCCTTATTACGGAAGCCTCATGTTTCATGAGGTCCAGTTTATTTACTTCTTCTTGAGAAATGGCAGTCAATGGGACTACAGCTTCACCTGTAGTATCTTCAGGATTGGTTAAACCCTTAATGTATGCATGCAACTGAGCAATGTGCTCTTTATGTTGCTTATTTTTCTCCTTCTCTCTTTTCACTTTCTGAATTAGAGAGTCTATAATGTCTTTTCCCTCCTGACCTTCATGCTCTTCGTTGGCAAAACCCAAATCAACTGTGCTTATCTGGAATTCATCCATAGTGATTTTGCCTTTCTCTTTCTCTACGGCAGGTATAGCAATTTGTGCGGTCCTTCTCCCTGTCGCCGGATCTCTTTTGATGGCCGAAGTCATTCTGGCCTTTCTCCTGGGCTTCATTATATCTGCGGAGAACAGGGTGGAGACGTCAAATTCTTGGATCTCAAGTTCCTCCTCAACATTCACCTCCTTTTCTAACCATGGAGGCACCTGATCATGCTTTTTCAGCATCATGATGCTGTTCACCCTTATCTCCTGTTTCTATCAATACGTGTTGTAGAGATGGTGATTTTTCCTTTTCTTTCTCTTGATGCTCGCCTTGCTGCTGTTGATCCTGAGGTGCCTCCTCCTGTTGAGGAACTTCTTTTTCTGGGGGAGCATCTTCTTTGTGTGGGGAACCCTGTGGTGTACCTGTATGTAGATCATGATGACCATGATCTTTCTCCATTATTACTTCACCTATCCCCAGTTCTTCCCCTTGTGGAGGTTGATCATCCTCCTTCTGTTTCTCGAGTTCTGGTGGAGTGTCCACCGTACCAGCTATCATAGGATCCGCCCGAGGTGATGGCATCTATTCTGCAACTGCTACCTATTCTGTGCCTGCACTATCCACCTCTTGTGCCTTAGCAGCTGGATCCTTTATTTCTTCTTTTTCATCAGCCTTTATTTCTTGGACCACTACTATAGCAGGTCCTGCTGATGTATCTTGTGGGCTCTGCTGGCCTGATTCAAGAGCATGGCCCTCTGCTTCGGCCATCTCTATCTCCTTTGTTAGGTAGCCCTTATCGGGTGATCCTGCTGGCTTCTTAGGACTTGCATCCTGCTTCTCTGTTAAGTCTACCACTGTAGGACTTGTCACCTCGGTGATCAGTGTGTCCAGCCCTATGTCTTGAGCTACCTGCTCCAGGCTCTTCTCTGGTTCTGGGCTCTTTTCTTGCTCCGCTTCTGCTTGTTTCATCTCCTCAAGCATTGATTGGACAGATAGAGGCTTGTGAGGAGTCACACTGATGCCAGCAGCCGCAAGTGTTTCCATTTCTTGTGCAGCCACATCCTACACCACCTCATCATCAGACAAGTTTATTGTCTCATCTAGCAAGACATGCTTTTTTGCTTGTGCCTGAGATGCTTCCTTTTGTTGCTCTTCTACCAGTTTAGTTTTGAACTTGACAATGGTAGGAAGTGGAACGTTATGCTGAAGTTCCTTCTGCACTTCACTACCTACCCCTTGTACTTGTGCTGGGGGTTGACTTATTTCACCTCTCATGGAGGTTCTTGGTTTCTTAGGTGTGGTAGGAACCAACACCTACGGAGCTCTCCTCTTTCTTCTAATTACCAGTGGAGCTTCCTCCTCTTCTTCAGACTCCTCCTCCATGAGGATATCTTTGCCTGGTTGCTTGGACGACTGACCCACTTCTTGGGTCTACGTGATTCCAGCATCTGCTGTCTTGGTTTTCTTGGGCTTTGGAGGAGAATCTGATTCTGATCCTGATTTAGCTGCCTCCTCAGCTGTGAATATTGCCCGGTCAATCATGACCCCTTTGGGTCCCTTCTCCACCTTCTTGCCCCTTGGGGCCCTTTTGCTAGGCTGCTGTGGTGGAGGGATTCTCTCTCACTTAGTCTTCCGCTTCTCCAACAGGAAGTCATCATATTCATCTGCAGGGATGTCCTGCCCCTTCTTTTTGTTCTCCACCGTGATGGCAACACCTTTCTTCTTCAGTGCCTCTACCTATGCATCTACCCAAGCTTGCGTCAAGTGTATGGTTCTGGTAAAGAATGGGTCCAAGGACATATCCTCCTGCATGGTGAGGTCAGGTGCAGAGATGGTATCATTGTAGATCTTCTTCTGCTCGTATTCATCTGCCATGATCCTGCCGTCATCACTTTTCAGCTGCTGAGGGAGGGGCACACAGTCAAACATCCTGATCTAGTTCAGAGTCAACCTCTGATACCTCCTCTGCATGGCTTCTGCCTCATCTTCGCAGTCAGCCCAAAAATCTTCTAGGTGCCTTTGATGAATAGGCTTTCCTAGAATCTTCTGCATTCGGCCATAAGGATCATATGGTCTCGTTACTGGGAAGGGTAGTAAATTCATCTTGTTCAGAGTGACCATCACCTTCTTAATATTATCTGAGTCAGGGCACATATAGTTGCCGATACTGACTGGGAACAAAATTGGTGGCAGCTTCTTGGCATCCTTATACATCTATATGATGGTGGAGCCTTGCCTGATAAATTCCATTAAAACTACTGCATCAGTAGGATACCTCGGTAGCATCAGGGGATGCCCTTCAAAACCTTCTATCCTGATGTAGGAAAAGGTGGCAAATTGTATATACCATGCCCCATGCTTGTATACTACCTCCTGAGCCTCCATGCTTAGTCTTTTTGTCCTGTCATCTTCCATGGTCCTTACCAGGTGCATAGAGAATGCATCATTGACCAGTTTGTAGTCCTTGATATATTTGGTTCTTTGCAGCTGGGGATGATGATCCCATATATACGCTGCATTTGTGCTCGTCAGTTTTCCATCTGTGACCAGGGTGTCAAAAGTGCCCCTATAAGCACAGGAATAAACAATATAGGAGGTCATGTAGAAGGCACAATCTGAACCTCCCAGGTTCAGCAGCTGCTGATGCAGAGCATCGCTTATTATTTGGCCCCACAGTGGCTTGATGTCTGCATACAGGCACATCATTATCACGCCATACATCCAATCTCTGAATTCTCCAGTATCAGGCTGGCCAGTCACCCTATTCAGTAGGGCAATCACATACTGATATTCCTCATTAAAATCAAATTTGAACATGTGCACAGGGAGCTTGGCCACCGCATTGTATGTACTATTCTCGGCCCGCCAAGCATACATATTCTTTCTGGCCGTCTTCTTGTTGGCCTCATATTCTCTTTCAAACTTATTCAAGTCTACACTCTTTACCTTACTGCCCATTGGCAGTCCAAATGTCTGGGAGAGACCTTTGATGGATAGGTCTGCATATACCCTCCCATGCTTCACCACCTGCCTCGTCTGAGGGTTATAATTCCGGGCGCATTCAATGACTAGCTCCAGAGACTCCATGGAGTATGGGAAGCCAGCAGTGTTCCACATACCTGATACAAACACGGCATCCAGCACCGGACTCTTATCTTGTCCATCATTCAGCTTGGCTGACTAAGCCTCCAGGTTGGTAACCCCCTGATGGGTATCTGTAATTGCCCCATATTTGAACAGGACCCCTCTCTGAGAAGAGAACATAGGCCGGCTGAATTCTTCCTGATTCTTGACTAAACGTTTCTCAGTCATGGGTACCTGCGATTAACAACATTTCTTCTCACAACAGGGATATGCATGCATACATATTGCAAATATCATGCCTATTGCATCAATTTCACATTACTTACTTACATGGATACATAACCAGAACTTTCAACGTCATTTAGAAACAACATGATGAGGGTTTTAGTTCACTTACCTGGTTATGCAGATTTTCCTTTATACCAATATATCGTCAAGATGCTCTTGATTCAACTGCTAATCACTTTCTTCCTTCTATCTGTGAACTCGAATTGCGCAACGGTAGCTGTTGTGCGGATATGGAGGCTAGTGCTCTGTAAAACAATTTTAACGTAGGTAAATGTAATAATGGCGGTTGAATTACCTTTTAACCTCACAATTAGGGTAAATTTAGGGTAAGTCTGACAAGTTAGATTGCAATCTTTGATCATTCGTGCGAAAACTCAGGATCTCGCCAGGTATTTCATTGGGTTCTGGGATCGGCGGGAATCACCTACCATGTCTGCGCGCATTTAATGACTATGGCAGCAAAGGGAGTGGGGGGATATCCATTTGACAAGATATCATGAGAGCAGGATGACATTTCACAAATATCGGGTTGAGTTTCGATATCATCCTCCTCAGCATTGAAACTATTATCGCTACACGATTTGGGTGACAATGCACCCTTTCTTTACATTTTAGCACATCAGGAGGATATTTCAGTTTATCGGGTGATGTTTCAGAATAAAATGATGATGATGAGCCAAGCTTGCTTATCCTCCTTTCGGAATATCAGGATGATGTCATCATGATATTTGTTCTTTGTATCGGAAATGCTTCATGACGTCATCGTCATATTGGGTGAACATGATCATGTTTACACAATATCCTGTCAAAATGCAAATATGATGATGATGTCATCAGGATGTTTGTTTCTTTGTTTATCGTATTTAGATGATGTCAGCAGGATGTTTGTTAAGGGTGATATTCCGAGTGAGGATGATATTAACAAATATCGGGTTACTTTCAAAACATGATGTTCGCGATATAAAAGACCGATTGACGGGAAAGACTTACTACCATTTAAAGTTGACGTCTGGATATTTGAGCCGTAGGATATATCAGGGGATGTCTCAAATATGATGATGTTGTCTGAAACATGACTGAGGTTATAAAATATGACCCCCCTCTTACGAATATCAGGTTTGACCAAGACTTTGACTATTCATAATTCTCACATCCTGATGAATATCAGGGTGATGTAAAAGGCAAACCTGCATGAAATTTAGTGTTCTTTCAGAATATAAGGTCACAGCTACGAAATGCAAATTTTGACAAACTGACCTCACAATGGGGACTTACCTCATTCTGACTCAACGTGATGATGCACTTGACTGATTTTTACCAAACTGCCAGAAAGCAAGGAACACAAGCCAAGCAAAAAGAAGTTGGGTCCCTGTTTTGCCAAGTCAAAATGGGGCGTGTTGTGTAACCACACAACAACTTGCCACCAAAGAAAATAAACAAATTCCAATGATTCAAGTGATGTGATCACATTTATCTATAGTATTCTAATTCCGTCTAAGTGTAAGCATCATGATCCTCTGAATGATAAAATTTCATCATGTTGATAATGCTAACAAAGGATCAGGTGTGTGCATATGATTAATTATCCTCATCTTGAAAGTAAGTTGAGAACGTAAGTAACTGGTGTTAAACTACATAGTTGGAGATCATCCCTCATAGCCAACCTGGATAGAGCCTTACTGCCAGTAGGCGTCTATAGCCTCGGCAAGGTTATCTGTACAATCTCCCTAAGTAGAGCCCCACTGCCAACAGGCATCCATAGCCCCGGTAGAGTTACTTAGATGGCCTAATTTTATTTCTTTTCTGATTTTCTCTTTAAAATTTACATCTGATATCATCATGTCAGCTCATTTGTACAAGGTACCATTACTTGCAGCTTTAGGTTGGAGATTGCACTGGTAGCAAGGGAGTCCCTTTAGATTTTTCACTTAACACCTATACTAGTGTGTTCAACAAACCCAAGGCTGTTAAGTGTTTCATTGTGATGGATTCACTTTGACCAAGAAAAAGCACCCTGATGAAAAGACATCATAAACCTGATCATGAACACTTCTTAGAATGAATCATAACCTATGTTTAAATGTAATCTCATCATCTGAATCTCAACAACTTAATTATTTTCTAGGGTGATGAAGTGCATCATCCTGACTTACCAGAACAAAGGTCCCAACCAGCAAAACAAAACAAGCACAACAAAAACTATACAAATATACATTATGATACATATGACTGCGACGAAGTCATTTAGGCCTGGAAATAATGTTTGAGGAATTGTCCATTGACTGGCAATGGAACATCCTCACCTGTCAGGTTCTTAAGCCTATAAGTGCTGTCTCCTAAGATCTCAGCAATCTGAAAGGGACCTATCCATAATCTATCAAACTTACCATGATCACCTTTCTTTTCATGGGCTTTATCCCACATCAGGACTAAATCAGATATCCTGAAAGCTTTAATTCTGGCTCTCTTGTCAAACCGGCGTTTGACAACAGCCTGATGTTTCGCAAATTGGTCAATCGCTTGACTCCGTTTTTCTTCCAGGTGCATCAACTGAAGCAACCTGACTTCCTGCTTATTATCTATACCTAGATACTCTTGGGCAAACTGTAGAGTAGGGATTTTCAAGTTTACAGGGAGGATAGGATCTACCCCATACACTAGTTGGAAGGGTGCGTTTCCTAATGCAATTTTCATTCTAGTTCTGTCTACCCATAAGGCATATTTTAGAAATGAGTTCCATTCCCTGGGATTTTTCTCTATCAGTTTTCTTATGATACTCAGTAAATTCTTGTTGGTGGATTCTGCTAATCCATTTCCTTGGGGATAGTAGTTGGATGAAAATTTAAGTATGATCCCATGATCAAAAGCCCAACTTGACAATTTGGTGGAAATGAAGGCAGAACCATTATCACTTACCAATGCATAAGGAATTCCATACCTGGTGACAATGTTGCTTTCCAGAAACTTAATGACATCATCTGCAGTGCAAGTTTTACTGCTGGTAGCCTCAGTCCATCTAGTACAATAGTCAGTAATCGTTAAGACATACCTATGGCCTGAGGAAGATAGAGGATTGATCGGTCCTATGAAATCCATGCCCCACTGTGCGAATGGGCGCTCTTCCACCACTGGCTGCAACGGTTGCGCAGCATATTTCTCTCTATTGGCAGCAACCTGGCAAACATGACAACATTTAACATGATCAGCCGTGTCCTTAAAAATTGTAGGCCAGTAATATCCTGCTCTGAGGATTGCATGTGTTGTGGCCAACGCTGATCCGTGTGTCATTCCAAACTTGTCATGTAACTCTGTCAAAACTTTATTTGCTTCTGGTTTTTCTAAGCATCTCAGGTATATTCCTTCATAATTCTTCTTAAACAAGGTTCCCCCCTTCATCATATACTTCTGGGATCTTATCTTCAAGGCTCTTCTCTGTGAAGCTTGCATTCTTGAAGGACATCTTCTAGTGATCAGGATGTGCCTGATGTCTGAATACCATTCTCTATTGTCTTTCTCATTGATCACATACTACTGACTGATGATGTTTGGATCAGTTTCAGATATCATCTGGCTTAGAGCTTGTCCTCTTACCAGCTTCATTGGTGTGATCTCCATGTCATTCTCTTGTAATACAGTAATCCATTTGGCTCTTTTTTCACCAGGTTCACTCTGCATCAGCAGCATCTTCACTGCTGCATCCGGTACCACAGCGATCACTTTACTTCTTAGTATATAATGTCTGAATTTCTTGACTGCTCTGACTAATGCAAGTGCCTGTCTTTCAACATCTACATATCTCAACTCAGCATCCCTGAAAGGACAGCTCATGAAAGCAATTGGTTTCTCTTCTTTCTCTTCATTTCTTTGAGTTAACACTGCTGCAGAAGTATGTTCTGAGGCAAATGAGTAGATGTAGAAATCTCTTGTATAATCTAGACTAATGAGGATAGGAGCATCTGAAATGGCCTTCTTTATATCTTCAAAGGCAGCCTTGGCTTCTAGTGTCCACTCAATTTGTGCATCCTTTTTCAACATGGCATTTAGTGGTCTGACAATTTTAGCAAAGCCGGTGATGAACTTCCTCACAAAATTTATCTTACCAAAGTAGGACTTAAGTTCCTTTTTGCTTCCTGGAAGTTGTAACTTCATAATAGACTCCACCCTGTCAGGATCAATGATAATTCCATCTTCTGTGATCAGGTGGCCTAGTAACTTTCCTGTGGTGACTCTGAATATGCACTTCTTAGGATTCAAAGATATTCCATATTCTTCACATTTCTTCAGTACACTTCTGAGATCAGCAACATGATTCCCCCTTTCCTTGGAGAAAACCGTCAGGTCATCCATGTAGATGACTATACACTTTCCTATTAAGCCTCTGAAGGCTATGTCCATTGCTCACTGGAATGTAGCTCCAGCATTTATAAGTCCAAATGGCATACGTCTATATGCAAATATACCCCACTTTGTGGTGAAGGCAGCTTTCAATCTGTCAATTTTATCTACCATCACCTGGTTGTATCCTGAAAAACCATCTAAGAAGGACATCATTTTGGCTCCATTTACAATCTGTAGAACTTCATCCAAAGAGGGCAAAGGATAATTATCCTTTTCTGATGCTCTGTTCAGGTTCCTGAAATCTACACATAACTTGAGGTCTCCATTCTTCTTTTTGACTAGCACAAGATTTGCCACCCAAGTGGAGTGCCTTACAGGAAATATTATCCAGGCATTTAACAATTTCTTGACTTCTTCAAGGATGATTGGCTCAAGCAAAGCATTAACTAGTCTCTGTTTCTATCTGAAAGGTTTTGCATCTGGCTTGAGAGGTATAGTATGAGTTATGACAGAGGTGTCATATGTCTTTAGCTCATCATAAGTCCATGCAATTACATGTATGTAATCTTTAAGGGCCTGAGTTATTCCTTCTAACTCTTCTGGTGTACAAACCTTACCCAATAAGACATTTCTCTTGTCATCAGCTTGTCCAATATTCACTTGTGAATATTGACCTCCATCTGCCTTAGGCAGAACTTTATGTTTAAGCATATTATCTAGATCAAAGGCTCTTTCTAATTCAATCATACCTTTGGGAATTCTGTTACTAGGCAACTCTAATATCTCATCCTCTCCCTAGACATGATCTTCCATACCATTCTCATCTATAATCTGAGCTTCAAATATGTCTCTGTTTGATATAAAGTCCAGGATGTGTTGATCATCATCAAACACCTAGAGATTAGTCACATTGTCAGGTACTGAAGGTACTGACACCAATTCTACTGAAAATCTCTTTAGACCAGATATAGACAGTGGTTCCAATGTACTGGCGGCCTGGGCGAGTGCATCTGCCCTCTAGTTCTGTTCTCTTGGGACGTGAATGATATTAAAGGCATCAAAGTCCTCAATCAAGTCCCACACTCGATGCCTGTAATTTGATAATTTTCTGTAGTTACAGGAGTAAATTCCTCTTACTTGCCTCACAACTAGTTCTGAATCCCCAAAGACATGCAAGAACTTTACCTTCTTCTTATGAGTAAATAACATTCCATGAATCAGAGCTTCATACTCTGCTACATTGTTAGTACAGGGGAACTGTAACCTGTAAGCTGCTAAATAGGACTTCCCTGATGGATCAATAAGGTCAATTCCTACCCCAACACCTTGCTTAGATTTGGATCCATCAAACCTCAGGATCCACGGTTTATCTTCAGTAGGACACTTATCTTCAGCAGGATATCTATTTGGTCCTCCTTTCTTCCTTGCAGCTCTGGCAACTGCTCCGCCTGATATCCACTTTAACTTGGGGATGTCATCATCTTCAAGTTTCTTCTTTCCTTTATTTTGTGAGCTTGATGGCTTTTCTGTTTTCTCTTCCATATCAGCAAGTGGATGATGTTCAGGATCTACAACTGCATGCTTCTTCAAAATATGTAAGCATAGTGAGCAAGTTGTTTCTGAGTGAGGTGTCTCATGCAGCCTACACCAACCCTTAATCAACACCTCGTGGGGAGATTTATGCTGTCGTGTCATTTTCTCTATTTCTTTTATCAGAAATTCTTTGAACTTCGTCAGGTCACTACCTTTGTCTTCATCAGACAACTCATAATCCTGTTCCATGAAGCAATCGCTACCAGGAGTGATCTTTTCTTTTTTTGCATCATTTATCTGATCAGACACCAGGATCTCTTCTGTTTTTAGGATATGATCTTCATCATGATCTGTCGACTCTTCTGTTCCTGTAGAAGACAAATAAGAATTAGTATCATCATCATCCTCAGATGTAGCACTCACCTCGGAATATGATGATGATGCTTCACTATACGTTTGCTCCAGTATCATCATGTCTAAGCATGGTTCACAAGTCTTTTCTGAGTGTGCTTCGCCATGTAATCTGCACCATCCATCAATCAAAATGTCATTAGCAGGTATATTCAATAATTGGCAACGTTTTACCTGAGTAGATAAATGCATCTCAAAATCTCTGAAGCGATCTATTTCGTTCTCATTATCTGGATTATTATCACATTCCACACTTGGCATGTCCTCATGATAATCATCATGATGATGATGATGAACATCAAGCATCAGGATCTCTTCTATTTTAACAGTCTGCGACCTGATGCAATAAACTCCAGGTTCTACGTTTACGTACATGATCTCATTTGTTTTGTTATATTCCGTGATCATATGTTTCATCCTAGGTTCAGCATCAATCCTAATCTGATTAGGTATACCTTTCCATGGCAACCACATGTGACTGAAGTCTGTGGACATGTATTCGTTAAGTGTTTTAGACCAATCTCGGCTAAGTAACATCCCATAAGTATTAGGTATGTCAACTACCTGAATGTCAATGTAATTCTATATCCTAGGATCAGATGCTAGCTGCATGTGAATGTGAGTTAGTTCTCCTACTACACTTACTTCTGTCTTATCCAGCTGAGTGACCTTCTTTAAGGATTTAGCAAGATGCAGACCTAATGCGTTACATATTGACAAAGGCATAACATTCGTTGAGGCTCCTGAATCAACCAAACAGTTGTGCAAGTTCTTGCTGAACATTCTTATGGTGAGGAGAAACGGAGGTGATTCAGTTTTATCTCTATACAAGGTCATGTGGGAGGTTTTGGCGGCTTGGACTGTAGCTGACACTTTAGGCTTGATAATATTATCCTTAGCAGCATGCTCTTTGCCATTGGATTGACTTGAAAGGTGATTATCCTCTTTAGGAGCAGGATCATCTAGTGACTTCATGAATGCCCTTTTGATGGCAGGAGTTTTCAGTAACTCTGATAAGGACAGGCTGATCTTGATTTTCTTCATTTCATCAGCCAAATAGCTGACTAACTTGTCAGACTCTTGAGGTACATTTACGACTTTTGTTACTGTGTTTTGAGGAGACAAGTATTGAGCATTCACCTTAGGAAACCCAGGGTTATTGCTAGCCTTAGGATCAGGAGGTGTGTTGAAGTTGTTTGGAGGTAGAGATGATGTCAATGGTCTAGCAGATCTGTTGGCATTGCTCCTCAGGTTATAATTGTGCTTACCAGGGTATTGCTGCTGATATGCATGTACTTCCTCATGCTCTCTTGCAGGTTCATTTTCATCCTCAAAGGGAAAAACATAATTTGTCTCAAAGGTTAAGGCAGATTCTGTACTAGTCTGATCATAACTCGGATGAGGCTGATTAGTGTATGTTTCTAGCACAAAAGCTGAGTCATATCCACATGGAACTATCTCATTTCCTTCTGCCTGAGGTGGATTTCCAGAAGTGTTAGACACTTCAGTCTGAAAGATGCTGGCAGCAATCCTAAATTGTGGACAATCTAATTTTGCATGTGCATTTGTATTGTGGATCCTACACCAATTGGTAAGGGCTGCTTCAGCAAGATTGACTCTAGTAGTCTGTTTAGCTGCACCTGGAGGCTGATTATCCAGGGGTGATGGTAATGAACCGTTATTTGGCCTGGAGTTCCATATTCTAGGCTGTCTAGGAGGATTATTGTTGGTTCCACCATTATTGTTGAAGTTATTGTTGTTATATCCTCTGTCAGGGTAGTTTGGTCTGTCATTGGAATAATTCCTATTCTGACCTGACTGGGAATAAAAACCCTGATTTCGCAAATGTGTTACTTCTGTGGTGAGTTTTCTCAACTGAGCAGAAATTTCTTTGATTTCTTCCTTTTCCTCTTGAGCTTTGGCAACTACATTTTCGATCTGAGGCTTGAAGAAAGAAGATCCATGGTTACTGTTGGATAGATCAGTACCCTGAGGTGTCTGAGCATGTGCAGGATATTGGGTAGTTGGCCATTTCCATTAGGAGGAGGCATGATGCTCAATGGCGGTACTTGCAAAGGTGCAGGCATGACTACTGGAGGTATCACTGCTCCATTTGGATATTGTGCCAGATATTGTGGTGAATACGGTGTAGGATACTATGCAAGATATTGTGACTGCATGCCAGGCAAAGTAGGGAATACTATATTCGGAGTAGGAGCAGGTATCAACTGCTGATTTACCTTGATAGCTTCTTGAAAAGCTCCTGTCATTGTAGTGATCTCAGGATGTGTTCCCCTGATGAACATGGAAGTTAATGGATCCAGGGCTGAATAGTAGATACTCCTAGCAGCAGCATCAGCTACTTCATATGGGGCAACTAGTTTGGACAACATTTTCTGAAACCTAGCGTTGAAATTAGCAATAGGCTCATTCTCAAATCTTTTGATTGTAGCAAACATGTGATAATTCATGGATGGATCAATAGGGACCTTGAACCTGTCAAGAAAAGCTTTCTCTAAGATAGCCCATGAACCAACAGACGCTTGGCCAAGACTGATGAACCAATTATAAGCCTCTTCCCCTAGGGAAAAAGGAAATAATCTGCACACCACGTCCTGATGTTCTATTCTGGCTCTGCAGCAAGCTTCTTTAAACATCCTGATATGATCATCAGCATCTTGGTAAGGATGATATTTTGGACAAAGCTTGTCCAGATTCTTTGGTAACTCGTGATATGCATTAAAGGTCAAGGGTGACTCTGCTGCAAAGAAAGACATTGCAACCTGAGGGGGCTAAACTGGTGGTGCAGTTGGCTGAGGTTGAACTAAAGGTATACCCTGGGTTTGAATAGGAGGTGTCGCGGATATACCGGAAGGTATTTGCAAACCAACAGGAGTTACAGGAGGAGGTCCCGGTGAAGCTCTAGACGCACTAGACCCTGGAGTATGATGAATGTCCACAGTCCTAGGTCTGAAACCTCTAACAGGCAATTCTTCAAAAATTTCACTAGGTCTAGACCTGGTATTTATCCTGTGAGCCAGGATTTCTCGATTTGGAGACAAATTGGCTGAAACTTTGCAAATATTGGCCAGATTCCACCAGATGAGGTGATATTTGCGGTCAAACTGCAAATCAGACTGGATATTTACGACATATTTGCGAAGATACTGTAAATATGACAGGATATTGGGGTATCTTAATCGTAGCACGAGATCTCAAGTGTTTAAGGCTCAAATTCTGCGAGACTTGAACAAATTTACGTATCTTTGGTCAATATTTAGGTGAATTCAGGAAGATCTATTGTAAAGCTTGCAATATTTATGTGAGATCTGGAAATCTTTACATAGAATGAACACATACAAACTTCTCACAGCAAATATTTACGTAATTTACTAAAATTCACGGGCGATTTGAGGTTACCTTACTTTATGCGTCATCAAACCTGAAAATAATGATGATGAGCGTGGTTTTCTGGACCGGCCCTCCTTCTAGCGCCAATTTATGTTGGTCATGATGTTAGTCACAAACAAACATAGAATAAAAGTACACATTAACCTTTATTCATCTTGAAAGATACAGTGAATTCAAAGAATTCATGATCCCAAGTCTCCGGTGATTAGGTTTTAATCAACTGATGTTACTCAGTAGTTAATGTGAATTGCTGTCTCCATTTTGGGGCCTTATGTGAAAACGTACTATCATCATGACGTTCCTGCAGAAATTCTTTACAGAGAAGTCAAATTATGCAGCTATTTGATGAAAAGAAGTAAAGTGCCTCGATCTTTGTATGATATTTTCGATTGTGCACGCTTAGAGTTCAAATATGCTAAATATTTGCGATTATCTATGAGATGTCTACATATTTTGGGTTGTTTACTTAAGATTTTCAGTTATTTGCAATTATGACAGTGAGATATTCTGAAATTAAAAGAAATTAAAGGAAATGCTTCTAATTAAGTTGAACCTTTAGCTTTTGATCCACATACATGCTTGATACTGTCATGAGGAGAAGAAATCAAACCATATGTTCACTAGGACATTCCACAGCTAGATACAGTTGATGCAAACTTTCAGAGGATAATCAATGAAAACAATATATGCAACATGATGAGCACTCCAAGGGACGCAGCAAATCAAAGCACATATCCAGAAGTCAGACACAGATTACTCAAGATTTACGAAGATTTGTAATCAAAATACTCTTCCCTTTCATTAAGTATGCAAAAGACATGTACATATACAGCAGCTTTGAAATGAGCCCTGAATATTTCAGCAAACAGATTTCAATTAAGTTTTGAATGAATATAACAAGGCATTCCACCACCTTTTATAGAATAAGGTGAGGAATCCATTACAAAAGATCTACAGATCTGATATGTCAATACAAATCAATGGTCATCACTTCATGACTTGTCAATTTTACAAAAAAGCACAAGTTGCTAGCTGGCAACTATCTATATTGCATATGCAAAATATTCCCCTTCATGATGTATCTTCATCATGCTCTTCATCTGATGCATGCGGATCATCATCATGTGCATCGCTTTCCGAACTCTTGCTATCCGGATGATGACGCTGCTGCATATGGGGTTGCATGCTGCTCTGGATTTGGTCATATGACTGCACAACCTAATCTATTCCTCCGCCATCTTGAGTCTTTGCCTTGATAATGGCGTGTTTGTGTGCCTCATACTTATCTCTGCTGTTATCCAGCTTATTTTCTCTATCCTGCAATGTCTCATTATAGGTCTCCATCTTGACCTTGATCCTCATCATTTTATTTATCACTTCTTCTGTCAAGTGGACGAGCGGACCATCATCTTCCATTTGGAAGTTATTGCGCAGGGCCTTAAGGGCAGAATCTTCATCTTGATTCTCTATCTTCCCTTCCACTTTGCCCTCCAATGTTTCGAGCATGTCTGCTTCAATGCCCATTAAATCACGTAGCCTCATGCTGATCTCCCTCAGCTTACTATTACATCTCTTGAGGACTCCGAATTCAAACTGCACATCCTTGTACCAGATATCCACCAATAATGCAGTATTATTATTCAATACCTGCTTACTGATAAGCAGTTGTGGATTTATCTTCCTTATTTCTCCCAACAGGCTGAGGACTTTCTCCATTTTATAAGACCTTTTTCCGGTCTGCATCTGCAACCTGTCCACCTTGGTTTTGGAGTCACTCAATATGCTCCATCTCTTCAAAGAACCTTTCATTATTTCTATAGCATCATCCAATGTGGATGACATCCATTTCCTTATTACGGAAGCCTCATGTTTCATGAGGTCCAGTTTATTTACTTCTTCTTGAGAAATGGCAGTCAATGGGACTGCAGCTTCACCTGTAGTATCTTCAGGGTTGGTTAAACCCTTAATGTATGCATGCAACTGAGCAATGTGCTCTTTATGTTGCTTATTTTTCTCCTTCTCTCTTTTCACTTTATGAATTAGAGAGTCTATAATGTCTTTTCCCTCCTGACCTTCCTGCTCTTCGTTGGCAAAACCCAAATCAACTGTGCTTATCTGGAATTCATCCATAGTGATTTTGCCTTTCTCTTTCTCTATGGCAGGTACAGCAATTTGTGCGGTCCTTCTCCCTGTCACCGGATCTCTTTTGATGGCCGAAGTCATTCTGGCCTTTCTCCTGGGCTTCATTATATCTGCAGAGAATAGGGTGGAGACGTCGAATTCTTGGATCTCAAGTTCCTCCTCAACATTCACCTCCTTTTCTAACCATGGAGGCACCTGATCATGCTTTTCAGCATCATGATGCTGTTCACCCTTATCTCCCATTTCTATCAATACGTGTTGTGGAGATGGTGAACTTTCCTTTTCTTTCTCTTGATGCTTGCCTTGCTGCTGTTGATCCTGAGGTGCCTCCTCCTGTTGAGGAACTTCTTTTTCTGGGGGAGCATCTTCTTTGTGTGGGGAACCCTGCGGTGTACCTGTATGTAGATCATGATGACCATGATCTTTCTCCATTATTACTTCACCTGTCCCCAGTTCTTCCCCTTGTGGAGGTTGATCATCCTCCTTCTGTTTCTCGAGTTCTGGTGGAGTGTCCACCGTACCAGCTATCATAGGATCTGCCCGAGGTGATGGCATCTGTTCTGCAACTGCTACCTGTCCTGTGCCTGCACTATCCACCTCTTGTGCCTTAGCAGCTGGATCCTTTATTTCTCCTTTTTCATCAGCCTTTATTTCTTGGACCACTACTATAGCAGGTCCTGCTGATGTATCTTGTGGGCTCTGCTGGCCTGATTCAAGAGCATGGCCCTCTGCTTCAGCCATCTCTATCTCCTTTGTTAGGAAGTCCTTATCAGGTGATCCTGCTGGCTTCTCAGGACTTGCATCCTGCTTCTCTGTTAAGTCTACCACTGTAGGACTTGTCACCTCGGCGATCAGTTTGTCCAGCCCTATGTCTTGAGCTACCTGCTCCGGGCTCTTCTCTGGTTCTGGGCTCTTTTCTTGCTCCGCTTCTGCTTGTTTCATCTCCTCAAGCATTGATTGGACAGATGGAGGCTTGTGAGGAGTCACACTGATGCCAGCAGCCGCAAGTGTTTCCATTTCTTGTGCAGCCACATCCTGCACCACCTCATCATCAGACAAGTTTATTGTCTCGTCTAGCGAGACATGCTTTTCTGCTTGTGCCTGAGATGCTTCCTTTTGTTGCTCTTCTGCTAGTTCAGTTTTGAACTTGACAATGGTAGGAAGTGGAACGTTATGTTGAAGTTCCTTCTGCACTTCACTACCTGCCCCTTGTACTTGTGCTGGGGGTTGACTTATTTCACCTCTCATGGAGGTTCTTGGTTTCTTAGGTGTGGTAGGAACCAACACCTATGGAGCTCTCCTCTTTCTTCTAATTACCAGTGGAGCTTCCTCCTCTTCTTCAAGCTCCTCCTCCATGAGGATATCTTTGCCTGGTTGCTTGGACGACTGACCCACTTCTTGGGTCTCCGTGATTCCAGCCTCTACTGTCTTGGTTTTCTTGGGCTTTGGAGGAGAATCTAATTCTGATCCTTATTTAGCTGCCTCCTCAGCTGTGAATATTACCCGGTCAATCATGACCCCTTTGGGTCCCTTCTCCACCTTCTTGCCCCTTGGGGCCCTTTTGCTAGGCTGCTGTGGTGGAGGGATTCTCTCTCCCTTAGTCTTCCGCTTCTCTAGCAGGAAGTCATCATATTCGTCTGTAGGGATGTCCTGCCCCTTCTTTTTGTTGTCCACCGTGATGTCAACACCTTTCTTCTTCAGTGCCTCTACCTGTGCATCTACCCAAGCTTGGGTCAAGTGTATGGTTCTGGCAAAGAATGGGTCCAAGGACATATCCTCCTGCATGGTGAGGTCAGGTGCAGAGATGGTATCATTATAGATCTTCTTCTACTCGTATTCATCTACCATGATCCTGCCGTCATCACTCTTCAGCTGCTGAGGGAGGGGCACACAGTCAAACATCCTGATCTGGTTCAGAGTCAACCTCTGATACCTCCTCCGCCTGGCTTCTGCCTCATCTTCGCAGTCAACCCAAAAATCTTCTAGGTGCCTTTGATGAATAGGCTTTCCTAGAATCTTCTGCATTCGGCTGTAAGGATCATATGGTCTCGTTACTGGGAAGGGTAGTAAATTCATCTTGTTCAGAGTGACCATCACCTTCTTAATATTATCCGAGTCAGGGCTCATATAGTTGCCGATACTGACTGGGAACAAAATTGGTGGCAGCTTCTTGGCATCCTTATACATCTGTATGATGGTGGAGCCCTACCTAATAAATTCCATTAAAACTACTGCATCAGTAGGATACCTCGGCAGCATCAGGGGATGCCCTTCAAAACCTTCTATCCTGATGTAGGAAAAGGTGGCAAATTGTATATACCATGCCCCATGCCTGTATACTACCTCCTGAGCCTCCATGCTCAGTCTTTTTGTCCTGTCATCTTCCATGGTCCTTACCAGGTGCATAGAGAATGCATCATTGACCAGTTTGTAGTCCTTGATATATTTGGTTCTTTGCAGCTGGGGACGATGATCCCATATATACGCTGCATTTGTACCCGTCAGTTTTCCATCTGTGACCAGGGCGTCAAAAGTGCCCCTATAAGCACAGGAATAAACAATATAGGAGGTCATGTAGAAGGCACAATCTGAACCTCCCAGGTTCAGCAGCTGCTAATGCAGAGCATCACTTATTATTTGGCCCCACAGTGGCTTGATGTCTGCATACAGGCACATCATTATCAAACCATACATCCAATCTCTGAATTCTCCAGTATCAGGCTGGCCAGTCACCCTGTTCAGTAGGGCAATCACATACTGATATTCCTCATTAAAATCAAATTTGAACATGTGCATAGGGAGCTTGGCCGCTGCATTGTATGTACTGTTCTCGGCCCGCCAAGCATACATATTCTTTCTGGCCGTCTTCTTGTTGGCCTCATATTCTCTTTCAGGCTTCTTCAAGTCTACACTCTTTACCTTACTGCCCATTGGCAGTCCAAATGTCCGGGAGAGACCTTTGATGGATAGGTCTACATATACCCTCCCATGCTTCACCACCTACCTCGTCTGAGGGTTATAATTCTGGGTTCATTCAATGACTAGCTCCAGAGACTCCATGGAGTATTGGAAGCCAGTAGCATTCCACATACCTGATACAAACATGGCTCCAGCACCGGACTCTTATCTTGTCCATCATTCAGCTTGGCTGACCAAGCCTCCAGGTTGGTAACCCCCTGATGGGTATCTGTAATTGCCCCATATTTGAACAGGACCCCTCTCTGAGAAGAGAACATAGGCCAGCTGAATTCTTCCTGATTCTTGACTAAACGTTTCTTAGCCATGGGTACCTGCGGTTAACAACATTTCTTCTCACAATAGGGATATGCATGCATACATATTGCAAATATCATGCCTATTGCATCAATTTCACATTACTTACTTACATGGATACATAACCAGAACTTTCAACGTCATTTAGAAACAACATGATGAGGGTTTCAGTTCACTTACCTGGTTATGCAGATTTTCCTTTATACCAATATATCGTCAAGACTCTCTTGATTCAACTGCTAATCACTTTCTTCCTTCTATCTGTGAACTCGAATTGTGTAACGGTAGCTGTTGTGCAGATATGGAGGCTAGTGCTCTGTAAAACAATTTTAACGCAGGTACATGTAATAATGGCAGTTGAATTACCTTTTAACCTCGCAGTTAGGGTAAATTTAGGGCAACTCTGACAAGTTAGATTGCAATCTTTGATCATTCGTGCGAAAACTCAGGATCTCGCCAGGTATTTCATTGGGTTCTGGGATCGGCGGGAATCACCTACCATGTCCGCGCGCATTTAATGACTATGGCGGCAAAGGGAGCGGGGGGATATCCATATGACAAGATATCATGAGAGCAGGATGACATTTCACAAATATCGGGTTGAGTTTCGATATCATCCTCCTCAGCATTGAAACTATTATCGCTACACGATTTGGGTGACAATGCACCCTTTGTTTACATCTTAGCACATTAGGAGGATATTTCAGTTTATTGGGTGATGTTTCAAAATAAAATGATGATGATGAGCCAAGCTTGCTTATCCTCCTTTCGAAATATCAGGATGATGTCATCATGATATTCGTTCTTTGTATCGGAAATGCTTCATGATGTCATCATCATATTGGGTGAACATGATCATGTTTACACAATATCTTGTCGAAATGCAAATATGACGATGATTTCATCAGGATGTTTGTTTCTTTGTTTATCGTATTTAGATGATGTCAGCAGGATGTTTGTTAAGGGTGATATTCCGCGTCAGGATGATATTAACGAATATCGGGTTACTTTCAAAACATGATGTTCGCGATATAAAAGACCGATTGACGGGAAAGACTTACTACCATTTAAAGTTGACGTCTGGATATTTGAGCCGCAGGATATATCAGGGGATGTCTCAAATATGATGATGTTGTCCAAAACATGACTAAGGTTATAAAATATGACCCCCCTCTTACGAATATCAGGTTTGACCAAGACTTTGACTATTCATAATTCTCACATCCTGATGAATATCAGGGTGATGTAAAAGGCAAACCTGCATGAAATTTAGTGTTCTTTCAGAATATAAGGTCACAGCTATGAAATGCGAATTTTGACAAACTGACCTCACAATGGGGACTTACCTCATCCTGACTCAACGTGATGATGCACTTGACTGATTTTTACCAAACCGCCAGAAAGCAAGGAAAACAAGCCAAGCTAAAAGAAGTTGGGTCCCTGTTTTGCCAAGTCAAAATGGGGCGTGTTGTGTAACCACACAACAATACACCAGATTGAAATGTGTTTGGCTGCAACTGAATTGACATAGTAATAATCTCACAGGTGGGAAGACTTACACAGACTCATATTAATTCTAATAGAGGTCAAGATAGAATAATGGAGGAATGAAAGGGACTGGTTTGTCCACAATACACAGCCTACCAATCCAAAGAGAAGATAGAATGCTAAAAATAACATAAGAGAGGCATATTGATTATAGAGGTCAAATAGCTATTATAAAATAGCCCAGAAGAACAACCAACCCCATATACATCTACTTTACATGTATATATAATTTTACATTTGACCTCAGTCGGTTACCATCAATTTTGTCCATGGTGCTGTCAAAACATATCTGCCTGAAGGGACTCTACCTGCAAAAGTTATGGCATGAAATATTTTTAACATGGGCAGATGAGAGATATTTCTGGTCTTCAATGTAAGCTGTTGAATCATCAATCTATAGCAATAAATACAAAAAATATCTGCATCCTGCCAAAAAATGGTCACTGAAATGTCCAATCGCCAAAACATGCAAATCTAGATCCAAAAAATGAAAGTGATAATATTCCCCTCAAAAGCCTGCCAAATGAAAGAGGAGGCAAAAATAAGCACTTTTGCCTTTTGAAGTGTGTTGAAACTCACCAGGACGAGAGAGATACAGGCAGTCAAAGCTTTGATCAACTGCCTATGTATATCGCTTTACATCTGTGCGCTTGTATATGCTTTTGTATGTTCCATTGTATATACAATGCATTTGTGCCTTTAGGTTCACTTGGTGCAATCACGCTTTCTTTCTCTTTGCATATTCAAATCACTTTGCATATACAAATGTATGTACCCTTTGTATATGCATTAAATCTTCCTTCACATATATGTTTGCCTTTGAATCGGCCCTTTGCATCTACCGCCCCTGCCACGTGGCACCACCTAATTCACTATCGAGCTAAACTAAGAAGCATCGTTGATAACTGCAACCCCTATCGGCGATCGGAAAGATCAAAAAATGAGTTGCCGATGCATACTATCTCGCCAAAATCCCCTGTATGTTGGCCTTGTATATCACAATATACATCGCATATACAATCGCATGTATACATACCAAGTGAACTCCAACATACTATCTGCCATACTTAATTCTGCAGTCAGGTCTAGCTTGTATGTGTCCCCTTGCATCTTTTCATATGCATCTCTTGACCTTGCATATGCAAATATACAATGCAGACCCCAAAACAACTATCTACTGCATTTGATTCCTCAGTCGGGTCCAGACTTTGTATGTTTCCCTTTGCATCTTCCTTTGTATATCACAATATACAATGCACTCAATATACAAGCCGCGGACTTCACCTTTGAATTTGCCAAAATTGACTTCTTGGTCGGGTCCACCTTGCATATTGCCTTTGTACCTTTGCCTTGTATATCACATATACAATGCAAATATACAAGGAGAACTGTATACAATCACACTTGTGCATTGCAGACATGCATTTGACCCTTGTATATGGTGTTGTATATTCCCTTTGTATGTACCCCTTATATGTTTTAAACATACAATACGAATATACAAACAAAAGATGCATATAAACATGTCCGCTTTTATAAATCAAAATGCATCTTTTTTTTGAGTCTCAGGGTTGTATCTTAGGAATGCATATGTCCTTGTATGTTTGATTGTATGTGCAAACATACAATCACAAACATGCAATTGGTGGGTCCCCAGCTTTGTATTTTCTCCTTGTATCCTCCCTTTACATGTCGAGATACAAGTGCCTTTGTATATCATGGACCCCACCATTTGTACATTGTCTTTGTATATTTTACTTGCATCTTTTCTTTGCATCTTCAAATATACAATGCAACTTGTCTAGAAGATACAATTGTCCTTTTATACAAAGTGTACCCCACATATTGTATCTTACCTTTGTATATTCGGCCTTGTATATTAACTTTGCATGTGTGCCGATATACATTCTCCTTTGTATATGGCCCTTGCATATACAATTGAAACCTGATGCACATTTGTTTTTGGATCCTACCTTGTATATTCCCTTTGTATATTTGCCTTGGATATTCAGATATACAATCTGCCTTATATCTTTTCCTTTGTATGTGCAATTGTACATCTTGACATACATTGATCTTTGCATTCCACCCCTTGGCCGATGTACATTTCCTTTGTATATGTGAACATACAATGGTGAATGTATATGCCAACATATATTCAAAAATGCATATACAAATACTATGTATGAAATTGAGATTTATCTGCGATGGAAAGCACTTGAAGACAAAGGGTTTCTAGTTTTTTCTGGGTTTTTTGCAAGGAATCTTTAGGCAAGACTTTAGGAAATTTCTTGCAAGGCACAACATGAATAATTTGAAGGATTTAAGTCTTATGGGGTCATTTTCTAAAGTATTTTCAAGGAAAATACAAGGTGAACTATTTTAACTCTGGACAGAGGAAAATAGGTCAACAATTATATTGTGTTATCATGAGTTTGTATGTGCATTGTGATGTTGATTCATTCTTGTATATGTCTATGATGAATTATGATTTATGCCTCATTTGGCATGCATTAAAGATGTGATTATTATCCTTATGCAATTGGGTGGTAGTTGTATAATGTGATGGTTATATACATTGTATTGGCAGTAATGCCATGTGTATTGATTGCATTGATCGATATATATACTCAAATTTTTATTCATAGTGTGAAATAGAGATATTGTTTTGTAAAAGGTCAAGTAGGATCAATGTTTTGTGGATGGTGCCACATAGGAGGATGTAAAGGGTATTACTATAGGTACTTTGTCTGATTTGATAATACTTTATTCATACTTTGATTGTTATAGTGATATATTTTGTGTGTGATAAGACATTGGGACGATGTCTCTTCCTAGTGGGGAAGGATGTCACATCTCATTTTTGGATTTTTTTTAATTTAGATTATTGGACATTTACTAAGATTGTTTTACTATGAGTGATTCCACATGTGAAAAAGTAAATTGTCATTAATGTTATAAATGCATGATTTTCAAAGTCAATTTAACAATTGAATATTAGTGGTACAATTATGGATGTACATTTTATTTTTCTTTGGCTATGATTGTAAGGACTTTAACGTATTAATGGAAATCTAAGTGCGACTGATTATAGGAAGAATGTCAAAGATGGGAACATAGTTGAGGTAGAAATGTTCTAGCTGCCTAGTAAGAACTGATAGGATTGATAAACCTGATGCATGCACACTCACGTAGTTTCATATCATATTGCATCATTGAATGGTTTTATTGTGCATTGTTATGTGGTTGCTAGTCTTAATTGAGTATTTTATATAATGAATGAATGTGTCCTATGTTTAGTGATTAGATTTTATAAATTATATGTGTTTTCATTGCTTCAAAATGTTCTTTAAAATGCATAAGTTAGCCATGTATATTTATGTTCTTTTCAACTTAGATTTATTAGAATTGTATAAAGTTGTTTTGACTTTGATTTATTAATACATATTTAAAGTGTTTTTATAAAATTTAATTATTAAATATATTAATATATGATATACTCTTGCTTGAAAAATAATATCCTTGTTAGAATTAAAATAAAAATACATTAATACAAATATAATTATTTAATTTAAGAATATATTAAAATAAGAATTCTAAATATATTAATATAATCTTATAGCATGCAAATTTGAATAACAGAAATAAGGGAGTTTAAAAATTAATAAATTAAAGAATCTAAATTTTTGGGATGGGAAGTGCCATGAAAAATAGAAGATAACTGGAGATTAAAAACTTGATCTAAAAAATACAAAACACAACATAGCAATGGCAATGGAGAAAAATATCATTAGCGATAGAGAGAGAGAAGAAGGAATGTGAGCAACAACAATAGAAATGACAATTATCAGTGACAAGAGAGAGGAATTTGTAGATTTTCCAGGTATGTTTTAAACAATTAAAGTCAAGTGAGATGCCTATTAAAAGCATGAGATATGTAGAATGATTTTGATACCAATTTTTATGTATTAAAAGGGTTTTCCTTGTGGATTCTATACATTCTTAAACATCTTACATATTTCCTAGGTTACATCTTTTAAAAGACTTTCCCTATCACTTGCTTTGCCGACAGTAATCACCCTTTGTTTTTCTTCCTCTGTGTTTGATGAATGATCACTGCCCTCTCTGCTTTCTTTCAACCTAATCACTATCTTTCTTTCATCCTGTTCATAACTAATTTGGCCTATATAGCTGCATATAAATTATCTTAGCCTAGGTTTTCTTATTTCATCCTTCACTACTTGGGCATCAATGGTAAACTTATCTACCTCATTAATATTATTCTCTTAATCTATGTATACTATGATAGGTATTAATTTTTCTATTTATAAATAATACTCTTTTTGTTGTAATGAATCAGCCCCATTAAGATTTAATTCAGTTGTTGCCTTTATTTGGGCCTGCTCCATAAAATTGTCTCTAAAGTGTTCATGGGGGACTATCTAAATTTGTTATCTAACTTTAATAAGTCCCTATTCGATTTGTTTCACTTTTTCAATGGCCTCTTGCTGAGATTTGTCAGCCTTAGAATAAATATCATTGGCCTATTAACTTGTTGATCAGCCTATGTAATAAACAAGCTTAGTGTTATCTTGTTGTTTGTTTACTTTATTATTTTCCTATCACAGTTTACTACTACTTTCTATAGAGTTTAGATGATCTATGTTACTGTAACAAACCCTAGAATGCCTTTATTTTAATCCCTATCACATCAAGTTTAATTTATTTTTGTCATTGTAGTTATCTTAAGTTCCTATCGCAAAAGACATTTCTTTAATGTACAAATTTACCCTCTTACTATTGCTATAATAGTCTCTGTCATAGTTTATTTCATTCCTGTCACAGTTAAGATGGTTTTTGTCACAGAAGTTTATATTGTTCCTATAGAAAAACTAAATTGTATTCTTGTAGCAAATTCACTTAATTCCTATAAACAAACAATGGGGATCCTATACCAGAGTTAGGGTATATTTAACTGGACTTTATCCATGATTTTATCTATTTTATTTCCTATCATAGATTACTATAACCTAAGGCTAGAATTTATTCATGTAGCAGGCTGGTAACAATTCCTGTAGCTTGTTTTACTATGTTCCTATAGCAGACTTCTCTACTTTTCTATATCATTTAACCTGAATTCCTATAGCAGACAATAGGGTTCTCCTAGAATATTTAGGATATATTTGATCAACTTTCTTCTTAAGCCTCACTTTTAATGATGTTCTTTTGGCAATCTTGAAGTTGAACATAAACAATGGTATCTTTTTAAAATACTTGTTATGACCTTAATTGAGTGGAAATAGAAGCCTGCTTGATGGTAGGCAAATCTAGAGTTATTTATTTTATTTTATTTTTGGGAAATTATAAATGAATTATGGGATAAATATTATAACCAATTTTATAGTGATTTGTGTGTGTCTTGAAATGATTAAATGCAATTGCTTGTTAGAAATATTTCTTGAAATGAAATTGATTGAGCAAAAGTAAAGAATGTATAGTTGTATCCAGACAAAAGTATGTGATAAAAGATCTAGACACAAGATTCTTTTGAGGTAATTAAGAATGGAATGAATTAATTTATCTTCAGCTTATGTTTTATTTATGTATCTTGAATAAACATATGCTTAAGATTTTTCATTAGAATTATTTTCTTGAAAGTGAATTGATTTGATTGTGCAAAAGAAAACAATTAGTTTTCTCATAAAGAAAGTAGTTTATCTTTTGTGTGTGATTGGGGTTACTTCTCAGACTAGGATGCCGAATGTGGGCAAACAAAGATGGCTTTTCTCTTTCTAGGATTTGACTATAACTATTTTAAATTCTTGGGCCAAGATGGGAATTCATTGAAATAGATGAATATTTGTCTAGCAAAACTTTATGTATATACATCTCTACCACATCTTGTTGTGAGACATTTGTACATCATCATTTAGATTTGCATTTAGACTTCAGATTGCATCAGGTGTTCCCTCTTGCTAGTTGTTTCTAGGTTGCTAGATGTTTCATATAGGGATGGGTTTCCTTTGTGTCATGAAGGGACCCAAGGAAGTGTATTTGCTTCATGGTTGGGCAGAAATATGCTTGAACAATGTTCCTATCTCTTATCTTATGGATGACCATGTGGGTTAGTGGTGGCTGGAGAGAGTGATTTGATTTATTATTTATTACTTGTACTTGATTAGTGTACCTTGTTATTATTTGAGATGACTTATGGTAAGAGAGCCTAAGATGGATATATTGTGTATTATGTATATTGTGCTAACCTGAATACATCACGTGCTTTGAAATATGTAATGACATTATTAATGATATATATATATATATATATCTATATCTATATATCTATATATATATATATCTATATATATATATATAAGATTTATTCTTTTTAATTTGGTTAATGTAAATAAGTGGATTATTTATTTCAGTGACTTTTTTTATGGAATGGATACTTTACAAGAAACGTTGATAGATAGTGCTAAGGCACTAAACCATAAAAATTAGGTGATAAAATAAACATGAGGATGCACTGACAGACAATCATATGCGCTAAACATAGGCTCCTAGGTGCTAATCTTAGACTCTTAAGTGGTAATGTAGAGTTTATACCTACTTTTACCTACAATCAAATGTGCTAAACTTATGGACAGATGTGCTAAACTTGAGATTGAGGGTATTGAATCTACAGACAAAGGTGTTGTCTTGACATAGAATCCATAACCCAACAAAAAAGATATTAGTTTCTCTAACAAAATAGATATTCAAATTAGCTCTTGAAAATAGGGTTAGTTATCAAAGAACATTATAAATATTTTAGTCTAAAATAGAGTGTTAGATGTTTAGAAACAATTCTAGGATAAAAAGATTGAAAATTTGAATAGAAATCCTAGATAAACCTTCAATTCGCTACAAGATAGATTATTATACTTGTAGATAGGTGTTAGAAGAGTTGCAAAACCCATTGCTAGTGAACACAACCATAAAAATTTTAAACAATAGAAAACATAACCGAAACACTAATCTAGATTGTAGAGGTGCTACTATGAGACGTGCATGCACCAATGAAAGACTCTTAGGTGCTAACTGTTGGATTTAAGGCATACAACTGAGAGGGGGGGGGGTGAATCAGTTGTATAAAACTTCTTGTTCTTTCAAACACTTGATTCTTCGTTGTTAGTTAACAGCATATCAATTAATCATCCATGAAAGCATAATACATAAACACAAGAGCAGATAAACATCAACACATTAAACACTAAGATTTTGACGGGGAAAACTCAGTTAAGGGAAAAACCACAGGGTGATTAACCCAAGGATTATTCTCTGTTAGAAGAATAAGAAAAAGAATGGCACTTGCCAATTAGGGCTCACTGCCCGAGCACACTGCTCACAAAGAGGCCCACTGCCTACAAGGAGACACACTATCTACAAAGTGATAAGAATCACAATCTTGAACTAGAGAATGACATCTCTACCATGTCTGGATCAGTTCCATTTAAGCCCAAAAACCTCTGCTCTGCCTTTCGCACTTCTCTTCGCTATGCCACACTCATCCACACAATCAACACTTCGAAATGAACTCACAAACCGTTATTTATACAAGACATCGACTTAGGAACAAACATCTAAGTCGGAAAACAACCATAAGAGTATCCGCAAGATGAATAACACATCCGGTCGGCCACCACAAAAACATTCGCAGGATGAACAACTCATCCGGTCGGCTAAACAGAGCAAGAACTTCATCCGGAAGAATATCTTCAATTCTGGGCTCTACTATCAATGCGGACCAACAACACAACCTCAACATGATCCAAGAACCTTCACAAGCCTGCCTGAATGACCAGGTACGTCCGCATTTCCTTTACTTACTGAAATCTCTTATCCTCCTTATCCGGAACTTCAAGAACACTGTCTGTCGCCACTGTCATAATGCAGGAGGTACTTCCAGACCTCCAAATTATACACAACTCAAGATGGCACATCACAAGGACATCCCAAAGACTCCTTCCAATCCGCAGATTAGGATTATATAGTTTCGGACCTCACCGGACCTTTTTGTGATCCTCTGTCACCTCTAAATACTTGCCGGAACCAGTTCTACACCGACAGCCACAACTCCTTCAGATCTTCATGCGGACCTCTAAAATCTTAACTGAAGCATCTCAAGACTCATATCTACAAACCCTTTAATCTGCATCCTCCGGTTCGCATCCTATACAGTACATTTGCCTTCTTCTCATCACTGTTCTTTACTGTTCCTGACTAAGGCTAATTTTCTCAATATCCTCAGCACACTACTCATTGAATCCTTCTTGTCAAAGCAATATGAGTATGTTGACATCAATGACAACACTGGTTTACCTCATACTTGCAACAATCTCCCCCTTTGTCATTGATGGCAACATATGATGTGAAAAACCATCAAGACAAGAACTTCTCCTTTCTGTCACAGCTCCCCCTATCAACAACAACTTTTCACATGTCTTCTCTTCCTTTACTGCTCCCCCTTTGATCATCAACCACTTGTTTTTCACATGTCTTCTCTCCCCCTTTGACATCAATGGCAAAGGGCTCATACTTACAATTCTAATACATCAGAATCATACCAGCTGCTCCCCCTTAGTTGCAGCTCCCCATCATCAATCCGGATCACAAGATATGACTGTGATATCCACCGGACTGATGCAAATCAATGCATCCTAGTTCATCATCGGAGGGGCCATGACCCCTAACTTCTCCCGGAGATATTCAAAAGAGTCCTTGGGAAGAGGTTTAGTAAAGATATCTGCAATCTGATCCTTTGAGGGAACATACTCCAATCTGACTTCTTCCTTGTTCACTTGTTCTCTCAAAAAGTGAAACTTGATAGATATGTGCTTAGTCTTAGAATGCAATACCGGATTCTTAGAAATATTAATTGCACTTGAATTATCACAGAAGATTGTGATAGGCTCCTCATATTCAACTTTAATGTCTCTTAGCATCTGCTTCATCCATAAGATTTGAGTACAACTACCTACTGCTGCAATGTATTCTGCTTCAGTTGTAGACAGAGATATTGCATCTTGTTTCTTGCTTAGCCAAGAAACCAATCTCTTCCCCAAAAAGAATGCTCCACCACTAGTGCTCTTCCGGTCATCCACATCTCCTGCCCAATCTGCATCTGTGTAAGCATGAAGAGAGAAATCCGGATCTCTAGGGTACCATAGACCATACTCAACTATTCCTTTCAGGTACCTAAAAATTCTTTTGATTGCCATAACATGAGATTCTCTAGGATCAGCCTGGAATCTTGCCACAAGACCAACAACCTGCATTATATCTGGTCTAGTCTGAGTGAGATACAACAATCCACCAATCATTGATCTATACTTTGTCTGATCTGCCTTTGGGGAGTCATCATCTTTGCTCAACTTACATCCGGTTGCCATGGGAGTGTTCATTGGCTTTGCATCTTCCATACCAAATTTCCTCAACAATTCTTTCACATATTTGGTCTGAGAGATGAAGATTCCTTTCTTTGTTTGAGTAATTTGCAGACCCAAGAAGAAATTCATTTCACCAAGCATGGACATTTCAAACTCACTTTTCATCTGATTTGCAAAAGTTTTGCACATACTATCTCTTCCTCCAAAAATGATATCATCCATAAACACTTCAACAATCAAAATGTTTTCATGAACAATTTTGAAATATAAGTTACTGTCAGCAGTACCTTTGTTGAATCCAATCTGCACAAGATGCTTATCCAACCTTTCATACCATGCTCTTGGGGCTTGCTTTAGTCCATACAATGCTTTCTTCAACTTGCAGACCATATCATCATTATCAGACAATTGAAATCCATCCGGTTGTTCAATGTAAACTTCTTCTTCTAGATCACCATTTAGGAAAGCAGACTTGACGTCCATCTGATATACCTTGAAGTCTTTGAAGGTAGCAAATGCAAGAAATAATCTGATTGCTTCAATTCTTGCCATCGGAGCAAAGGTCTCTTCAAAATCAATTCCTTCTATTTGAGAGTAGCCTTTGCAGACCAATCTAGCTTTGTTTCTGATAACTTCACCAGCTTCATTCAGTTTGTTCCGGAAGACCCATTTGGTTCCAATCACATTCCTGTCTCTAGGTCTGGGAACAAGATCCCAAGTATGATTTTTCTCAATTTGCATTAATTTATCTTTCATTGCTTTAGTCCAGTTTTCATCATTGCAGGCTTCATTTACTGTTTTAGGTTCAATCTTTGAAATCAGACAACATTCATCCTGATTTTGAGCAACATTCCTTCTAGTTTGCACAACTTTGCTTCTGTCACCTATGATCTGATCTTGAGAGTGGTTTAGTGTTACATACCTAGGAATTTTGGGAGTATCCTGCACTGCTGCTTCTTGATCAGGCTCATTCAAACCTATCTCTTCTTCCTGATTTACCGGATCAGGCTGACTCTGTCTTACCGGAGAGGATTGAGTTCCTTGAATCTGAACACCGTCTTGGTCATCTTCATCAAATTCATAAAATCTTGAGGGCTTCTCAATTCCTTCATCAACTTTCACATTAGTGCTTTCTATCATCTTCCTCAGTCTCTTATTGTAACACCGGTATGCTTTGCTTTGAGTGGAGTAACCCAAGAAAATTCCTTCATCACTTCTAGCATCAAACTTTCCTAGATGTTCATCTCTTTTGATATAACACTTGCTAGCATCAAACTTTCCTAGATCTTCAGACTCTTGATTCTTGTCAGACCACAGAGATTAGTATGTACTAATTCCAACAATCCGGTAGAAGACTGATCTTTGCTTTTGAAAGAGACTCTGCTTTGTTTACCTAACTGACATTCTTTGCACACACTATTTATAGGTTTCATCAATTTTGGAAGATCTCTTATAGCCTGAGTATTGCTTATCTTGATGATGTTATCAAAATTTACATGACACATTCTTCTATGCCATAACCAACTCTGATCAATTTGAACAAACAAACAACTTTTATTTGAACCAACTAGATGAAAGATATTACCTTTTGACTGAGTACCGGATGCAATTTCAGTTCCGGAGCTTGTAAAGATTCTGCATTTTCCATTCTTAAATTGAAGATCATAGCCTTTGTCTACTAACTGACCAACACTGAGAAGATTGTGCTTCAATCCTTCAACATATAGTACATTACCTGTTTTGCTATTTCCATCAAAGGAAATAGTTCCCCTACCTCTGATTCTGCCAGTAGAATTGTCACCAAACTTTACCATTCCTCCTTCATACCTTTCCAAATTCAAGAACTTATTCTTGTCACCAGTCATATGGTGAGAACATCCACTGTCAATAACCCAATCATCCTTTTCTTCCACTTGAGCAGCCAAAGCTTTTTCAACAACTTTGTGATTGACAGATTCAGAGAGTATTGAATCTTCTTCCTTCATGGCAATAAACACCCACTCATTTCCGGATTTGCTTCCTAGTTCTGATTCATCATCTGTTACTCCTTCATTGTCATCTTCTTCATGAACATAATAGCAATTCTTTTGAAACCTTTGTCTGTTAGTATTAGACCTTGCAGATCTTTCCGGACATCTTGAAGCAAAATGACCAATCTTATTGCAGTTGAAGCACTTAAAGGGTAGTTTTCCTTCATACTTACCGGATCCTCTTGGTAGTCTCTTTGCAATGAGGGCTTCAAGTTGAGCTGTTTCTGCTTCTTCTTCTTCCATGTCTCTTCTTGCTTGAACATACCATGACATCTTCCTTGATGAGTTTTCTCCCGGATCAAATCTCTGTTTGCCTTTCACATAGGTACTAGCTTTGAAAGCAGACTCAGTCTTGGGAGGATCATCTCCAAACTCGATCATTTCAAATGCAGCTAGTTTGCCAGCCAATTGTTCTCTTGTGACAGTTGTGTGGGCTCTGAATTCATCAATGGCAGCAACCTTGATTTTGTAGGCAGCAGGAAGGGATCTTAGGATTTTGCAGACAATCTCATTTTCATCTAGAGTTCCACCAGCATTTCTAATTCCACATACCAGCTCATTCACTCTTGGCATAAAGGTAGTGATGTTTTCATCATCTCTCATCTTCAATCTTTCAAATTTCCCTTTCAGACTTTGCAACCTTGCACTTTTGACAAACTCATCTCCTTTATACAGAAGTTCCAGTTTAGTCAGGATCTCATATGCAGTTGGTAGGTCAATAACATTTGAGAGATCTGAATCATTCAATGCGCTTAGTAGGGCTTCCTTGGTCCGCAGATTATTTTCAGCATCTGTGATTTCATTCAGAGTTGTCGGACCACCTTGTGGAGGTACATATGGTTTTGAGACCATAGCCAAGTATGCTTTTCCCATACATTCCAAGTGACACTTCATGCGACCTTTCCAGAGAGTGAAGTTGGTTCCATCGAACTTTGGACTATCCTTCTTGTATGACGACATCCTGGATCTCCTCAAGCGGTTAAGCTCCTTTCAGAGGAACTTGGCTCTGATACCAATTGTTGGATTTAAGGCATACAACTGAGAGGGGGGGTGAATCAGTTGTATAAAACTTCTTGTTCTTTCAAACACTTGATTCTTTGTTGTTAGTTAACAGCATATCAATTAATCATCCATGAAAGCATAATACATAAACACAAGAGCAGATAAACATCAACACATTGAACACCAAGATTTTGACGTGGAAAACCTGGTTAAGGGAAAAACCATGGGGTGATTAACCCAAGGATTATTCTCTGTTAGAAGAATAAGAAAAAGAATGGCACTTGCCAATTAGGGCTCACTGCTAGAGCACACTGCTCACAAAGAGGCCCACTGCCTACAAGGAGACACACTATCTACAAAGTGATAAGAATCACAATCTTAAACTGGAGAATGACATCTCTACCATGTCCGGATCAGTTCCATTTAAGCCCAAAAACCTCTGCTCTGCCTTTCGCACTTCTCTTCGCTATGCCACACTCATCCACACAATCAACACTTCGAAATGAACTCACAAACCATTATTTATACAAGACATCGACTTAGGAACAAACATCTAAGTCAGCAAACAACCATAAGAGTATCCACAAGATGAATAACACATGCGGTCGGCCACCACAAGAACATTCGTAGGATGAACAACTCATCCGGTCGGCTAAACAGAGCAAGAACTTCATCCGGAAGAATATCTTCAATTCCGGGCTCTACTATCAATGCGGACCAACAACACAACCTTAACATGATCCAAGAACCTTCACAAGCCTGCCTGAATGACCAGGTATGTCCGTATTTCCTTTACTTACTGAAATCTCTTATCCTCCTTATCCGGAACTTCAAGAACACTATCTGTCGCCACTGTCATAATGCAGGAGGTACTTCCGGACCTCCAAATTATACACAACTCGAGATGGTACATCACAAGGACATCCCAAAGACTCCTTCCAATCCGTAGATTAGGATTATATAGTTCTGGACCTCACCGGACCTTTTTGTGATCCTCTGTCACCTCTGAATACTTGCCAGAACCGGTTCTACACCGATAGCCACAACTCCTTCAGATCTTCATGCGGACCTCTGAAATCTTAACTGAAGCATCTCAAGACTCATATCTACAAACCCTTTAATCCGTATCCTCCGGTTCGCATCCTATACAGTACATTTGCCTTCTTCTCATCACTATTCTTTACTGTTCCTGACTGAGGCTAATTTTCTCAATATCCTCAGCACACTGCTCATTGAATCCTTCTTGTCAAAGCAATATGAGTATGTTGACATCAATGACAACACTGGTTTACCTCATACTTGCAACACTAACATAAATAACCTAGGCACTAATAGACTACTCCTAGGTGCTAACCGATGGTTCAAAAGCACTAAAAGGTCTTACAAAATAGATAGTTAGTGCATAGTCGAAGGTGCTAAATAGGCAGTCAAAAACATTATTCTCTCCAACTTAGGTGCTAATCCATGTCCAAATGTGCTAACCTATCACCTGCACAAAAACACATCAAATTTCTTCAAAAAAGGATTAAATTTAGGGATGGACCAGTCCCACCAGGCATGCCAAATCAAGATGATAGAATGTGGAAGATATTAAAAACATAAAGTAAACATAAACAAATGGTTATACCTTCAAAATCTTCTCCATTCCAGTCTCCTTGTTAAGGTGGAGGAAATGCATGCACCTATCTACAAATCCTAGCTTTAGCCAGTGCAAATGAATGTGCATTGCTCAAGAAATAACTAGCATAATGGAGGCAAGGGATTTGGCTATAATTTGGCTATATTTGTGCGGAGATGGAAAAAATATGAGACCATAAGTTTGATAATTGTCGAGTGTCCAAGTGTAAAAATAGCTTGGAGAGGCTTCTTATTTATAGCTTTTTGGGGGTTTTGGATCAATGGTGGAAATTCAAAGATGAAATCCAAGGGTTGAGATTTCATAGTGAAATCAAGTACTAGGGTTTCATTAACAAAGATGGAGGACTCACATTATTTTAGAATTTGTAATTTGGCCTTGGGAAGGCTTCACATCAATGAGGATGGAGACATGTGAATGAATTTTAAATTCATTTTATGGGTGAGTGGGATGAGATAAGACAATTGCATAGATTTCAAAAGGTGGGATGGAGACACATGAGCATAACTAATTAAATAATGTTAATTATTTAATTAATGATGGGGAGATGGGATAATGAAGGCTTAGGTTAATTAATTAAAGGATTAACTTAATTAATATGGCTATTAGAAATTAGTGGGTGGAATAATTAGTGACCCAAGTTAATTACATAGAGGTTTATTTAATTAATTTGGGTGTAGGGATTTGGTAGGATAAGTTAGTTAATTAAATAAATGAAATTTATTTAAATAATCAATGTTTGGCTATAGGAAATGTAAATTAATTAAATAGATGAACTTTATTTAATTAATTTAGGCTAATGGCAAGGAGTGGATAATTAAGTAAATAAATTTTAATATTTATTTAATTAATATTGGGTAGGTGATAATGAGGATTGAGATAAATTAATTAAATAAAATGGTTTATTTAATTAATCATGAGGAAGGGGATAAGTTAGCATGATAGGTGATGTTAGGGAGATACCAAAAAATGGTGGTGTAGGCTATGCATCATTTTCACATGTCTACAAGATTCTTCATCATTATCTTCATCTATAATAACTACATTAACATGCCCTACATCATATTGTATAAAAAGTATTACTTTAATAAATGATACAAAAATACATTATAATCTAAAATATTAAATTTCATTAATGTATCTATAATACTTGATTGAACTAGATATAATATATAGTCAAAGTCAACTAGTGATTCCATATTCATGAGTTTTAGTTCTCCTAGAAGTCAATATGTCTCTTGTGTGTTTAAATTTCTAGCACACCATTCATCAACCCACTCTTTTGAATCACACTCATTCCAAGAAAAAGCTATACATGTGAAGAACAAAAGCATGCCATCTACCTCATATGAATAGTACATGAAGATGCATTTAAGCTTCTAAAAGAGTAGAACTCACTTGATCCTATAAGCATAAAATCACGCACTGCCTCCATGACGACCGGGCTATGATGAGTCAAATCCTCTCTTCTTTTTTTGTGTCATTTCTACTTTGTTGATTTTCCTTCTCCTTCTTCCCCATTTGCAACGCTTTTTCAACACCTGTTGTGATACTTGTTGATTTGCATTCTCTAGCTTCCGACCTCAAGCCCAGGCCTTGTAAGTGTCTTGTAGGTGAATTTTAACCTTTCCCCTTTGTGTTTCGGCTAGTGTACCTCATAGAAGCCTTCTAGAGGTCCCCTGATCCCTCTCCCGCCTTCTGTTTTTCAGTTCCGACCTTCCTATCCAAATCTCCCCCTTTTATTTTTTTAGATCTCCCTAGGAGATCTTGTAGACACAAGTTGAGATTTGGATTCTTCCTCATGATTGACCTATTTCTTGATGCAGAAATCATCTTTTTCCTCCCTCTTTCCTTCTGCAACCCTGATTTCTACATTCCACACCTTTTCACCCTAGATCTCCCCAGGTGACCTGTGGTCATGCCTGGGTGACCCTATCTGACAAAAGTGACAACCCTACCATCTTTTGTCCCGTGGAAAAAGTAAAGCTTCTCTTGCATTTTTGCTTTGTTTTCACCCATTTTTCATCCTCTTTTCATGATTTCTGATCCTTGATATAGAGTTAACTATTTCAAGCACCCACACATGCATAATTAGCTCTATTTGATCTCAATTTACCTGTCTAATCAATCTCATGCATTCCTCTATCTCCTCTTCTTCTTTACGGATAAGCTATCATTGCTTCGTCACTCTCTTTCTTGCTAAGTTCACTGGGAAATCAACCTTGTTAACTCCCCAATCTATTCTTGTTAATTCATCAATCAAATGAGCTAACTCTTCAATCCAATCCCTTCTTCTAGCCTATAAATACTCCCCTCCCTCAAGCATAAAGGGAGGCAAATTCATTGTGCATCAGCTCTTGCAAAGTTTTCTCTCCAACCCAGCATCCATATGCTCAATACAAGACATAAGTACCTTTTATTTTCTTTATTTCAATCAAGTAGCATCACGCTACTCAATTTTCAGCCATTGTGCTCAATTCAAGCTCACATTGAGCTCATACAAGCTTCACAAAAGCTTCTCTTTGCTTCTTCAAGTCATTTTGCCATCAAGAGAACCAACTGTAGTCACAAAAGGATTTGAGGTTGCCTACACAAGGATCACTGAGGGATAGTGGAGTCTTCAAATCTTCATCTATTCAAGTTCTTTCATTGCTTTCATAGTAATTAAATAATCATCTTGCTCTTGGGAATAGTAACATACTTGCTTTTTCCTTGATAGATTAGATCTTGCATGCTAGATTAGTCATTTTTGCATTCATGGATCTACTTTGTTAGAAAAAGCATCTTTCCTTTTTATTAGATTAAATTACATTTAAAACATCAAAAACTCACAAAAACATAGATTACACATCGCATTGGAAAAGGACATATAGGATTGCATACATATTTACTTCATATATTAGAAGAATTTTCCTTCCCAAAAATTCTCTAAAAAATATCAAAAGACACATTGCATGTCATTATTTTGAATTCATATAAAGTAGACAACATTGAAAAACCCTCGATTCCATTATGAGGTAAAAATGGTTCAAGAGACCTTAAACAAACCCTTGATTTCATCACAAGGTATAAACAAATTCAAAACATAAGTCAAACCCTAGGTCAAAGCCCTAGATCTAATTAGAGTTAGCAATCACATGATTTCCTCTATCCTAATTCATGCATGTGCTTAGGAGTGAGAGGAGAGTGGATGAGAGATGTCTGAGACGAGATTAAAGAGATCAATCTGTGACCACAGCAATAGACACACATTCCACCACAAGAGGATCCATTTGTTCTCTTGTTGATTGAGGAAATTAGGCAATTATGATTACACAAATCCTTTCTCAGAGACATGGAAACAAGAGAAACCATCAATGAGAATAATCATTTGTCCACACAAAGGTGGAATTTAAGGAATCCAAATAGAAGAAGAGAGACTAGTTACCCTTTAGGTCATAGGGTTATCTCAGCCACCACAACAATTGAACTAAACATACAACAAAATGCACAACAACAAGGGCCACAAAACTTGTCGACCCCCCTTCACAAAGTCCATCTCTCCAACGAGCCAGACCCCTGCCATGTCTCGCCTCCTCTTGATTGGCTAATTCCACGTGAGCGAGAGTGACGTGGCAGATCACCCCATGGGAAGGAGGGAAAGGGTCCATGTGTGTGCTGAGATCTGATCTGACATCCTCCAAGAAATCAGAGTCATGATTTCAAGCATACATATTTTGGTGAACCTGACATGAATTACAAAATCTTTCGATCCTGTAGTTTCCATTCCCATTGCAAAAAAATTATAAAAACATTCAATCATTCCTTCATTTCTTTTCATAGCCATTTTGAACTTCCGTCTTCTATGCCTCCATCTATTCCATTTATTTTGCAGTGTCAATGGCATCCCCGAATATGACAGAACTGGACTTGAACTAGAAAAACATTCCCTCAAATGAACCTAAAACACCTTCTTTTGATAGGTATGTGCCACCTCATCTGGATGGACCTGTTACCAACTATTATGACTATGAAGACTTTGACATTGAACATGAACCAAGAGAGTCCAACCGTTATCTATC
Organism: Cunninghamia lanceolata; assembly: GCA_027924645.1. Lineage (NCBI taxonomy): Eukaryota > Viridiplantae > Streptophyta > Pinopsida > Cupressales > Cupressaceae > Cunninghamia > Cunninghamia lanceolata. Next base: position 45,285,502 of record BSBN01000254.1, on the reverse strand, counting down.
CTCTAATAAACTGGCTTAGGAAAAAGGCTCAGCCATACCAAATGCTCCCCATAAAGCCAGAAGGGTAAGATCATAAATATGTCAACCAGAACAACCTTCCACAAGTACATCGAACACTTTGTTACAAGTATGGGCCTATCCAGTGTTGTCATTGATGTCAACGTACTCCTGTTGCATTGATGTCAAGGATTGGATGAGTTGTGTGCTGAGGATATTGATAAAATTAATCCTATCAAAAACAAAGAAGAATAGCAAAGATAGTGAAGCTCTATGAAGTGATGATCCAAGCTAGATGAAGATAAAAGAATGTGCATCAAAGGGTTTGTAGATATGTCTAAAGATGATTTAGTCAAGATTTGAGAAGTTCGCATGATAATGTGGAGGAGTTATGGCCATAAGAGTAAAACTTGTTCTGGCAACTATTCAGAGGTGACAAATTGACACAATTAGGTCCGATGAGATCTAGAAAAACTATATCATGTTCTGCGGATCTGGTGGCATTTTTGGGAGGCTAATGTGAATTGACAACTCAATTGGTTTGTGGTTTGGAGGTCTACAAGCAATCCTTCTAATATGACAGTGATGACCGACTGTGTTCTTGAGGTTCCAGATGAAGATGTGAATGATTATACTAAGTAGAAGTGGTGTAGATGTTCTTGGTTATTCAAGCAAGCTTGTGGGGGTCTCTAGATTGTGTCCAATTTGAGTTGGTGGTCCGTATTGAAGATTGAGCTTGTGATTGAAGATTTACCTTTCAGTGATGGTGTTCTTCCCAGCCTTGGCTGACTAGATGATTTGCACATATTACGGATGATCTTGAAGATGTTTTGTGAACCATGGCATTTTCCTTGAAGAAGATTGAAGTCCCAGCTATGTGTGGCCGATAGTGTAGTGATGCCTATGAAGTTTTTTTAATAAGTCAAGTTGTATTTTTGTAATTGCTTTGTAATAAAATAAAGTGTATGTTGTGTGAACTTTGATGATCATTCCAAAGTCAATGTCATGTACAAATAAGAGTTGCAAAGTCATTCAAATGCATCCTTATGGTCATGATGAAAAGTTGGCAGTGAAGAGGAGCAAAAAGTAGAGCAGAGATGTTGAGCTTAAATGGAATTGACTCAAACATAGTAAAGATGCTAATCTCTAGTTCAAGTATGTAATACTCATATTCTTATACAGACAATGTGTCTCTTGTAGGCAGTGGGCCTCTTGTGAGCAGTGTGCTCAGGTAGTGAGCCCTAATTAGCAAGTGTCATTTTATACTTCTTATTGTTTTAATAGAGAATACAATCTTGGATTAGTCACCCCATGGTTTTTCCCTTAACTAGGTTTTCCATGTTAAAATCATGGTGTTATATGTGTTGAATTATGCTTTCATGATTGAATCATTGATATGTTGTTGAAATATAAGAAGGTTTAAAGTGAATAAGGAACATAATTTTGGTGACAACTGATTCACCCCCCCTCTCAATTGTCTGTCCTAATTCTAACAATTGGTATCAGAGCTAAGTTCCTCTAGAAGAAGCTTAACCACTTGAGGAGATCTAGGATGTCAACCTATAAGAAGGACAGTCCAAGGTTTGATGGAACAAACTACACTCTTTGGAAGAGACACATGGAATGTCACTTATAATGCATGGGAGATCAATATTGGAGCATAACTACAACTAAATATGTTGCCCCAAAGAATGGTCCTACAACTATATATGAAGTTAGAGATGCACACAATAATCTTTGAGCTAAAGAAGCCCTACTGAGTGCCTTGATTGATTCAGAGCTAACAAATGTTATGGGATTGAAGACTACTTATGAAATTTTGACAAAGCTGGAAATATATGGAGACAAATATGTTAAGTGTGCCAAGCTGCAAAGTCTAAAAGGAAAGTTTGAAAACTTGAAGATGAGTGAAGATGAGAATATCACTTTATTTATGTCAAAAGTAAATGAGCTTGTATGTGGCATTAGATGTGCTAGTGAAATATTAGATGAAGATGAGATTGTTGCCAGAGTTCTTAGATCTTTAGTTCCTACTTACAAACACAAAGTTGCTGCTATTCAAGAAATCGGATCTTTAACAACTATTACAAGGGATCAATTGGTTGGTAAGATATTTGCATTTGAGTTGGCTTAGTTTGGTGATGCACTTCCCAAGAGTGAATCTACATTCAAAGCTAGTGCCTCTACAAAAGGCAAAAAGAGATATGATCCAGGAGAAAGTTCCTCAAGGAAATCAACATGGTATGATAAAACAAGGAAAGAATTGGAAGAAGATGAGTTAGAAGCTGAACAACTTGAATCCCTTATTACAAAGAGACTGTGGAGAGGATCTGGTAAGTATGAAGGAAAATTACCTTTCAAATGTTTTTCCTACAATAAGATTGGTCATTTTGCCTCAAGATGTCTAGAAAGATTTCCAAGGCCAAACCCTAATAGATCAAGGTTTCAGAAGAAGTGTTACTATGTTCAAGAAGATGATGATGAAGGAGTAACAAATGACAAATCTGAGATGGGAAACAAACCTAGAAGTGACTAGGTGTTTATTTCCATCAAAGAAGAAGATCCTATGCCTATTGAATCTACCAATTATAAGATGATAGAAAGTGCTTTGGCTACTTAGGTTGAAGGAAAGGATGAATGGGTTATTGACAATGGATGCTTACATCATATGACTAGTGACAAGAGTAAGTTCATAAGCTTGGAAAGATATGAAGGTGGAGTTGTAAAGTTTGGAGATAATTCTGCTAGTAGAATTAGAGGCAGAGGAACCATTTCTTTTGGTGGAAAGAATAAAACCAGTGATGTTCTGTATGTCGAAGGTCTAAAGCATAATCTTTTTAGTGTTGGACAGTTGGTGGACAAAGGCTATGATCTTTAATTCAAAAATGGAAGATGCAAGATCTTTGAAAACTTTGGAACTGAGATTGTATTTGGCACACAAACAAAAGGTAACATCTTTCACTTGGTTGGTACTGGAAAAGTTGCTTTTTTGTTCAAATTGATCAAAGTTGGTTGTGGCATAGGAGAATGTGTCATTTAAATTTTGATAATATCATCAAGATAAGAAATACTCAGGCTGTAAGAGATCTTCCAAGACTGGTGAAACTTGCTAACAATTTGTGCAAAGAATGTCAGTTGGGTAAGCAGAAGAAAGTCACATTCAAAAGTAAGGAACAATCTTCAACTAGATTATTAGACTTGGTGCACACTGATCTATGTGGTCTGATAAGAATCAGGAGTCTGCAAGGGAATAGATATTTCATGTTACTGATTGATGACCACTCCTAGATGATGTGGGTGACTTTCTTGAAAGAGAAATATGAAGTACTTGAGAAGTTTAAAATATTCAAGGCCATGGTAGAGAATGCAACTGGCATAACATAAAATGCCTCAGGTTTAATAGAAGCAGAGAATTCACATCTGGAGAGTTTATAACATTCTGTGAGAAACATGGGATATAGAGACAATTATCTACTCCAAGGACTCCATAGCACAATGGAGTAGTGGAAAGAAAGAACTAGACCATCCAAGAAGCATCTAGGAACATGATGATGGAAGCAAATGTTCCTCAGATCTATTGGAGAGAAGTTGTAAGCACTGTTGTCTATACTCTTAATCAGGTACAAATCAGAGGCAATACGGGTAAGACTCCTTATGAACATTGGTTTGGCATCACTCCTACTGTGAAGTATTTCAGAGTCTTTGGTAGTAAATACTATATCAAAAGAGATGAAGACCTTGGTAAGTTTGTTTCTAGAAGTGATGAAGGAATATTCTTGGGATACTCTACTCACATCAAAGCATACCAATGTTATAACAAGAGATTGAGAAAGATTGTAGAATTTACAAATGTGAAGGTTGATGAAGACATGGAAAGTCCCTCAAGGTATTATAAGTATGAAGTAGATTATCATAATGATATCTTAGACCAAGGAGAACAAGTCCAAACTCTAGTTCAGATTTAGACTGATCTAGAAAAATCCTAAAATTCAAGAAGAAGAGATAAGTTTGGATGAACCTATCCAAGAATCTGAAGTACAAGAGAATCCCAAAACTCCTAGGTATGTAAGACTAAATCATTCTTAATATCATATCATGGGTGATAGAAGAAAAGGTGTTCAAACAAGAAGAAAAATTACTCAAGATTCAGTGAAGTATTGTTTGATTTCAAAGATTGAACCAAAAATAGTAAGTGAAGCATGCAATGATGAAAGATGGGTTAAAGCAATGGAGGAAGAATTGATGTAGATTGAAAAGAATCACACTTTGGATCTTGTTCCTAGACCTAAGGACAAAAATGTGATTGGGACTAAGTGGGTCTTCTGGAATATACTAAATGAAGATGGTGATGTAGTAAGAAACAAAGCTCGATTGGTTTGTAAGGGTTATTCTCAAGTAGAAGGAGTTGACTTTGAAGAAATTTTTTCTCTAGTGGCAAGAATTGAAGCAGTTAGATTATTTCTTGCCTTTGATGCCTTCATAGATTTCAAGGTATATCAGATGGATGTCAAGTTTGCTTTCCTAAATGGTGATTTGGAAGAAGAGGTATACATTGAGCAACCAGATGGATTTCAATTGTCTGATCATGGAGATATGGTCTGCAAGTTGAAGAAGGCATTATATGGATTCAAACAAGCCCCAAGAGCTTGGTATGAAAGATTGGACAAACATCATTTGAAGATTGGTTTCAACAAAGGTACTGCTGACAATAATCTATATTTTAAGGTTGATCATAAAAATATCATGATTGGAAGTATTTGTTGATGATATCATTTTTGGAGGGAAAGATAGTATGTTCAAGACTTTTGCAAATCAAATGCAAAGTTAATTTTAGATGTCTATGTTTGGGGAAATGAATTTTTTCTTGGGTCTACAAAGCACTCAAACAAAGAAAGGAATCTTCATATCACAGACAAAATATATGAAAGAATTTTTGAAGATATTTGGGATGGAAGATTCAAGGGCAATGAATACTCCCATGGAAACCGGATGTAAGCTGAGTAAAGATGAATCCCCTAAGGCTGTTAAAAAAAAGTACAGGTTAGTGATTGGAGGACTGCTCTACCTTACCCCAACTAGACCTAATATTAGGAATGTTGTTGGTCTTGTTGCCAGATTCCAAGTTGATCCTAGAGAGTCTCATGTCATGGCAATCAAGAGAATTTTTAGATACTTGAAGGGAATAGTTGAGTATGGATTATGGTATCCTAAGGATCATGATTTCAATCTTCATGCATATACAGATGTTGATTGGGCAAGAGATGTGGATGACCGAAAAAGTACTAGTGGTGGTGCATTCTTTTTGGGATAAAGATTAGTTTCTTGGCTAAGAAAGAAACAAGAGGCAATATTTTTGTCCACCGCAGAAGCAAAGTATATTGCAGTAGCAAGCAGTTGCACTCAAGTATTGTGGATGAAGCAAATGCTATGAGATATCAGAGTGGAGTATGAAGAACCTATCACAATCTTCTGTGATAATTCAAGTGCAATAAACATATCAAAAAATCCGGTGTTACATTCAAAGACAAAACATATATCCATCAAGTTCCACTTTTTTAGAGAGAAGGTGAACAAGAATGAAGTCAGATTGGAGTTTGTGCCCTCAAAGGATCAGATTGCAAGACATTTTTACCAAACCTCTATGTAAGGATACTTTTGAGTATCTTAGGGAGAAGTTAGGGGTTATTACCCCTCTAGTTCTGAATTAATGTGCATTGATGTGCATCAGTTTGGTGGATCCCATAGTCATATCTTGTGATCTGGATTGATGTTAGGAGGTTGCTACTCAAGGGGAGTAGTCAGTATGATTTTGAAGTATGAGAAGTGGTCGCAAGTATGTGCCATTTGCCATTGATGTCAAAGGGGGAAAGAAGACATGTTAAAAACAAACAGTGGTTGTTGATCAAAGGGGGAGCAGTAAAGGAAGAGAAGACATGTGAATGGTTGATGTTGATAGGGGGAGCTATGTTAGTTAGTGAGGAGAAGTTCTTTTCTTGATGGTTAAAATAGTTTTTCACATCATATGTTGCCAACAATGACAAAGGGGGAGATTGTTGCAAGTATGGGCCTAACCAATGTTGTCATTGATGTCAACATACTCCTATTGCATTGATGTCAAGGATTGGATGAGTTGTGTGCTAAGGATATTGAGAAAATTAGTCCTATCAGAAACAAAGAAGAATAGTGAAGACAGTGAAGCTCTATGAAGTGAAGATCCCATCTAGATGAATATTAGAGAATGCACATCAAAGGGTTTGTAGATATGTGTCTAAAGATGATCCAGTCAAGATTTGAGAGGTCCGCATGACAATGTGGAGGAGTTATGGCCATAAGACTAAAACTAGTTCTCGCAACTATTTAGAGGTGATAGAGTGACACAATTAGGTCTGGTGAGATTTGGAAATACTATATCATGTTTTGCAGATCTGGTAGCATGTTTGGGAGGCTAATGTGAATTGACAACTCAATTGGTTCATTGTTGGAAGGTCCACAAGTAATCATTCTAATGTGACAATGATGACTGACTATGTTCTTGAGGTTCCAGATGAAGATGCGAATGATTATAGTAAGTAGAAGTGGTGTGGATGTTCTTGGTGATTCAAGAAAGATTGTGGGGGTCACTAGATTGTGTCCAGTTCATGTTGGTGGTCTGCATTGAAGATTGAGTTTGTGATTGAAGATGAACCTTTGGGTGATTGTGTTCTTCCTAGTCTTGTCTGACCAGATGATTTGTGCATGTTGTAGATGATCCTAAAGATGTTTTGCGAAGCATGGCATATTCCTTGAAGAAGATTGAAGTCCCATCTATGTGCAGTGGACATTATAGTGATGTGCATGAAGTTTTTGTAATAAGTCAATTTGTATTTTTTGTAATTACTCTGTAATAAGATAAAGTGTATGTTGTGCCAACTTTGATGATCATTCCAAAGTCGATGTCATGTATAACTAAGAGTTGCAAAGTCATTCAAATGCATTCTTGTGGTCATGATGAGAAGGTGGTAGTGAAGAGGAGTGAAAAGTAGAGTAGAGGTGTTGTGCTTAAATAGAACTAACTCAAGCATAGTAAAGATGCTAATCTCTAGTTTATGTATGTAATTCTCATATTCTTCTTTAGATAGTGTGTCTTCGATAGGCAGTGGGCCTCTTGTGAGCAGTGTGCTCAGGAAATGAGCCCTAACTGGCAAGTGCCATTTTATACTTCTTATTCTTTTAACAGAGAATACAATCTTGGGTTAGTCACCACATGGGTTTTCCCTTAACCATATTTTCCATGTTAAAATCTTGGTGTTATATGTGTTGAATTTGTTTCTACTCTTGAATTATTGCATTATGCTTTCATGATTGAATCATTGATATGATGTTGAAATATAAGAAGGTTTTAAGTGAATAAGGAATAAAATTTTGGTGACAACTGATTCATCCCCCCTCTTAGTTGTCTATCCTAATTCTAACACACTCACCTTGATGAAGAGGTCAGATGTTTGGAAAAGCATTTGCAAGAAACCAAGGATACTCAAGAAGCATTAGGGATAACCTTGGAAGAAGAAAAAAAAAAAGAGAACGTTGCACAAGAGGAAGCCCATTGCTATGAAACTAGTCAAAGAGAACATCCTAGAAATGAAGAGAACCCTAGAACCACAACTCCTACAAATGTAATTGCAACCTTAGTGCAAAGAATCAGGTTCATAGAAGCAGAACAAGTTACTCCAAAGAAAAGAACAAAATCTCACGAACAGGACCAGGGGGCATCACAAAATCCTCCTTACTTTAACTACTACTCATGACATGCTAGCAATGAGACTTGTCTAAATGGGAATCCTCCTATTCAAAACAATCCAACAAATCCAACAATGGGTTACCAAAACCCACCCACAGGGTTGTTACTGACAACCCTGCAATCTCATAGTGCTTTCTTAGGGAGATACCTTGAATATCTAAAGGAGTCACTAGACTAGAAAATAAGGAGTGTGCAACTACCCTAGCCATTGCCTGATCTCCTGAAGTTTAAGGGAGAGTGAGACCCAAAATCCCATATTAAAGCGTATGCTATAGCCATAAGGGAACTCCTTCCCTGGGATGAAGTTATTGCGAAGATCTTCCCAAAAATGCTTGAAGTCATTGCACTAGATTAGTATTATCATCTCCCAGAGGCTTCTATCCACTCGGTCAGACAACTGATCAGAGAGTTTATCATGGCATTTGACATGAACAAACTCGTAAAACAAGGATTAGGGAGTTCCTCATGATGAAATAAGAACCAAATGAATGCGTAGCACATTTTTTCACCTAATGGAAACAAGTGCTCTACTCTTCAACTAGTGCTCCTAACATGGACCACTGAGAACTGTGCGACCTCTTCTTGTATGCCCTTAACAAAGACATGAGAGAAGATGTTGAAAAACTACCCTACAAATCCTATGAGGATGCATTGGAAAGTGCCTTCAGAATTGACCAAGCCAGCATTGATAGTGGTAGGAAGACTTATGATACATATGGGAGACTTAAGACATTTAAAGGAGTAGAAAAGACAACAACTAATGTACCATAAGAAAAGGATGTCAACATCATGAGAAGAAATCCAAGTAATGACAAATGACAACAAAGATGAAATTAGGGGTCAAAAAAATCTTCATACGACCCCAATACCTATTGTTGGTTCCATGGAAGGAAATGTCATGAAACAAAAACCTATTATGGTTACAACAAAGCTATCTCCAAATTCACACCCAATCAACAAATTTTTTTTTTCAAAATGCTCTAATCACAAAGCAAGGAAAAAGAATAGAGAGAGGAAAAGTTAACTAGAACCATGCCAACAGTATAGAGCTAGACTAAGAGGTGTTCATAATCCATGAGGAAAAATAAATAGATCAAATAGAGAATGTCTTCTCACATGTGTAAAATTTGTTGAAAGTATCACCCTCACATCGAAAGACTTTTCTAGAGGTATTGGAAGTTAGGTGTTCCTCACAAGGAGAGTCACCTCCTCTTACCTATGATATTAGTAAGCTGAACCAAAAAGATAAAACATAGGATTCACCACTATATTTAAAAATTTAGGTTGAAGAGGTCACTATAAAAAGGGTGATGGTAGACGAAGGATTGGTAGTCAATCTCTTTCCAATGTCCTTTATGTGACAAATGGGATACAACAAAACAAGAATCAAATGACATACTACTACACTAAGAATTTATGATAGTCATGACATCCAAATAGTGGGGAAAATCAGTTTACCACTCAATCTAATGGGAAAAACTATCTCCACCAACTTCTATGTCCTTAACTGAGAAACCAATTATGACATGATCCTCAGGAGACCTTGGATTCATGCCATGAAGGCCATTACCTCAACTTTATTCCAAGTATTGCATTTCCATCATTTGAGAAAAGTGGTCATAGTCAAAGCAGTCCTTGATTGTTTTAGTGTCTATAGAAAGGAACAAGAGGAAAAGGACAAGAAGTTGAAAATGAAAGAAAGCCAAAATGAGGAAACTCAGGATGTTAAAACAAGCGCAACCGCTCACAATATATCCTACCAAAGGATGGATGATCTTAAGGATTTCCACTTTGATCCACACACCACTAAATCCCATGCACCATTTGGCCTAGAAGGCCATCCCATGTATTAATGAATGGTATATCAAAAACCTTTTGGTTGGAACAATCAAGATTATTGAAGGAGACAAAAAAGAAGAAAAATGAACTTCCACCTATGAATTCAGAGAAGCATCTCATTCACAGAACCATGAAAGACTATGGACTCTACATTTCACTAGAGCTAGTTGTAAGATGGGAGCAAGAACTGGGATAATCTTAACATCCCCCAATAGAAAAATCCTTCCTTTCACCTTTAGGCTAGATTTCTCTTGCAACAACAACACAGCTGACTACGAAGCCCTATCCCTAGGAGTCATGCTAGTCATGAGAATGGGGAGCAAAAAAATCTCTACCTTTGGAGACTCTCAATTGGTGATCAACCAAGTTGCAGATAATTATGAAAGAAAGACTAAATGATTATGACTTTATAAATAGTCCATTAGGAAATTAGTTTAATTCTTCAACTTTTTCTCCATAAAAGCCATACCCTAAGAAAAAAATTAGGTAGTAGGTTTAGTTGCTACTTCAGCCGCACTATTCTCACCACATGCTCAACTACAAAATGTAGAATACATTATTTTGGTATGTGGAGAGCCACTATTAAATAGCAAGGAGCTACTAGATATCTTAAATTATGCCATGGGTCAAGAAGAACGACCAACTAGAGACTATGCTGAGAATAATGAAGCCATCCTAAAATATTTGCATGCATATGATGGGCTTCCAAGAGTTCACCATAAAAAGGGATACCTACTCCTCCCTCATCCTAAGGACTACTTTGGAAACAAGATAGAAATCCTTCAAATCAAGGTAAACTCATATTTACTACCTACGCCATAGAAATTTGAAGTACACCCCTCCCTAACAAAAGATACAATCGACATCAACATCGGTACACCTGAAAAACTTAGGATGTTAAAGCAAAGAGGAGAACTAAACGATGAAGAACTAGAGGAATACAAAGATTTTCTCATTGAATATTCAAATGTGTTTGCATGGACATACTTAGACATGCCAGGGTTAGATCCAAAGATTGTGGTGCACAATCTAGTAACAAAACTAGATGCCAATCCTATAAAACAAAAACCAAGGCTCATAAAACCAGAAGTAGTCAAAATGGTGAAAGAAAAACTTAAAAAGTTATTGAATTTTGGATTCATCAAACCTATCGATTATTCCAATTGGGTCTCAAATATTGTCCCAGTCTTAAAGAAGAATGGAAAAATTTTGATATGTCTTGATTTTAGAGACATCAATCAAGCTTGTCCAAAGGATGACTTCCCATTACCATCCATTGATCAAATTGTTGATTCAATGGTAGGATATGAGATTCTCTCACTGATGGATGGGTTCTTACGATATAACTAGATAAAGATTGTAGAAGTTGACCAGAATAAAACAATGTTTACCACTCCTTGGGGAACCTTTTGTTACATTGTAATGCCTTTTGGATTGAAAAATGCAAGAGCCACGTACCAACAGGAAATGACACACATTTTCCATGACTATATACATAAGATATTTGAAACCTACGTAGATGATCTTCTGGCCAAATTAGAACAAAGGGGGAAACATGTGAAGGATCTACAAAAAATCTTTGATAGGCTTCGAGAATATAAAGTAAGGTTAAATCTCAAAAAATGTGTCTGAGGTTACGACAGGAAAATTGTTAGGATTCATCGTCTCACAAAGAGGTATTGATGTCGACCCAACCAAAGTCAAAGAGGTTGTAAATGCAACTCCTCCAACAAGTGAGATAATAGTAAGAGCCTCCTTAGGACAACTAAGTGCAATTAGAAGATTCATACTAGCCATGGCTTTCAAAAACCATCCAATCAACAAATTGTTAAAAAAGCAAGTGGGCATTACTTGGACTATAGATTGTCAAAATGTGTTCAAACAAGTAAAAAGATTCTTATTGACCCCACCCACACTAATGCCTCTAAAGCATGACAAACCCTTCATTCTATAATTTAGGGCCACTAATATCTCTATAGCATGCATGCTAGCTCAAGAGGATGAGGGTGGAAGAGAAAGAGCCATATATTTCATAAGTCAGACTTTATTGGAATATGAGAAGAATTACACACAAGTTGAAAAATAGTGCCTAGCCATAGTTTTTGCAACCCAGAGGTTATGAAATTACATGCTGAATCAAGAAAATAAAGTCATGATACGATCTGAACAATTGAGGACCTTTTTGAATCAGCCTATGCTCTCAAGAAGAGTTGGTCAATTCTTAACCCTGTTGAGTGAATTTGAGCTAACCTACATCAACTTGAAGGTAGTCAAAGGATAAATAATAGCAGACTAGTTAGCGGATAATCCAGTCCCCCAAGAAGAACCTATGAATGAAGATTTCCCTGATGAAGAGATTTGTGCAGTAGATCTTGAGAAATATGCTGCCTCATATTGGTACCGAGACATCGTAAACTCTCTCGTGAACAAAGCCCACCCAAAAAACATCACACCTCTAGGGAAAAGATGATTACGCATCCTCACCACAAGATATGTCTTGATAGATGATGTGCTCTATAGATGAGTCCTAGATGGAATATTACTTCAATGTGTTGAGAAGAAAGAAGCACATACGATACAAGAAGAACATCATAGCGGAATATGTGGTGGACACTTTGGTGGTCATGCCAGAACAAGAAAGATACACAAAATGGGATACTTTTTTCCTTGTTTATAGGGAGATGTGATTAAATTCATAAAAGGTGTCCAAAATGTCAAGTTTACACTCATGTTCACCATACACCGATGAGAGATTTGCAGCCAATTGTAACACCTTGGCCCTTCTCCACATGGGGATTAGACCTAATAGGAAAGATATACCCCCATCAACAGATGGACATCTATTCATCATAATGGCAATAGAGTATTTCACAAACTAGGTAGAGGCCATGCCTCTCACTACAATGTCGGGAGCCGTGATTGCTAAATTCATCTTGAACCAAATCATTTGTCAGTTAAGAATCCCTAAAGTCATAGTGACTGATAATGCCTCATCCTTCAAAAATCCACAAGTGAGAGAACTATGTGAAAGGTTTCATATCAATCATAGTTCCCCTTTGGTCTATTACCCTCAAGGAAATGGACAAGCAGAGGCTACCAATAAAACTTTGAAGTCAATATTGGTCAAAATTGTAAAAGTTTCTAAGAGAGATTTGCATCTACAACTAATGCAAAGTACCAAATGGAAGCTCTCAAAACATGGATGAATTACCCATCATGCCCATAGTTCAAATGGATTAATGTTCAAATGGTTTTAAAACCCCTCTTAAGGTCCTAACAATATCGATCACATACATTCTTTTATGATCAGCAAGACCATATACTTTCATCAACTTGCAATCACTGGTTTCCTTCACCATCGCTGCCGGTCAACCTTTTGTATCTAATACAAATGTATATGCGCAATGTATTTTCTCAATATACATTTGGAAGATATATTCGCAACATGCATTCGGTGAGATTGATTGTTGACCTTCCTTGTATCATATGAAATGCACATTCACCACATACAACTGCAATATTCACTTGCGAGATACACATGAACATACAACTACGAGATATACATGAAATGACTCTCGACATGTATTTGTGATATACACACAAAATGTATATTCAAAATGTACATTCCAAAGATGCATTCTCAACATGCATTCAAGATATGCATTTGGTGGGACCAACCATTGACCTTCTTGGTATGTTGATACACTATCGGCCAGACTTCCAATATTGAAAGCTTCCAGACTTCTCTCTCTGACACCTTCTATCCCGCTGATGCTTGATCATCCAAAGCATGATCAAGCATATCACTGATGATCAGAGGTAAACCACTGTATCTAAACACGGTTTCTTTCTAAAAGACTTTTCAACACATCTTTGCCCAACTTCCTGTGCCAGTCATACAAAGCACCTTCAACCTAACTATCGATTCTCCTCTGATGGTCTTGACCCTCTGTAACTTCACAACTACATAGATCTTTTACTTAGCCAACCTAGCACATGAAGATGCTAGGATCTCTCAACACCATTGTACATGATCCTACAAACATAAAACCCAAATGAACAAAACAAAGAAATGAAAGAACTATACAGCCATTCCACTGATTTCAAAAAAATCTAACTGGTGGAATGGACTAAGAGTCCATATCAACCACAAAATAGTAATTTGATTTATACAGAGAAAACCTAACAAATCCAGAATGACAGAAAGATACATAGAACATGATTCATTTATTATGCTTTTCAGAAATGTGCATACATAGATACTCTGTTACTCAATTACAAATCACACTGATCTCTAATCTCTATTACCTCTCAACTACAACTACAACTACTCATCACATTCAATCTGCTTTGGGTATTTATCTACTCGCCCTGAGTAGTACCAACCTGATAGTACCAACCTAACTCCAAGTAGCTGGGAGACAACCATCTAACAACCTCCAACTACCTAACAACCTTTGTGATTATAGATCAACAAGTGTCCTTGGGACTTACAAAAGGAACCTAGATACAAACTAAAATGACATGCATTGGTCAAACATATCTTATTACATGAATGGTCTTATAGGACCTTATTGGAAATAGAAAAAATGAACATTAGACACATCATGAAGTTAAATGCCTCATGGAGGCCACTGTGGATTAGTTGCTCCTGCACCAACAACTATATCCAGCTCTATGGGCTTACAGAACAAGTGTCAGAACTTTGATTATAACCACCCCCAATGCCCTTACCTTTGGGTCAGAAGTGGTGCTACCATTGGAAGTAGAATTCCCTAGGCTAAGACTGTCATTACAAGTATTACTGGACAATGAAGAATATAGGGCAGTTAGATGAAACACACCTAAGAGCCAATCAAAGGTATGATTCTTATCTTGCAAGAATGAAAAAGCACTATAACAAAAAGGTCATTCCAAGACCTTTTATAGTGGGAGACTTACTGCTTAGGATAGACAATCTAATTGACAAAAGGGTAGGCGAAGGACAAAAATTCAAACCTAACTAGATAGGCCCATACATGGTTAAAGAAGATATTGGAAATGGTGCTTATCTCTTGTGCACAATGGAGGGAGAGGAATTTGGCAAAAAAATCAATGCCTTTCACCTCAAGAAATATTATATCTAAAAGACTAAAAAATCATAAAGCATAAAAATATAAAACTCAAAAATGTCAAAAACAATTTGTTTCTTGCATTTCTGCATCATTCTGTTCATCTTGCATTACTATTTGTGACTTTCTCTTATACTATTTTCCCTTTACTAAGGAGTCTAATGTTTCCTAGATATATGTCATCCTTTTAGAACCTAGAAATCCCTCACTTTTTCTTTCACAATTTGCCATAATCCCTCTTCACTCCCAGTGAATCTAAAAGCAAAGCCTAGCTCCTAGCTTTACATTAATCCCAATCTTAATGAGTTAAGATGTTAGGTCTAAGAAAAGTCACTATTCAAACCTATAGTGTTCAAAGGAAGCTTGCAAGTAGACCTTCCCAATTCTTCCCTAGTAGAAGAGAAGTCTGACCAGATTATGAAAGCTTTAGGTGGCACTCAGCCCCTTATCTTTCTTGGCCAAAAATGCCAAGGGGATCAAAACTCTAAAGGAAGAAATCTAAGATATGAGTGAATAAAATATAAAAAAATGAGTGAACAAAATAAGAGTGTAGAAAAGTGAAAATTGAGAGATCAAATCATTGCATAGAAAAAATTCCAAAAGCATTCCTTTCTAGAAATGTTAGAAAATCCAAAAAAAAAGAGAAAAGATAAGAGAAAAAATACAAAAAAAAAAGTGAAAATGCAAAAAAAAAAGATACAAAAAAAGAGAAGATTGTTGAATGTTTGTACTCTTGGGTGGAGATCATTCTAAGCTTGAAGCATCAAGAGTGACATTCTAATATAAAAAGTAAGGTACAAAGCATACACATGCACGAGGCTAAGCAAAGCTAAAGAGTCTAGTTGTCTCTAGGATCATCTTCTATCTAGGGACCCTTGTTCTTTCGTATTTTCATCCTTTACCTGAGGTCTATCTTGCTTGCCATCTTTGATCTAAGTCCAGTGAACACCTATAAAACTTGATGATCATCTAAGTTGAAAGCCTGCCAAATTGTCTTATCTAGATAAGGATTAGTGTTTAGCCTTTAGCAAAGCCTAGAAATTAGAAATACTCCATAATTCATTTTCACTTCCCACTTGAGTTTTTCTCAAAATCCTATCTCACAGCCCTGAATAGATCCCTTATATCAGGACAACCTACAATCCCCTAAACTGAAAATCATGTTTAAGAGTAGTCATTCTATTTGTCCCATATCACATTAATATCAAAATCAAAAAAGGAGTCATAAAGAAATAATGTCAAGTGTCATATCTCATGACATTCAGTAAAGTATTGTAGTTTCATTTACTGTATTTCTTGTGTGCCTACATTATCATATCGTAAACTACATATCATTTATGTGTCCATCAAAATTACAAAAATATGCCGTCATTGTCATAATTGCATTGGGTAAAAGAGTCAAAAAGGTCAAAACATAATCAAAAACTTCCTCAAAACTTCCAAACATGCACAAGAGATGAGTACAGAGTTCAAGAGGCTAAAAACCATAGAAAAAGATTAGATTTCATAGATATATCTCAAATTTTCACATACAAGTGGTATCATAGAGCTAGGACAGAGTGCTCTCAAGAGAAGTGGAGGCTCCCCATGCAAGGGGGCATGAGTTTGAGAAAAACAAGTCAAAGTTGGTTCCCTCCAACAAAACCCTCGGGGCTTCGGCTCCTCCATCTATGAGTAACACTTGTTGCTCCATGGGACCTATGAGAGTCATGTGCTTTGTTGTGGGCATGCAATTGTGAAGGCCCCGTCATGCTAGTGCCAGAATGCCCAACATTAAGGTGAGCCATCTCCTAAAGTACTTTGTTCTCACCTTGAAGCATGCTAACCTAGGTCTTCAAGATTGTGATCATTTCACACCCATGGTAGATAGGAGCAAAAATGTATGTGTGTCACCCTATAGCAAGGAGCACACTAGGATCCTCTGAGAGATGATCATGGGTCATCATAGTAAAAGGGAAGGTTAATCCAATATTAACCTCGTGAACCAAGTCCCTTCACTCTTTGACATTGCCTAAAAAGCCAATACCAAAGTCAGGATCAAGTCAGTGCCAAAAAGAAAGAGAAGACAAAGCAAAAGCCAAAGTAAAGTGCTTATAGAGAAAAACTCACATGGATCTCCAAGCTGCCAGTTAGGGTCAAACTGACACATCACCTCATTTGAGTGAGGAGCTCGAGGAACTATAGGAGGACTCTTAGGAATGTTAGGAGCCTCATGTGAGACATCAATGTCCTCAAAATACTCATCCTCAAGAGGAGCCTCATCTAATGAATCATATCTATCAGGAGCATAGTCCTCGTCAGTAGACTTTGATTCAATGGCCACAGTCACAAATCAGGAAGGAGTCCCTCTCCCTCCCCTCTGTCCTTCTCTAGAAGCTCTAATAATAAAAACACCTGGAGTCAAGGGTGTCTAGACAATACTCCTCTATCCAATCTCTCCCATCTCTTGAATGGTCCTATAGCAGGTGGACACTGGGGGCAAGTCCTTCAGGATATCCTTGTTGAACTTATGCAAGACTCGATCTACCCGATGAGCCTCAACCTAACCATTGAGATTTCTGATCTCTAGAATCTCATGGTAGTGTTCTCTCACCTCACCATCTTGGGGCCATGCCCCCTCCATGTCATGTTAAGGATCAAAAATCACGTCATCATCTGTGACAGTGGCAATAGGGGGAACTGTAGCATCATAATGACCAATATGTACCCACCTCACCGCTCTTGGTAGTCACCTATTTAGAAGAGGAATAAGATTTTGATAGGGCCTCATGTGCTCAAAGATCCATGTCATAATCAAAGAAGAGTGGCTCAAAGCTAGAGCCCTCACTGAGAGACACGATAAAAATCTCTTTAGACCATAGCTAGGATGTTAGGTCCCCATGCATAAATGGTGCCCTCCTCTAAACCATGAATGATGGGTACCCAACACCATCTTAAATGAGTCGAGGCCTTATCTCCCGATATCCTTGAAGCAATCAAACCAATCAAAAACCTCCTCGAAAGTGGGATAAGGAGTCGAGGCACTGAAAAAAGTAGAACCCCTGTCTGGTCTCTAGGATGATTAACCCCCATGAAAGAAGCCCAAGAAGCCTTGTTCTCAGAAGACTCACTAGCAAGAAGAAATAGAGTTTGTCTCCTCAAAGGGACCCCAAGAATATGATATACATCATATAGAGTGATAGTCCACTCTCCTAAAATCTACAAGAACCTAAATGTGTTCTTATCTAGATCCCAGTAAGTCAGAATGCATATTCGAGATATATGATGGATCACAAGAGCATGACAAACTCTGCCAAGGCCTATCCTTTCTAGTATGGCATGATCCTCTGCAGTTAGGGAAGAAAACATCCTTGAAAGCCACCCTTACTCTCAGCCAGCATTCCATCAAATGCACCCCTCCTGCAAAGTCAAAAGAGAAGTTTAGATTAGATCTCATAAACTCATAAAAACATAAAAAAAAGCATATAAACCATCAAAAATTGTAATAAACATGCAGATTAAGTTACCAAGTTCATGTCATTTCAGAGCAAAAGAAGTGTTAAACAACATCAGTTGTAGCCAAAAATTAGTCCTATAGGGTCACCCCCTAGGCAACCTAGGTGTCAATCAGGATCCCCCTGGGTGACCCTATTGCAAAGAAGGATCTCCCAGGGTGACCCTGTTGTTAGACAAGATCCCCATGGGTGACCCTACCTACTAGAAGGGGCGACCCTATGAGCAACCCCCTCAAGCAGAAATCGGTCTAAAAGCTCCGCTTTTTGACCAATTTTAGAAAACAAAAGACCAATCCTACTCCAAATGATGAGACAGACACAATGCAACAAGAAAAATCATTAAAAACATACGACTTGAAGAGATTTTCACAAATTTCAACCTAGGGTTTAGAGGAGAGTTTTTCACTAATTACTTACCCGGTTCTCCACAGCTGAGGAAGAGGCAGCCATCTCTGCGATCCCCTCGATGATACTTCTTTATTGACTTCTCACACATATGATTCAGTCACCATTTTGCTTCGATCTCGTATTCTGGCTCTCTTCGTTTCCCTTTAGCTTAGTTTCATTTTATGCATTTAGCTTAGTTTGTTTGGTTTTTATGCATTTGTTTTGTTCTTTGTTTTGTGTGCTCTCATACCTACAAGTTCAAACTGACGAAAGCAAGCAACTAGTCGAACTCAAACGATCCATGGTAAGTTTGTCATTTCAGTTTTCATTATTCATTTTGATATATTTGGATGTCGGACTAATACTAGTTGTTGCAAGTACAAATTGCAAGAAATTGACAACAGCTAAGGCCTAGTTCGAGAATGTTGTCTACTATTCATGTAGACTATTATCCCCGAAGGGGGCAAATATGTAAGCACAAAAATCATGTAGTACCTGAATGAGGACCCCTGTGATGAGTCAGATCCTTGTCACATTATGTAAGTATGAAAATAAATCCTTTGGGCAATAGGCCTCTTGACGATGTGTCCTCTCTTCTTGTTTTGTGTCATTTTTGCTTTGTCAATTTTCCTTCTTCTCCTTCTTCCCCATTTGCAATACTTTTTTGACATCTGTTGCGATACTTGTCAACTTGCATTCTCTGGCTTGCAACCTTAATCTCAGGCCTTGTAAGTGTCTTGTAGGTGAATTTTCACCTTTCCCCTTTGTGTTTTGGCTAGTGTACCTCATAGAAGCCTTCTAGAGGTCCTTCGATCCCTCTCTTGCCTTCCATTTTTAGTTTCAACCTTCCTATCCAAGTCTCCACCTTTTAGTTTTAGATCTCCCCAAGAGATCCTATAGACACAAGTGGAGATTTCGATTCTTCCTCATGATTGATCTATTTCTTAATGCAAAAATAATCTTTTTCCTCCTTTCCTTCTGGCACCCTGATTTCTACATTCTGTACCTTTTCACCCTGGATCTCCCTGGGAAACCCATGATCTCCCTAGGCGACCCTATATGATGAAAGTGGTGACCCTGCTATCTTTTGTCTCATGGAAAAACTAAAGTTTCTCTCAAGTTTTTGCTCCATTTTTGCCCATTTTTCTTACTGTTTGCATGATTTTTGATCCTTGATACACATGCATAATTAGCTCTATTTGATCTCAAATTACCTCTCCAATCAATCTCATGCATTCCTCTATCTCCTCTTCTTCAGTGATAAGCTATCATTACTTCATCACTCTTCTTCTTGTTGAGTTCACTGGGCAGTCAACCTTGTTAACTGCCCAATCTATTCTTGTTAACTCATCAATCAAATGAGTTAACTCTTCAATCCAATCCCTTCTTCTAACCTATAAATACCCCCTCCCTTGAGCACAAAGGGAGGCAAATTCATTGTGCACTAGCTCTTGCCAATTTTTCTCTCCAACCCAGCATCCATATGCTCAATACAAGATGTAAGTGCCTTTTATTTTCTGTGTTTCAATCAAGGAGCATCATGTTGGTCAATTTTCAGCCATTGTGTTCGATTCAAATCTCACATTGAGCTCATACAAGATTCACAAAAGCTTCTCTTTGCTTCTTCGGGTCATTTTGTCATCGAGAGAACCAACTGCTATCACAAAAGGATTTGAGGTTGCCTACACAAGGATCACTTAGGGATAGTGGAGTCTTCAAATCTTCATCTAATCAGGTTCTTTCATTTCTTTCATAGTAATTAAAAAATCATCTTGCACTTGGGAATAGTAACATACTTGTTTTTTCCTTGATAGATTAGATCTTGCATGCTGGATTAGTCATTTTTGCATTCCTAGATCTACTTTGTTAGAAAAAGCATATTTCCTTTTTATTAGATTAAATTGCATTGAAAACACCAAAAACTCACAAAAACATATATTACACATTGTATTTGAAAAGGACATATAGGATTGCATACATATTTCTTTCATAGATTAGATGCATTTTCCTTTCCAAAAATGCTCTAAAAAATACCAAAAAGATGTATTGCATGTCATTTAGTTTGCATTCATATAAAGTAGACAATATAAAAAAACCCTCGATTCCATCACAAGGTAAAAATGGTTCAAGAGACCATAAACAAACCCTTTATTTCATCACAAGGTACAGACAAAGTCAAAACACAAGTCAAACCCTAGGTTGTCAAACCCTTGGTCAAAGCCCTAGATCTAGTTAGAGTTAGCAATCACATGATTTCCTCTATCCTGATTCACATGTGTTTAGGAGTGAGATGAGAGTGGGTGAGAGATGTCTGAGACTAGATCAAAGAGATCAATCTGTGACCACAGCAACAAACACATAGTCCACTACAAGAGGATCCATTTGTTCTCTTGTTGATTGAGGAAATTAGGCAATTACAATTACATAGAGCCTTTCTCGGAGACATAGAAACAAGAGAAACAATCAATGAGAACAACTGTTTGCCCACACAAAGGTGGAATTCAAGGAATCCAAATAGAAGAAGAGAGACCAGTGACCCTTCGGGTCATAGGGTTATCTCAACCACCATAATAATTGAATGAAACATACAACAAAATGCACAACAACAAAGGCCACAGAACTTGCCAACCCCCCTTCATGAAGTCCAACTCTCTAATGAACTAGACCCCCTCCATGTCTTGCCTCCTCTCGACTAGCTAATTCCATGTGAGCGAGAGTGACATGGCGGATCACCCTGTGGCAAGGAGGGAAAGGGTCCATGTGCATGCTGAGATCCGACCTGATAGCCTCCAAGCAACCAGAGTCACGATTTCGAGTGTACAAATCTTATTGCTAAAAGCTTCATATTTTGCAATGTTGGCTACTTCTATTAACCAAAAAAATCTATGAACTATAGACTTACCTTCATTATCTAGACCTATTGTAGAGTTACACTATTTGATGATGGATGCCACATCTATCAAGTTCACATAGACTTTGTACTTCAACTCTTCTCATACTAATGTTCTTTTAATACATTCTCCCACACCATCATGCTCCCCTTTCCAATGCCTGACCTTAGATAAATTCTCTATATGTTGAACACCACTCATCATATGCATTCTACTCAACCAGTAGAACATCTATGAGTTTTTGAATTGTGATGTACAATTATTTGACCATTTGATATGTTGACTAAACATGATGTTTCTACTAGTCAAATTACTATAAAAGAATTGAAATCAACCTTACATAAACTTTGTAAAATATGTGTGATCATCACTAATATAAATATAATAGTCCCTTAAGATGTTTATGTCTTTGGTTTTACTATCAAGTCCATGAATGAGTGCTATAAGCACAAATATGGCAACTTGAATGGGGTTGTACTATTGTGATTGAATCTCATTATGTGGTTGTAGTGTATAATTCTCTACAAAGTCTACAATTCACATGATCATATGAAGATTAAATTTGACCTTGCATAACCTAAATTGTAACTGCAACTATTGAGCTCTATGTGTATTTCTGGCATACTCATACACTATCTTTTCTTGAAAAATAGGCATATATTTATATACTAGTAGTTTTTCACTCATCAATTCACATTTTTTCCTCTTTACCATATTTTAGAGTGTATTCCACTGACTTATATTTTTCTAAACTTTACTAGTTCATTTACAATTTCATTTGTATTCTCCATGTGTACATAATTTCTCAAACATTACAAACCACCACAACTATCACATGTTCCATCCAAATATGTTTTCTTATAAAATAATTGCTCCATCTACTCTTACAAAAGATGCCTATTTAATGAAATCTCTTTCTGATTTAAGTAGAGCTTCTATCACACACTCTTACAAAATATCATTAGTATGTAAATATACACATACATTTCAAAAAATATCATAATGCATATAAAATTTAATGTGGACTCTACAACAACAGGTTGTGTATGTGTCATTTATTTTGACATAAAATGTTTTGTCATTTCAAAATATCTTTGAATTTTTTTTTTGAAGATATCTCTCTACAAATTTATAGAAAATTTATATTTCAGTTATATCAAAAAATGATTTAGATGTGGCTCATGGTTTTTATAACAAATTCTCCTTTCTAAAACATCTCTTTGGTTAGGGGATACTCTCATGTTATTTTTTCAAAAATATTCAATTAAGGATTTTAAGGCTTCAACTATGACGTTATCTTTCCATGGGTGTCTACCAAACAATGCTCATAGTTCATTGCTATTCAGGTCATCAACTCTTTCATGCCTCCCAATGGATTTTATTAGTGTTTTTCTACTTATTTTTAGTACTTGAATGGTTTTTCTTATCAAGTGAGATGTCTTTGTTTGAATACTTACTATAGTTGATGTAATGATACTTTGTGTAGCATTACTATCTTTGGTCTGTGAGCTTGAACTCACACTTTGATATGCATTGATTTGATTTTTATAATATATTTTTCATTATTATTTAATGTTCTTAGACCAAGACTCTTCATGATGGGTCTAAACTTAAGATTCTTCATCCTTTTAACAAACAAACAATTGACATCCTTTGGTTTCAATTAAGTTTTCTAAAAATATTTTATATATTTTATGAGAATTTCTTCTTAGGCATTAGTTGAGGAATATTCTCATCATTTTTAATTAAGAATTTAAGTTTTTTACACAAAATTATATGATGTATTCTTAATGAAAACTAGATTCATTAGATAATTTTTTCTCATTAAATAATTGATCAATTGGTGCAACATCTATATTTACATTTAAAATTGCATCATGATTTTCAATCAATGATTAAGAATTTTTACTATATCAAATGGAGACTGCAAAGATGACATACCTTCAACTCTCACATTCAATTTCTTACTTGCCCAATTGTTTCTCATTCATTCCCTTTCTCCTCCATATGCTTCTCTTTCTTGGATGCTTCATAATTGTAATATCCATACTTCACAAAACTAATAATTACCATGAAGTAAAAAGACTTTTGAGGGAAAATAGTAATAAATTTTCTTTTCATAATTAACATGAAATCAAATGTATTAAATTGAAGCAATCTTCTTTTCCTTAGATTATATAACTTTAGCAAGATATAAATTTGTCTTTCCAATTCCAAGTAAATAAATTACATTGAATTACACATAACATTAGAATTTACAATCTTCTTACCAACATTTACTACATCTAGATTGCTGACATCCTTATCACAAGCCTCGTCATGCCTCATGTAGTAGAAAGAGAAAACATCTTTGGAGGGATCTTCCTCCAACCACAAATCGATAGTCTCCTACACACCTTCCATTCCAGAAGTGGCCCTACCCTTTTTGAGGAGCATAGACTTAGGGTGACCTACAGTATTTGCTATTCAAGTACCGGTGTTGTATCCCATGTAACACTATTGATCATACAACCCTAGATGCCCTCTAGCCAAGCATGATCATATCAATAGGTTACGCAATCCTAGATATGGTGAATCGACAATGCACTTAAAGGCATGTGCATTACTTTGGGGAAAGTTTCAATAAGAAAAGCATTTGCAATAAACACAGTCGATTTGTTCACCCACCCCAACTCAACTTGGATAATGTCGCAATCATACAATTGATTTATTTAAATGAGTTTATCCACTCATTAATTGGTTTAGTCTCCTCAACTAGTCAGGTTATCTGAATAATCACTTAGACTTCTAGGGTTTTTCTTCCTTTACTAGGATACTTATTACTTCTATGGAATAACAACACTCATAATATTATTTCGATGTATAACAATTATCCTATCCCGACATAATAGAATAATGAAATGATAACTTGTAAGGAAAGAAAATAGGTTAAATTCATTGACAAGGTCTTTTTAGTTTTGACAACTCTTGTCTGGAAGATTGTTTATTAGTAAAATACTCTCTAGGGTATTGTTCATGTTTATCAATGAGGTTAACCTTCCCCAAGGAAACCTAATTATACCACCCTAAGGTTTGTCATCATACAAATTATTTAAGAAATTATCCACCTAGGTTTATTGACTTAGCTTGATTAAACTTGAATACCGTAAAGGGACTTAACCAACTGTTAATAAGATCGGTTTAAAATAACTATAATAGCTAGGATCTTATTAATAATTAACCCAAGGTTAGAAAGAGTTCCTTTTTAAATGAACCTCCAATTTTCTACTTTGTTTTCATATATAGGGTTGTAGTAATAATCTTCTTTTATGAAAGACTAATTATCATTACAATACGCCCATAGACTATACCAATCATTGGTTACTAATCAAGTAAAATTTGCTCCTTAATAATTTGATAATGTTGTCATAAATAAAGAATGTAGTGAGAGCTGGTAGAGGCTTAGCTTTACATTTCATAATGGATTTCTTTACATAGTGATATATTATTATTACATAGGGATTTAAAGACTCTTGGCTCTATACATGCCAATGGATTTAAAGACTCTCAGATTTATACGTCTAAGATTTATAATACATATAGACAGAGACTTTCAAATTCTATGGGTTCATACCAAGCCTTTCTTGACCCTACAATAGGTAGGAGCTTTGCAAGAAGCACAAGAAAGAATGTGCATAGTGTTTATCTTAACTAAAGAGCAAATATTACTTCAGGACCTACGGTTTTAAGGGTGCATACAAACGTTATCTCATAATTATCAAGAAGATACTATTTATTGAACACAAAAGGAGCATTGAAGCTAACAATACATTTTAATGATAAACAATGCATTTTTGCTAATCCTTTTCTATAGATGCCAACAGAAAACACCATATTATAGTATCGTGCAAATGAAAGAAAGGTAAGTTTTATCAGTAAACACCTATGAGGGTTGTGGCTTATGCAATAATGGTTCTCCTTTCTCACTATGGAGCTCACGATGCCACACTTCATCTTCTATGCTCTGTGCTCTACCTAAGTATCTTCCCACTTTAGAAAGTGTATTTGTCACCCTCTCTTTTCAAGAGACCCATGCTCAAATATAAATAAAGCTATATATCTCGCATCTCTCCTGTCGCCTCCACTCATAAGTAATTGTTTCTTGTGATTCCATGCAACCAATTTTCATCTCTATCCTCTTTCCATCCTTATACGATAGCTAAGGGCCACTACTTGCTATTTACAATAGCATTCCGACATGCCAGGATGACTCAGTAAGAGACTATGACAATCCATGATCATGCCATCATGGGGTATGAGTTAATAAGTTATAATAATTCACTATTCTTATAATAATATCAGTATCATACTTATCATGGACATTTTTCAATTTTTAAACCTTTAATCGCAAGGTGTAAAACTTATACCAATCTATATGAACTTATGTGCATACAACATGAGGGTTATCCTCTCATCAATTGAATAGGTTTCGAAATGAGAGTCATCAAATGATGTTTTCAACCTAACCAACTTCAAAAGGTTGTAACTATTGTTCAATATCTCTATACACAACAAATATATATATTTTTAGTAATATAGATAATTTCCTAGGGTATTTCACATCCAACAATATAATAAGAGTCTCCTACCCACCTAATTCACATTGACTGCATATACCCAGCCCATAAAAAATGGAATTGTTGGGTAAGTAAGAACATCTTTTAAAGACAAAAAGGCTAGAGGAGTTTAACAAATATAGAGGATGAACTGACCTAATAGACATATATGCAAAGTGTTTAAGTATACACAAGCATGTGAAATGATAAAAAAATAATAATAGGTTGAAGAACTTATGTTAAACATGATAGGGTTGAGGTTATCTCCCCTCCACAAAAACACATTATTTTGTGTCAGTCAGACTACATAAATGTGCATTGTGACACTAGGTGGTAGCTATTTATCCCTCTATGTTTCACGATGCATATGCATCCATTTATGATGTAACATTAAAAAGTTACTTTAGTCGTAAAAAACTGATGCTCTAATCTAACAATGTTGTTTTGCACAAAAGATAAAATTGATACACTACTAACTCAAAAGATAGCTTTTAAAAGACATCGACAATCTTGTCGAGTCAATCATGGGTTTGACTAAAAATAGGACTTACCTCGACTAACTTGAGTCCACTATCAGATTCACACTATACTGAATTAGCAAATACTAGTTGGTAACCCAAGGTCTATGTTCTCCTCCCCCAAAGATACTTTCTCTCTGTTTTGCGGAGAGTCGCAAATACTTGTTTCCAATTTAAAACTTTCATATATAGCTCTTGATTAGCGTATCAATGTCCCAATCACTAAAACATAATAATAACAATTTATTACATAAGGTATTATTAACTTTAATCATTCAAAATAAAAATAATCACACAAACTATTTTTCCATGAAATTAATGTCTCCAGAATATTCCATTAAGTCTCATTAACAAAGCATATAACTCTTATACAAAAATACTTGTTCAACAATTTACTTCTATCTATGTAAAAGTGAAAAGTAAAAGCATGCCAAAATGAGGATGTAACAATCTCTCCCCTAAAGAGTCGTCATCCCTGATGATTCAATGTATCAAAATATAGTTTTAAAACAAGTTTTTAGTTTAATTGTTAAAAGCAAGAAAAAGATAAGGAAATTTCTGATAAATTTCATTGTAATCCTCGCAAGTGGCATTGTCTTCTGCATATTGGTCCCATTACACTTTACACTTTATAACTTCTCTATTACACAAGTGGAGCTTGCGTGTTTCGAGCACTTTGAGAGGTTCGACCGTGACCACCCCCGATTCCTTCATCTATAATGCATTCCAATTCAAAATATGATTATATCCTACAAAAATTTTCTTTAAATAAGAAACATGAAAAACATTGCACATTTTAGACAAGGTTGGGGGTAGAGCAATGTTGTAGGAAACTGTATTGATAATTTCAAGAACATTAAAGGGTCCCATGTAACAAGGAGCTAGTTTAGAAGATTTCCCAAATTTGATAGAGCTTTTCTATGGTTTAACTCTCAAAAGAACTTTCTCTCCAAAAGAGAAATGTCTATGTGTCTGCTTGTGATCATCATAACTTTTTGGCATGTCATTGGCTTCTGTAAATCTTTTTGTGATCATTTTAACTTTTTCTTCCATTTTAGCTAGCATCTCTGGACCAATGTTAATCCTATTTTCTAGCTTATCCTAGCTTATAGGAGTTTTGTAATTCCTTCCATACAATGCTTCAAATGGTGCCATCTTAATGGCAGAGTGATAGGAATTGATATAAGCAAATTCCACCAGTGGTAAATATTCTTCCCACTTATATTGTTGATCCATGCAATACATTCACAATAAATCCTCTAAAACCTGGTTAACTCTCTCAGTTTCACCGTCTGTTTCAGGATGATATGTTGTACTTACATTAAATATGGTTCCTATCCTAAGAACAAGGTTTTCCAAAACCTTGATGTTATTCGCACATCTCTATCCGAGATAATCTTTTCAAGAACTTTGTATAATCTAAACACCTCCTAAACAAATTTGTGAGCCAACACTAGTGCTCTATTAGTTAGATTTCCTGGTATGAAATGTACAACTTTGGTGAGTTTATCAACCACACCCAGAATGGCATCATGTCTATTCTTGGACATTGGCAAACCTTGAAGAAAGTCCATACTTATAGCTTGCCATTTCTAGACAGGTATGTCATGTGTATACAATAATCATGTGGGGTGTTGATGTTCTACCTTTACTCTCTAACACTCTAGGCAACTATCTACAAATCTTGCAACATCACCCTTCATTCCTTTCCAAAAGTAAAGAGGTTTCACATCTGCTAGAAGTTTAGTTACTCCTAGATGACTAGAATAAGGTGCATAATGGATGTCTTTCCACACAAGATTTCTTAATTCAGCTAAATTTGGAATGTAAATTCTTCCTTTGAAACTCAATAATCCATCAGGCTCAAAATGAAACCCATCATACTTTGAGTCTTTAGGATTGTCTCTAAGAGCTTTCTTGACTTATTCATAATATGCATCCCCAGACAATTTTTGTAGTACTAAGTCTTTAAAATTTGCATGAATAGAAATAATCAAAGTAATATGCCTTCTTCATCTCAAGGCATTAACTACTATGTTTTCCTTTCTCTTAATGTATCTTATTTCAAAATCATAATCAAATATCAATTCTAACCATCTTCTTTGCCACGGATTGAGATGTGGTTGCGAAAATATGTATCTAAGACTTTGATGATCTAATTTAAGTACAAAAGTTTTTCCCAACAAATAATGATGCCACATTTGCAAAGCATGAATTACTACTGCTAGATCTAAATCATGCGGGGCATAATTTTGTTCATAATTTTTTAACTTCCTTGATTCATAGGTAATTACTCGCCTGTCTTGTATAAGTACACCCACTAATCCTTCCCCTGAGGCATCAATTATGATTTCAAATTGTCCTTTGGGGTTAGGAACTTTCAAAATTAGAGCAATTGTTAACTTTGCTTTCAATAGATCAAACACCTTCTGACATTTATTTGTTGACTCAAGGTGCTTTCCTTTTCTTTGCAAGGAGGTGATCAGGCTTGCATTATTTGAGAAATTTAGAACAAATTTTCTATAATAACTTGCCAAACCCATGAAACTATGTACTTCATGCACATTGGAAGGTATAGGCCAATCAAGAATGGCTCTAATTTTGGCTGGATCAATAGATATCCTCTGACCAGATATTATATGCCTGAGATACTGAATTTGTTTTTGAAAGAAAGAACACTTTGATAGTTTTGCATACAACTTATGTTCCCTTAATCATTGCAATACAATTTGAAAATGTTACCTATGCTCTTCTTCATTTTTAGAATAGATGAAAATATCATCCAAGAAAACTAGAACAAACTTATCTAAACAATCTCTAAACACATTGTTCATGAGATTCATAAATGTTCAAGGGCATTTGTCAGACCAAAAGGTAACACTGTGAACTTGTAGTGTCCATACCTTGTCCTGAAGGCTATTTTATGGATATCCTCATCCTTCAATCTTAATTGATGATACATTGATTGCAAATTAATCTTTGAGAATGCCACAACTCCACACATTTGATCAAAAAGATCATCTATATGTGGCAAATGATACTTATTCTTTATCATTGCCTAATTGAGCATGTGATAATCAATACATAATCTTAGGGTTCCATCCTTTTTCTTGATGAAGATAACTAGTGCTCCTCAAGGTGAAACACTAGGTCTAATCAAACCCTTAGCCAACAATTCTTGTAACTGAGCTTTTAATTCCATTAATTTAGTAGGTGTCATATGGTAGGGTGCTTTGGAAATAGGCTTAGATCCTAGTTTGATATCAATTGCAAAGTCAAAAATCCTCTTGGGATGTAATCCAAGAAGTTCCTCAAGAAAAACATCTTGGAAATCTTAGAGATAAGGATACTTTTCTTCAAAAGACAAACTTGGGTTTTTAGGACCTTCCTCAACTTGTTCCATTTTAACTGCAAAAAGCTAACAGCCTTTGTGTCTAGCACTTTTTAATTGCTTAGAAGAAATAAGTCTAATCTTGACTTCTCTTTTGATACCCTGAAAACTCACTTTATTCCCCAACTCATCTAAACACTCAATTGCTTTTGAAAAACAATCAACTCTAGCTCTATGCTTCTATAATCAATTCATTCCTATAATAACATCATAGGAAGCTAAGGGGGCTACATATAGGTTTACCTCAGTTGAAAAACTTGGAAAATCAATCCTTGCCTCAAACAAATATTGCTCTACCTAGGCCTTGGTTTGGTTAGCGTATTTTGCATTCCAAGGTATAGACATGTATCCATCTTTTCTATGAAATTTATTCAAAACTCTTGGTGATACCAAATTCTTAGTAGCTCTAGTATCAATAAATATGGAAATAGGAACTCCAAATAAGGTACCTATCATTTTGATGGGTGTTATTTGATATTCTGCTTGATGATTGTTAAGAGCTGTGTTGGGTGACTATTGTGTCTTCAACTAACTGAAGGCAAAATGGTTATATCGACCATAGTGTAATGAGATAAATCTCTCCTCTCAACAAGGGAAGGTTCCCTATCAACTCTCACAAACTTATTTAAACTAAATACTAACTTGTGGGGTGAGACCATATCATCCATATCCTCCTTCTCTAGGAATTGATTAAGAAGGAGCTCTCCAAGTTGATCCCATCCTATGATTGAACTAGGTTACATATTTTTATACCATTCTCATGCTTTTCCTCTGAGAGAAGATGCAAATAACAAAAGAGCCACATTTGAAACTATGATATGGTGTATATTGTAGAAATTTGCAATATCTTAAATATGATCCACAGGGTGAATAGAGCCATCTCCATGAAAATGGGTAATGATTTCAATGCTACTTTAGGAACCTGACCTTGTTACTGATGTAGAGGACTACTTGAATCCCAAGTCACAAATGGTAAGTCTATTGCTGGGATATTGAGATGCACATAAATATTATGGGCTGCCATGATTTGCAATAGTGAAGATCTGAGATAAAATCACCAACGGAGTCACCAAATGGAAGGTTCATGCTCCTATGAGGAAATATTTTTGTGATTTTCCACCAAAATTACAAAATGTAGAACAAAGATCAATGAAACATAGACTGAAGTCTCTGATTTAGGTCCCACTAAACATGCCAAAAACTATTGACAATGAAGTTTGCACTTGACCGCTACACCCTTATGCAAACCTAGACACCAACATGGGAAACCTCGTAATTGTGAGACGTGGCTTACAAGATGACCTCTGGGGTTTTAGAAGCTAACTCTTCATAGGGTTTTCAATAAAATCATTTCATATTTTTAGAGAAAAGAGAAGGAAAACTTGAAAATGAAATTTAACTAATATGGTGATTCACCAATCACAAACATTCCAACTTATAGAGGATCTATTGTGCACAAGATTCAAAATCAAGAGAAAAAAATAAACACAAATACGACAATGAGAAGTGATAATCACATAATCATTTAGCTACATTAGGTTCGATGATCTCAGATTTACAAATGAAGGCCACATATATGAGAAAAGAAAATAAGAAACATTATAATAGAATATATGGCACAAAATGACTATTTTCCCTTCATGGGTGAATTGAAACGAAGACACAAAGGCTTTGAAGCACGGTGCATCAGATTCTTTTAATTCTAAGAAAACTTGACATAAAAGGCCTACAAAAATCTTTTGTTATTGATGAATCTTCTCCTCTCTATCCCTATCTTGTGATTATTATTTTATGTTTCTAACTCTCGTGATAATAATGCCAAAAGAATCCCACAAATCTAGTTCTCATCATTGTTGCAAGATCAAAAGGGTATTATTTTTATTGTTTATCTTCAATGTTGTTATCTTGCATTATTTTTATGGCTTTATAGTGTTCAAAAGATGATATAAATTCTACTCAGACAAATGCACTATTAGAGAGCTCTAAGGTGCTAGCAAAAGAAACCTAGGCACTAATAGTAGAAATTTAAGCGCTAAGAGAAAGTGCACAAATGCTAACAAACAACACATAAATGTCACATCTCGTTTTGGAACTTACTTATTAATCTAGATTATTGGACATTTACTATGATTGTTTTACTATGAGTGATTCCACATGTAAAAAAGTAAATTGTCACTAATGTTATAAATGCGTGATATTGAAATTTAATTTAACAATTGAATATTAGTGGTACGATTATGGATGTACATTTTATTTTTCTTCGGATATAATTATAAGGACTAACCTATTAATGGAAGTCTAAGTGTGATTGAGTGCAGGAAGAATGTCAAAGATGAGAACATGGTTGAGGTAGAAATGTTCTAGCCACTTGACAAGAACTAATAGGATGGATAAACCTAATGCATGCACACACTCACATAGTTTCATGTCATATTGAATCATTGAATAGTTTTATTGTGCATCGTTATGTGGTTGCTAGTCTTGGTTGAGTATTTTATATAGTAAATGAATGTGATTGATGTTTAATGATATATAAATATGTGTTTTCATTGCTTTAGAATGTTCTTTGAAATGCATAAGTTAGCCATGTATGTTTATGTTCTTTTTGGCTTAGATTTATCAGAATTGTATAAAGTTCTTTTGAATTTGATTTATTAATACATATTTAAAGTGTTTTTATAAAACTTAATTATTAAATGTATCAATATATAATATACTCTTGCTTGAAAAATAATATCCTTCTTACAATTAAAATAAAAATATGTTAATAAAAATATAATTATTTAATTTAAGATTATATTAAAATAAGAAATCTAAATATATTAATATAATCTTATATCATGCAAATTTGAACGACATAAATTAAAGAATCTAAAGTTTTGGAACATGAAGTGCCATGCAAAATAGAAGATAATTGGAGACTAAAAACGTGATCTAAAAATACAACACCATTATTAGCAGAAGGATTTCTCATAAAATGGAGACAAGGGAAAAAAACACAACACAACAATGGCGACGGAGAAAAATATCATCAAAAGCAAAGAGACAAGAGGAAGAATGTAATCAATAGTGACAGAAAGGACAATTATCAGTGACAAGAGAGAGGAATTCATATATTTTTTAGGTATGTTTTAAACTATTGAAGTTAAGTGAAATGCCTGTTAAAAGCATGAGATCTATAGAATGATTTTGATACCAATTTTTGTGCCTTAAAAGGGTTTTCCTTGTAGATTATGTATCTTCTTAAACATCTTGCATATTTCCTGAATTACATCTTTTAAAAGACTTTCCCTATCACCTGTTTTGCTGACAATAATCACCCTTTGTTTTTATTCATCTATGTTTGATGAATGACCATCACCTCTATGATTTGTTTCAACTTGATCACTATCTTTCTTTCAACCTGTTCATAACTACTTTGGCCTGTATAACTGCATATAAATTATCTTAGCCTAGGTTTTCTTGTTTCATCCTTGACTACTTGGGCATCAGTGGTAAACTTATCCACCTCTTTAATATTATTTTCTTAATCTATGTATACTATGA
This sequence comes from Cunninghamia lanceolata, assembly GCA_027924645.1. NCBI lineage: Eukaryota > Viridiplantae > Streptophyta > Pinopsida > Cupressales > Cupressaceae > Cunninghamia > Cunninghamia lanceolata. Next base: position 45,251,956 of record BSBN01000254.1, on the reverse strand, counting down.
TAGGTATTTGAAAGGAAGCAAGGTATGCAAAACACACTTCCTATACTGATCTATTGAGGAAAGTAGTATGCAAATTCATTTAAATATTTATAGTTGCATCAATATGAAATACATATCAAAGATATTACAATAGCAAATACAAACACAAAAGAGAATGACATAAGATGTATCATGGGGAAAACCTTTTCAGGGAAAAAACCTCACACTCTAAAACCTGCACAATGTATTATCTAAAACAATAGCAGTTTACAATACACTTGCAATGCAAGTTCTTCCAAGAGTCTTCAAATGTCATTTTTAGAGTGATTCTAGTAGCATAATAGTACCTGCATAAACACTATGAAACTACAAATCCAAAACTCTACATTTTATAGAGATACAAGGCAAATTCTAGAAGCATCTTGGGATAGGCATCCACCTTGGCCACATGGCCATTTTCCTGCATCAAAGGGTACTTGTCCAAGCAGCAAATACACATCTTACATCTGTCATAACATAGAAGATTTGACTTCCTAAGATACAATGCTCCACTACTAAAAATAGACTATGATGGATGCTCTTACACATCTTACAATTGTCATAAATTTCTACAACATGACAATCTTGCATGTTGTAAGAGAATCAGTCAAACAAGACTAAATATAAAATATTCCTCTTACAACATGTCATATCCCAACTTGGCACCCAAAGATACCTTTCCCTCATGCAAAGATACTCAACGACACTTGTCACCACATGTCATAGGAATCTACAAACTTGGCTCTTACGCATTATAGATTCTATCATATGGAATATTACCTTCCACACACCACAAGATGCCAACACATGGCATATTAGTGCCACCTCAAATGGGACACCCAAATCCATGTAGGCTTGACTTGACCATTCAAGTCACATTCCATGTAAGATGACATGTCACCGTGTCACCTCAACTAAATGACCAAACTAAATGTGTAAGTAATTACAACATTAGGCAATAAATAAATATACAAATAAATAAATAATTCTAGGGATTTGAAAAGGTTGAAACACCTTAATTCCCAACATTCTCTCACTTGTCAAACACCTTGCAAGAGCTAAAAGAAATGACAAGATTTTAACTGCTAGGGGCCAAGAGGCCCATAGATTCTGAACACCATCTGAACTTCTTTATGCCCACTGGTATCGTTAATGCATCTGCAACATTCTTCAAAGTGTCTACTTTCTCCGATATCACCTTCCCATCCTATACCATATCTCAAACAAAATGAAACTAAACATCAATATTGATGTAGAGGCACTAGAATAGTTTGAGGATTTCAATGCTTGACAAGGTTTTCTTCACACTCTAAAACCCAATTCAAGGATCAACTTGTAAAAGTGGGAACAACAGTTGACATCTTTGAAAACATCATGGAAAGGTTGGTTTGGCATGCCATGGGACCCATGCAGACCATTGGCAAAGGCTAAACAAACTTGGTTTTGGTACTTCCTTCTTTAGGCCACTAAACTCCTTATAGCCCTCGAAACAGGAACAATCAACAATATCTTTTGACACAAGCCTAAAAACTCAGATCTTAGACAATCCTAAGATACCCATTTGGACTCCCCATAACATATACCAAATTGGGTATGGGTTGTTTTGGACAATATGTTCCAACCTATAACTAGTCCTAGTGGCCTAGAGCCCCAATTAGGTCTATTTTGTGAAGCAACCACCCTTTCAGAGACTCATAGAACTTTCTACACTATTTTGACACCTCAATCACATGCCTAAACCAAGGCTTTTTCAAGTTTTGAGCCCCTATAGTTGACTTCCCTCAAATGCATCTATGGTTCCTCAATTGGCTTAATACATGAGGATATTAAGCCCTCCTCATCAAAATTATGCCTCCACCAACTCCCTCTTCTCTGTAAACATTCAATTCAACAAAAACATGAAAGAATGCATCCATCCCACTGGTCTTGTGGCACTCAGAGATAGTGGGATGGTCAATGATCCATTATTATGACAAAACCCTAGGTTAGGGTTTAATAAAATAGTTTTTAGAAAAAACCTCATATCTCCCTACAACAGAGATGTCAAAGCACCAAACCAACTTCAAATGAAATACAACTCCATTCTCTAACCAATTAGATCATGAGAAGTGGAAACAATTCTGTACCTTTAGAACATACGGCCTGAAGCAGCATTGGAGTTCTAAAAAAATAGAGTTTCAGCGAACAGTCCAAGGAAAATGGATATAAATTGCTTCCTAGATGGTGTCAAGGCCTTAAAGTGGATTCAATTGAAATATAATCCATTATACTTCTCAACCCACACACTAGGAGATCATGACAATTCCGTACATTTAGATGGTATGAATTGTTTTGCTAGAAAATGCAGAAAAAGACGGCAAACAACAAAGAATTGGTTATCTATTATTTGAAAACTCCTTCCACACTTGCCTCTGATCCATGAGGGGTTTTTTTAACAAGTTTACAACATCCTCCATCAGTTTGGGGTCAGTTGGCAATAAGAAACCACCCTCAAACTATTCAAAACTATCAACTAATCATGGTGTTTACAACATGTATTAGGAGCAGATATAGAAAAACTACTGCCTCAAACCCCTCTATAATCATATGTTATGCCACAATTTGTCTTTCTAGGATGAAGACAATATGCCTTTCCATGTTTTACACTCATGGAGGATTGATCCATATGGGCTTGGCTGCCTATATCTACTACTTGGCATCAAGGCCTTACAAATGGATTCAATACAATCTCAAATGGTCTTCAAAACCTTATTGACATTCAAAACATTATGAACAACATGAAGACAAAACATGAATCCTTATGGTCTCCTTGGTGCTCCTACACCATACTCCTCGGGTGGGAAAAAAACTCAAGTCTCTTGAGGAATCAGATCAGTAACTGTGACACTGTGCTTCAAGATGTCTTCTTCACTCATCTAAGTGGCATCTTCAATAGGTAAGCCACTCCACTTCACAAGAAACTATTTGTAGGCCTTCTTTCTAGTCCTTTTGATGACCTTGGTATCAAGAATGCATTCCAACTTTAATGGTTGGTTGGGAGGTAGATCTTTTACCCAATCTTCATCTTCTTGGGCTGCATCAAGACTTGCAACATTATCACCCTTGTATGGAAACAAGTCAGCAACATTGAAGATGGGAGAAATTGCCAAGCCTTGAGGAAGCTCAATCTCATAGGCATTGGACCCAAACTTGTGTAAAATCTGGCATGGACCTATCTTCTTCATGAGGAGTTTGATATGTTGTCCCTTTGGAAGTCTCTCCTTCTTCAAATGTGCCATGACAAAATCCCCAGCCTTGTATTGTACATCTCTCCTTCTCTCATTGGATTTCTCCTTGTACTTTTGATTGTTCCTTTGAAGAGTTTCTCTTCCATTATCATGGATGTCCTTCATGGCCAATGCAAAGTCGTCACTATGAGCACTTTTCCTTTCTAATCCATGTAGATCTCTTAATTCAAGAATGCCTCTTTGGTGAATCCCATAGAAAACCTCAAATAAACTCCTTCCTGTGCTTCAATTGGTGGAGTCACTATAAGCAAATTCTGCTTTAGGGATGATCATATCCCATGCTTGTCCATGTTGCTTTGTAAGATATCTAAGGAGATTTCTCAAAGACCTATTCACTACCTCAGTTTGGCCATTAGTCTGAGGGTGATAGGTTGAAGTGAATGACAACTGAGTGCCCAAATTCTTCCACAAGGTATGTCAAAAGTGGCCTACAAACTTTGGATCCCTGTTAGTCACAATGTTAAGAGGCAAACCATGGATTCTAACAATTTCTTTAAAGAACAAACCAGCAATGTGTGAAGCATCATTAGTGCACTTACATGGCAAGAAATGAGCCATCTTACTAATATATCCACCACAACAAATATGCTATCAAAACCCCTTTGAGTCCTAGGAAGACCCAAGACAAAATCCATGCTAATACTTTCCCATGGCCTATGAGGAATAGGAAGTGGCTGATATAGACCAACATTAGATGAAGTACCCTTTGTCCTTTGACAAATACTACAACTTTCAACAAATTTTCTGATATCTAATTCCATTATAGGCCAAAAATAAAACCTCTTCACTTGATCCAATGTTTTGTCCAGTCCAAAGTGACCTCCTAGTCCACCACAATGTTTTTCCTTTATGATGTTCTCCCTCATGGAACACCTAGGAACACATAATTGGCTGCCTTTGAACAACAACCCCTGCTGCAACAAAAACTTAGAAAAATCAAAATGATAAGTCTGAAAACTGTGAACAAACTTCATATACCTCCTTGAAATCTTCATTATCTTGATGCATATGTTTGAGAACTTCAATTCCCACACTTTGCAACTGGATCTCTTAAACCATACACACCCTTTTGCTCAATGCATCTACTACTTTGTTGGCCTACCCCTTCTTGTGTTTGATTGAAAAAGTATATGCTTGGAGTTGGTCAACCCATTTCATATGCCTATGGTTGAGTTTCTCCTATGAATTCAAAAAACTAAGGGCATGGTTGTCAATATAAACAATGAATTCTTTAGGTAACAGGTAGTGCCTCCATTTTTTCAAAGCTTGCACCATTGCATACAATTCCAAGTCATAAGTAGAGTACTTTCTCTTAGCATCATTCAATTTTTCACTAAAGAAAGCAACCAGTCTACCCTCTTGGCTCAAAACAACCCCTATAGCAAGGTTACTAGCATCACATTCCACCACAAACAACTTGTTAAAGTTGGGCAAAACAAGAATTGGTTGTTGTGCTACTTTTGTTTCAAAGTTTCAAAAGAATCATTGGCTGCCTTTGTCCAAGAAAACTTACATTTCTGCCCCCCTTTGATGGTATCCAAAATTGGTGCACAAATATGACTAAAAACCCTTATGAACTTCCTATAAAATGTTGCCAAACCATGAAAATGTTTTACATCATTTGCTGTTTTAGGAGTTGACCATGACAAAATGGCCTCTACCTTTGTTGGATCGATCTTCTTGGATTGATCTTCAAATTGCCTTGGGAGATGACAAAACCAAGGTAGGTAAGTTCTTCCTTCATGAAGACACTCATTTCCATGTTGATCATCAATTGTTCATCATGAACGTCTTCAAAACCTGATCCAAATGCTGCAAAAGTTCTTCCTTAGTCCCTTTGAAAACAAGAATGTCAACAAGGTACACCACAACAAATTTGCCAATAAAATCCTTCAACACTTCATTCATGAGATGCATAAAAGTACTTGGGGCATTACATAGACCAAATGGTATCACCAACCACTCATAAAGACCCTCATTTGTTTTGAATGTTGTCTTCCATTCATCCCCTTGCTTTATTCTAATTTGATGATACCCACTCTTAAGATCAATCTTAGAAAAGTATCTAGCCCCTCCCAAATAGTCCATTAGGTCCTCAATCCTTGGCATAGGGAACCTATATCTTATAGTAATCTTGTTAATGGCTCTAGATTCCATACATAACCTCCATTTACCATCCTTTTTAGGGGCTAGGATTATTGGGACAGCACATGGGCTAAGTCTTGTCCTTACCAATCCCTTATCCAACAATTCTTGCACTTGCTTGGCAATCTCTTCATTTCGAGAAGATGTCATCTTATAGGCTACTTTGTTCAGAAAAGTAGACCCTAGTATGAAATCAATTTGATGGCTTATTTCCCTAATAGGTGGCAACTCATTAGGCATTTCCTCTACCATGATACCCTTATACTTCTCTAATAATTGCTGCACCTCCTTAGGAACCTCTTCCTTACCAGGACTATGCAAAATAGGGCTGCTTGTGGGCTTCAAGATCAAGGTATATGCTTGGGTTCCTTCTTCCTTAAGCCTGTTAAGAAACTCTTTACCATTCACAATCATGACACTTGACCCAACACTCTTCTCTACATTCTCATCAGGCAATGGATCCATTCTATACTTCCTACCATTCTTGGTTATGATAAAGGAATTAGTTTTACCATCATGTTGGGATTGAACATCATATTGCCATGGACATCCTAACAGCAAATGACAAGCATCCATGGGGATTATATCACACAAAATCTTGTCCTTGTACTCCCCTATCTCAAATTCTACCCAAGATTGGTCATCTACCAAAACTTGTTGCCCCTTATTCAACCATGATACTTTATAAGGACTAACATGAGGAAGTCTTTTCAATTTCAACTTGTCTACCATTTCAACAGAAACAAATTTTTAGTTCATCCTGAATCAAGAATTACCTTGCAAATATTACCATAGGCCTTGCATGTTGTCTTGAACAATGTCTTCCTTTGAGGGGGTTCTTTTGTTTGAGGCACCTTCAACATGGTTATCCTCATCATCAAACTTTCTCCTTCATGGACTAGGACTGTACTACCAAAACAAGAGTTAACACTTTGGCAATCTTTTTCTTTGATCAACGGGTTCCTTCTCTCTCCTCCATGAGAGCTTGAGGCTTGCTTTTCAGGACATTTGAAGGCTAGATGTCCCACTTGGTTGCAATTGTAGTACCTTCCTATGAAGACATTAGGACCTCTCCCTGGTCAACTAAATCTACCCTCCTTCCTCTAAAGCCTCCTCTAGAACCTGATTCTCCACTTTGTTCTTGGGAACTAGATCCCCCTTGACTTCTTTGGGACTGATTTCTGCCTCCAAAACTGCCCCTACCTTTGAAATTTCTGCCACCTCTTCCCTTATTTTGTTGTTCACCTTTCCTCTTCAACTTCTCTTCAGCCCTCAATGCCACTTGAAAGCATTTATCCACAATTTCAAGGGTTAGTAGACTGATTTCATCTTGGCTATTAAACCTCAAACCATTTAGATACCTTGCCACTTTACCTTTTTCCTCCTCCATGTATCCACAACGAAGAGAGAACTTGTGAAACTCCTTGGTGTAAGTGGCCACATCCAAATCTCTTTGCTTGAGATTTTCCATCTTCTTGTAGATTTGCACCTTATAGTCTGATGGAAGGAATTGGGACTTGATCCTCTCCAACATTCTACTCCATGAAGGGATCACACTCTTCCCATTCTTTACCCTCTCACCTTGGGTGTAATTCCACCATGTAAGGGCAGCACCTTCGAGTTTAGTTTTTACAAAATTCACCCTCTTATTCTCAAGAACTTATTTGTATTCAAAGTAGTTATTTAGGGCCTCAATCCACTCCATAACTTCATCAACATTCATCTTGCACTAAACATTGGAATCTCCATCCGAGCCTCTGAAGAATCTTTGCGAATTGCCCTGATGGCTTCAAGGAAATGTTTTTGATCTGTAGGTACCTCTACCTCTTCTTGATCTTCCTCTTCCTCCTCTTTTTCTTCTTCTTCATCAGAACCTTCATCTATCCTCTTCCCTATCCTCAGTGCCTTCAACTCTACTTGGAGTGCTTCTTTGACTCCACTTTTGATCTTTTCTTCCATCTCCTTGAACTTCTTAACCACTTTAGTGGTCATCCCTTTTGGAGGCATGTTGCTAGCCTCTCCTTCCCTCTCCTTTACTAACATATACTAGGTATTACACAACAAATAACAAAACCTTTCATGGCTCTAATACCACTATGATGTCAAGGCACTAGAATAGTTTGAGGATTTCAATGCTTGACAAGGTTTTCTTCACACTCTAAAACCATATTCAAGGATCAAATTGCAAAAGTGGGAAAAATAGTTAATATCTTTGAAACCATCATGGAAAGGTTGGATTGACATGCCATGGGACCCATCCAAACCATTAGCAAAGGCTGAAAAAACTTGGTTTTGGTACTTCCTTCTTTAGGCCACTAAACTCCTTGTAGCCCTTGAAACAAAAATAGTCAGCAATATCTTTTGACATAGGCCTGCAAACTTAGATATTAGACAATCCTAAGATACCCATTTGGATTCCCCACAACATATCCCAAATTAGGTATGGGTTGTTTTGGACAATATGTTCCAACCTATAACCCCTCCTAGTGGCCTAAAGCCCTAATTAGGTCTGTTTTGTGAAGCAACCACTCTTTTAGGGACTCATAGAACTTTCTACACTAGTTTTACACCTTAATCACATGCCCAAACTAAGACTTTTTTAGGTTTTGAACTACTACAACTGACTGTTCCCTCAAATGCATCTATGGTTCCTCAATTGGCTTAATACATGAGGATATTAAGCCCTTCTCACCAAAATTCTACCTCAACCAACTCCCTCTTCTCTAAAAACATTCCATTCAACAAAAAAATGAAAGAAAACATCCATCCCACTGGTCTTGTGGCACTGAGAGATAGTGTGATGGTCAATGATCCATTGTTATGACAAAACCCTAGGTTGGGGTTTAATAAAACAACTTTTAGAAAAAATCTTATATCTCCCTACAATAGAGATGTCAAAGCACCAAACCAAGCTCAAATGAAAGAAAACTCCATTCTCTAACTAATTAGATCATGATAAAGTGGAAACAATTCTGTACCTTTGCAAAGTATAGCCTATAACAGTGTTGGAGTTCAGAAAAAATAGAGTTTCAGCGAACAGTCCAAGGAAAATGGATATAAATTGCTTCCTAGATGGTGTCAAGGCCTCAAAATGGATTCAATTGAAATATAATCCATTATACTTCTCATCCCACACACTTGGAGATCATGACAATTCTGTGCATGCGGATGGTACAGATTGTTTTGCCAGAAAATGCAGAAAAAGACAACAAACAATAGAAAATTGGTTATCTATTGTTTGAAAACTCCTTCCACACTTGCCTCTGATCAATGAGGGGTTTTTTTAACAAGTTTACAACATCTTCCATTAGTTGGGGGTCAATTGACAACAAGAAACTACCCTCAAACTATTCAAAACTATCAACTAAACATGGTGTTTACAACATGTATTAGCAGTAGATATAGACAAACTACTGCCTTAAACCCCTCTAGAATCATATTTTATGCCACAATTTGTCTTTCTAGGACAAAGACAAGATGCATTTCCATGTTTGACATTCATGGAGGATTGATCCATTTGGACTTGACTTCCTATATCAACTACTTGGCATCAAGGCCTTACAAATGGCTTCAATACAATCTCAAATGGTCATAAGACCTTATTACATCCTTCAAATGGTCTTCAAGATCTTATTGACATTCAAAACAATATGAAAAACATGAAGACAAAACATAAATCCTTATGGTCTCCTTGGTGCTCCTACACCAAAGATGCTTTGTTCTGGCATGGAAGGTAGGATTCTATGCTAAGAAAATTGCACTCTGACTATCACAACTGATAGTAATCTAACCTACACCAATACCAATATTTGAACACAACCTCTTAAGCCAAATGGTTTCCTTACAAGCATGAGTTTCTGCCATGTATTCAGTTTCTATCATGGCAAGGCAACCATAGGTTGTCGCTTACTCATCCAACTAATAGCTCCATCAAACATAGTAAACACATAAGCACTAGTGGATCTCTTGCTGTCAATGTCACATGCCGAATTAGAATCCACAAATCCACGTATACTAATAGAATGTGGAGGTTCTATAGGATGACTATGATAACATAGGGAATACTCAGAAGTACCCCACAAATATCTGAACACTCCCTTTACTGCATCCCAATGTACCCATCCAGAATTAGCCATAAACTGACTAAGGACTCCCACTACTTTGGCAATGTTTGGTCTTGTATAGACCATAGCATACATCAAACTACCAACAACACTAGAATAAGGTACTCTACTCATGTCCTCCACCTTAGAAGGAGATTTTGGACAATCATTAATAGATAACTTTGTCCCCAATGAAACAGGAACACACAATGGTCTGCAATCTACCATGCTAAATCTATCCAACACGGTCTTACCATACTTACTCTGGCTTAACCAAAGTTTTCTATTTTCTCTGTCTCTTCTAATCTTCATCGCCAGAATGTACCTGGTTTCCCCTAAGTCTTTCATTTCAAACTTTGTTGACAATTAAGACTTCAAATCTAAAATAATATTCTTACCCTTCGCAATCAGCAACATATCATCAACATATAATGCAATAATGAGAATACGATCATTGTCAAACTTATAATTCATAGAATGATTTGATTTTGATCTAAGAAATCCAATGGACAACACAAAGGCATCAAATTTCAAGTACCACATCCTAGAAGATTGCTTCAAACCATACAAAGACTTCTTTGACTTACAGACCAAATTTTCTTTACCTTTCACCATGTAGTGCTCGGACTATGACATATAGATTTCTTCCTCCAAGTCACCATGAAGAAAATTTGTCTTCAAATCCATTTGTTCCACTTCTAAGTCATAAGTTGTTGCAAGAGATTAAAAGAACCAAATAGATGTCAGCTTTGCAATGGCAAAGAAAATTTCACCATAATCAATTCCCTCCACTTGTGAATACCCCTTTGCAATCAATCTAGCCTTATACTTTTCAACACTGCCATCTACTCCAAATTTCTTCTTGAACACCCATTTGCATCCAATAGGTTTTGGTCCATCAAGCAAAGGTACCAAGTCCCAAGTTTTATTCTTTTCCAAAGAAGCTCTCATCATCCATGGCCTCCTTCCAAGAATATACATCTTTCATGCTTGTCAAGGTTTTTTTTTAGTGGTGAATCTTCGCCAATTGGTGAATAGTTCAAACCTAGAAATTCAAATTTGGCAAATATATTGCAACCAACGAATGGCTATATTGCCCAATTTTTACAAAAGAAATATTTTTTCTTTGTTAAATCGCTAGAGAATTATTTCTTTAAAGCAATAAATACGATTATTTCACCAAGTAAAGTACTCATCAATACAGCTGATTCGCCAATAGTTTATAATATAATTATAAATATTAATTAGATTTGCCATTAATATAATATTCTTGTCATTACTTTTAGGATAATATCACCATTATTAATAAGTTATCCTATACTTTAGTCTGCTAATTTCGCTTTAAATATGCCTTTGACTCAGCACTGTTGACTATCATTTTAATCAAATGGTTATGGTTCAATTCCACTGCCCCCTTAGCATGTGCCTTTTAAAAGGCTTACTGGGGCCCAAATTTTTTTTGGGCCACACAATTTGACTATGATTGTGTGGCCCAAAACAAATTTCAGGCCCCAACAAGCCTTTTAAAAGGCACATGTTAAGAGGGTCACAGAATTCAATCACAGCCGTCCGATCAAAACAACAATCAATGGCAAGAATTTAGTTTTATTTTAGTCTTTTTTTAAAGTGAAATATTAAAAAAACTTAAACTGATGCATTTTGGATAGTGAATTTATGCTCGGTAATGAGGGCCTCTGCCCCTTGACCCCACCTGTATCGTGACAGGAGCGCGTTGGGGCCACTATTCCCAAACCCCGTGAGGGGACACTACCTCCTCAACTCCCGTAAGGGGGTATTACCCTCTTGACCCCCACAAGGGGCACTGCCCCTTGACCCTACCAATGGCTGCAACCCCTGAGTCCCTGCTTCAAAATTAAAAAAAACAAAACAAAAGAATATATGGGGGATTGCGTAAAAAAAATATGTAATTTTTTAAAGGAAGGACTCGCCATTAAAATTAATTTCTTTAGTAACTATTTGCTAAGATTCGCCATTAGTTTTATTTTTTTTAGTGATTTTTTCCTAGGATTTGCCACAATTTTACAAATTTTTTTAATAATGTGCATAGATTCGATAGAAAAATTAATAGTTTTATAAAAAAAAGGAAAGATTCACTAGGCAAATTATGGCAATTAGCTAGGATTCACCAGGATTTTATAGGGTTTTTTAGGGGGGGTTCCTTAAAGTTATCCCTGATGCCCATAGCCTCTGTCACAGTTCTAGCCTCACCAATGTTAGTAATCAAAGCATAAGCACAACTAGAATAAATCAATGAATAAACAAACGTATCAGGTTGCTTCCTTGTTCATGTAGACCCCCTCAAAGGCTAAGGTTAAGGTATTTCTTCTGCTTCAGAGCTTTTAGAGATGCTAGATCTTTCCTCATCATCAAGAATCATAGGGTCTATCGATTTAGTCTTCTCAGGGGTAGAAGGAAACTAAACCACATCATCTTTCTTTTCTTTTTCTTCTGCCTATACAACAATAGGAGAAGGTGTTAGCTCTCAGAAGATAACAATTCTACTATACAACACTTTTTTAGCCACAGGATCCCAAAGCTTGTATCCTTTCACACTGACACCATAGCCAGTGAAGATAAATTTGACTACCTTGTTCTCCAATTTTGACCTCTTCTCCTTAGGCACATGTACATATGCCTCACAACCAAAAACACGAAGATGTCTCAATGATGGATTTTTACTAGACCACACCTCCATGGGTGTCTTATCAATGAGCGCTAAGGTAGGAGATCTATTAATCTGATAGCAAGTAGTGGCTATAGCTTTAGCCCAAAACTTTTGTTCGAGGCTTGCACCACTAAGCATACTCCTAGCCCTCTCCATCAATGTTCTGTTCATTCTCTCTCCAACTCCATTTTGTTGTAGGGTGTAAGGAGTTTTCTTATGTCTTTCAATCCCATGTTCTTTATATAACTTGTCATACTCTGTAGAACAGAACTCACCACCATTATTAGTTCTCAGACATTTAATCTTCTTACCAGTTTGATTCTCAATAAAATCTTTGAACTCTTTGAACTGACTAAAGACATCAGATTTGCTTTTGAGAAAATAAACCCATGTCCTTCTACTATAGTCATCAATGAATGAAACAAAATATATAGATTTAGAGATTGAAGGAACATTTACAGGACCAAACACATCAGAATGAATAAGATCCAACACATGAGAAGACTTATGAGAACTCGAGTAAAACTAAACACAATTTTGTTTTAGATATATACAATGTATGCAAAAGTCAAACTCAAGATTACAATCATTTAACCCCTCAATGAGATTTTTATTGTTCAGGGCTCTAAGACCCTTCTCAGCAATGTGGCCAATTCTATTATGCCATAACATTGTCTTCTCAGCACGAAGCTTAACTTCCAAAGCATGAGTACCCTTAGGTACGCAAAATGCATTACCATCAGAATTTGATACAATAGATCTTTTGTCTGTGCATTTCGATGGTGGGGATGAAGTGATTAAATCTCTTTTCTTCAAAACAAAAGCACTATTACACTAAGTAGTGCATGCATCTAGCTGAAATAGAGTACCTCTCTGACTACCCTTCACAAGCACCATAGCACCTCTTGTCATCTTGCATCCACCTTTCAAGAAGCCAACCAACACACTTACATCATTCAATTTACTTACAGAAAGTAGGTTTTGTGCCAAGCCTAGGATGTGCATAACCCCAGAGATCCCCTTCACTTGTCCATCAGGGAATTAGATTGTGACTCTTCCATGACCAACTATCTTCATATGAGAGTCATCACCTAGGTACACTCTTCCACCATCAAACACTTCATACTTTGTAAACCAGTCTCAATGTGTGGTCATGTGGAAAGAAGCACCAGAATCAATCAACCACACATCATCTAATGCATGGGTGGAAAGACTGTGATGAAAGCATCACCATCATCTTGTGACTTGTTAGAATCTAAATCTGAGGGATTCTTCTTCTTTTTTTTTCCTTCTTTGCACTTCTTTCAGAAATGCCCAAATTTTCCATAGTTCCAACAAAGAGCCTTGGACTTTCTAGGAGGTTTGGATCTCCCACAAGATTTAGATCTACCCTTATCATCTTTCTTGTCCTTCTTTTTCTTCTCTTTCTTCTTGGGTCTTCCATGAACTGCAATAGCTTCTTTGGTCAATTTAGAAGACTTTCTCCACATTTCTTTAGATAACAGTGAAGACACCACATCAGCCATTTTGAAAGTGGATGTGGTATTCCCAATGGCCATAACAAGATGATCCCACAAGTCTTACAAAGAACAAAGAAGGTTCATGAAATGATCCTCCTCCTCCATCGTCACACCAATGGATGTCAACTATGCAACTAGCATGTTAAAAGCATTCAGGTGGTCTACAATGGATCCTCCATCCTCAATTCTCAAAGAATAAAGCTTCTTCCTTAGAAATAACTTGTTCACCAAGGATTTAGCTTGATAAACATCTCCAAGCTTCTTCCATAGGTCTTTCCTGGTCTTCTCTTCATGGACATTTAGTAAGATAGAATCATCCAAACAGAGTCTCACAAGACCCTTAGCCTTCTGACCCTTGAGATCCCAATCATCTTGGGACATTCCCACTAGTTTTACACTAGAAATTGCTTCCAATAGGTCTATATCAATAAGCATGTCTTACATTTTAAGCTTCCACAACTCAAAATTGTTGCCATTAAACTTTTCCACCTCTACTCTTCCTTATGTTCTTGCCATCTCCTTCCTACAACAAGATTATAGAATAATCTGCATAGACTCCCACTCAAACTAAGATCAACTCAAAAAACCCCTACCCAACAACTAGGAACAAAGGTGATCAAGCTCTGATACCAATTGAAAGGAGGCAAGGTATGCAGAACACACTTCCTACACTGATCTATTGAGGAAAGTAGTATACAAATTCATTTAAATCTTTATAGTACTAGCAATATGAAACATATATTAGAGATATTACAACAACAAACACAAACACAAAAGAGAATGACACAAGATGTGTCATGGGGAAAACCTTTTTAGGTAAAAACCCCCACACTCTAAAACTTGTAAAATGTATTAGCTGAAACAATAACAGTTTACAATACACTTGGAATACAAGTTCTTCCAAGAGTCTTCAAATGTCATTTCTAGAGTGATTCCAGTAGCATAAGAGTACCTGTATAAACACTATGCAACTACAACTCCAAAACTCTACATTTTATAGAGATACAAGGCAAATTCTAGAAGCATCTTGGGATAGGCATCCACCTCAGCCATATGGCCATTTTACCACATCAAAGGACACTTGTCCAAGCTAGAAATACACCTCATAACATGGCAGATTTTACTTTCCAAGATAGAGCACTCCACTGCTAAAAATAGACAATGACGAATGTTCTTACGCATCTTACAACTATCATAAATTTTTGCAACATGATAATATTGCATGTTGTAAAATAATCGGTCAAACAAGACTAAATATAGCATATTCCTCTTACAACATGTCATAGCCCAACTTAGGTGCCCAAAGATGCCTTTCCCTCATGCAAAGATACTTAATGACACTTATCACCACTTGTCATAGGAATCTCCAAACATGGCTCTTACGTGTCATAGATTCTTTCATATGGAATATTGCCTTCCACATACCACAAGATGCTGACATGTGGCATATTAGTGCCACCTCAAATGGGACACCCAAATCCATGTAGGTTTGACTTGACCATTCAAGTCACATTCCAAGTACGATGACATGTTAGCATGCCACCTCAACTAAGTGACCAAACTGAATGTGCAAGTAATTACAACATTAGGCAATACATAAATATACAAATAAATAAATAATGCTAAGAATTTGCAAAGGTTGAGACACCTTAATTCCCAATAGTATTAATTTTTCTATTTATCAATAATACTCTTTTTGTTGTAATGAATTGGCCCCGTTGACATTTAATTCAGTCGTTGCCTTTATTTTGGCCTGCTCCATAAAACCATCTCTAAAGTGTTCTTGGCAGACTGTTTAATCCATTATCTACCCATTTGTAAGTCCTTATTTGGCCTGTTTTTCTTTTTCAATGGCCTCTTGCTAAGATTTTTCAACCATAGAATAAATATCATTGGCCTGTTAACTTCTTAATTGACCTGTGTAATAAACAAGCTTAGTGTTGTCTTGCTATTTTCTTACTTTATTCTTTTCTTGTCACAGTTTACTACTACTTTATGTAGTGTTTAGATGGTTTTTGTTGCTATAGCAAACCCTGGAACTGCCTATATTTTAATCCCTATCACAACAAGTTTAATGTATTTCTATCGATGTAGTTATCTTAAGTTCCTGTCATAGAAGACCTTTCTTTAATGTACCAATTTACCCTCTTACTATAGCTAGAATAGTCCCTATTGCAGTTTGTTTCATTCCTATTGCAAGTCAGATGGTTTTTGTTGCAGTAGTTTATATTGTTTCTATAGCAGAACTAAATTGTATTCTTGCAAGAAATTTGATTAATTCCTATAAATAGACAGTAGGGTCTTGCAGCAGAGTTAGGGTATATTTAATCATATTTTATCCCTATCATTGACTATTTTATTTCCTATCACATATTA
Organism: Cunninghamia lanceolata; assembly: GCA_027924645.1. Classification (NCBI taxonomy): domain Eukaryota; kingdom Viridiplantae; phylum Streptophyta; class Pinopsida; order Cupressales; family Cupressaceae; genus Cunninghamia; species Cunninghamia lanceolata. Next base: position 45,235,821 of record BSBN01000254.1, on the reverse strand, counting down.
CTATAACCTCTAGCTGGAATTTGTTCCTGTAGCTTGTTTTACTATGCTCTTGTAGCAAAATTTTCTACTTTTCTGTAGCACTAAACCTAAATTCCTGTAGCAGACAATAAGGTTCTCCAATAATATTTAGGATATATTTGATCAACTTTCTTCTTAATCCTTTAATTTTAATGATGTTCTTTTAGCAATCTTGAACTTGTTACAAAGTTGTATCTTTTTTTAAATCCTTGTTAGGACTGTAATTGAGTGGAACTATAAGCCTACTTGTGGTTAGGCAAATCTAGAATTATTTATTTTATTTTATTTTTAGGAAATTATGAATGAATAACTGGATAAAGATTATAACTAGTTTTATACTGATCTATGTATATCTTGAAATGATAAAATGTACCTCCTTATTAGAAATATTACTTGAAATGAAATTGATTGAGTAAAAGTAAAGAATGTATAGTTGTATCTAGGCAAAAGTATGTGATAAATGATCTAGACACAAGATTCTTTTGAGGTAATTAAGAATAGAATGAGTTATCTTTAGTTTATGTCTTATTTATGTATCTTGAGTAGAGATATGCTTAATCTTTTTCATTAGAATTATTTTCTTGAAAGTGAATTCATTTGATTGTGCAAAAGAAAAGAATTAGTTTTCTCAGAAAGAAAGTAGTTTATCTTTTATGTGCGATTGTGGTTACTTCTCAGGCTAGGATGCTGAATGTGGGCAAACGGATATGGATTTTCCTTGTTTTAGGATTTGACCTTAACTATTTTAAATGCTTGGGCCAAGGTGGGAATTCATTGAAATAGATGAATATTTGTCTAGCAAAACTTTATGTATATATATCTCTACCACATCCTATTGTGAAACATTTGCACATCATCATTTAGATTTGCATTTAGACTTCAAGTTGCATCGGGTGTTCCCTCCTTCTAGTTGTTTCCAAGTTTCTATATGTTTCATGTAGGGTTGGGTTTCCTTCGTGTCATGAAGGGACCTAGGAAAGTGTAATTGCTTCATGGTTGGCAGAAAAGTACCTGAGCCTTGTTCCCATTTGTCGGCTTGTAGATCACCATATGGGTTAGTGGCGGCTAGAGAGAGTGATATGATTTATTATTCATTACTTTTACTTGATTATTGTACCTTATTATTATTTGATATGACTTACGATAGGAGAGCCTAAGATGAATATTGTATATTATGAATATTGTGCTAACTTGGATATAGCTCATGCTTTTGAAAGATGTACTAACATTATTGATGATATATATATAAGATTTATTATTTTTTGGGGGTTAATGTAAATAAGTGGATTATTAACTTTAGTAACTATTGTTATGGAATGTGTACTTTACATTTGGTATCATAGCACGGTCCCAACATTGGGAGATCTAGGGTGTGTGTTTCTCAGTTTGTTCAAGCATGTTGGGTCCTTATGTGTTGGTATGCAGATAGTAGGATGTGCCTTCTTTTGTTATGTCTTCCTTGCATATGTGTAGTAAGGAATACATTGTTTTAGAGTTAGATAGACCCTAGTGGTTTTTAAGAAGTTGCTTATGTGTGTTTTCCTTCTTGATGTCTTGAATGCTTGGTGTGAACCCTTGCAATGTGTGTGAGTGCTTGAATGACCTTTCTAGGATCATGTTCATGCTTGTGTGACCACTTTTGATATTGGAGTTATGAGAACCTTGTGTGAAAGAAAATACTATGTTCTTGAGTGTGATTGAACTTAATTTACTCTTCTAAGAGTTATGTATCAGTATGTGAAAGAGGATGTTTGATCATATGCTTGTCATATTTTAATAATTGCCTCTGCCTAGTGAATGGTAAATGCTTTCTTCAAATGCATATTGCATTGTCTTATAGAGAGCATGTCCCTGAGTATGGATTCATTATGTGGTTATAAGAGAGATAGTATTGCATTGCATTGCTAGATAGATCATTTAGGGTAATGACTTATGTTCCTAGATTGCATTCTTTCCTAGGATTCATGTGGGAACCTAGGTGTATTTATTGCATTACATTGTTTAACGTAAATAGGAAAAAGGGTTGTGAAAAAGGGTCATTTGCATAGTCCTTGTGATGTTGAGGTGTTAGAATCTTGAGTGAATTATCAAAACTTGTATCTTGTGACTTTGGGTTTTGATTTCTTGTTGCTTAGTATACATTTATTATGTTTGTTGTCATGTTGTGAAGAAATTTATTCCTCATGTGAATGTTGCATTAATGCATTATCCATATGCTTGGTGAATCCTTGTTTGGTGATAAATGTTAATTTCTTCTTGTTGGAAAGATTGTTGTGTTGAGATATATTGGTTGTGAACCTGATTTCATCCTAGCTTAATTTTGGTTGTTGGATAGTTGCTAGTGTATGTCAGTGTGTCCTTGCATGGTGTTTATGATTCCCTTGAACAGGATGGAACTTTTACAACTTGAGTGATGTATGTGTGGTTAAGTAGAAATTATCATATGTTATAGAAGTATTTGGAGTCTTATAGGACTCGTATGTTTGGTATGATTGAGTATCTTCTCTTACTTGCCTCAGCTTGGGATCCATGCATAGTGTAGCATCATACTCCTTCTCTAGTAGCTAGAATTAGTCACATAGTTCATGTAATGTAGAACTTCTGAATTTTTATATTTTATTCATTTGACTTTGGTAATTTCTCTAAATATTGTAGGGACCAACATTGAAATTTTATTCTTATTTATGAAAAAGTATTGGCATCAAAATTTGATATTTACTTATCTTGTGACCTTGATGGTCATGTTCAATTTACTTTTGAAATTGCATGCATTTTATGCCTTATTGTTGGAATTGACTTTTTCTTTTCTTCTAAATTTATTTATTTATTTATATTGGTGGCTATGCTAGAGTGTTTTAAACTGTTGGTCATGTATCATGTTTATCTTCTCTGTCATGTCCTTGATGGAGCTCTAATGGATTGTATAAGGGAGTAGAATGCAGAGAATATACTAATTCTTGGAGTGTGTGTTACTAGAGCTTTGGTAGATTGAATTCATTAATTATTGTTATATGCAATGAACATAGTTTGAAGTGTTGAGGAAGTTTTGAAATGGATTTTGTGTCATTATGGATCACTTGATGTGAGTTAAATTTTGCATGAAACTAATTTTGTTTATGTGAATAAGATGTAGACAATTCGTTTCAATTAATCATGCTTTTAGTAAATGCACTGTATGATGTTGTGTCTTTGACACAAAAACCATGTTAGTAGATAACATGAGAGTGTTGTGTCCTTTGTATGTGAGTTTCATAGCTATACTCATGTTTTGACATAGAGTGGAGTGAGATGAAGCCTTAGTTAGTGCATGAGAATGTAATGTATGTATTTATAGTAATATAGTTGTCTTATTACTTTTGTTGAGTTTTCAACCTTGGGAATTTGGCTGCTTTAGAAGTTTCTCCTTGGTTGTCAGAGGTTTCCTAGCTTGATGTTGGAAGGGATGCAATTCTTGTGTGATGAAGATGTTTTTCTTTGTATTCCATTTTATGGATACTTGGTGTTAGGCCACAAGAAAGCTATGTGTTGCCTAATCGATCATGAACTCGTGATCATGTTATATTGACTAACCTTTTTTTATCTAGCTTAGTTAAGAGTTGAAGAGGTATAGTGAGTATCCTTGCACCATTTTACTGAGTTGTGGCTGCCTTAGATGTGCCCTAGTAAGTAACAAGTTGCTAAGCCTTACTTGATGGAAGTGCTTATGTCGTTAGAAGACATGATTAGATTCTTCCCTCTAAGAGCATGTTTAGTTGAAACTACTTTGGGAGTATAGAGCTAGAGTGTTTGAGAAACCCTCTCTTTTAGGAGTAGAATGTGAGGAAGTGCCTCATGTAGGGAAACCATGTATAGAGTTGAGGTATGCTTTCCATCAAGATAGAGGTGCGGTACTGATGCCTATAACCTTTTTGAGTTAACTTTTCATGAACCTTGATTTCTTCTGTTGTGCGTAGTGCCCGAGGAAGGAATGTTCAGAGTACTCTTTTGTTTGTAATTCTCCTTGCGAGTGGTAGTCTTGTGAATTCATTTAGACTTAATTGATAGATTGAGAGGTTATCCTAGAATAGTTGTGGTCCTGAGTTTTGTGGACTAGACTTTCTTATAGTCTATTGCACCTTTTGGCTAGAACATCTTTTCATTGTAGTAGCAGTTGAAAGGAGGAGTGGTGTATTCTTAGAGGAGTTGTATGCATGATGGTTGGTTTTTGACCCAGTAGGTGCACCTTTGTGGATTTGTTTTGTTGTTTGAGATCTCAGCCTAGTGTCAATTTGAAGGACAAATCTTTTGATATTATTGTTGTCTCTCAGATTTACACCCTTTGCTGTAGTTGGAAAACTTTAGCAATCTAGAGAAACATGGGAAATATCTCAAAGTGTGGGACCTTGCAAATTGAGATCATACCTCCGAAGAAGACCAACTTCCTCTTAATAAGCCTAATGCTTAGAAAAATGCATCTAAACCTAGTGCTAATGCTTATGGGGAAAAGGGTTAGAAGGAATGCTGAAATGAAATAAGTGATTATGATTCCCTTTTCCCCTTAAGCATTAGCACTAGGTTTAGATGCATTTTTCTAAGCATTAGGCTTATTAAGAGGAATTTGGCCTTCTCCGAAGGTATGATCTCAATTCGCAAGGTCCCACACTTTGAGATATTTCCCATGTTTCTCTAGATTGCTAAAGTTTTCCAACTACAGCAAAGGGTGTAAATCTGAGAGACAACAATAATATCAAAAGATTTGTCCTTCGAACTGACACTAGGCTGAGATCTCAAACAACAAAACAAATCCCCAAAGGTGCACCTACTGGGTCAAAAACCAACCATCATGCATACAACTCCTGTAAGAATACACCACTCCTTTCAACTGCTACTACAATGAAAAGATGTTCTAGCCAAAAGGTGCAATAGACTATAAAGTCTAGTCCACAAAACTCAGCACCACAACTATTCTAGGATAACCTCTCAATCTATTAATTAAGTCTAAATGAATTCACAAGACTACCACTTGCAAGGAGAATTACAAACAAAAGAGTACTCTCAACATTCCTTCCTCAGGCAGTATGCAAAATAGAAGAAATCAAGGTTCATGAAAAGTTAACTCAAAAAGGTTATAGGCATCAGTACCGCACCTCTATCTTGATGGAAAGCATACCTCAACTCTATACATGGTTTCCCAACATGAGGTACTTCCTCACATTCTACTACTAAAAGAGAGAGTTTCTCTAACACTCTAGCTCTATACTCCCAAAGTAGTTTCAACCAAACATGCTCTTAGAGGGAAGAATCTAATCATGTCTTCTAATGACATAAGCACTTCCATCAAGTAAGGCTTAGCAACTTGTTACTTACTAGGGCACATCTAAGGCAGCCACAACTCAGTAAAATGGTGCAAGGATACTCACTACACCTCTTCAACTCTTAACTAAGCTAGATAAAAAAAGGTTAGTCAATATAACATGATCACGAGTTCATGATCGATTAGGCAACACATAGCTTTCTTGTGGCCTAACACCAAGTATCCATAAAATGGAATACAAAGGACAACATCTTCATCACACAAGAATTGTATCCCTTCCAACATCAAGCTAGGAAACCTCTGACAACTAAGGAGAAACTTCTAAAGCAACCAAATTCCCAAGGTTGAAAACTCAACAAAAGTAATAAGACAACTATATTACTATAAATATATACATTACATTCTCATGCACTAACTAAGGCTTCATCTCACTCCACTCTATGTCAAAACATGAGTATAGCTATGAAACTCACATACAAAGGACACAACACTCTCATGTTATCTACTAACATGGTTTTTGTGTCAAAGACACAACATCATACAGTGCATTTACTAAAAGCATGATTAATTGAAACGAATTGTCTACATCTTATTCACATAAACAAAATTAGTTTCATGCAAAATTTAACTCACATCAAGTGATCCATAATGACACAAAATCCATTTCAAAACTTCCTCAACACTTCAAACTATGTTCATTGCATATAACAATAATTAATGAATTCAATCTACCAAAGCTCTAGTAACACACACTCCAAGAATTAGTATATTCTCTGCATTCTACTCCCTTATACAATCCATTAGAGCTCCATCAAGGACATGACAGAGAAGATAAACATGATACATGACCAACAGTTTAAAACACTCTAGCATAGCCACCAATATAAATAAATAAATAAATTCAGAAGAAAAGAAAAAGTCAATTCCAACAATAAGGCATAAAATGCATGCAATTTCAAAAGTAAATTGAACATGACCATCAAGGTCACAAGATAAGTAAATATCAAATTTTGATGCCTATACTTTTTCATAAATAAGAATAAAATTTCAATGTTGGTCCTTACAATATTTAGAGAAATTACCAAAGTCAAATGAATAAAATATAAAAATTTAGAAGTTCTACATTACATGAACTATGTGACTAATTCTAGCTACTAGAGAAAGAGTATGATGCTACACTATGCCTGGATCCCAAGCTGAGGCGAGTAAGAGAAGATACTCAATCATACCAAACATACGAGTCCTATAAGACTCCAAATACTTCTATAACATATGATAATTTCTACTTAACCACACATACATCACTCAAGTTGTCCAACAATAAAAGTTCCATCCTATTCAAGGGAATCATAAACACCATGCAAGGACACACTGACATACACTAGCAACTATCCAACAACCAAAATTAAGCTAGGATGAAATCAGGTTCACAACCAATATATCTCAACACAACAATCTTTCCAACAAGAAGAAATTAACATTTATCACCAAACAAGGATTCACCAAGCATATGGATAATGCTTTAATGCAACATTCACGTGAGGACAAATTTCTTCACAACATGACAACAAACATAATAAATGTATACTAAGCAACAAGAAATCAAAACCCAAAGTCACAAGATACAAGTTTTGATAATTCACTCAAGATTCTAACACCTCAACATCACAAGGACTATGCAAATGACCCTTTTTCACAACCCTTTTTCCTATTTACCTTAAACAATGTAATGCAATAAATAAACCTAGGTTCCCACATGAATCCTAGGAAAGAATGCAATCTAGGAACATAAGTCATTACCCTAAATGATCTATCTAGCAATGCAATGCAATACTATCTCTCTTATATCCACATAATGAATCCATACTCAGGGACATGCTCTCTATAAGACAATGCAATATGCATTTGAAGAAAGCATTTACCATTCACTAGGCAGAGGCAATTATTAAAATATGACAAGCACATGATCAAACATCCTCTTTCACATACTGATACATAACTCTTAAAAGAGTAAATTAAGTTCAATCACACTCAAGAACATAGTATTTTCTTTCACACAAGGTTCTCATAACTCTGCTATCAAAAGTGGTCACACAAGCATGAACATGATCCTAGAAAGGTTATTCAAGCACTCACACACATTGCAAGGGTTCACACCAAGCATTCAAGACATCAAGAAGGAAAACACACATAAGTAACTTCTTAAAAACCACTAGGGTCTATCTAACTCTAAAACAATGTATTCCTTACTACACATATGCAAGGAAGACATAACAAAAGAAGGCACATCCTACTATCTGCATACCAACACACAAGGACCCAACATGCTTGAACAAATTGAGAAACACACACCCTAGATCTCCCAATGTTGGGACCGTGCTATGATACCAAATGTAAAGTACACATTCCATAACAACAGTTACTAAAGTTAATAATCCACTTATTTACATTAACCCCTAAAAAATAATAAATCTTATATATATATCATCAATAATGTCAGTACATCTTTCAAAAGCACATGCTATATCCAAGTTAGCACAATATTCATAATATACAATATTCATCTTAGGATCTCCTATCGTAAGTCATATCAAATAATAATAAGGTACAATAATCAAGTAAAAGTAATGAATAATAAATCAAATCACTCTGTCTAGCCGCCACTAACCCATATGGTGATCTACAAGCCGACAAATGGGAACAAGGCTCAGGTACTTTTTTGCCAACCACGAAGCAATTACACTTCCCCAGGTCCCTTCATGACACGAAGGAAACCCAACCCTACATGAAACATATAGAAACTTGGAAACAACTAGAAGGAGGGAACACCCGATGCAACTTGAAGTCTAAATGCAAATCTAAATGATGATGTGCAAATGTTTCACAATAGGATGTGGTAGAGATATATATACATAAAGTTTTGCTAGACAAATATTCATCTATTTCAATGAATTCCCACCTTGGCCCAAGCATTCAAAATAGTTAAGGTCAAATCCTAAAACAAGGAAAATCCATATCCGTTTGCCCACATTCAGCATCCTAGCCTGAGAAGTAACCACAATTGCACATAAAAGATAAACTACTTTATTTCTGAGAAAACTAATTCTTTTCTTTTGCACAATCAAATGAATTCACTTTCAAGAAAATAATTCTAATAAAAAAGATTAAGCATATCTCTACTCAAGATACAAAATAAGACATAAACTAAAGATAACTTAACTCATTCTATTCTTAATTACCTCAAAAGAATCTTGTGTCTAGATCATTTATCACATACTTTTGCCTAGATACAACTATACATTCTTTACTTTTGCTCAATCAATTTCATTTCAAGTAATATTTCTAATAAGGAGCTACATTTTATCATTTCAAGATATACATAGATCAGTATAAAACTAGTTATAATCTTTATCCAATTATTCATTCATAATTTCCCAAAAATAAAATAAAATAAATAAATCTAGATTTGCCTAACCACAAGTAGGCTTATAGTTCCACTCAATTACAGTCCTAACCAGGATTTAAAAAAAGATACAACTTTGTAGAAAGTTCAAGATTGCTAAAAGAACATCATTAAAATTAAAGGATTAAGAAGAAAGTTGATCAAATATATCCTAAATATTATATGAGAACCCTATTGTCTACTACAGGAATTCAGGTTTAGTGCTACAGGAAAGCAGAAAATTTTTCTACAAGAACATAGTAAAACAAGCTACAGGAACAAATTCCAGTTATAGTAATATATGATAGGAAATAAAATAGTCAATGATAGGGATAAAATATGATTAAATATACCCTAACTCTGCTACAAGACCCTACTGTCTATTTATAGGAATTAATCAAATTTGTTGCAAGAATACAATTTAGTTCTGCTACAGAAACAATATAAACTACTGCAACAAAAACCACCTGACTTGCAATAGGAATGAAACAAACTGCAATAGGGACTATTCTAGCTATAGTAAGAGGGTAAATTGGTACATTAAAGAAAGGTCTTCTATGACAGGAACTTAAGATAACTACATCGATAGAAATACATTAAACTTGTTATGATAGGGATTAAAATATAGGCAATTCCAGGGTTTGCTATAGCAACAAAAACCATCTAAACACTACATAAAGTAGTAGTAAACTGTGACAAGAAAAGAATAAAGTAAGAAAATAGCAAGACAACACTAAGCTTGTTTATTACACAGGTTGATTAAGAAGTTAACAGGCCAATGATATTTATTCTATGGTCGAAAAATCTTAGCAAGAGGCCATTGAGAAAGAAAACCATGCCAAATAAGGACTTATTAAAGGTAGATAATGGATTAGATAGTCTACCAAGAACACTTCAGTGATGGTTTTATGGAGCAGGCCAAAATAAAGGCAACGACTGAATTAAATCTCAACGGGGCCAATTCATTACAAAAAAAAAGAGTATTATTGATAAATAGAACAATTAATACTGTTGGGAATTAAGGTGTCTCAACCTTTGCAAATTCCTAGCATTATTTATTTATTTGTATATTTATTTATTGCCTAATGTTGTAATTACTTGCACATTCAGTTTGGTCACTTAGTTGAGGTGGCACGCTAACATGTCATCTTACTTGGAATGTGACTTGAATGGTCAAGTCAAACCTACATGGATTTGGGTGTCCCATTTGAGGTGGCACTAATAGTCTACATGTCAGCATCTTGTGGTATGTGGAAGGTGAAATTCCATATGAAAGAAACTATGACACGTAAGAGCCAAGTTTGGAGATTCCTATGACAAGTGGTGACAAGTGTTGTTGAGTATCTTTGCATGAGGGAAAGGTATCTTTGGGCACCCAAGTTGGGCTATGACATGTTGTAAGAGGAAAATGCTATATTTAGTCTTGTTTGACCGATTCTCTTACAACATGCAAGATTGTCATGTTGTAAAAATTTATGATAGTTGTAAGATGCATAAGAACATTCGTCATTGTCTATTTTTAGCAGTGGAGTGCTCTATCTTGGAAAGTCAATTTTTTCATGTTATGAGGTGTATTTCTAGCTTGGACAAGTGTCCTTTGATGCGGTAAAACTGCCATATGGCCAAGGTGGACGCCTAATTCAAGATGCTTCTAGAATTTACCTTGTATCTCTATAAAATGTAGAGTTTTGGAGTTGTAGTTGCATAGTGTTTTTACAGGTACTCTTATGTTGCTGGAATCACTCTAGAAATGACATTTGAAGACTCTCGGAAGAACTTGTATTCCAAGTGTATTGTAAACTACTATTGTTTTAGCTAATACATTTTACAAGTTTTAGAGTGTGGGGGTTTTTACCTAAAAAGGTTTTCCCCATGACACATCTTGTGTCATTCTCTTTTGTGTTTGTGTTGTTGTTGTAATATCTCTAATATATGTTTTATATTGCTGCAACTATAAAGATTTAAATGAATTTGTATACTACTTTCCTCAATAGATCGGTGTAGGAAGTGTGTTCTGCATACCTTGCCTCCTTTCAATTGGTATCAGAGCTTGATCACCTTTGTTCCTAGTTGATGGGTAGGGGTTTTTTGAGCTGATCTTAGTTTGAGTGGGAGTCTATGCAGAGTATTCTATAATCTTGTTGCAGGAAGGAGATGGCAAGAATATCAGGAAGAGTAGAGGTGGAAAAGTTTAATGGCAACAATTTTGAGTTGTGGAAGCTTAAAATGTAAGGCATGCTTATTGATACAGACCTATTGGAAGCAATTTCTGGTGTAAAACTAGTGGCAATGTCTCAAGATGATTGGGATCTCAAGGATCAGAAGGCTAAGGGTCTTATGAGACTTTGTTTGGACGATGCTATCTTGCTAAATGTCCATGAAGAGAAGACTGAGAAAGACCTATAGAAGAAGCTTGGAGATGTTTATTAGGCTAAATCCTTGGTGAACAAGTTATTTCTAAGGAAGAAGCTTTATTCTTTGAGAATTGAGGAAGGAGGATCCATTATAGATCACCTGAATGCTTTTAACATGCTAGTTGCACAGTTGACATCCGTTGGTGTAACGATGGAGGAGGAGGATCGTTGCATGAACCTTCTTTGTTCTTTGAAAAACTTGTGGGATCATCTTGTTATGGCCATTGGGAGTACCACATCCACTTTCAAAATGGCTGATGTGGTGTCTTCACTGTTATCTGAAGAAATGTGGAGAAAGTCTTCTAAATCGGCCAAAGAAGCTATTGCGGTTCATGGAAGACCCAAGGAGAAAGGGAAGAAAAAGAAGGACAAGAAAGATGATAAGGGCAGATCCAAATCCCGTGGGAGATCCAAACCTCCTGGAAAGTCCAAGGCTCTTTGTTGGAACTATGGAAAATCTGGGCATTTCTGAAAGGAGTGCAAAGAAGGAAAAAAAAGAAGAATCCCTCAGATTTAGATTCTGACAAGTCACAAGATGATGGTGATGCTTTCATCACAGTCTTGACCACCCATGCATTAGATGATGTGTGGTTGATTGATTCTGGTGCTTCTTTCCACATGACCTCACATTGAGACTGGTTTACAAAGTTTGAAGTGTTTGATGGTGGAAGAGTGTACCTAGGTGATGACTCTCATATGAAGATAGTTGGCCATGGAAGAGTCCCAATCTAATTCCCCGATGGATGAGTGAAGGGCATCTCTTGGGTTATGCACAACTCAGGCTTGGCACAAAACCTACTTTCTGTAAGTAAATTGAATGATGTAAGTGTGCTGGTTGTCTTCTTGAAAGGTAGATGCAAGATGACAAGAGGTGCTATGGTGCTTGTGAAGGGTAGTCAGAGAGGTACTCTATTTCAGTTCTTGCATGTACTACTTAGTGTAATAGTACTATTGTTTTGAAGAAAAGAGATTTACTAACTTCATCCCCACCATCAGAATGCACAGAGAAGATATCTATTGTATCAAATTCTGATGGTAGTGCATTTTACTTACCTAAGGGTACTCATGCTTTGGAAGTTAAGCTTCCTGCTGAGAAGACAATGTTATGGCATAATAGAATTGGCCACATTGTTGAGAAGGGTTTTAGAGCCCTGAACAATAAAAACCTCGTTGAGGGGTTAAATGATTGTAATCTTGAGTTTAACTTTTTCAAACATTGTATATATCAAAAACAAAACTGTGTTTAGTTTTACTCGAGTTCTCATAAGTCTTCTCATGTATTGGATCTTATTCATTCTGATGTGTTTGGTCCTGTAAATGTTCCTTCGATCTCTAAATATATATATTTTGTTTCATTCATTGATGACTATAGTAGAAGGACATGGGTTTATTTTCTCAGAAGCAAATCTGATTTCTTTAGTCAGTTCAAAGAGTTCAAAGATTTTATTGAGAATTAGACTGGTAAGAAGATTAAGTGTCTAAGAACTAATAACAGTGGTGAGTTCTGTTCTATAGAGTTCAACAAGTTATATAAAGAACATGGGATTTAAAGACATAAGAATACTCCTTACACCCTGCAGCAAAATGGACTTGGAGAGAGGATGAACAGAACATTGATGGAGAGGGCTAGGAGTATGCTTAGTGGTGTAAGCCTCGAACAAAAGTTTTGGGCTAAAGTTATAGCCACTACTTGCTATCAGATTAATAGATATCTTACCTTAGCACTCATTGATAACACACCCATGGAGGTGTGGTCTAGTAAAAAGCTATCATTGAGACATCTTCGCATTTTTGGTTGTGAGTGATGCAGAGACATCCACACTAAAACCTTGACATACAGCATGTATGTCTACAACGCATCATCATCATCATATTTTCTGTTAACATAGTCAGCATCATCATATTTTCTCTTGCCGACCGATATCCTCCTGCAGACAAACCTTTGCCCTCTCGCCTGTCAGCAGCATCATCATATTCAGCAAGCGCAAACATCCTCCTGATGTTCACTGTTCATCTTACCACCAACCTCTATCTACAGCATCATGATGTTCGACATCATCTTCATCAGCAGGATATAAAATATCTAGTTCCCTCCATATATCCTGATGACGACACTTCACGCACCTTTCCTTCGATGCTTACGTCACCCTGATCCACTTAACTCCTTGATGCCTTATGCCGATACCAAAACACTTAGGGTCAGCAGGATAAACCTTTATCGGGTGATATTTTGGAATGTCCTGATGATGATTATCCTGATGACGATGATGTCATATGCAGTTCCTTCAATATCCTGCTGTCGGCCAAACTTAACATTATCGGCCCGCGATGATTTTATCAACCCGATCGACTAACTTATGCCAATATACTCTTCCTCAGCAACACCTGATGATGATCACCCCAAAACACATTCACCTTATGCAAATGATTGCATCATACTCACCTCCATCTACTCGGATGACGCCCGAAGTAACTGCAGGATATACACAGAAATATCTTGATGATGCCGTTGTGACGAATTTCCATCCTTAGCAAATTTTGATCCGCCGAACCTCCTGAGGTGACCTGATCTGCTTCCCGGACAACTTTCCAGACTCTAACGACCAGCACGACCTAGCACATGCCCATGCTAGGGTTCTTAGCACATCTCGACTGTGATCCTGCAAACCTGCATGCGAACAAACAGAAAATGCAAACTAGCCCTAAACTATGGTACATAGCCATTCCACCGATTCGACGAATCAACCGGTGGAATGGATCAGTGAATCCATGCAACCACCAGAACAGCAAATCGATCACACAATGGAATCCAAACAGAAAATTGACACAAACAGGATCTCTTTATTGATTTCAAAAGATGCAAATACAGTACTCTGTCTCACTCTACAATCTAACTCCTCAATCTGTATCTATATCTAAAACCAACCGATCCTAATACATAAATAGGATCTGCTTGCGAGTACTACCACTCGATTCCCAGCGGCTGGGAGGATCCAACTAAACTAACAAACTATACAGCTGTCATCAGCTGTCATAACAAACTACCTAAAAATAGAAAAGCACGGTCAACTTGGACCTTATTACATGCATTGGTCTTATAAGACCTTCTTGGAAACATTAACCAGACCTATAACAAACTAACTGCCTCATGGAGGCCAGCTGTTAGGTAGGTGCTCCTGCACCATACTCCCCAACAGAAAAGAACTCATGTCCCATGAGTTAGGTTGTGGAAGTCCTCCACCTTTACACTTTGCCTTTGCAGTGTCTTGACCTGTTCTAGCTTTGTCCTCTGCTGGCTCTCGGCTGCTCCAAGACTTCTGAACTGTAACTTGCTTTCTTGCAAGTGAACCCTCATGCCTGTCAATGTAGGCCCTTCTCACACATACCTTGTGTTTGTCAGGTTGTCTTACCAGAACCTCTATCTGAATACCTGGTTGAATAACCTTAGGAATTGCCTCTTGAACTTCTGCAATGCTCAATTCTGTCTTTCTTTCAACTTTTATAGGACAAACAATAGTCCCAACTATGACAACATCCTTGTCATTCCTCTCAACTGGTTGCTGTTTGCAAACCTGTTTCTGAACCTGCTGCTGACCTCTGTCAGTCAAAACTGAAACTGTCTTCAAACTGTTGTCCTTAACAACTCCTTTCCCTGCAATGTCCTCAACTGCCTTTATGCTTGCTCCTATAGGCATCTGCACAAATTCCTTCTTTCCCACTAAAATGATTTTTGCTGCCTTCTGTGCTGCAGTATCTTCCTGTAATGGCATCAACATAATAGTTTTCCCATCTTTCTTGATGGTGTAGGTATTAGCATACCCATCATACACTACTCTCCTATCAAATTGCCATGGCCTACCCAACAGTAGGTGACAACATTCCATGGGCAAAATGTCACACAAAACTCTATCATGATAGGCTCCAATCTGAAAATCAACGTATGCCTGTTCATATACAAAAAGTGATTGACTATCACTCACCCAAGATGCCTTGTAAGGGTTTTGATGTGGAATCCTTTCCAAATTTAGTTTATCCACCATTTCCTGAGATACCCTATTATCTGTGGAACCAGTATCAATGACAACCTTACATACTTTACCTTTGCTCTTGCATGTGGTCTTGAAAAGAGCTCTTCTTTGCATCATATCCTTTGATGTCTGCAAACTAGTTCTCCTTAGCATCAATGCTTCTCCCTCCTCAGGATATCCATAACTGTCAGGAGCTCTATCTCCTTGATAAGTGTTTGAACTTTGTACACATTCCTATACTTTCTCTTCTTACACAAGTTGTACTCTCTTGTCATTCGTTCTATCATTTCTGGATGATGAACCTTTGCTTTCTGGACATTTGAAAAATGGATGACCAAACTCACCACAGGTGTAACACTTTCCTGAAAATGTAGTAGAACCTCTACCACTTCCAAATCTGCCTCTATTACCTTTCCATCCACCTCTGAAATCAGACTGTCCCTATCCTTTACCAGTGTCTTCTTGACCCTCATTGGTTTGCCTTGTTGTAGGGGCTACTCCTCTTCCCCTCATATTGTTTCCTCTTCCTCTCATGGACTTATCTTGTCTCCTATTCATCTTTTCTTCAATCCTGATTGCCATTTGGTAACAATCCTCCACATTCTTAGGGTTAGCTAAAACTAACTCATCCTGTATGTTTAATCTCAAACCAGCCAAGTACCTAGCCACCTTTTCTACCTCATTCTCATGATGACCAGATCTCATACTCAATTTATAAAACTCCTCAGTATATGCCTTCACATCCATTTCCTTCTGTCTTAAAAATTGCAGCTTCTTAAACATCTAAATCTCATAATCCTTGGGCAAGAATTTACCTTTGATCCTTGCTACCATTTTATCCCATGAAGTGATCTTTGACTTTCCTTGTTTCCTTCTCTCGGATTGTACATAATCCCACCATACCAAAGCATGACCTCCTAACTTGGTCTTTGCAATCTTTACCTTCTGATCCTCAGCAACATCTTCACATTCAAAGTGATTATCAAGTGCAGCAATCCAATCCAGCAACTCATCTTCATTCAAACTTCCATTATACTTGGAAACATCAACCCTTACCTTAGGTTTATCACTCTGTACTGCCTTTAACAGTTTTGCAAATCTCTGGTCCTCAGTATCCAGTTCTTCAGCTACCTCTTCATACTCTTCAACAGTATCTTCATCTTCTTCAGACTCACTATCTTCCACTTCCCTCTTTTTGTTCTTTTCCAGGGCTACAAGCCTGGCTTGAAGTGCTTCAGCAAGCTCCTTCATCTTCCTCATCTCTTTGGCATGTTTTTCCTTCATCTCCTGCAACTCCCTTGCAGTGCCATTACCTTTCAGAGGCATTTTGTCAACCTCTCACTCCTCTACCTCTGTCCCTTCGGTGACAGAATCAACACACAACAGCCCAGACCTTTTGCTGAGCTCTGATACCACTATGATGCAGAGGTATCCAGACTAAAACCTTGACATACAGCATGTATGTCTACAACCCATCATCATCATCATATTTTCTGTTAACATAGTCAGCATCATCATATTTTCTCTTGCCGACCGATATCCTCCTGCAGACAAACCTTTGCCCTCTCGCCTGTCAGCAGCATCATCATATTCGGCAAGCGCAAACATCCTCCTGATGTTCACTGTTCGTCTTACCGCCAACCTCTATCTGCAGCATCATGATGTTTGACATCATCTTCATCAGCAGGATATAAAATATCCGGTTCCCTCCATATATCTTGATGACGACACTTCACGCACCTTTCCTTCGATGCTTACGTCACCCCGATCCACTTAACTCCTTGATGCCTTATGCCGATACCAAAACACTTAGGGTCAGCAGGATAAACCTTTATCGGGTGATATTTTGGAATGTCCTGATGATGATTATCCTGATGATGATGACGTCATATGCAGTTCCTTCAATATCCTGCTGTCGGCCAAACTTAACATTATCGGCCCGCGATGATTTTATCAACCCGATCGACTAACTTATGCCGATATACTCTTCCTCGGCAACACCTGATGATGATCACCTCGAAACGCATTCACCTTATGCAAACGATTGCATCATGCTCACCTCTATCTACTCAGATGACGCCCGAAGTAACTGCAGGATATACACAGAAATATCCTGATGATGCCATTGTGACGAATTTCCAACCTTAGCAAATTTCGATCCGCCAAACCTCCTGAGGTGACCCGATCTGCTTCTCGGACAACTTTCTAGACTCTAACGACCAGCACAACCTAGCACATGCCCATGCTAGGGTTCTCAGCACATCTCGACTGCGATCCTGCAAACCTGCATGCGAACAAACAGAAAATGCAAACTAGCCCTAAACTATGGTGCATAGCCATTCCACCGATTCGACGAATCAACCGGTGGAATGGATCAGCGAATCCATGCAACCACCAGAACAGCAAATCAATCACACAATGGAATCCAAATAGAAAATTGACACAAACAGGATCTCTTTATTGATTTCAAAAGATGCAAATATAGTACTCTGTCTCACTCTACAATCTAACTCCTCAATCTGTATCTATATCTAAAACCAACCGATCCTAATACATAAATAGGATCTGCTTGTGAGTACTACCACTCGATTCCCAGTGGCTAGGAGCTTCCAAGCGGCTAGGAGGATCCAACTGAACTAACAAACTATACAGCTGTCATCAGCTGTCGTAACAAACTACCTAAAAATAGAAAAGCACGATCAACTTGGACCTTATTACATGCATTGGTCTTATAAGACCTTGGAAACATTAACCAGACCTATAACAAACTAACTGCCTCATGGAGGCCAGCTGTCAGGTAGGTGCTCCTGCACCAGTGAGGCATATGCACATGTGCCTAAGGAGAAGAGGTCAAAATTGAAGAACAAGGTAGTCAAATGTATCTTCACTGGCTATAGTGTTAGTGTGAAAGGATACAAGCTTTGGGATCCTATGGCTAAAAAAGTGTTGTATAGCAGAATTGTTATCTTCTGAGAGCTAACACCTTCTCCTATTATTCTACAGGCAGAAGAAAAAAAAAAGAAAGAGGATGTGGTTTATATTCCTTCTACCCCTGAGAAGACTAAACTAACAGACCCTATGAGACTTGATAATGAGGAAAGATCTAGCATCTCTGAAAGCTCTGAAGAAGAAGCAAAACCTTAAGCTTAGCCTTTGAGGAGGTCTACACGAACAAGGAAGCAACCTGATAGGTTTGTTTATTCATTGCTTTATCCTAGTTGTGCTTATGCTTTGATTACTAACATTGGTGAGCCTAGAACTATGACAGAGGCTATGGGCATTAGGGATAATTTTAAGGAACCCCCCCTAAAAAACCCTATAAAATCCTAGCGAATCCTAGCTAATTTCCATAATTTTCCTAGTGAATCTTTCCTTTTTTTAATAAAACTATTAATTTTTCTATCGAATCTATGCACATTATTAAAAAAATTGTTAAATTGTGGCAAATCCTAGGAAAAAATCACTAAAAAAAATAAAACTAATGGCGAATCTTAGCAAATAGTTACTAAAGAAATTAATTTTAATGGCGAGTCCTTCCTTTAAAAAATTACATATTTTCTTGATGCAATCCCCCATATATTCTTTTGTTTTGTTTTTTTTAATTTTGAAGCGGGGGCCTGGGGGCTGCAGCCACTGGTAGGGTCAAGGGGTAGTGCCCCTTGTGGAGGTCAAGAGGGTAGTACCCCCTTACGGGGGTTGAGGATGCAGTGTCCCCTCACGGGGTCCGGGGATAGCGGCCCCAACGCGCTCCTGTCGCGATATAGGCAGGGTCAAGGGGCAGAGCCCCTCACCACCAAGCACAAATTCACTATCCAAAATGCATTGGATTAAGTTTTTTTTAATATTTCACTTTAAAAAAAAACTAAAATAAAACTAAATTCTTGCCATTGATTATTGTTTTGATCGGACGGCCGTGATTGAATTCTATGACCCTCTTAACATGTGCATTTTAAAAGGCTTGTTGGGGCCCGAAATTTGTTTTGGGCCACACAATCATAGTCAAATCATGTGGCCCAAAAAAAAAAATTGGGCCCCAGTAAGCCTTTTAAAAGGCACATGCTAAGGGGGCAGTGGAATTGAACCATAACCATTTGATTAAAATGATAGTCAACGGTGCTGAGTCAAAGGCATATTTAAAGCGAAATTAGCAGACTAAAGTATAGGATAACTTATTAATAATGGTGATATTATCCTAAAAGTAATGACAAGAATATTATATTAATGGCAAATCTAATTAATATTTATAATTATATTATAAACTATTGGCGAATCAATTGTAATGACGAGTACTTTACTTGGTGAAATAATTCTATTTATTGCTTTAAAGATATAATTCTCTAGCGATTTAACAAAGAAAAAATATTTTTTTTGTAAAAATTAGGTGATTTAGCCGTTCGTTGGTTGCAATATATTCACCAAATTTGAATTTCTAGATTTGAACTATTCACCAATTGGTGAAGATTCACCACTAAAAAAAAACTTTAACAAGCATGAAAGATACAAATTCTTGGAAGGAGGCCATGGATGATGAGAGCTTCTTTGGAAAAGAATAAAACTTGGGACTTGGTACCTTTGCTTGATGGACCAAAACCTATGGGATGCAAATGGGTGTTCAAAAAGAAATTTGGAGTAGATGGCAGTGTCAAAAAGTATAAGGCTAGATTGATTGCAAAGGGGTATTCACAAGTGGAGGGAATTGATTATGGTGAAATTTTCTCTGCCATTGCAAAGCTAACATATATTTGGTTCTTGTAATCTCTTGCAACAACTTATGACTTAGAAGTGGAACAAATAGATGTGAGGATAGCTTTCCTTCATGGTGACTTGGAGGAAGAAATCTATATGTCACAGCCTGAGCACTACATGGTGAAAGGTAAAGAAAATTTGGTCTGTAAGTCAAAGAAGTTTTTGTATGGTTTGAAGCAATCTCCTAGGATGTGGTACTTGAAATTTGATGCCTTTGTGTTGTCTATTAGATTTTTGAGATTGAAATCAAATCATTCTATGAATTATAAGTTTGACAATGATCGTATTCTCATTATTGCATTATATGTTGATGATATGTTGCTGATTACGAAGGGTAAGAATATGATTTCAGATTTGAAGTCTCAATTGTCAACACAGTTTGAAATGAAAGACTTAGGGGAAACTAGGTACATTCTAGGGATGGAGATTAGAAGAGATAGAGAAAACAAAAAACTTTGGTTAAGCCAGAGTAAGTATGGTAAGACCGTGTTGGATAGATTTAGCATGGCAGATTGCAGACCATTGTGTGTTCCTGTTTCATTGGGGACAAAGTTATCTGTTAATGATTGTCCAAAATCTCCTTCTAAGGTGGAGGACATGAGTAGAGTACCTTATGCTAGTGTTGTTGGCAGTTTGATGTTTGCTATGGTCTATACAGGACCAAACATTGCCAAAGTAGTGGGAGTCCTTAGTCAGTTTATGGCTAATCCTGGATGGGTACATTGGGATGCAATAAAGAGAGTGTTCAGATATTTGTGGGGTACTTCTGAGTATTCCCTATGTTATCATAGTCATCCTACAGGACCTCTGCATTCTGTTAGTATACGTGGATTTGTGGATTCTAATTGGGCATGTGACATTGATAGCAGGAGATCCACTAGTGCTTATGTGTTTACTATGTTCAATGGAGCTATTAGTTGGATGAGTAACCGACAACCTATGGTTGCCTTTCCATGATAGAAACTGACTACATGGCAGCAAATCATACTTGTAAGGAAACCATTTGGCTTAAGAGGTTGTGTTTAGATATTGGTGTTGATGTAGGTCATATTACTATCAGTTGTGATAGTCAGAGTGCAATTTGCTAAGCATAGAATCCTATATTCCATGCCAGAACAAAGCATATTTGGTGCAGGAGCACCAAGGAGACCATAAGGATTTAAGTTTTGTCTTCATGTTGTTCATATTGTTTTGAATGTCAATAAGATCTTGAAGACCATTTGAAGGATGTAATAAAGTCTTATGACCATTTGAGATTGTATTGAAGCCATTTGTAAGGCTTTGATGCCAAGTAGTTGATGTAGGAAGTCAAGTCCAAATGGATCAATCCTCCATGAGTGTCAAACATGGAAAGGCATCTTGTCTTTGTCCTAGAATGACAAATTGTGGCATAAAATATAATTCTAGAGGGGTTTAAGGCAGTAGTTTGTCTATATCTGCTCCTAATACATGTTGTAAACACCATGATTAGTTGATAGTTTTGAACAGTTTGAGGATAGTTCCTTGTTGTTAGTTAACCCCCAACTAATGGAGGATGTTGTAAACTTGTTAAAAAACCCCCTCATTGATCAGAGGCAGGTGTGGAAGAAGTTTTCAAACAATAGATAACCAATTTTCTATTGTTTGTTGTCTTTTTCTACATTTTCTAGCAAAACAGTCTGTACCATCTACATGCACAGAATTGTCATGATCTCCAGGTGTGTGGGATGAGAAGTATAATGGATTATCTTTCAATGGAATCCATTTTAAGGCATTGACACCATCTAGGAAGCAATTTATATCCATTTTCCTTGGACTGTTCACTGAAACTATTTTTTCTGAACTCCAACACTGGTATAGGCTATAATTTGCAAAGGTACAGAATTTTTTCCACTTTATCATGATCTGATCAGTTAGAGAATGGAGTTTTCTTTCATTTGAGCTTGGTTTGGTGCTTTGACATCTCTGTTGTAGGGAGATATAAGGTTTTTTCTAAAAGTTGTTTTATTAAACCCTAACCTAGGGTTTTGTCATAATAATGGATCATTGACCATCACACTATCTCTCAGTGCCACAAGACTAGTGGGATGGATGTTTTCTTCATTTTTTTGTTGAATGGAATGTTTTCAGAGAAGAGGGAGTTGGTTGAGGTAGAATTTTGGTGAGGAGGGCTTAATATCCTCATGTATTAAGCCAATTAAGGAACCATAGATGCATTTGAGGGAACAGTCAACTATAGCGGTTCAAAAATTGAAAAAGTCATAGTTTGGGCATGTGATTAAGGTGTAAAACTGGTGTAGAAAGTTCTATGAGTCTCTAAAAGAGTGGTTACTTCACAAAATAGACCTAATTGGGGCTCTAGACCACTAGGAGGGGTTATAGGTTGGAACATATTGTCCAAAACAACCCATACCTAATTTGGGATATGTTGTGGGGAATCCAAATGGGTATCTTAGGATTGTCTAATATCTGTGTTTGCAGGCTTGTGTCAAAAGATATTGCTGACTATTTTTGTTTCAAGGGCTACAAGGAGTTTAGTGGCCTAAAGAAGGAAGTACCAAAACCAATTTTTTTCAGCCTTTGCCAATGGTTTGGATGGGTCCCATGGCATGTCAAGCCAACCTTTCCATGATGGTTTCAAAGATATTAACTATTGTTCCCACTTTTGCAATTTGATCCTTGAATTTGGTTTTAGAGTGTGAAGAAAACCTTGTCAAGCATTGAAATCCTCAAACTATTCTAGTGCCTCTACATCATAGTGGTATTAGAGCCATAAAAGGTTTTGTTATTTGTTTTGTAAGACCTGGTATATGTTAGCAAAGGAGAGTGAAGGAGAGGCTAGTAACATGCCTCCAAAAGGGATGACCACTAAAGTGGTTAAGAAGTTCAAGGAGATGGAAGAAAAGATCAAAAGTGGAGTCAAGGAAGCACTCCAAGTAGAGTTGAAGGCACTGAGGATAGGGAAGAGGATAGATGAAGGTTCTAATGAAGAAGAAGAAAAAGAGGAGGAAGAAGAAGATCAAGAAGAGGTAGAGGTACCTGCAGATCAAAAACATTTCCTTGAAGCCATCAGGGCAATTCGTAAAGATTCTTCAGAGGCTCGGATGGAGATTCCAATGTTTAGTGGCAAGATGAATGTTGATGAAGTTATGGAGTGGATTGAGGCCCTAAATAACTACTTTGAATACAAATAAGTTCTTGAGAATAAGAGGGTGAATTTTGCAAAAACTAAACTCGAAGGTGTTGCCCTTACATGGTGGAATTACACCCAAGGTGAGAGGGTAAAGAATGGGAAGAGTGTGATCTCTTCATGGAGTAGAATGTTGGAGAGGATCAAGTCCCAATTCCTTCCATCAGACTATAAGGTGCAGATCTACAAGAAGATGGAAAATCTCAAGCAAAGAGATTTCGATGTGGCCACTTACACCAAGGAGTTTCACAAGTTCTCTCTTCGTTGTGGATACATGGAGGAGGAAAAAGGTAAAGTGGCAAGGTATCTAAATGGTTTGAGGTTTAATAGCCAAGATGAAATCAGTCTACTAACCCTTGAAATTGTGGATAAATGCTTTCAAGTGGCATTGAGGGCTAAAGAGAAGTTGAAGAGGAAAGGTGAACAGCAAAATAAGGGAAGAGGTGGCAGAAATTTCAAAGGTAGGGGCAGTTTTGGAGGCAGAAATCAGTCCCAAAGAAGTCAAGGGGGATCTAGTTCCCAAGAACAAAGTGGAGAATCAAGTTCTAGAGGAGGCTTTAGTGGAAGGAGACCCAATGGAAGGGGTAGATTTGATTGACCAGAGAGAGGTCCTAATTTCTTCATAGGAAGGTACTACAATTGCAACCAAGTGGGACATCTAGCCTTCAAATGTCCTGAAAAGCAAGCCTCAAGCTCTAATGGAGGAGAGAGCAGGAACCAGTTGATCCAAGAGAAAGATTGCCAAAGTGTTAACTCTTGTATTGGAAGTACAGTCCCAGTCCATGAAGGAGAAAGTTTGATGATGAGGATAACCATGTTGAAGGTGCCTTAAACACAAGAACCCCCTCAAAGGAAGACATTGTTCAAGACAACATGCAAGGCCTATGGTAATATTTGCAAGGTAATTCTTGATTCAAGATGAACTGAAAATTTGTTTCTATTGAAATGGTAGACAAGTTAAAATTGAAAAGACTTCCTCATGTTAGTCCTTATAAAGTATCATGGTTGAATAAGGGGCAACAAGTTTTGGTAGATGACCAATCTTGGGTAGAATTTGAGATAGGGGAGTACAAGGACAAGATTTTGTGTGATATAATCCCCATGGATGCTTGTCATTTTCTGTTAGGATGTCCATGGAAATATGACGTTCAATCCCAACATGATGGTAAAACTAATTCCTTCATCATAACCAAGAATGGTAGGAAGTATAGAATGGATCCATTGCCTACTAAGAATGTAGAGAAGAGTGTTGGGTCAAGTGTCATGATTGTGAATGGTAAAGAGTTTCTTAACACCCTTAAGGAAGAAGGAACCCAAGCATATGCCTTAATTTTGAAGCCCACAAGAAGCCCTATTTTGCATAGTCCTAGTAAGGAAGAGGTTCCTAAGGAGGTGCAACAATTGTTAGAGAAGTATAAGGGTATCATGGTAGAAGAAATGCCTAATGAGTTGCCACCTATTATGGACATAAGCCATCAAATTGATTTCATACTAGGGTCTACTTTTCCGAACAAAGTAGCTTATAAGATGACACCTTCTCAGAATGAAGAGATTGTCAAGAAAGTGCAAGAATTGTTGGCTAAGGGATTGGTAAGGACGAGACTTAGCCCATGTGCTGTCCCAATAGTCCTAGCCCCTAAAAAGGATGGTAAATGGAGGTTATGTATAGATTCTAGAGCCATTAATAAGATTATTATAAGATATAGGTTCCCTATGCCAAGGATTAAGGACCTAATGGATTGTTTGGGAGGGGCTAGATACTTTTCTAAGATTGATCTTAAGAGTGGGTATCATCAAATTAGAATAAAGCAAGGGAATGAATGGAAGACAACATTCAAAACAAATGAGGCTCTTTATGAGTAGTTGGTGATGCCATTTGGTCTATGTAATGCCCCAAGTACTTTTATACATCTCATGAATGAAGTGTTGAAGGATTTCATTGGCAAATTTGTTGTGGTGTACCTTGCTGACATTCTAGTTTTCAGAGGGACTAAGGAAGAACTTTTGCAGCATTTGGATCAAGTTTTGAAGAAGTTCGTGATGAACAATTGATGATCAACATGGAAATGAGTGTTGTCATGAAGGAAGAACTCACCTACCTTATTTTTGTCATCTCCCAAGGCAATTTGAAGATCAATCTAGCAAAGGTAGAGGCCATTTTGTCATGGTCAACTCCTAAGACAGCAGGTGATGTAAAACATTTTCATGGTTTGGCAACATTTTATAGGAAGTTCATAAGGGTTTTTAGTCATATTTGTGCACCAATTTTGGATACCATCAAAGGAGGGAAGAAATGTAAGTTTTCTTGGACAAAGGCAACCAATGATTCTTTTGAAACTTTGAAACAAAAAGTAGCACAACAGCCCATTCTTGTTTTGCCCAACTTTAACAAGTTGTTTGTGGTGGAATGTGATGCTAGTAACCTTGTTATATGGGTTGTTTTGAGCCAAGAGGGCAGACCAGTTGCTTTCTTTAGTGAAAAATTAAATGATGCTAAGAGAAAGTACTCTACTTATGACTTGGAATTGTATGCAATGGTGCAAGCTTTGAAAAAATGGAGGCACTACCTCTTACCTAAAGAATTCATTGTTTATATTGACAACCATGCACTTAGTTTTTTGAATTCATAGGTGAAACTCAACCATAGGCATATGAAATGGGTTGAACAACTCCAAGCATATAATTTTTCAATCAAACACAAGAATGGGTAGGCCAACAAAGTGGTAGATGCATTGAGCAAAAGGGTGTGTATGGTTTAAGAGATCCAGTTGCAAAGTGTCGGGATTGAAGCTCTCAAACATATGTATCAGCATAATGAAGATTTCAAGGAGGTATATGAAGTTTGTTCATAGTTTTCAGACTCTTATCATTCTAATTTTTCTGAGTTTTTGTTGCAACAGGGGTTGTTGTTCAATGTCAGACAGTTATGTGTTCCTAGGTGTTCCATGAGGGAGAACATCATAAAGGAAAAACATTGTGGTGGACTAGGAGGTCACTTTGGGCTGGACAAAACATTGGATCAAGTGAAGAGATTTTATTTTTTGGCTAAAATGGAATTAGATATCAGAAAATTTTTTGAATTTTGTAGTATTTGTCAAAGGGCAAAGGGCACTTCATCTAATGTTGGTCTATATCAGCCACTTCCTATTCCTCATAGGCCATGGGAAAGTATTAGCATGGATTTTGTCTTGGGTCTGCCTAGGACTCAAACAGGTTTTGATAGCATATTTGTTGTGGTGAATAGATTTAGTAAGATGGCTCATTTCTTGCCATGTAATTGCACTAATGATGCTTCACACATTGCTGGTTTGTTCTTCAAAGAAATTGTTAGAATCCATGGTTTGCCTTTTAACATTGTGACTAACAGGGATCCAAAGTTTGTAGGCCACTTTTGACGTACCTTGCGGAAGAAGTTGGGCACTCAGTTGTCATTCACTTTAGCCTATCACCCTCGGACTGATTTCCAAACTGAGGTAGTGAATAGGTCTTTGGGAAATCTCCTTAGATTGCTCACAAAGCAACATGGAGAAGCATGGGATATGATCATCCCTAAAGCAGAATTTGCTTATAATGACTCCACCAATAGAAGCACATGAAGGAGTTCATTTGAGGTTGTCTATGGGATTCACCCAAGAGGCATTCTTGAATTGAGAGATCTACATGGATTAGAAAGGAAAAGTGCTCAAAGTGAAGACTTTGCATTGGCCATGAAGGACATCCATGATAATGGAAGAGAAACTCTTCAAAGGAACAATCAAAAGTACAAGGAGAAAGCTAATGAGAGAAGGAGAGATGTGCAATACAAGGTTGGGGATTTGGTCATGGCACATTTGAAGAAGGAGAGACTTCCAAAGGGACAGCATATCAAACTCCTCATGAAGAAGATAGGTCCATGCCAGATTGTACACAAGTTTGGGTCCAATGCCTATGAGATTGAGATTCCTCAAGGCTTGGAAATTTCTCCCATCTTCAATGTTGCTGACTTGTTTCCATACAAGGGTGATAATGTTGCAAGTCTTGATGCAGCCCAAGAAGATGAAGATTGGGTAAAAGATCTACCTGCCAACCAACCATTGAAGTTGGAATGCATTCTTGATACCAAGGTCATCAAAAGGACTAGAAAGAAGACCTACAAATAGTTTCTTGTGAAGTGGAGTGGCTTACCCATTGAAGATGCCACTTAGATGAGTGAAGAAGACATCTTAAAGCACAGTGTCACAGTTACTGATCTGATTCCTCAAGAGACTTGAGTTTTTTTTCCCACCTGGGGAGTATGGTGTAGGAGCACCAAGGAGACCATAAGGATTTATGTTTTGTCTTCATGTTATTCATATTGTTTTGAATGTCAATAAGGTCTTGAAGGCCATTTGAAGGATGTAATAAGTTCTTATGACCATTTGAGATTGTATTGAAGCCATTTGTAAGGCCTTGATGCCAAGTAGTAGATATAGGCAGCCAAGCCCAAATGGATCAATCCTCCATGAGTGTCAAACATAGAAAGGCATATTGTCTTCATCCTAGAAAGACAAATTGTGGCATAACATATGATTATAGAGGGGTTTGAGGCAGTAGTTTTTCTATATCTGCTCCTAATACATGTAAACACCATGATTAATTGATAGTTTTGAGTAGTTTGAGGGTGGTTTCTTGTTGCCAACTAACCCCAAACTGATGGAGGATGTTGTAAACTTGTTAAAAACCCCCCTCATGGATCAGAGGAAAGTGTGGAAGGAGTTTTCAGACAATAGATAACCAATTCTTTGTTGTTTGCTGTCTTTTTCGGCATTTTCTAGCAAAATAATTCGTACCATCTAAATGTATGGAATTGTCATGATCTCCAAGTGTGTGGGATGAGAAGTATAATGGATTATATTTCAATTGAATCCACTTTAATGCCTTGACACCATCTACAAAGCAATTTATATCCATTTTCTTTGGACTGTTCGCTGAAACTCTATTTTTTCTGAACTCCAATGCTGCTTCAGGTCGTACTTTCTAAAGGTACTGAATTGTTTCCACTTTATCATGATCTAATTGGTTAGAGCATGGAGTTGTATTTCATTTGAAGTTGGTTTGGTGCTTTAACATCTCTGTTGTAGGGAGATATAAGGTTTTTCTAAAAACTATTTTATTAAACCCTAACCTAGGGTTTTGTCATAATAATGGATCATTGACCATCCCACTATCTCTGAGTGCCAAAAGACTAGTGGGATGGATGCATTATTTCATGTTTTTGTTGAATTGAATGTTTGCAAAGAAGAGGGAGTTGGTGGAGGCAGAATTTTGATGAGGAGGGCTTAATATCCTCATGTATTAAGCTAGTTGAGGAACCATATATACATTTGAGGGAACAGTCAACTGTAAGGGCTCAAAACCTAAAAAAGCCTTGGTTTAGGCATGTGATTGAGGTGTCCAACTAGTGTAGAAAGTTCTGTGAGTCTCTGAAAGGGTGGTTGCTTCACAAAATAGACCTAATTGGGGCTCTAGGCCACTAGGAGGGGTTATAGGTTGGAACATATTGTCCAAAACAACCTATACCATATTTGGTATATGTTGTGGGGAGTCCAAATGGGTATCTTAGGATTGTCTAAGATCTGAGTTTGCAGGCTTGTGTCAAAAGATATTGCTGACTGTTCCTGTTTCATGGGCTATAAGGAGTTTAGTGGCCTGAAGAAGGAAGTATCGAAACCAAGTTTGTTTAGCCTTTGCCAATGGTCTAGATGGGTCCCATGGCATGCCAAACCAACCTTTCCATGATGTTTTCAAATATGTCAACTGTTGTTCCCACTTTTGCAAGTTGATCCTTGAATTTGGTTTTAGAGTGTGAAGAAAACCTTGTCAAGCATTGAAATCCTCAAACTATTCTAGTGCCTCTACATCAATATTGATGTTTAGTTTCATTTTGTTTGAGATATGGTATAGGATGGGAAGGTGATATTGGAGAAGGTAGACACTTTGAAGAATGTTGCAGATGCATTAACGATACCAGTGGGCATAAAGAAGTTTAGATGGTGTTTAGAATCTATGGGCCTCTTGGCCCCTAGTAGTTAAAATCTTGTCATTTCTTTTAGCTCTTGGAAGGTGTTTAACAAGTGGGAGAATGTTGGGAATTAAGGTGTTTCAACCTTTGCAAATCCCTAGCATTATTTATTTATTTGTATATTTATTTATTGCCTAATGTTGTAATTACTTGCACATTTAGTTTGATCATTTAGTTGAGGTGATACGGTGACATGTCATCTTACTTGGAATGTGACTTGAATGGTCAAGTCAAGCCTACATGGATTTGGGCATCCCATTTGAGGTGGTACTAATATGCCATGTGTTGGCATCTTGTGGTATGTGGAAGGCAATATTCCATATGACAGAATCTATAATGCGTAAGAGCAAAGTTTGTAGATTCTTATGACAAGTGGTGACAAGTGTCATTGAGTATCTTTGCATGAGGGAAAGGTATCTTTGGGTGCCAAGTTGAGCTATGACATGTTGTAAGAGGAATATTCTATATTTAGTCTTGTTTGACTGATTCTCTTACAACATGCAAGATTGTCATGTTGTAAAAATTTATGACAATTGTAAGATGTGTAAGAGCATCCATCATAGTCTATTTTTAGCAGTGGAGCATTGTATCATAGGAAGTCAAATCTTCCATGTTATGATAGATGTAAGAGGTGTATTTGCAGCTTGGACAAGTGTCCTTTGATGTGGGAAAATGGCCATGTGGCCAAGGCGGACACCTATCCCAAGATGCTTCTAGAATTTCTCTTGTATCTCTATAAAATGTAGAGTTTTGGAGTTGTAGTTTCATAGTGTTTATGCATGTACTATTATGCTATTAGAATGACTCCAAAAATGACATTTGAAGACTCTTGGAAGAACTTGCATTGCAAGTGTATTGTAAAATGTTATTGTTTTAGATAATACATTGTGCAGGTTTTAGAGTGTGAGGTTTTTTACCTGAAAAAGTTTTCCCCATGATACTTCTTGTGTCATTCTCTTTTGTGTTTGTATTTGTTGCTGTAATATCTCTAATATGTATTTCATATTGCTGCAACTATAAAGATTTAAATGAATTTTCATACTACTTTCCTCAATAGATCAGTGTAGGAAGTGTGTTTTGCATACCTTGCTTCCTTTCAAATACCTATCATAGTATACACAGATTAAGAGAATAATATTAAAGAGGTGGATAAGTTTACCACTAATGCCCAAGTAGTCAAGGATGAAATAAGAAAACCTAGGCTAAGATAATTTATATGCAGTTATACAGGCCAAAGTAGTTATGAATAGTTTGAAAGAAAGATAGTGATCAAGTTGAAACCAATCATAGAGGTGGTGGTCATTCATCAGACATAGAGGAAGAAAAACAATGGGTGATTATTGTCAGCAAAACAGGTGATAGGGAAAGTCTTTTAAAAGATGTAATTCAGGAAAGATGTAAGATGTTTAAGAAGATACATAATCTACAAGGAAAACCCTTTTAAGGCACAAAAATTGGTATCAAAATCATTCTACAAATCTCATGCTTTTAACAAGCATTTCACTTGACTTCAATAGTTTAAAACATACCTAAAAAATATATGAATTCCTCTCTCTTGTCATTGATAATTGTCCTTTCTATCACTATTGATCACATTCTTCATCCTATCTCTTTGCTTTTGATGATATTTTTCTCCGTTGCCATTGTTGTGTTGTGTTATTTTCCCTTGTCCTCCATTTTATGAGAAATACTTCCTCTAATAATGGTGTTGTATTTTTAGATCATGTTTTTAGTCTCCAATTATCTTCTATTTTACATGGCACTTCATGTTCCAAAACTTTAGATTCTTTAATTTATAAATTTTTAAACTCCCTTATTGCTGTCATTCAAATTTGCATGATATAAGATTATATTAATATATTTAGATTTCTTATATTAATATAATCTTAAATTAAATAATTATATTTTTATTAACATATTTTTATTTTAATTGTAACAAGGATATTATTTTTCAAGCAAGAGTATATTATATATTGATATATTTAATAATTAAGTTTTATAAAAACACTTTAAATATGTATTAATAAATCAAATTCAAAACAACTTTATACAATTCTGATAAATCTAAGTCAAAAAGAACATAAACATACATGGCTAACTTATGCATTTCAAAGAACATTCTAAAGCAATGAAAACACATATTTATATATCATTAAACATCAATCACATTCATTTACTATATAAAATACTCAACCAAGACTAGCAACCACATAACGATGCACAATAAAACTATTCAATGTTTCAATATGACATGAAACTACATGAGTGTGTGCATGCATTAGGTTTATCCATCCTATTAGTTCTTGTCAAGTGGCTAGAACATTTCTACCTCAACCATGTTCTCATCTTTGACATTCTTCTTGCACTCAATCACACTTAGACTTCCATTAATAGGTTAGTCCTTATAATCATATCTAAAGAAAATAAAATATACATCCATAATCATACCACTACTATTCAATTGTTAAATCAACTTTCAAAATCATGCATTTAAACATTAATGACAATTTACTTTTTCACATGTGGAATCACTCAGTAAAACAATCATAGTAAATGTTCAATAATCTAGATTAATAAGTAAGTTCCAAAATGAGATGTGACATTTATGTGTTGTTTGTTAGCGTTTGTGCACTTTCTCTTAGCGCTTAAATTTCTACTATTAGTGCCTAGGTTTCTTTTGCTAGCACCTTAGAGCTCTCTAATAGTGCCTTTGTCTGAGTAGAATTTATATCATCTTTTGAACACTATAAAGCCATAAAAATAATCCAAGATAACAACATTGAAGATAAACAATAAAAATAATACCCTTTCAATCTTGCAACAATGATGAGAACTAGATTTGTGGGATTCATTTGGCATTATTATCATGAGAGTTGGAAACATAAAATAGTAATCACAAGATAGGGACAAAGAGGAGAAGATTCATCAATAACAAAATATTTTTGTAGGCCTTTTATGTCAAGTTTTTTCAGAATTAAAAGAATCTGATGCACTGTGCTTCAAAGCCTTTCTATCTTCATTTCAATTCACCCATGAAGGGAAAATAGTCATTTTGTGCCATATATTCTGTTATAATGTTTCTTATTTTCTTTTATCATATATGTGGCCTTCATTTGTAAATCTGAGATCATCGAACCTAATGTAGCTAAATGATTATGTGAATATCACTTCTCATTGTCATATTTGTGTTTATTTTTTTCTCTTGATTTTAAATCTTGTGCACAATAAATCCTCTGCAAGTTGGAATGTTTGTGATTGGTGAATCACCATATTAGTTAAATTTCATTTTCAAGTTTTCCTTCTCTTTTCTCTAAAAATATGAAATGAGTTTATTGAAAACCCTATCAAGAGTCGGGTTCTAAAACCCTAGAGGTCATCTTGTAAGCCATGTCCCACATTTACGAGGTTTCCCATGTTGGTGTCTAGGTTTTCATGCAGGTGTAGCATTCAAGCGCAAACTTCATTGTCAATAGTTTTGGCATGTTTAGTGGGACCTGAATCAGAGACTTCAGTCTATGTTTCATTGATCTTTGTTCTACATTTTGTAATTTTGGTGGAAAATCACAAAAATATTTGCTTGTAGGAGCATGAACCTTCCATTTGGTGACTCCGTTGGTGATTTTATCTCAGATCTTCACTACTGCAAATCATGGCAGCCCATAATATTTATATGCATCTCAATATCCCAGCAAAAAAACTTACCTTTTGTGACTTGGGATTCAAGTAGTCCTCTACATCAGTAACAAGGTTAGGTTCCTAAAGTAGCATTGAAATCATTACCCCATTTTCATGGAGATAGATTTATTCACCCTGTGGATCATATTCAAGATATTGCAAATTTCTACAATATACACTATATCATAGTTTCAAATGTGGCTCTTTTGTTACTTGCATCTTCTCTCAGAGGAAAAGCATGAGAATGGTATAGAAATATGTAACCTAGTTCAATCATAGGATGGGATCAACTTGGAGAGCTCCTTTTTAATCAATTCCTAGAGAAGGAGGATATTAGCTCTCTCATTCAAAATATCATCAGGATCAAGAGGTATCCTGTAGAGTGTGTGCATGATTTCAATACAAGATTTAAAAAGGTATAGAAATGTTTTTCTATAGATATGACACCTCCTATAGATTTTGCATTTCTATATTATTTGAAGGATTTAGATCCTAAAATTTCAATTATGATACAAGCCTTAGGAGGAGAAATGTTTCCTCAATCCTATGGTCTTGCCATTAAGGCTGAAATAAACCTCATAAAAGATAGTAAATTATATCCTTTGCCTTCAAAACCATTGATTCCTCATGAAGTATCTCATCCCAAGATCTTGCATATAACCAAACAAAGATTATTTGTAATCCACCCACCCTTCCTACTAATTTAATAAATCATAAGGAGATGATTTAAATGGTAGAGCTTGCAGAATCCTTCTCCCATGAGCTTAATGAGCTAAGAGATCAGGGTATGTATCTGGCTAATCCAAGTTTTATGCATCAAAGCTCTCATGGATAGCTATATGAATGCAATTAGTTTTTAGAAGAGGTCCTTCCACATGCACAAAGGACACACAATTATTTTGAAAATTGTGGTTTTCAATCTTATGTGGTTTCAGAGCCCAAAGTTTAGCCTATGAAGTAACCAATCAAGTGCTAATGTCACTTTGATATGAAAGGAGAATGTAATCAAAATTCTAGTATCAAGGATCAAAATGCAAGTAAAGAAGTTGTTCCTATTTATCTAGTGTACTCAACTAATTTTGTGCATTATGCACATATGGAAAATTTTGATTCAAAGATACAGTCAAATGAAGTAGAATATGAGGAATATTTTGATGATGACATGAGTTGATTCCTTTTGAAGATGAAAAGTACTTGCAAAAGAGTTTTGAAGCTGAAAAGTATTGGGCAAAGAATGATACAAAATCTTTACCTCATATAGAAGAGAAAGTTGTAAAGGAAATTTTACTAGAATCTACAAAGAATCATTGTATTTATTTATTTGAGGAGATTTAACATCTTGCAGGAGATAGTGTTGAGATGATTAAGCATGATGAAGAACAAATTAAGGATTTATTCTGAGTTATCCAACAAGGATATCAGATTCTCGATGTGGGAGATTCTACCATTGAGTAAATGCATGGCTTATTTCCAAAGCCTATTTCTAATAATCATGAAGAAAGTTTTGAAGAAGAGGTATGTGTAAGTTTTGATTTATTTTCTATTTTTGAGGATGGGTATTCTCTCCTTAAGGGGGATCCTCCAATGCACTTGCAGCCCCATTATCATGATGCATCAAGGGACATTTGTACTAATGAAGAGTTGCATATGGAATACAATCATACTCCTTTTTTCATTCAAGAAGAGATCTTGATCAGATTCAAAATAGTTATAGGTAGCTCGGTCACCTTAAAACTAGATTTTGGTGCTATCTTGGGTCCTGAACATGCAAACGAACATGCAAAACAAGTCACCAATGATTTCAAGTTAATAGATGTCTCTACATGCAAGCAAGAATATAAGCTCTCATGCTTAGTGTTTCCTTCCCACCCTCCATTGAATGAAGAATAGTATGCAGATCAACATGAATGGTATTTCAACACAAAAGGAGAGTCTCTAAAACATAGGAAAGCACAGAGGTACAATTTTTTGTTATATTTCTTCATGGAATTTATTTGGTCTATTGTCAGTTTAGTATGGCTCACACGGAGTAGAATCATCAAACATGGAAGTTACTTTGTCATTCCTATGAATGGGCATGTTCCAGTGATTTTCACTTGTATATAGTTTTAATTTCAATTTTGCAAAAATAAGTTGCAGCTACAACATTAGATTTCAATTTTCAACTTGTCCTTCCAATAAAACACAGTGGTAGTTCAAGATTGAAAATGTGGAAACAACTAATCCACTTGTAGATGGGTTGTAGAATGTCAATGGTTGTGTAGTGTTTTAGTTTCAACTATAGTGGATAGGCTTGGAAGTTTGCATTAGCTTGGTTGTGCATAGGTTTTGATTGGAGATTTTGTAGTTTCAATGGCAAGATTCATCATGTGCTTAGTTGGTTTATAGTTTCAAAATATTTTGACTCTATGCCCAATGGAGTGAAGGCATTAAATCTAGGTTTGGAGTATGCAGACATACTCTGCCAACAAGTCCCCAAGAATGTTGTGCATTTTTCACACCATTTCGAAACTTCTAGACTATTTTGGTAGTTGAGGAGATTGTCATTAAGCCAAGGATTACTCTTTTATTAGGTCCACCAAGGTGTGGGAAGACAACCTTTCTCCAGGCTCTTATAGGATAGTTGAATCCAAAATTGAAGAGATGACTATTAGAGAAACATTTGAGTTCTCTGCTCATTGCCAAGGAGGTATAGAAAACGTATATGCAAGAATTAATAACTAAGGCACAACCATAAAGTATAATGGCATACCAATGATAAATTGAGGGTGCCACCTATGAAATAGTGCACAACCTATGTAAGAATAGGTGCAGTCATTTAGTCACATAGGCTTTCAAAGATGTGAACATACTTTCAAATGAAGTCATAGCCAACAAAAACTTAAGCATGTAGCCACGTTAGTGTTGGCAACATGGTTAAGATACACCTCTGATATGTTTAAGACTTGATGTTGTCATTGATGGTAACAATTAGATATGACTTGGAATAGTTCCTAAGACAAGATGTGCACAACATTTTTGGTTTGGGAAGATTGAATTAGTTAAACTAAGTATTGGCAGCTTACTATGTTAGTGACAGAGATTCAATTGGTACTCCTCCACAGGTGAAGATTTTGGTGAGTGATTCTAGTATGCTACACATAGTTATTATACAATGCTAGGTTCCAAATTTCATGTCTTGACAATCTTGAGAAGCCATACTATGAATTGCCTAAGTTCGGATAAGCAAAGTTTAGTTATAGACAGTGCAGATCACCTGAGGATTTTAGTCCACATTCCTCTATGAGTGGTTATTTCAATTTGTGGTTTAGAGGTGTTGTAAACACATATCAAAAGTATCTAATTCCATATTTGCAGAATTTGAAGTCTACTGGAAGATCATCTACAAGTTTCCAAGTATCGACATTATGTTTGACAATGTTTCACAAAGATAGAGTTAATAGTTTTGAGATCTACATCTTGCCACACAAGAATATTATCACCTGTATTTATAAAGGTATAATTGGCGATTCATAATGAATGTTTGGTATGAATTTTGGAGTCCAGTATGGTCCGTATTAGAAGTTGTGATATGACAGACAACATGGTTAAGTGTATACTTAAGAATGAAGCTGACACTCATGTTGGATCATTGTGTGATGAAGATATATTACTTGGATCATTATTCTAAGTGGTTCCAAAATAGGTCCACACCTATATGAAGGTTCTAGAAGGTTTGTATAAGTTTGCATTATTGTTTGTGTAAAAGATCAAGTTGACAAACTATAACTTTTGTGTACACGTTTCATACTTGGCATGTCAACCTAGTTTTGAGTTAAAACTTGTTGCAGATATATATACTTGATAGATTTTGATGTTGGAGGGATATGATAATGTGAATGTATTGCGAAGTTGTTGTGTATGTGATTCTTGTGATCTAAAAAGTGCAGTAAGGGTTCAAAAGACTAAAGAACAAAGCATATGTGAATAGGGTAGAGAATCGAGGCAGACATAATGAAGACCTTTGAATATGTATTTTGAACTATCAATGAACCTTATTCCATCATCTAGTGGATGCAATTGTAATAGTTCTTTCCTGGCAGTGAGCCAACCTTTCTCTATCTTCTTTCTTTATGGCAGTGAGCTTATTGTAGTGAGCACTTCTTTGGATTCTGAGTCCTTAGGTAGTGAGCCTTTCTGTAATCTAATTTTGATATTATAATATATTGTGAGCTAACACTCATCATGGCTTTTCCCTTTTTGGGTTTTCCACGTAAAAATTCTGGTGCCTATTTGTTGTGACTTTATTGCTGCTCTTCTTATGTTTATTTTTCTTTCATGTTATTGAATTCAATAAGTGGATTAAAGAACATGTGAAGGAATTGTTTTATAGAATATTGATTCACCCCCCTCTTAGTATTCCTTGTGTTCAACAATGGTATCAGAGAGAAGTTCCTTGGAAAAATCCTAATAGTTGAAGGAAGATCTGGGAAAGTAAACACATCGCAGCCAGAAGATATCCTACTCCTCCATAAGTAATTCATCTAGGTAGTGTCACAATTGATGATTGCACATATGTCAGTAATGAAGAACTGAAAACTTCTCTTGAAGATCTTGATAAGTATGAAGTAGATATCTAGGATTTGAAGGAGAATGTCAAAGAAACTTATGAATGCATCCTGAATCTAAGAGAACAAGTCAAGAGACCAAAGGAAAGGAGCAAAGAGATAAGTGAACAATTGA
Organism: Cunninghamia lanceolata; assembly: GCA_027924645.1. Lineage (NCBI taxonomy): Eukaryota > Viridiplantae > Streptophyta > Pinopsida > Cupressales > Cupressaceae > Cunninghamia > Cunninghamia lanceolata. The sequence goes on along the minus strand of BSBN01000254.1, from coordinate 45,198,274 downwards.
AAGCAACAAATGAAACCCTAAGTAGTATATCAATGCTGGTTGAAGATAAAGAAAAGGTTGAGGAGCATTTAAATCATGTTTTAAAAGGCAAGTCTGAAAATGTGAAAACTTGACAAAAGATGTGCTTCTGAAGTATGATATGGAAGTAGATAATATCTATAAAGAAAAGTTCAAACTAAGTTTTTCAAAGCTTGATGATTTGATTGATGACCAGAAAATTCTAGATGACAAGAAAGGTTTGGGTTTTGAGAGAGGAGAAAGTTCTAAATCAAGACAAGCTAACACTGAGATGAAGAGAGTCAAAGGCAACTAGATCCAAAATTAGAGAAACACACCTAGAAGACCTCCAGTCAAGCAACCAAATGCTCAAAGGTGCCCATCTTTCAATGGCTATTATTTCAAATGCAATAATTTTGGTCATAGAGCTACTCGGTTTAGGAGTAGAATGAACCAAAAGGTCCCATCATTCTCTGTCAGTGTTTTAATTGCAAGAGAATTGGTCATAAAGCAAATGAATGTAGGAGTCTAATAAGGAATGGTCTCAAAAAAGTAAGGAAAACTCAATCTTTCAATAGAAAATTCTTTGCATGCAATAGATCTGGGAATATGGATAACCAATGTAGATCAAGAATGAATCCAATCAATGGATAGAACCAAGGATAGAGGAATATTGTTTGCTACAATTGCAATAGAGCTAGACATGTTGCAAAATTCTATAGAAGCAAGTATGTGAAAAGAAACTATTCTGTAGAAGAGAAGATAATAGAGCAGAGGAAAGATAAGGGAAAGAACAAGGTTGATCCAGAAAAAACCAAGAAGGAAATGAGCAAGATCTGGATTAATAAGGATGTAAAATAGGTCAAGGATGGATTCGCACCAGCTTCTGGTGTAGATACTTCCTCTGGGAAGTAAATTGGGAGCTCTAGCTCAGGGTAAGCTTTTATTGAAAATTTTGATCCCCTAGCTAGATAATTGGTGTTGAGATTTAGCACGAGGAGATGATTTAATGAGCTATTTGATGAATCTTTTGAAGAAGTTATTAGTAGAAATAGATTTAATACAATGCATTGCCAAACAATCTTGATGGATTATGGTTGACAGTGAAATGTTTGATAACTTTTGGGAGAACAACATTTATGATTATTAGGTTTTTACCAACAAAGGTTAAAAAGGGTCACATCCAAAAGATTAATCACTTTGCATTTGAGTTTTCAAGCGTCTAAGGAGATCAAAAGTAGAACCCTAAGTGACTTTAGTGATTTCTAATGATTGAAAGCAGAGAAAATCCTAATTTCGGCAAAAAGAGATATTTATAGTTAAAACCCTATTGTGAAATTGTTTGAACTATTATGGAAATGGCAACACCACAAGTAATTGATATCACTAAAAGACCTCGACGAATATTCAAAAAACACCCTTTCAAATCAATGGAAGTGAAAGGAAGCTAGGCATGCAAAAATCGCTTCCTACACTAATCTAATGAGGGGAGGGGAGTGCAAATTCATTTTAACCTTTACAATTATAGAATGTTTAACACAACAATAGAGATATTGTAGTAATACACCACATAAGAATGTAAGACAGAAGAAGAGAGACACAAGATATACGTGGGGAAAACCCTTATCAGGTAAAAAACCTCACACTCCAAAACATGCACAATGTATTATCAAAAATGTAATGGTTTACAATACACTTGTAATGCAAGCTCTCAGGACACTTTGACACTCATATTTGGAGTCAATTTGGTAGCATAACAACACCTACTAATCACATCTTACATCTCCTCTCCAAGCACCTGCTTATAATGAAGTTTTCAAGGTAAAATTGAATATATCTTGGAATGGGCGTCCAACCTGGCCTCATGGACCAAAACCCACGCCCAGGGACACTTGTCCAACATTGTAGCATGGTCATGACACTTGTCATATCACCCCATCCCAATATGGTCACTTATTTCCAATTTGGGTAATGATAGATGCTCTTACACACCAATCGGCTATCATAGAATCTTAGGCTATAAATAGCATATTGTCTTACAACATGAAAAAACCCTCCTTGGGGCACCCAAAGATGCCTTCTTCCAAGATGCCTTATGACACATGTGTTCACCTATCATAGAACTTTCTATTTCTAACTCATACATGTCATAAAATTGTCATAGGAATCTATCATAACCATTTTAGTCAAGATTCACTTACGCACTAGTCAAGATGCTGACACATGGTAGAAAACCTCTACCACACAAAAGGGAGGCCTATCTCCACATGAAGTGAGTTGACCATCCTAGTCACCTTACAAGTGGAATGACAACTCATCGTACCACTTCACACTAGATGACAAAACAAGATGTGCAACAAAATTACAACATAGGCTAAGTAAATAAGTTACATTACAATAATAAATACAAGGAATTTACAAGGTTGAGACACCTTAATTCTGAACATTCTCCCACTTGTCGAACACCTTGTAAGAGCCAATAGAAATAACAAGATTTAACTGCTATAGGCCGAAAGGCGTATAGACTCCGAACACCATCTGAACTTCTCTATGCCCACTGGTTTCATTAATGCATCTAGAACATCACACTCTGACTATCACAATAGATAGTAAATTGTCTTGCACCAACACCAATATCTGAACACAAAAACTCTTAAGCCAAATGGCTTTCTTGTAAGTGTGAGTAGCTGCCAAGTACTCAGCTCAACTGAACTCAACTATGCCCACTAGCTTTACAAAAGCACCTGTAACATCTTCCAAGTGACCACCAACATGACAAAAGATTAGAATGCAAAAAATATGTTGAAATACTAAATGCCACATAGACACACCAATGTATCCAACTTCAAACCAGTTAATAGAACATAACTTTGAAGTCCAAACATCTTCATAACAGGATCGAGTACGTAAGCTTGAAAAGAATTAGAACAACAACCACAACTAGTTGTTTACATCCAACTAAATAATCACCATTGATAGAACTTTTGCACATGACATATTTAGCCCATACTGCAACTCTTATCCCTAGATAATCTACTATCCTACTCAAAGTTATCATCTCAAATGATAACAAACATACCAATAACCATTGATGTGCAAAATATCTGAAGACCTTTGATACTACAGTCCAATGAAAACCCATCTACCAAAGATATACATACATCCTAGGAATCAAACTGCATGAGCAGTGCCAACTAAAGTAACTCAAAGTCTACCAATCAGCACTTACATAAAAGTGTGGCTTATAATCAGAACATATAATACAAAGAACAATTACAATGATCTGCAAACTACAACCAACTGCTGCAAAACAAAGCATACTTCCACAAACAATTTTCTACTCACTCTCTCACCTTTGATCTCCTCCACTTCTCCCAATTCCATATCTAAAAAGAACACATATTGTTGCCAAAAAACAATAAAGTACAACAATAGTAGATGACCACAAACCTAGTGATCATACTAGATGAAAAAGAACCTCTAGGAAGAAAAAGAGACCATAAAGAGAAACTGCAAACCATAACATGTCCTTTTGCCAATATCACCAAGTTCTAAGCTATGCCAAGTATGATCTCCTTCACAAAAGCCCAACTAAAAAGCCTTAACAACACCAAAACATTTAATCTTATAAGATCAAATAAACATCAACATGAATGTAAGCCTCTCTAATGAAGGTAGATATAACTCATAACCATTTCATAAAAAGGAATAAGCTCAATCACATCTCCTAAAGTCCTCATAAATGAACATCGTAAACCAAACCATACAAATCAAGAAGATAATCATGCTATCACCCCTCACATGAAACCTCCAGAACTAATAATTGTAGCTCAAGATTCATATCCATGAGAAATCAAAGCATAAAATAAAAGGAATCTAAAATAACTTGGGCAATACCTATCAAAACATTTTCTGCTGAGTGAACTGAGAGTGGGGAATGAGACTGATCCATTGAGATACACTGAGTCTCATATAATCTCTCAAAAAAAATTCTCCTCTCAATTTCAAATATGAACTCACATCCATAACAAGTGAAGGCTTCTTGGTCTTTCTGCTGAAATTTAACCATTCCAACACATGATCCCTACAACAAGAGATCTCAATCCTCACCTCAAGTCTCTCTAGTATTCATGAGCATCCATCAACCAATACATGCCAACTTCAAATGCATTCTGCAAAATCATGAAGCTTCAAGCAAATGATTAATACTCAAAATCAAAGAGAACAAACAAGATCACTGTCAGAACTCCCACTGCATATATACATGATCAAGAAGCCCACCATGACATCATGATCTAACCATATCCTCATAAGAAGATCACATACAACAAAACATACATTGATGCATACATCTTTTCTCAAGAATCTCTATCATGCCAAAACTTTAATCTAGCATCAAGAATAAACCATGACATAATAGCAACATCTCTAAACAAAGGATAAACATGTCCTATTGACAAATCATAAACCTGACACCTCAATCAAGATATAAACATCTCAAAACATATGAAGATAACCAACTTCTAACAATAAAACTAAAAATGTTAAAGAAATATCAAAACCAAGAGCTCCTCCATGACACCAATATCCACTGTAGAAGATCATCCATCACTTATGATGAATCCAACATCATTGCCGAAGCTCCCACCGAAACTATGATACCAAGCTTATCAAGGCTTTATGATAACCATTCTCTAAATGAAGATCATCCATGGATCTAACACAATCTAACAATTGTCCTGTGCAATATCAGAAACACAAAAGAATAAAATAGAACCAAGATCTCCAAGTCAAGAAGATAAAACCATCACTATCAAAAGCTCACATTGAACTATGTAACCAAGCTATCCATGACATCGTGATAAACATGCTTTAAGTTCCAATCACTAACTATCCATTGCACTCTAATTATCCATCCTCTTATCCCAATGCAACATACCAATACATAAATGGCCACAGACAAGGCCAACTAAGAAAATTTGCATAAACACTGAATCAAACCCATGGATAAAGACAGTCCGCATTCAAGTTATCTCACTGTAGCTAATGTGTAGCTAATCCACAAACTACATAACTCAAAGATTTGAAACAAGTGTAACATGCAAACTCATCATTACATTAGTAACCTGCAAACTAAGATACGAAAGAAGACAATCTGTAGACTTCAAGACTCAATCATCAAATCAATTCTAGATTCAATTTGCCAACAAGTCCACAAACGAGTGATCATAGTCAAGGAACTAATCAAGCATTATGCTATAGAAATAATGAGTGATAAATCACATAACAACATCTCCACACTGAGAAAGATACAAACCTCCTCACATTATGCACAAAGCATACATACAAATCTGCAACTATCTTACATCTAGAAACACTCTCAAGGAATCATAATCTAAAAAATAGTTTGTCTGCAAATTTACAAAACTACAAGTTTTGATTAACCATGTAAAATCTGCAAAACCACCATGTCACTGACATACATTCAGATCCATATCCACTTATCATCTAGGAAACACACAAGTCTAAAAATCACCAATATAGTTAAACTAGAATAATGGAATAACATAGATAAGCATAACCATAGATTTTTGAAAAGGAACATCAAAAAAACCCTTAGATCAAAACAATATGAAACCGAGATATGCAAGTACAGCCAACTAAATGAAATAGAGGTCTAGGAAATTTAGGCCCACTTGTAGGCCAACTCCACAACCATCACCATGTACAAGCATACGAAGGAGTTAGGCTATTCCAGAAGCTTTCAAACCATCCAAAGATTAACTCCACAGCCTACATGTATTTGGGATTAACAAGACAATCTCTTCCAATACCAGGGACTAAAACCAAGCACCCATCATAAGCACATCAAACCACAGTCATGATAGGCCAAGTTTCTGCATGTGATCAGGGAGCCAAGAACGAACACCCAACATAAATACTTTACTGCAAACGACCATAGAATAATGGAATATAACCACCATGCATGAGGATTATTGCATACTATCAAACAATATCTCTAGATCAATAACATACTAAATGCAATCTCATGATCAACTCCACAACACTCAAACTTAAGTTTCCATAATTCAAAATTTGTGTCGTTACACATCCTCATCTCTATTCTTCTGGATGTGCCTGCCATCTCATTCCTACAAAAAGATTTTAAAATACTCTGTATGGACTCCCACTCAACCTAATATTAGTACAAAAAACCCCTATCCAACAACTAGGACCAAATAGAATAGCTCTAATACCAACTGAAAGGAAGCTAGGCATGCGAAAATCACTTCCTACACTACTCTAATGAGGGGAGGGGACTGCAAATTCATTTTAACCTTTACAATTACAGAATGTTTAACACAACAACAAAGATATTGCATAAATGTACCACATAAGAATGTAAGACAGAAGAAGAGAGACACAAGATATACGTGGGGAAAACCCTTATCGGGTAAAAAAACCCACACTCTAAAACCTACACAATGTATTATCAAAACTATAATGGTTTACAATACACTTGCAATGCAAGCTCTTAGGAGTCTTCGACACTCGTATCTGGAGTCAATCCAGAAGCATAACAACACCTGTTAATCACATCTTACATCTCCTCTCCAAGCACCTGCTTATAATGAAGTTTCCAAGGCAAAATTGAACATATCTTGGAATGGGCATCCAACTTAGCCTCATGGACCAAAACCCACGCCTAGGGACACTTGTCCAACACTATAGCATGGTCATGAAACTTGTCATATCACCCCATCCCAATATGGTCACCTATTTCCAATTTGGGCAATGACAAATGCTTTTACGCACCAACTGGTTGTCATAGAATATGTCATAGCTGTCATAACTTACAACTATAAGAGAATCTATCATAAATAGGTTATAAATAACATATTATCTTACAACATGACAAAACCCTCCTTGGGATGCCCAGAGATGCCTTCTTCCAAAATGCCTTGTGACACATGTCTTCACCTATCATAGAACTTTCTATTTCTGACTCTTACATGTCATAAAACTGTCATAGGAATCTGTCATAACCGTTTCAGTCAAGATTCACTTACACACTAGTCAAGATACTGACACATGGCAAAAAACCTCTACCATACAAAAGGGATGCCTATCTCCACATGGAGTGAGTTGACCATCCTAGTCACCTTACAAGTGGAGTGACAACTCATCGTGCCACTTCACACTAGATGACAAAATAGGATGTGCAACAAAATTAGAACATAGGCTAAGTAAATAAATTACATTACAATAATAAATGTAAGGAATTTACAAGGTTGAGACACCTTAATTCCCAATAGGAAGTTGACCCTAATGGTATATTTTTAGAAGTGTCATATGGCATAATGCATGAGGAAGATATTAGGGCATACAGTCATGTTGCCCTAGAAGAACTTGGTGGTAGCCAACTTGTAGATTTGCACCTAAAACATCTAACCGGTGATGATTTTGAGTTGAAGGAAGAGCCTAAGGTGTTCACAAAAAGGAAATTTATATAATATATAGAATTCCCAACATTTGCAGAGGACAAATGGGTTCAGTATATATTAAGTCAAATTCACAATGAATTTATGTGGCTTAACACAACCTTCATTATTACAAAGGAGGCTATAAGGGTTGTAACAAGATTCAACTCTACCACAATGGTGCCTATGCTAAAATCTGTAAAGAATAGTACTATGATGGAGGCCACCAGAGCTTAATTCAACAAAAGGGAATTGATAGTTAGCACAACTGCAGACCATGCAATAAGGTTCACATCGATGGTAATTGGATACAAGATATACTTCAGAAACTAGGAGAACTCTGTCTCCGGTACATTCATCTACACTACTTATGAAATGGTTAAGAAGAATTTTGATTATGACCTCTGTGAGTTTCTCCATAAACAATTGATGGAAAATCTAAATAAGACAAAGGAATCTAAATATCCCTTCAAATATGGTATGTTGATCATTTGCCTATTTTTCTACTTTATGAAAGAACTACCTAGAATGAATAATTTGGTATGGTATGATAGTGAACCTATGGCCACACAAATTACAAATTATTTGAATAGTTTAGGCAATCATGATGCTCAAAATGAAGTCCTATGGGGCTATTTCAAAAACCATGTAATTGAGGGAAAGGATACCAAGATCAGTAGTTGAGAATTACAAAGATGACATATGCTTCATTGTGAATAAAGATCAATGCATGATAGTGGCTGTGGAGCCAAGAATGGTTTGGGTCCCTCCTATGGGTTATAAAGTAGCTGAAAATGTGTTGAATGGTTATGTTGACCTCATGTTGAGCAAACCTAGAGATCCTACTAAGGAAAGATTTGGAACTTATGAAGAAATCTCAGTAAAAGTGCATGTTGAATTAAGAAAGACCGAATCTGTAAAGAAGGCTAGAAAAATGGCAAAGGAATATGCCCAAAGCAAAGGGTTTACTAAAGAACAAATTACAAAAACAAGAGCAAAGGTAGAAGAAGTAAGGGCATCTAAATAGAAGAAGCAAGGTGAACCTGAAAAGGCTCCAAAAGAGCCTGAAAAGAAAGCAAAAGAACTAGCAGCAACAAGGAAAAGAACAAGAGGTTCAACCTCTACTCAAATTGCAACTTCAATCTTCAGTCCCACACCTTTTGTGAGTGTAGAAACACCTACAAAGAAAAGCATTATAAAAGAGCACAAGAGAAAGAAAACAAAAGGCAAAAGGATGTATGTTAGTGCAGGAGCTGATGATGAAGAAGAAACTCAATCAGATGAAGTTAAGAAAATAAAGACTACGGCCAGTGAAGTCTTTAGGAGCAAACAAGACAAACCCTCTGATAAGGACAAAAGTAAGAAAAATCCAATGAAAATAATGCCTAAGAAAGCAAAAGCTATAATAGATTTGGAAGATGTCTTAAATGCTATGGTAACACATGGTAATCTAAAGCCAATAGCAGACTTATATAATGAGTATAACAATGCAGATAAAAACATCATTGAAACTACAATGATCAAATTCTTGGAAATGTTTAACAAATCCCTCTTTGAGGTAATTATAGATCTACTTGATAGCTTGGGTAGTATCATGTCTGCTAGAAAGGAGGAAGCTATGGTAAAAGACTTAGAGCTAAGAGAACATGCACTAATAGAATTGTATCCAGAGATAACTATAGAGGAGAAAACAAAAGTCACCAAGATGTTTGGAAAATAGTTTGACATAAAGATTACTTGGATAAACATTTTAATGTATGGGGACATAGAAAAATTGGTAAAGGAAAGAAAACAAATAACTCTTGATGTCCTAAAAGAACTCAACATCCCAACTATTCATGACAAAGAAGAAAAAAATGTTGGTGATGATAGTTACCTTCTAGAAATCAGCTCTGGACAAGACCTGAATCAAAAAAAGACTCCTTTGGTAAGACCAAGGAAGGATGAAGAGATGAAGGAGCAAGAAGAGGGTAAAACTCCTAAGAATGTTAAAATCCCTCTAGAGGAAAATGAAATTGGTGATCAGGAAGAGAAATATGATGAACAAGCCAAGGTAAGTCCTTCTCTGGAACATAAAATTGATGAGCATGAAGCCATGGAGAAAGATCCACTAGAGCATAATAAAGAAGAAGAAGTGGTAAGATACACTATTGCCACTCATGATCTGGTTGACACTATTAGAGAATTTTTGGAGAGGCAGCAAGAAGCATAGATTTTTTATTCACTTGAGTTACTGCAAGAACCAATAAACTTAGCCTTGATGTCACCTCTGTAAAAATTTAAATTAGTGTCAATTGTTCAAGCCAAAGCTCAGGAAGAAATTTTGAGGTCTCATATTTAGGACAATGAGATCATTGATAAGGCATCTGATGTTTTGGTAAAGTTGATGCCTAGACTACAGAAGGACACATCCCTAGCACCATATGAGCAAATTAAAAGGCTCATAAATTTTGTAAGTTCACATTTTGAATCTTTTGAAAAAGCTATAGATAACAAGGTTACGGCAGAAATAAATGAGAAGAGGATAATTACGTTGAAGGATAAGTTAGATAAGGATACAATTTTGTTAGACAATAGAATTAGAAACATAGATACTACTATAAAGAAAACCATTGATATATATAAATTTTGTCTAACATGGCCTAAAACCACAAAAGAAATGAAGGAGAAAATAGATGACTTGGAGCTTCAATTGATAAAAATCTCACAAACATTTGATCTAGCATCTGACTCTATCATCAATAAGAAAGCAAAATTTGATGGCATTTATGCAAAGATTAGCAGTCTACAAAGTAAGAAAGAGGCCACTAAGACAAAAATATGCCAACTCAGACAAGTAATAGAATCTTGTCTTTTTGCAGAGGCATCAAAAATAAAGTTAATAACTGATGTGCCTACCACTATAGAGAAAGCGGAGGAATTGATTTTTCAAGTGAATGGAAACATTCAAATTTTGAATAGTGCTCAAGCAAAGTGGGATGGAGAAATTGTTCAATTGAAAGCTATATTCACAGACATCTCTATACTTTTTAGTAGGTAAGATATATAATTACACTTCTACATATGCGACAAAGTATAACAATTTTGCAATTTTGATACAATTTTGTCATTTGTACATACACCTTTGCCATTGATGTCAAAGGGGGGAGAAGAAAAACTAGTGAAAAATGGCCAAACATATTAAGGGAAAAAGAAAAATGGAGTGTACATAGTAAGGGGGAGAAGTATGAGCATTTTTCACTAAGTGTTACCATCAATGCCAAAGAGGGAGATTGTTGGCAACATGGATAAGAGACACTATTGATACGTAGAAGTTTTGATGTTGTCATTGATGGCAACAATAAGATAGGACTTGGAATCATTCCTGAGACAAGATGTGCACAATATTTTTGGTCTGAGAAGATTGACTTAGTTAAACTAAGTATTCGTAGCTTACCATGTTAGTGACAGAGATTTAATTAGCACTCCTCTACAAATTAAAATTTTGGTGAGTAGTTCTTGTATGTTACACATAGTTACTATGCAATGTTAGGTTCCAAATTTCATGTCTTGACAATCTCTGGAAGCCATACTCTGAATTGCCTAAGTTCAGATTAGCAAAGTTCAATTATAGATAGTGTAGATCACTTGAGGATTTCAGTTCGCATTCCTCTGTGAGTGGTTATTTCAATTTACAATTTGGAGGTGTTGTAAACACATATGAGAAGCATCGAATTCTAGATTTGCAGAATTTGAAGTCTACCGGAAGATCATCTACAAGTTTCCAAGTATCGGCATCCTATTTGGCAGTGTTTCACAAAGATAGAGTTAATAGTTCTGAGATCCACATCTCGCCACAAAATAATATTATGACCTGCAGTTAGAAAGGTATGATTGGTGATGCATAATGAATGTTTGGTATGAATTTGGAGTCCAGTATGGTCCACATTAGAAGTTGTGATGTGATAGACAACATGGTTAAGTGCATACTTAAGAATGAAGCTGACACTCATGTTGGATCATTGTGCAGTGAAGATATATTACCTAGATCATTATTCTAAGTGGTTCCAAAATACGTCCACATCTATATGAAGTTTCTCGAAGGATTGTATAGGTTCGCATTGCTGCTTGTGTAAAAGATCAAGCAGACAAAGTATAACTTTTGTGTACACATTTCATACTTGGCATGCCGACCTAGTTTTGAGTTAAAACTTCTTGCAGATATATATACTTGATAGATTTCGATGTTGGAGATATATGATAATCCAAATGTATTGTGAAGTTGTTGTGTAAATGTTGTGATCTGAAAAGTAGAGTAAAGGTTCAGAAGATTGAAGAACAGAGCATATGTGAACATCATAGAGAAATAGGGCAAACATAATGAAGACCATTGAATCTGTATTTTGAACTGTCAATGGAACTGTATTCCAGCATTTAGTAGATGCAAATATAACAGTTCTTTCTTGGCAGTGAGCCACCCTTTCTCCATCCTCTTTCTTTATGGAAGTGAGTTTATTGCATTGAGCACTTCTTTGGACAATGAGTCCTTAGGTAGTGAACCCTAAGGCAATGAGCCTTTCTATAATCTAGTTTTGATATTATAATATATTGTGAATGAACACTCACCATGTTTTTTCCCTTTTTGGGTTTTCCACGTAAAAATCCTGGCGTCTATGTGTTATGACTTTATTACTACTCTTCTTATGTTTATTTTACTTTCATGTTATTGAATTCAGTAAATGGATTAAGAACATGTGAAGGAATGATTTTATAGAATATTGATTCACCCCCTTGTATTCCTTGTCTTCAACACTTAGATCATGACACACGATATATAAAAAGGTGCAGCCTGTAAGAACAAGGCTCGGGCATAAATATGCAAGTGAAGCAAATACAAGGCACAAGCCATAAAGAAGCACAGTCATTCATATACAAAATGATGCCAAAGAAACTAAGGCACAGCCTAGTGCAGCCACAAATAGAATATAGAGGTACAATAAGTGGAGTCTAGCCCAATTAGTTGAGTCTAGTGCAAAGCATTCATATATAAGGTGCATGGTTTTTCTATAAATCTTAAATCCATAAGCTATGAAGATGAAGCCTTAGCCTTTTCAATGAAGGCTCAGCTAGTTAAAAGGAAGGCTCCGCCAACCAAAAGGATAAGTCACGACCATTAGAAAGTAAGCGCCACTAGAGTCAAAGTGCAAGCACAAAAACATGACATGTAATCATCAGAAAAATTAAGGTACGCAAGAAAATAAAGATTCAAAGCGCAATCCATAGAAATTAGAAGTCACAACCAATAAAGAAATAAAAGGTGTAGCCTATCAAACTATAGGCGTGGCCTATGTAATGAAGCATGCAACCTATAGATACAAATTGAAGAGCCTATATGAATCAAACATACGTGACCTATCAAAAAAAGTCTCAACCTATGTAAATGCATTACACAATGGTAGCTTATAAAGTATGGCGTAGTCACAACATAAAGAAAACAAGGTACAAGCCTCTGGAACATCCACTCATAGTCACTATAGATCAAAATTATAGCAGCAACCATAAATAAATCATGGCGTAGCCTTAGAGCATGACACATCCATCTCTCACAAATATGAGATTATCAAAGCATCACTCAACAACCGTCAGATGGAAGAAGAATCCAATAGCTAGCACACTCTAGAGGAGCACTTAGAAATGCTAGTTTCAAATGGAGCACTTAAGCGTGACGTGGTAGGGGAGAATAAATCTGTTCAATCTTTGGCATGCTTTCCAAAGTCACGAGTAAAAGATTTAAAATCCTATATTAAAACCTTTTAAAGGTTTCAGATATAAGCGAGTCAAGATATTAAATGAGTCGTTGAAATAAAAGTGGGGCCCATAATAAATAAAGTTAAAGTCTTTATTCATAAATAATCACATGAAATTACAAGACTCACCGAAGTAAAAATAAAGTGAAGTTTCATTTAAAAGAAACTATTAGAAACATGCAGCTACAAGGAAGTAGTAAAAGTGAGAGCTTTTTATTTTTTCACATTATTAAGAGGAAGAAACAACAACAAACTTTAGTGTAATAGTAACATGCAGCAGTAAGAGGATATTTTTAAATGCAAAAGAGGAGTTAGACGCAGCAAACACAGAGTAAACTAGGCAAGTATCATCATGCAACAGTAGTAAGAGGTAGATTTGGGGGATTCTTTTGGAATTATTATCATGAGAGTCAGAAATAGAAAATAATAATCACAACACAAGGAAAGAGAGGAGAAGATTAATCAACAACAAAAGATTTTTGCAGGCCTTTTATGTCAAGATTTTTCTTAGAATTAAACAAATCTGATGCACTATGCTTCAAATCCTTTCTGTCTTCATTTCAATTCACCCATGAAGGGAAAATAGTCATTATGTGCCATATATTCTATTAGAATAACATTTCTTATTTTCTTTTCTGAGATTAGTAGCCTTCGTTTGTAAATCTAAGATCATCAAACCTAATGCAGCTAAATGATTATGTGATTATCATTTCTCATTATCAAATTTGTGTTCATTTTTGTCTCTTGATTTTGAATCTTGTGCACAAAAGATCCTTTACAAGTTGGAAAGTTTGTGATTGGCAAATGGCCATATTAGTTAGATTTCATTTTTGAGTTTTCCTTCTCTTTTCTCTAAAAATCTAAAATGATTTTATCGAAAACCCTACGAAGAGTCAGATTCTAAAACCTTGGAGGTTATGTCACAAGCCACATCCCATGTTTATGAGGTTTTATCTCATAAGCCACATCCCACGTTAGCGAGGTTTTCGATGTTGGTGCAGGTTTGCATGTGGGTGCAACGTTCAGGTGCAAGCTTCATCATCAATAAAGAACATAAAAATCTAACATCTTAGGAAAATGTTTTATGCCTCTTGAAAAAAATAGCCTCCTTGTACAAGAAAAATTGCCCCTAGGGCCTGATTGGATGGCACTAAATAGTGGGTGGTGGCACATAGGTGACATGTGAATAGTGGAATTGGGTGATGCCACCTTAGCGAAAGATCTAGGCAGAGGTGCCACTATAGCTGGCATGACCATTGGTTGGGCCTCAACCCCTACCACATAGTCATGACCACAGGCTAGGCGCTATAGGACTAGCAACTAACAAACTAGTGGGTGGAAAACTCTATAGTTGTTGTAGATTGTATGAACTAGCCAATCAATTAGTTGTTGTACCCTCTATCCTAGCCAATGATGTCACCTATGCCTAGCAAATAATATGAATTTTTTAATTAATGTTTTTATGTCGATCGTATTGTACCTTAGATGATGTAGACTACAATAGAGAATATTTTGTTGACTATTTTGTGGACCTAAGAGTAACTATACCTAATTAAATGGACTATATGAATCATAACAACTATATGGATTTCAATAGTTAAAGATTCTTCCAAACCCCTAAAAATTGCTTGAAAATTTTCTAGCTGCAAATCCTATTGAGTTTTATGTTGATGCATAGGTTTATGGGCCTTCTAAATCTAATTGTGAGATTTGTTCTAGCCCAAGAGACCATCTATAAAACTTCACCTCCAAAATCCTCACAAAATAAGAACCCATTTGCCAAATCAATAAAAAACTCTATATCTAAAACACCCTAGATCTAAAAACACATTTGAAACATTGTAAATACCTTCAATATTTTGCAACAAGACCATATATTCAACTATGCACAATTTTCCATTCACACATAGGGTTATCAATACCATTAAGATGTTTCCTCGTCTAACTTAACAATCAAGCTTTGATACCAAATGAAAGGAAATTTCACCAAAATATACCATCTCTACATGACCCTCATGGTAGAAACAAATGCAAAACAAGTATTTAGAATCTATAATGCAAAATAATAATAAATCATACCATGAGGTAACACCAGATGTACCCTAGGAAAAACCTAGCCTCCAAAATCACCCAACCAACTCAATGTATTATCTTAAGAATAAGAACATAATACACTTGCAATGTCTCCATACTGATGTAAAGACCCTAAGGGAAGAAAAGACACTTCAATAGGTTTGCGAAACCACTCAACAAGAAAGGGGGAATTCATTGTTTCACAAAGACAATGTTTCAAGGTTTCAAGGCCCAAGCCAAGGGGCTAACTATGAGATATGGAACCAAATGCATGATCTTCTCAAGGGAAGTCATTTCAGGGGGTTCAGGACAACCAACATAACCTTCTGAAACCATTCGTTAGGGTCTTGCATGGATAGGGTTAGTACTTGCTTCACAAGCCTATCACACTCCTTATAGCCCTGTTTTAGGGGACAGTGGCAATAACTCTTCACAATGACCTTCTTCTGATAGACCTTGACCATTACAAGCTGTATTTATACAAGACTCACAACATATCACAACCCAGCCCCTTTGGACAAGTGTCTTAAATTAGGACTGGTAAATTTGGATAGAGTCCCAATTAGGTCTGTTTCACAAAGTGACTACCCCTATATGACTTCATGGAATAGACTGAACCATTTAGACATGTTGGTTGGGTGTCAAAACAAAGGATTCAATAAGTATTAGGGTCCTATAGTCAACTATACATATTTTCTAATTATTGTCCCTACTCTACAACTTAACACATTGCTTTGTTAAGCTTTAATAGGACAAATCTCTTCCAAACTCATTTTCCCTGCATAGGCATTGTTCCAAACAAATAAAACTACTAAGTCCTAGTCCATTCCATTGATTTGATGATGTTAGGATTTAGTGGAATGGAAATAATTCCATCATTGTCACACAAAACCCTAACTCAGGGTTTAGAGAGCAGTTATAGAAAAACGTGGATATCTTCGCCCTTCCTCAATGTCAAGACTTCAAACCTAGCTCAAATCAAAGGTTACTCTCTACTCTTTCAATCCAACATGCACTGGGTCTATGGCAGTTCTATACTAGAGTAGGGTACGGTCTGAAATAACAGAAAAGACACAAAAATTGCAAAAAACTGAGTTCTCCTTCTCAATTTATCCTTCAAAAACCTTCATCCTCCCTTCAATGACCATGATGAGGTTTTTTTAAACATGTTTACATTCTTCCCAAGAAGTTTGGGTCGATTTGGTAATTGAAAACTACCATTGTAACCTCCAAAACTACTCATTGGTCCCTTATCACTAATGCCTACTCATGTATTTTCTTTACAACATGGGTAATTCTTTCCCAAGACCATTTGCATGGAATTTTGTCCCCTTCTTTGGAATCAGATTAGTGGGTGGTCTGTCATCCACCCTTAGACCAAAACAAGTGAATTTCCTTACTTTCATGCCTTTTCCAATGCTTTTGTCTCTGACTGTGCACTGACCTTTGAAATTAGGTGTCAAACCTATTGCCCTTATTTGTGTAGTCCCATATATCATAGTGTTTTTAGTTTTTAGAGCCTTTTCCCTAGATAAACTTGACTATCCTTTCACTCCATGGACTATTATAGGACATACCACTATCCCAATTAGGATCTCTTCTACTTTCTTAATCCCTTCTTGTTATGTTATCAACAACTCATCACTTACCTCTCTTTGATTAGTCTTCTTCATGGGCTTCACATCATTTTGTACTTCCAATTGAGTATCAATCTTCTTAGAGCCTTTTGCCATCTTCTCAATATGTTTATCAACATTCATCACCACTATCTTAGCACCATATGTAGGTGTCTTTCTTGCTATTCTAATACCATAACTCTGCTCTAAATCAGAAAGCCTATTGTCCTTACTGTCTTCAAGCCTTATAGGCTCCTTTTTACCAAAAATCACAACCTTAGTTTTTCCTTTATCTCTTGCACTACCCTGCAAAGCAGTTAGTTTGAAACTCTAATCATCCTTCCAAATTGTATAGGTTTTTTCCCAACCATCATACATGGACCTTCTCTCAAATTGCCATGGTCTCCCCAATAGTAAATGACAATAATCCATTGGCAATATATCACATAAGATCCTATCTTTGTACTCCCCAATCTGGAAATCCACATAGGCTTGCTCATTCATCACTAAGGTTTGACTATCATTCACCCAAGAAACTTTGTAGGGTGCTACATGAGGTATCTTCTCTAAATTTAATTTGTCTACTATTTCCATAGACACCATATTATCTTGAGAACTTGAATCAATAACAACTTGACACACTTTAACTTTGCATTTGCATGAGGTTCTGAATAGGCTCCTTCTTTGGCTCATGTCTTCCTTCTTAGGTACTTGCAACAATGTTCTCATCATGAGTGCTTCTCCCACTCCTGGATCTGCAGGTCTTCTTGAACTTTCACACTCTTCCTCTTGAACCAATTATGTTCTTCTCTCACTCCTATCACCACTTGATCTTGAACCTTGGTTTTGAGGACACTTGAAAGCTAGGTGTCCAAATTCATTGCACCTATAACATCTACCAGCAAACTCATTGAAATCTCTTTTTTGTTTGAAATTAGTTCTTCCTCCTCTCCATCCTCCTCTTGCTTCAAGAGCTTGTTCTTTGTTCTTCTCATCATCTTCATGGTCTTCCTTATACTACCTTGATGTTGTAGTTGTGCCTCTACCACTAGAAGTGCTACCTCTTCCCCTTGCTGCCTTCTCTTGTCTCATCTTTAGTTTTTCTTCTTCCCTCATTGCCATTTGAAAGCATTGTTCAACTGAACTAGGTGCCAACAAGCTAATCTCATCCTAAATATTATACCTTAAACCATTCAAGTAACTAGCAACCATTTTTTCCTCATCTTCTTCATGTTTAGTTCTTATGCTTAACTTATAAAATTCTTCAGTATATGATTGCACATCTAACTCCTTTTGTCTAAGATTTTGCAACTTCTTAAGCAATTAAACATTTTAATCACTAGGAAGGAATTTACCTTTCAGTTTTGTCTTCATTCTTTCCCAAGAAGTGATCTTGTTCTTTCCTTGTCTCTCCCTTTCCTCTTGTACAAAATTCCACCATACCAAAGCATGTCCCTTCAGTCTTATTTTAGTCGTCTTCACCTTGTGTGCTTCATCAACATATTCACTATCAAAGTAGTTTTCCAAAGCCCCTATCCAATCCAAGAGCTCCTCACTATCAAGTTTACCTCCATACATAGGCACATATATTTTGCCATGTCCATCCTTCTTCACAGCCTTCAAAATCTTCAACGTTCTCACATCATCTAGATCTATCTCTTCCTCTTCACCAAAAGTTTCCTCTTCTTCAGTTTCACTTTCATCCAAAAGAACACTAACTTTACCTTTCATCATAGCTATTTCCCATTTCAAGGTTTCTATTTCCTTCTCATGATTGTCAATCTTCCTTGCAACAACATTCACCTTAGGAGGCATTTTTCACAATCCTCTCTTCACCTACCTACAAAAAAATTCAAAACACCAACACAAGATCTACTACTATGCTCTGATACCACCATGATGCAGAGACCCTAAGGGAATAAAAGACACTTCAATAGGTTTACCAAACCACTCAACAAGAAAGGGGGAATTCATTGTTTCACAAAGACAATGTTTCAAGGTTTCAAGGCCCAAGCCAAGGGGTTCACTATGAGATATGGCACCAAATGCATGATCTTCTCAAGGGTAGTCATTTCAAGGGCAAGACAACCAACATAACCTTCCCAAACCATTGGTTAGGGTCTTGCATGTATAGGGTTAGTACTTGCTTCACAAGGCTACCACACTCCTTGTAGCCCTTTTTTAGGGGACAGTGGCAATAACTCTTCACAATGACCTTCTTCCAATAGACATTGACCATTACAAGGTGTACTTACACAAGACTCACAACATAGCACAAAATTACTAGTGGGTCCCTTGGGACAAGTGTCTTAAATCAAGATTGGTAAATTTGGATAGAGTCCCAATTAGGTCTGTTTCACGAAGTGACTACCCATTTATGACTACATGGAACAGACTGAACCATTTAAACATGTTGGTTGGGTGTGAAACCAAGCATTTAACATGTATTAGGGTCCTACAATTGACTGTATGGATTTTCTAATTATTGTCCCTACTCTGCAACTTAACACATTGCTTTGTTAAGCTTTAATAGGACAAATCTCTTCCAAACTCACTTCCCCTACATAGGCATTGTTCTAAAGAAGTAAAACTACTAAGTCCTTGTCCATTCCACTGATTCTATGATGTTAGGATTTAGTGGAATGGAAATAATTCCATCATTTTCACACAAAACTCTAACTTAGGGTTTAGAGAGTAGTTACATAAAAACGTGGATATCTTCACCCTTCCTCAATGTAAAGACCTCAAACCTAGCTCAAATCAAAGGTTACTCTCTACTCTTTCAATCCAACATGTAGTGGGCCTATGATAGTTCCATAACAGAGCAGGGTACGGTCTAAAACAATAGAAAAGACACATAAATTGTAGAAAACTAAGTTCTTAATTTGTCCTTCAAAAACCTTCATCCTCCCTTCCATGACCATGATGAGGTTATTTTAAACATGTTTACATTCTTCCCAAGCAATTTGGGTTGATTTGGTAATTGAAAACTACCATTGCAACCTCCAACACTACTCATTGGTCCCTTATCACTAATGCCTTCTCATCTATTTTGTTTACAACATGGGTAATTCCTTCTCAAGACCATTTCAACTCCTCTAAGGTGATGACCACATGTCATGAATGACTCCCAAACCTAGAATACATGAATTTCATTCTACTTTCATTCTTGTGGAGGATTTGACTACAATTGACCAACTAGGACTTGACTTGTCTACATACAAACAATTGGCACCAAGGCCTTATTACATGTTCCAAGTTGGTCACAAGACTTATTACATTTCAACAAAATGGTCTTCAAGACCTTATTGCAGCTCAAACAAAAAACATAGCAAGAAACTCAAGATAGGCCTCTTGGACCTAAGGGTGCCCCTGCACCACATACGAGGCCTTTGAAGCATCAAACAACTTAGTCACATTACTTCATACGAACAAACAAATGAGAACCATGCAACCACACATTCCAAACCATGCTTCATGTAATCACATGCAACTTGTAAGAGGTGTTAAATCTACCCAACAAGCCAAATATTTCACAAGCTAACCTCAACAACTACTCATGTGCTTTTCTTTTATAGAAAAATCTTGCACAAAATCACTAAGTGATATTACATAAATCAATAGCCTCAAAACCTTGAGCTCACTAAACCATGATCAAGGCTAAAATTAAATAGTTTTCCTAATATGACTTTTACTTTAATTTTTCTATCCATCTCCCACATTAAATATTTAACCAATGTATCATACAACATATGAGTGGCCCCAAGGATACCTATCCCATTTAGTATCCACATCTTCTAGATGCACCATAATTAAATAAATATCTTTTACATTTCAAACATTATTATACAAGGTGTACAACACACCTTTCCCAACACCACCAACATTAAATTTGGTTTATTTTGAGTCATTGGATCATGTGAATGTAAGCTCAAATTTAAGCCATTGTATATAACTTGCCATTTAATATTTGGAGAAAAGTAGCTGAGCTACAAAGCTCCCTCTCTTAGAGCCATTGTCTATAATTAACTAGCTAAAACTCTTCTAATGGGTTGGAACATCTTTTGTTAGACATCTTATTTCATCATCTTAATACATTTTTAAACTTTTTTTAGCAATCTTATGGTAATTTTCCTAATTTTCCAAATAGTGCACAATGTTGTGATGGATCTTTTATTTGTAGTTCAACAAAGTATGACAAATTTCACTACATGCTTAATTAATTTTTTTTGAATTTAAAGTTATGCGGGATTATGTTGGTGATTTCACTAGTAGAAATTTGACAAATAAATGACCAGGTCACGTGACTAAATTTTTTTGCAACAGTTATAAATGACTAAATAAATAACTAATTTGGTTATCAGATGAAATGACTAAATAAATGACTAATTTGGTCATCGGGCAAAAAACACAACTAAAGTGGATAATTAAAAAAAAAATTGAATTGAGGGAATGGGTTGTATTATAATATAATATAATAATAATATATTATATTACAATACAATATAATATATTATAATATAATATGATATTATATAATATAATATTATTATTATATAAATTATATTATTATAATATTATATTTATATTATAATGTATTTTTAATATTATATAATAATATAATATAAGAATATATTTAATATTATAATATTATATATTATATTATCAATATTATAATATGGGCACCAAAATTATACATTGGCTACCATATAAAAGTATTTCATTTAAATTTCACTTTTGGCATTGGCGCCCACCTCTATTTCACTTTTGGTGCCTGTTGCTTCAAGTTGAAACCCTAAAGGTAAACCCTAATTTAGAAAATCTTTAAACCCTAACTTATTTTATTTCATTGGAGTAGAGCCAGGCATGTTGAGAGCCATGTTGAGGGCCATGGACCTTGGCTTCATTGTTCTGGTAGAGCTATTCCCTACACGGTTGCGATTGATGTGTCACGGGATATCAACGGCAGCCAATAAGGCAGGGGCAATCATCAAAGCATTTGGGTTTTTGTATGTTGTGTAAAGTCCACATGAAAAGGAGATGGATGCAAGTTACCCTAGAGGAATTGGTATTAAGGCTTCATTAATACAAATAAAATAAAGACAAAAGTATTAATTATAAAACTTTTAAATATACTATATAATTTTAGTTCACTTTAGTTCTAGGGTTTAGGGTTTAGGTCAGTTTAAGGTTTAGGGTTTAGGGTTAGGGCTTGTAGATTGACTGATCTACAAAAGGGTATTTTTTTATTCTTTTAAAATGATTATTTGCACAACTAGGATTTGTTATAACATCAACTTTTTCAAATAATTTCATTTTTTGGTAAATGAGCCCTAAAGTTATGCTACATATGTTTTTATTGGATGGTTACAATTGGAGAAGTTGTGGCCTAGATCTAATCTAGCTAGAATGAATCCATCTAGAACATAAGTTTCACTAAAATTAACTTTTAGTTGGAAATATTTAAATTCATTTATACTAATAAATTGGCCCAAAGTGTGACACAACTTTGAACTTTAACCCTTAGGGTTTTGTGGATCCCTAGATTCCCAAATGAAGTAAGCAATGAACTATAGTGTCATATTCTCAAAACCTTCTCAAACAACAAAAAGATTAGAATGCGGAGAGATTTGGGACTTATCAAGAGTTCATGGACAAGAAACATAAGAAGGATGTGAAGGAACATATGGGCAAGAATAATGAGAAATTAAAAAAAGTTCCAATACACCACAAAAAGGAAGATAAAGAATATTGCATTTAGGGACTTCAAGATTATAGGTTACGATAGGACAATGAATATCTTCTTAAAAAACATCTATATCTACTCTGCAACCTCCATAAAAGGATCCCTCAGTGTAATAAGTATCAAAAATACTCATCCAGATGAGTGCGGAGAAATAGAAAAAGCCAAAAATGCAAAAAAATGGGTTAAACAAAACATAATACATGCTACATTAGAAAAACAAATAGAGGAGTAGGATCTATAGGAAGTTAGAAAACTATCAAAAAGGAGGACACCAAGAATTACTAAACAAACAATGGTGGAAATAATCATACAGGAGAAAAAAGGAGGATATAGTGGGCGCTGACATCCTAACCACAATAATAAACAAGGGTATGCTCAAGTAAGCTGCAAAAATGTATAACAAAGTAGGAGAGGAAAGTAAAGTAGTGATTAAAGAAGAAATTATATGTCATCTAAGAGTGTCTAAAGATACCTTTGACAATATCATAGTAAAATTCCCCACCAATCTATCCTCCATCTACAAGAAGAGAGAAAAGGTGTTAGAGATAGAAGAAGAAATAAGGAAGAAGGCATTAGACGAGATCAACCCTAACTTGTCTCCTACACAAAAACATTCACTAGAATAGCTATAGCAAAAATAAATTAGGTCAGAATAGGGGTAGACACCCTAGTGAGTTTGAATGAGGAATCTAAAACAAAAATTCAAAAAGAAATAGTTGTCATGAGGAAAACTTATCAGAAACTAATGGAAGAGGATAAAAAGAGTTAGTAGGAACACACTACACCTTCTAGATGTAGCCCACCACATAGCTATTAGGGTGAAGGACCACAACAACCACCACCCTCCCTATCTAGGGCCTCCTCTTCTATTGCAACATCTCCTATGAAGTCCATTAAGGAATTTTTGTGTAATAAAAGCAAATACAACCAATTCCTACACTTCAACTACTACAACTACCTTTGATAGGACATAAGTAGACTTAAAAATGTTTCACCAATCCAAAGGTTTCAGTTAGAGGATACCTTTCATAGCACACCCTAGAAAGAAATATTGAAACATGTGGATAATTTGGAATAGCTAGATGATGCCATATCTACAATTTAGAGTAAGCTACCCTAGTTGTGAATAGATATATGACTCCCATTGAGCCAACAACTCAAAATGCTAATGGATGGAGTCAAAATAGGAATAGACACTCAATTTAGAGACATAAAAAACTAGGTTATATTTGAGATGGATAAGAACAAAATGGATGAGGCTAGGAAGAAGTGTGTTGCACAACACACACAACTGGAAGGACATATTAACATCATATGAAAACAATAACTAATATTAATTTTGTCTCCAATGACCAACAATGACAAAGGGCCTAAAGAGTCAAATACAATAGTTTGAAGCCTAAATTTTGAAAGGGGCTAGCACCTATGACCCAATGTAAGATATGCATAATGTTGGAGTTGGCTATAATTGAAGCTACCCAAGATCTAGGACTTGATGAAAGCACATGAGTTATCAAATGAAAGATTAAATATATTCTATCAATCAGTGCAAAAGATTGTTATTAGATTGTTATTACAATGTAAATGATATTCCTTGCTTATAAAGACAAGGATGAGAGACAAGATGTAGTCATGTGACAAGTGTCTTAATCCTTTGACATGTGACAACTATAGGATAAGATGACAACTATCAAAAACTAGCAACAACTAGACACAACTAGAAACATCTAGTAGACTCACTAAGTCAACTTAACATGTGTGAATTATGTGTGATGTGTGAATATCATTTAACTAATAAATAGTTAAATAATAAAAATTATACACACAAGGGTAAAATGGTTAGGTAATAACCCTGTTCACACTAGCAACTTAGTAGGAGTTTCAGGAGATTGAAGTGTAGCATAATTCTCATGAACTGAAGTGGATGTAAGAACATCAAGATTTAAGTGACCAAACTTCTTAGAAACATGATTCACACTAGATGCATGAATGTGAATATAAATCAATAGATCGACATCATCAGAAGAAGCAAAATTGGAGAATGTATACAAGCGATATGCATGATTATCCATACCAACAACAATGACATCTCTACTCTTCAAGTCTCTAATGATCATAGAATCACGAGTGAACTCAACTATCTTGCTTGCATGCCACAATGAGTAATCTGGTAGATAGAAATGAGATTAGTTGACAAGAAAGGTGCACACAACACATTATTGAAAGTACCCTCACCAATATCAATAGTTTCTTTACTAGTTGCATGCATGTATGTATTGTTACCAATCAAAATAGGTGGCAACGTACATGACTCAAATGTAGAGAACATCCCATGTGAGAGATGCCATATGATGAGAGGCTCTAGAATCAAGAAACCATCTCTCTAACTCAAGACTTGTAGAAGTAGAGAGTTCTTGTCCTTTATCCTTATTTGTCCCATTAGCAATGCCTATTGTCCATGTATGTGTAGATGATGATGGTTTTGAAGAAGAGGATGTACTAGGTGACATGGATGATGGTAATTTAATGTTGTTCTTTGAATAATGTGAGTTAGCTCAATTTTATTCTCATAACACTTATGCTCATCATGTCCTAGTTTCTTGTTGTCTGCACACTTTGGTATTTCTTTCTTGGATGATTCCTCTTTAGAGGAGGATGAGGACTTAGGTGATTTTATTGACTCCTTTGCTTTCTCATTGTTCTCGAAATCCTTATTTTTCTATTTCTTGCCTTTTCTAGGTGAAGCCTTTTAATCCTTTGAAACTTGATTAGAAAAAAGTGCTTGACGTCTAGGAAACTTCAATGTGCCCATGTGTACTAACTTAGCTTGCTCCCTTACGAGTTATTTAGGAAACTCATCAAGTGAAGGCAATGTGAAATCTTTCCCAAGTGCATACATAGTAGGAAAAAAGGTAGAAACAAAGACTAAATAGTCAGGACCAAGTTTGGAAAGGATTGAAAGAATTAACTAGGTGTCCTCTTTCTTAATTCCATATTGTTTGAGTTGCAATCTAAGTTATTTTAGCTTTTTGAAGAAGTTTTGGATGCTTGCAGAGTCAGTTGGATTCAAACCAATTAGTTCATTCTCCAATTTGAAAACTCTCATAATATATTGCTTACCAAAGACATTTTCTAAGGTAGTCCACAATTCATTAGGTGTTTTATAAGAT
Organism: Cunninghamia lanceolata; assembly: GCA_027924645.1. NCBI lineage: Eukaryota > Viridiplantae > Streptophyta > Pinopsida > Cupressales > Cupressaceae > Cunninghamia > Cunninghamia lanceolata. The sequence continues at coordinate 45,172,405 of BSBN01000254.1, read as the reverse complement.
TCAATATGAAAAATAAGACCAGGAGTGATAGACAAGCAAAGTGTTCCATAGGCTTGATCACATCAATTATATGACTTTCTCTTTTCTATAGCTATTGTTGGTTAAATTTCTATACCCATTGTTACTCTATGAATTTTAAAACTTCTTAAAGGAATCTCCATTTAAGTTTTCCACTCATGATAGTCATAACCAGCTAAAAAAGTTGATCTTCCCCAGAAAGGATTGAATTGCTTTCTTAGTTTGTTTGGATCCATGATGTAAGAGTACAAAAAAAAACAAGTACAACCCACCTTTTACTCAATCAATGAAATCACCCCCAATAAAAATTGATTGCAGGACTTTATATCAATCCAATTACAATTGCCATAAGCCAAAATAGAAAAGTAGTTTTTTGATTTTGATACAACGCAAAAGCCAAAAATGGGCTAGGATTGAAAGTAGAATTTCTGAGGCAAATTGGATCAAACTGATAGCAGATATGAAAAGTAGTAAAAAATCATGCACTTTCAAAAAACATTTTACCAACAAATGTTATTGTATGACCCCAAACGAAGCGTTTGTAGTTCTAAAAATGAGAATTGTTGAGGTACAAGTGAAAGAATCTATAAATTCTTGTCAAACTAAACACCAAAATCAAAACTTGATTCCACCACTGCGTAGCCTGTGAAATTTTAGCCCAAATAAAAAATTTCTCTGAAAATAGACCAAAATTGAGCTAGTTATGAGACTTTGAAGTCCAACTACAAAAATAAAAAGCTCATTGGAGGGGGTTTGGCCAAGAGGGAAAAATTATAATATCACTGCTGATGTAGTGATGATGTCAACAAATCTTTGACAAAATATGCTCTTGTACCAAAAGAATATTCTCTAGATGACATGAAATGATGATGTCATCAATTGACAAATTGTGTCACGCTAATGTTCACATGATGCAAGTAGATGGAAAAAATAACGTACTAGAATATTCTTGATTCCTCTAGAATATTTGAAAACTTCTTAGTATTTCATCAAACATTGCTCCCTTCTATCTAAACTGCTAACCTATTTGACAAAACTGCCTTTGACCATGTGGAAACCACCTTTTAATTGCCTGAAACCATTTTGTGTGGTCAAAACTATTATTGAATACATAAATTGCTACCAAATAGACTGTTGGGTGGCTTTACTAGAAATTTTGGGGTTTAAAACTGGTCACCAGTTTCAAATCACTGCTAGGCATTTTTTAAATAGCTATCAAAGATGTTTATGGGGTGGTTTTGAATTTGGCATGCATACAAAGGGTATTACCACCATTGATAGATTTCAATGCAGAGATCGCCAATGCCAATATAAAAAAATGACAAGGGTAGAAAATTTCCCAATGGGAAATGTTTTTAGTGCATGAGACAATTCCAAGCAATTTGAATGCTCATGGGTTCAAATAGCCACCGGTGGAGATTATAACTGCTGAGCTAAGTTTGGTGGGAAATGGCCACTGGTTGGTTTGATTTTACCAATTGGGTGGGAAAATTGTCAAAACAACTGATTAAAGCTACAAAATGGTCTTTGAAATAGTGGAAACTTTTAACTAATAGTCTTTGACCACTAATAGTCTTTGAATATCATTATCAGATCATGCGTAGTTTTAACTGCAGCTGAATACCATTGTTGATGAAAGTTTTATGTTAGCCACCAACCATGCTGTTAAAAAACTACTAGGAATTCTACATAGCCACTTGGAGTATTTGAATATGCCAGTGATTTGAGTGTTTAACCATTGGTGAACAGTTATAGTTTGATGCTTGTGCAACCTAGTAGGAAACCACAAGTAGATCATTCACCACGGGATATAAATGGTTGTCAATGGGTTTGAGTGTTAGGAATTGCATGCAAAAGATATCAATTAAATGCAAATAAACATTAAATAGAGGAATAAATAATACATAGAAATAATAATAGCAAGAGACAAGTTTAACATGGTTCACCCAAACTCGGGCTACATCCACCAATAGAGAGTCCAATATTATTATCCATTAAATCAAACTGATTACAACTAGCAATCCCTTGCAACTACATACCTCTACAAATGCTACAATACAATATCAATGGAAGCCCTAACCCTTAGCCATTTTATCAAGACTTATGTTGGTTACAAAAATAGCATTTTTTTATGTTGTCCAATAGAAAAATAACTCCCAACGCCTTTATAAAATAATAAAAATTGTGTGAAAATTTAACCTTCAAGTTTGATTAGGCTCCATATAACAACAATCTCCCACTTGGAGACTAATTAGACTCCACACCATATCATCTCGCACTTGGAGACTGATCATAACATTGCTGACCTTGTAGCTCCCACTGGAAATAAACACCTAGGAACCTGCTGTTCTGATTTTATTGTTTTTAGTCTTGAAGACTAACTAAAGCTGAAGAGGAGATCAGCTTCTCCCTTGTCACTGCCTTTATAAACATATCTATTAAATTTTCATCTATATGTATCTTTTCTAGCCTTAACTATCCATCATCCAACACCGATTGAATGAATTTATACTTCAACTATATGTGTTTGGTCTTTGAATGCAAGGTAGAATTCTTTGCAAGATGTATGGCACTCTGGCTGTCTGTAAACAAATAAATGGTAGCTTGTTGTTTGCCCAATTCTTCCATGAAAGATTGTAGCCATATCATCTCCTTGCTTGCCTCTGTTGCAGCTACATACTCTGCCTCCATGGTGGATAAAGAAACCACCTTTTGCAACTGTGAGATCCAACTCACTGTTGTCCCACCTACAGTAAAGACGTAACTTGTAGTACTCCACCTGGTATCCATATCCCATGCCAAATTTGAGTCCACATAACCTTCTAAATTATTATTAGAGCCCCCCAAACATAAGTGTTTACTGGATGTACCTCTGAAATATCTGAGAATCCATTTTACCACATTCCAATGCTCCAATCTGGGATTACTCATATACCTACTTATGAATCCTACAACATGTGTAATATTTGGTCTTGTGCATACCATGTCATACATTAAGCTTCATATAGATGAAGCATATGGTACCTTGGAAATTTTTTCTTCCTCATCTTGTGTCTTTGGACACATTTCCTTAGTCAATTTCAGATGACTAGGCAAAGGTGTGCTGACAACTTTTGCATTCTCCATATGGAATCTCTGCAACACCTTTTCAACATAATTAGCCTAAGATAGAGTGAATTTTCTATTATTCCTATCTCTACAAATTTTTATACCAAGGATTTGTTTTGTTGCCCCGAAATCCTTCATAGCAAATGATTGTGCTAACTGATATTTTAACTCTCTTATGTGATCCATGTTAGACCTTGCTACAAGCATGTCATCAACATATAAACATAAAATAATGTAGTTGTCATTATCCAACCTCTTAAAATAAACACAATGATAAGAATTACACCACCTATAGCCTTGATCAACCATAAAACTATCAAATTTCAAATACCATTGTCGAGGTGCTTGTTTTAAGCTATATAAGCTCTTCTTCAATCTGCACACCAGTTTCTCCTTACCTTTGACCTCAAATCCTTAGGCCTATTCCATATAAATCTCCTCCTCTAAATCACCATGGAGAAAGGCAGTTTTCACATCTAACTATTCCAAATGTAAATCTTTAGCAGCCACAATACTTAAAATAGTACAAATAGAAGTCATCTTAACAACCAGACAAAAAATCTCATCAAAATCAATGCCCTTTTTCTATGTAAATCCTTTTACAATTAACTTGGATTTAAATCTTCTATTACCTCCATCTTCCTCTTTCATCCTATAAACCCATTTGTTTGGTAAAGCCTTTTCACTTGTGGGCAACTTACACAATTCCCAAGTCTAATTTTTCAACAAGGAGTCCATCTCTTCTTTGATTGCAATCTCCCACTAAACCTTTGTATCCACATGCATAACTTCATCATACCCTTCCAGTTCACAAGCATCTATTAACAAAATAGAATACAAAGAGGGAGAAAACCTTTTAGGAGGTCTACTTAGCCTTGTTGACCGTGTAACATTCACTAGAGTTTGTTGTATTTCTTGTTGTTGTTGTGGAGAATGAGGAGCCACTGGAACATCACTATTTGGAGTATCATATAGCACCACATAATCCTTTTATTTCTTCTCATGCTACTACAACTGATATTTGTACAACACCTTCTCATTGAATACAACATCCATGCTTCCATAATTTTTAGATTTTCAACATCTTAAAGTCTCTAACCAAATTCATCAATTCCATATCCAATGAAGATACACTTTTTTTATTTCAATACAACTTGGTTCTATTTTTAAAATCTACATGTCCAAATGCTTCACATTTGAAGGTTTTGAGAAAATAATAACTCATTTTCTTACATGTCCATGCTTCCTCTAGAATACCATAGCCCAAAGGAACTGAAGGATCTCTATTAATTAAAAATATAGTGGTATTGACAGCCTTTACCAACATGGTTGAAGGTAGCCCAACATACAATTTCATGCACCTTGCATGCTCCATTATTGTCCTATTCATGCACTCAACCACTCCATTTTCCTGTGGAGTCCCTGGAACCATTTTGTGCCTATGAATTCCATTATTAGATCTGAGACATCTTAATCTTTTACCCATCTCATTCTCAACCAAGCTTCTCCATTTCTTAAATGTTTCAAATACATCAGATTTCTACCTAAGGAAATAAATCCAAACCTTCCTAGTTGCATCATCTATGAATGTAACATAATACCAAGAGCCACTGAGAGAAGATACGTGAGTCGGTCCCCATAAACTTGTATGCACAAGCTCTAACTTTTCATATTTATTTGCTTCCCCTCCTTGAAAAAACTAACTCTCTTTTGTTTGACATACACACAACTTTCACAGAAATCTATATTAATACATTTTAGACCTAATAAAATTTTCTTAGAATGAAGTACCTTCATACCTATTTCACTGATATGCCCAAGTTTGTTATGCCATAGTGTTGTCTTAAAACTTACAGCAACTATTTTAGTCTCTTCATGTGAATCTGTAGCAACTAGTTCCTGAACATGTTTTTTTTTCTCTACAACAACTAAAGTAGAAGGAACAATATGACCTATACAAAAATATAAGGTGCCTACTTTCACACCTTTTGCTACTATTAAGGCACCTCTTGAAACCTTCCAATTTTTATCACTGAAAGTAACTATGCAACCTTCATCTGCTAGCTACCCTACTAAAATTAAATTCATACTGAGCCTTAGAACATGCCTTACCTCTTGTAGTAGCCAATGATTTCCATTCTGCAACTTAATCTTGATTCTTCCCTTTCTAACAATCTGACAAGGTTAGTTATCTCCCAAATAAACCAGCCCAAAATCCCCTTGGACATAATCAAGAAAATAACTTTTATGGGGTGTAGCATGAAATGAGGCCCCTGAATCTAAAACCCATGAATCATCAATATTATCTAGGGAAAGAATAAAAGCATCATCTTTAGATTTATTACTTATCACATTTGCCTCCTTTTGCCTTCTTTTTTGTCTCCTTCTTTATTCTTTCGAGACTAGCAATGTTTCTCTAGATGACCTAGTCTCCAATAGTACTAGCAATCCTTCTATCTTCTGGATTGGGACCTCTTTTCCTTTGATTTTCCTTGTGACTTCCCATGACCTCTAGAACCTTTTCCTCTCTCCTTTGATCTATCCCTTCTTTCTACATTCAAAACACTACCTGATGTGGAACCTCCTAATCTTTTCCATTGCATTTCCTTGCTAAGGATAACACCAACAACATCATCAAATTTTAAAGTATTTGAACCAGATATAGAGTTACTTATAGCCATTACCAAGCTATTCCAACTTTCTGGCAAAGAACATAAAACTAAGAGAGCCCTCACCTCTTCATCAAATTTTACGTTTAAAGAAGTTAACTAACTGGTAATCATATTAAACTCATTTAAATGATCTGTCATAGATTCACCTTCAATCATTTTCATATTAAACAAATACTTCATGGGAAATACCTTATTTGAGGCTAATAGTTTTTCATACAATTTAGCCAAATCTTTCATTAGTTCATCTATTGTCTTAGCTGCTATTATATTAAACTCTATAGATGGTGCCATGCACAATTGAATGGTTCCTAGTGCCTTTCTGTCTAGAAGATTACAATCCTCATTAGTCATTGTTGCTAGTTTCAGCTATTCCTTCCAACGGCCTCGATAAATCCTTCTAATAGAGGTAATCCTTTATCTGCATCTTCCATAACTGATAGTTCTACCCATTGAATTTATCTACCTTCGCTTTACCCTCAGCCTCCATTGCTCCTACTCAACCATGAGACCTCCCTGCAGACGATAATCGATCACAACCTGCTCTGATACCACTTGTTAAGAATTACATGCAAAAGATATCAATTAAATGCAAATAAAGATTAAATAGAGGAAAGAAAAATACACATAAATAATAACATTGAGAGACATGTTTTAACATGGTTCACCCAAACTCGGGCTACATCCACCAACAGAGAGTCCAATATTATTATCCAGTAAATCAAATTGATTACAACCAACAATCCCTTGCAACTAAATATTGCTACAAATGCTACAATACAATATCAACAAAAACCCTAACCCTTAGTCATTTTATCAAGACTTATGTTGGTTAAAAAAATAGGGTTTTTTTTATGTCAGCCAATAGAAAAATAACTCCCGATGCCTTTATAAAATTATAAAAAATCATGTGAAAATTTAACCTCTGAGTCTCATTAGGCTCCATATAACAACATTGAGGGCCCATGGGGACACGTGGCACCCATGGATGCCATGATACTACAGTAGCAGCAGGTACCCTGCGTAAAAAAATTGTAGAAAATCAAAATATTATGCATATATTAAAATTACCCTGTGATTAATTATATTACCCATCAAATATTACAAAGATTATGATTCGATGATGCATGCACCTACACAGGTGAGATTCTAAGAATATTTTGTTGAATATCCCATTGTAGTCCATACGACTGATGATGCAATTTTTTTTCCTTTCATTCTTACTTTGTCTGATTTCGATGAATTGCAAATTAATCTTGGGGTTTTGGGACCTCCTAAGCACAATGGTAGGGTTAGATTTGACCCAATGTGCTCTGAAAGATTAGGTAATTGCTGGGTTTGGTAGGCATCTCCCAACATCAAACCCTCATAGATTTGGCCAACTATATCTGATCTAGATGAAATAAAAGGTGATCCTAACTATCTCAGACCTCCTAAACACAATGGTGTGGTCAAATTTGTAGCAACATACTCCAAAATTAACCTACAATACAAGGCTACAAAGAGGAAACCCTCATGAATCTCGTATTTCTATCAAGTCTTTCTAATTCTCTAGGTCATCATTTAATGCAAGGTAAGAGCATACTCAACTATCAAGGTCCACCATGAATTACACTCAAGATCTCTCAAAAATTGACTAACACAAAGTGATTCTTCATAGAGTTCTAATACCATGTTAGAGTTTACTATGATTGGAGCCACCAAGGATCTAGGACTTCATGAAGGCACAAGAGTGGTCAAATGAAAGAATAATGCTATACTATCAATGAATGCAAAAGATTGTTATTACATTTTTATTACAATGTACATGATATGCCTTTCTTATAAAGAGAAGGATGAGATACAATATGTTGTAGTCATGTGACAAGTGTCTTAATCCTATGACATGTGACAACTATAGGATAAGATGACAACTATCAACAACTAGGCACAACTAGAAACATCTAGTAGACTCTCTAAGTCAACATAATATGTGTGAATTATGTGTGATGTGTGAATATTATTTAACTAATAAATAGTTAAATAATATGAATTATCCACACAAAGGTAAACTAGTTGAGTACTAACCATGTTCACACCAACATATAGGATAGTCAAAGCATAAATTGAAGCAATACATACTCAAATCCAATAGGTGTAGGACCAAAGAAAATAGATCAAAGGCCAAATAAAATAATGGTGGGAAGTAGTGAGCTTTAGATTGGCACATATGGTTGGTATCTTAGGGGAAGTAAAGAAGAATACATAGAAAATCCAAATAACAACTGGAAATATAGAGGTGGAGAAAACATTGATTCAAATACACGGGAAAATCATGCTGGAGTCTAGGACAACACTAAGAGAGGGGTGAATCAGTGTTGTATAAACTTTTACAAATTTTTGCACCTTTTAACTGACAAGAAAAAGAGAGAGGAAGACATTAATAATCTGTTAAACACATATGCACAAGTATGATAATGAAAGGTATGAATCATGAATTTAAGAACAAATCATTACGGCATATGAACATTTGAAGACACACAAGAAACATAATACATGATTTGATGAGTAGAAAACCCTCAAGGGGAAGAAAAAAGCTCTAAAAACTTTGCCTCATTGGCTAATTAGAATCTCACTAATTACAGCAATTGTCTCACTAACATACAAAGCCTCACTAGCATATAAAGCCTCGCTGGCATAAATCTACCTCACTGGCAACTACAATCACCATTATCAAAACATAAAATTGAGTGTGGAAGAAATGATTGCAAGTCAATCTAATTTGCACTATTACATACCCTGTGATTCATCACTCACACAAAGATTCAATTACAATCACTTAAATCATCTCATCAAATCATCTGCAAAATATATCTCATTCATCTCTTACAATCACTTATATCAATTCATCAAATCACCTACAAATATATCTCATTCATCTCTCTCAATCACCTTCTAAATAATCTAATTCATCTACATTTTCTTCTTCAAAAACCACACAAAAATGTCTTCAATCTTGCATATCTCAAACCTTCAAAAATAACACACAATGCACCTGTAAATTCATTATAAATGAAATAAAGAAAACCTTTCATATTCCTCTTCTTTTCCCTTTCAATACACCTACAAAAATAAGATCATTTCTCTTCTCTGTATGACCATTTTCATTCATGAAGAATGTGTAAAAATAAAATCATATCCCTCTTCTTTGTATGACCATTCATCATCCTCTATGTGTAAAAAAACTAAAATCAAATATATTTCTTCTCTGTATTTTTATTTTCCCTTCTCAAAAACAAATCTTCTATACCTACAATAAAACACAATATATCACAATGCACCTTCAATATTAAAAAAAAAACCGCTTCATATGCTCTTTCCTACATATACATTTTATCTTCTCTATATCCACCATATATCATTAAATAATATCTTCAATGAATTTAATCAATTTGTCCCCAAAAAATTATCTTCGATATCCTCTATATTTAGATCCTTTTCTCCAAAAACCTTCTCCAGGAGGACGAAAAAAGAAATCATAAAAGCTCCTTAATACTTATTAAAAATAATTTATTACTCTGGCCATTTTAGAAAAAAATAATTAACTTTCTACTTTTTATCTTCATGGCATGACAGAGAAAGAGGCCCACTTGAGTTTCAAAATTACAAAAAAAAATCTTCACAAAAATCCCTTAAAATATGCTTTTAAAATCTCCACAAACTGCCTCTTTGAAATACTAAAAATTGCCTTATAAAAGGCAAAACACAAGCTATCACATAGACAGACATTTTAATGAACGTTAAAATCCAAGCATAGACGACAAGGTCTCAAGTTTAAATGTTGGTCATAGATTTCCTTTCGCATGCTCATTAACATTTAAAAACTGACCATTGATTAGTGATTTGACGCCCACACACTTGGAAGTAGACTGGTGCTAATGGTAAGTGAGGTTGATGGGCCCAGTGGATAAAATGAGTAACAAACCCTTCAGTAAGTCACTTTTAATTGACTAACCTACAACAGTAGGTCAACAAACAATTATAACACAAAGTTAAAATGTCACATATGGGTAGAGTTAGAATCTTAAGACAGACTTAGAATTATCTTAGGTCCTTTACGGATTTAGATATACAACTAGGGTTAGTAGAGATGACAATTAGGATTGCAGAACCCTAACTAGACCCATTCTAGTTTTGGCAGAGAACATTATACCCATTCTAGTATTGGCAGAGAACATATATGAATGAAGAGTAGGCCTTTTAGGTGAGTTCTAGGGTTTTTATAAATGCATGACTTAAAACTTCAAAGTATGTGTAATATAAAAGTAACTCCATGATCCTCCAATCATTAAGAATATGGAATTCCATTGTACATACTAAACAAGAAGCCATTCATGAACATAGGCATTACATTGTCTATGAATAGATAGCTTTATGTCATGAGCTATTAAGCTTCTTATGGAGATCTTAAACATAGAATGCTTATGCAAATCATACCAAAGAGATGAACCTTATCAAATATAAACCTCTTAAACCCTTCGAAGTAACCTATGAACATTGAATAAGTGAAGGAATAAGATACCCTGAAGATATCGAAGCAACCTTGTGATGTGTCTTTTTCAAGATCTTTATGAACCATGTGCCCTATACTTGATGAAAACATCATGAACCCTATTTTGATGATCATCTTCTCTTATTCTATACCTTGAACCTTGCATCATCTCTCATTCTACACCTGATCATCAAATTCAAGGCATCCTTCATGGGGTAAACCTCTTTGATCCATGAGATATGTGATCCAACACTTCAACACATGTAAGAAAGATGATAAACTCCATCACCTATTTTCCACACATTATCACATCTTCAAGACAACCATATCAACCCTCAAGTGAAAAACACAAGAATACAAACAAACAAACAACATTTTCTGATGAAACTTGCATAACAACTCAACAACATCAAATAAACAACTGATGAGAAACAACACCATGAGCATGAACACAACTCTTGTAAACTCTAAACACTATGAAGACCCTTGTATATCACATCAATAATGATTGATGTAGAAGCATGAAAACCCTCCTTGATATCAATGACAATCTACTCAACACCTTTTTGACATCAATGATAATCAACCTCCATCAATCTTACCCTTTGTCATTGATGGCAAAACTACATGATGCATTTTATCTCTCTCCCTCTTTTTGACATTGGATGACAAAGACAATTATCTTCCCTTGAGAAAAATAACTCATATACAACATTAGTAAGAGACTAGAAAACTATGACCAAGAATGAGATACCACTTACCCAAATCTTTGATACCACTAATCTCTATCAAAAGATTAAAGGCACTGATCACTTTTGTTATTTGTTGTCCTAAACTTATCCTGAAAGCTCTGTCCTTGTACATCTACATATTGAATAATTTTTCATTTTGAGAGCAACAAGTCACCATGAAGCACACATCTAAAGACATACATCCTAAAAGACAAGACTTGAGGGAAACATCATGTGAGGTACACCAAACAAAGCATCAAACCCACTATTATAAACTGCCCATAGACTGTACCATATTCTGAATACATAAAATGAGATTTGTTACATCATAAAATTTGCACAAAAGAGCACTGTCCTTATAGAATGAAGCATGAATATCTATCTCAGCACAATACCACTTCTTGTCACTACACCAATATGAAGATAAAAATTAACATATATCTGCTATCAAATACAAATTCCTGATGACATCACTTGTGTTTGCAAAAAAAACTACTCATGACAAACAAATGTTTCATAGTCATCAACCCTTTTTGACCTAAATGACAAAACTCCAAGATCTCCCAAATCATAAAGTATGATGTATGATTATGATGGCATAAAAATGAATCTTAGGTTTTAGATGAATCAAGCCTTTGACATGACACATATGAACTTGAACACCATGCAAAGATATCATAAACACTTCATCACCCATAAACACCAACATGAAGACAACTCATCACACTATTCACAACTCATGATGACCACTCTAGAGATGACCTTGACAAGACTACCATGATAGTGACAACATCTTAATGGAAAATCAACATACAACCAATCTACTTCTGTACACACATCTTGACATGTTAAAGAATTAAGACCATCTGTGAGGAATGAAGACCATCTTGATGAAGACCATCCACATGTCCCTATACATGACACTTTTTACAACACAATGTCAAATATGATACATACAAAACCACATCTAAAACATACTACAAACAACAAAAACTGCTATCTCTTGACTGTATTATTCAAATCAGCCCATCAAGTTTGTACTGCACCAAGAGACTTCCAATACTGAGAGAAAACTATACTTCAATATTCTGATTCTAATTGCACCCTATCACTATCCACTGCTTGGAAAGAGAGATGAACACCATGAAGAAAACTTTTGACATCAGAGTGAATCTATCATCTCATTGTGAAAGATACTACTACAACAATACAGAGACATTCATTTGAAATGCATTGAATGAATTCTAGAGACAATGAACACAATCAATTCCTTCTCCACTTGCTCCTTGATTGCAGCAACATCCATGAGGTAAGAAATAAGACATTAATCAACTCCCCATCACTTCATGCTATATGTTATGCAACTGATGAAGTGACTTGTGCAAGATGCACAAGTTTAGGATCTGTCTTCTGTTAACTTTGTTTTTTCTTCTAAACATTCATAGGTTCTTTCTTCTATTCAAGTTTCTTCTTCCAAACCTTTTTAGCTTTTTTCTTTTTTCAACCTTTAAAACAAGATGATACATTTCTGCAACTATGTGCTTTGTGACCAAGAGAGTTACACTTGAAACACACAAGATTAGCATTCCTTCTGCAATCAACTACTTTGTGTCCAAAATGATTATAGGTATAACAATAGCCAAAAAATGAATAATTATACCTGTACATATATGCTTGTCTTGTTGGAGCAGCCCTTCTTGGATTTCTCTTTTGATTGTTCATCTTGATAAACTCATCTTTAGTTTCAATCTTCGTTTTGCCTTCAAGAGAAGCAATATGATAACTTAGATCAATTTTCCTTCTTGGAATTTCTCTAACTTGAGAGGACTGTCCCTTTTCATAACCAAGTCCAGTAGTGTCTCTATGTAAACATCTCATGTAACTTGCTAGTGCTCTCTTCAAATTTCAGATTCTTTTCCAACTACTTCCTAACATCCTCAAGATCTTTTCTTAAAACTATTTCTCCTTCAATCTTTTGACATTCAACTATTCTAGCTTCCAAATCAGACTTTGTTACATCAGCTACCCTCATAGCTTCCTCAACCTCTATCTTTATATTGATAATTAATTTATCTAATTCACCTACTTGATTCCTCAAATCTATAATCAAATTTCTAGCATCTTCAGGGTCTGAAAGTGCTTTGTTTTTTAAGTCATTTTCTTTTTGTAGCTGCAACTCTAATTTATGGTTCTCCTTTTTGTATTTCTTGAGTTTACTCAAAGCACACATAAGTTATCCTTCTATATCAATTTTAAACTCTTGTTAATCATTACTCATAATGTGATCTTCTTCTTCTAAATATGATTGAGTCTCATCTCCTTCATGTGAAAGTCTCTTTTCATTCCCAGTTTCTTTAGACACCAATCTATCCTTTTCTTTATCATCACTTGATAGTTTCTTATCAATTCCTTCCACACATCTTGAGCTATTTCACAATGCATAACTTTACAAGAGACGTCATTAGACAATCTAGACAAAATAACCTTCTTTTCTATATGATTACATTCAAGAGATTCTTTGTTATTTTTAGTATTGGGTGATTGAGAGAAAACAAAATACCCCTTCTCAAATGACATCCAAACACCATACCCTAAAGAGGATAGATATATTTACATTCTAATACACCAAACAGAGAAATTTGAGCAATCAAAGAAAGGAATTCCTGACTCAACTTTTGAGAAATTTCTATCAACCTTTGAGTTTAATATAGATGTTGTCTTTAGACTAGAATGAGACTTGACATTTCTCTTTTTTCTATTTCTTTTTGCACTTTCCCATGGTACTCCACTAACAAGGCCTACCCAAGCTTGTTAGGCTTCTAAAGGGAACGTGGCTCTGATACCACTTGTTGGAGTCGAGGACAAGACTGAGAGGGGGGTGAATCAATGTTGTATAAACTTTTACAGTTTTTTGCACCTTTTAAGTTACAAGATAAAGAGAGAGGAAGACATCAATAATCTGTTAAACACATATGCACAAGTATGATAATGATAGGTATGAATCAGGACTTTAAGAATAAATCATTAGGGCACATGAACATTTGAAGACACACAAGAAACATAACACCTATTTTGATGAGTGGAAAACCCTCAAGGGGAAGAAAAACCACTCTAAAAAATTTTCCTCACTAGCTTATTAGAATCTCACTGATTACAACAATTGTCTCGTTGACATACAAAGCCTCACTCGCATACAAAGCCTCACTGGCATAAATCTGCCTCACTGCCAACTACAATCACCATTATCAAAACATAAGATCTAGTGTGCAAGAAATGATGCAAGTCAATCTGATTCGCACCATTACATACCCTGTGATTCATCACTCACACAAAGATTCAAATACAATCACAGTTTAAATCAGCTCATCAAATCATCTACAAAATATATCTCATTCATCTCTTACAATAACTTATATCATCTCATCAAATCACCTACAAATATATCTCATTCATCTCTCTCAATCACCTTCTAAATAATTTGATTCATCTACATTTTCTTCCTCAAAAACCAGACAAAAATGTCTTCAATCCTACATATCTCAGACCTTAAAAAAACACACATAATGCACCTACAAATTCATTATAAATGAAATAAAAAAACATTTCATATTCCTCTTCTTTCCCCTTTCAATACACCTACAAAAATAAGATCATTTCTCTTCTCTGTATGACCATTTCCATTCATGAAGAATCTGTAAAAATAAAATCATGTCCCTCTTCTTTGTATGACCATTCATCTTCCTCTATCTGCAAAAAAAAAAAAATCAAGTATATTTCTGTCATGCCCACATTTTCCATGTGGTCACAACACACATCACACGTGTCATAGCCACATATGTCATGTGGTTATGACACGAGATATCAAAAAAATTTCTCACGCTTCCCTAAAAACCCCCTCGCATGCGTAAGCATGCTCGGTGGTGTTCGCTCAAGGCGAAAACACTACAATTGTCGGCGGGGTGCAAGTACAATTGCGTGCAACCGGACGCAAGCAGACCAACAAGGGGGTCTCTACGATGCCGTTCACATCTCTACAAGGTTTATATTATCAAGGTACCTAAATCTAAATCTCGGCAAATTTCGGCAGCGTAACGCCTTACGGCGTAAGTGGGAATTACTCAACACTATATTACGCAAGTGGTTCATCGATAGATTAACAACTACCCACGACGCCTTGTTCCGACTAAATCGACTCGTGATCTCCCTATTGAGTCATTTTTCAGCAAGGCACAGTTGTCTATCTCCTCTCTTGCTTCCTAAAATATACTCCTCCTTCGACTTAGCATTCTCAACAAGGCGGTTCGTTTGCTCTCTCTTCCCTTTTCTCTGGGTTTTAATTTTGATTGTATTTTTATCGCGCTCACCTTAACTATTTCTCTGATAATTTAGTTTGTTTATATTTCGGTCTCTCTCTCTTTTGGTTTCTATGCTTTCTTTATGTTTATTCAGACCTTTCTTCATATTTCACATCAATCAGGGTTATCACTGTATCTATTATTGACATTAATCCTAACTTCCGGATGGTCCAGGTCGCATAGGCTGGTTTACTACTTCGCTAGACTCGGTCTCCTAGTCTTCTCCGATCTAGGTTTCTCCTCTTCGTTTGTATTAATTAAACTTGTTCCTAAGCAAAATTAACGGAAGGGTCCATCAACTTAGTTCTCTTATCCCATGTGGGAAATGTCGCGCATTTTCTCCTCTGTGTTTTCCAATGTTAGTTTTTCTTCTTCTGACTCTCTTACAGGTTTACTTATATGGACGTTTACTATAGTTGAGATTAAAATGGCCTCACATGGAATGTCTGTGATGGCTTCTTAAGTTTATTTCCAGTGATCTTTTAAGCAAGGTGACGTGTAATTTTTCTCTTCATTTTCCCGGTTATTGAATTACGTTGATAGTTGAAACTTCCGAGAAACTCTTTCTGGAGTAATACAGTATATTCCTTTATGCTCTCGTTAAATTATAATTTGATTTTCTCTTATTATCGTTAAGAGAAAATGGCCTCTCTGAAAGTCATAATCATTAAAAAAAATATAAATATGTAACGATATATTTATATGTATATATATATATAAGATCGTATATATATATATATAAACATATATATACTCAATTACATTTCTCCTCTTTATAATTACTGTTGTTTATTATAATTACTATTATTGCAATTATTAAGTTATCTTAATAAGTTACCTATCTATTATACTAGTATTAATCTTCTATTTTTTTTTTATATATAATTATATATATATATATATATATATATATATATATATTTATATATATTTATATATATTTACATATACAATTATATACCATTGTTGTTATTTATAAGAGGTTCTCCTCTTTATAAAATCAAAACCAAACCATGGAATATAACATAAGTCCTTTGGTTGTTTTGTTCAACACATAAAATAGGGTTTTAAACCCTAAATACTCATTATTGAGAAAGAAGTTTGTATTGTATGTAGGGGAGGAAGAGGCATGGCGGCGGAGGCTGCAATGGATAGTGGTGGGCGGAGGCAGGCTCGGCCGAAGCAGGGAGGACCACGTCTAAAGGCTGCGGGGAGTACAGATGGTGGCGGGGCTTGAGGTTCCGCGGAGGTCGCAGAGTGTAAGGTGTGGCGGGGGCAGCGCTTTTGGAACTATGGCAGCGGAGTTTGAGCTCCGCGGGGTGTAAAGGGCAGGGGGATGTGGGGAGGGGCGGAGCCCCACCCACATCCCACGATGTGGGGTGTGGGTGGGGCTCCGCCCCTCCCCACACCTCAATACATAAAAGGAAACTGCGGTGGGGATTCACTCCCCACCACCCACCATGAAATATCTCGACTGTGTTTTAACACACAACGACCTCAAATTTCGCTCCTCTAATTTCTATTTCGAATTTCATGAGTTTAATTTGCATCATTAATATTTAATGATAGATATATAACAATATATATATATATATATATATATATATATATATATATTTCAGTTTCATAATATCACTTAATTTTCTCAAATTCAACAATATATTCAGTTTCCCATGTTCTGTTATAATGATAAATAAATAACAATTATTATATATATATTTATATATATTTCATTTTCATAATACCACTTAATTTTCTCAAATTAAACAATATATTCAGTTTCCCATGTTCTGTTATAATGATAAATAAGAAATTCAATAAAGAATATATATATATATACTTAAGAAATAAAGTTTTAATCAGTTTATTTCTGCAATTAATAAATTGCCATTTCAGCTCTTGGACAACAGAAGTAAATACATATTAGACTTTCTCTAAACTTCACAAAATAACTGAAACCATTATTTAAGGAAAAAGAAACTTAATCATGTAAAACTGTATTTTCATCTAATTAAGCAGATTTATCCTTGATTTTCATATACAAGATCAGATTAACTAAGGAACCCTTCTTTTCAAGAACACATTAAACACAATAAAATTGCTATTTAGAATAAGTTTACAAAGCAACTTAACTTGAAAATTTAAGGCATTTGTTTACAACATTCATAATACAGAAAAGTTAACTCTTCCACTACATATAGCAAGAGATAATTTTAAACCATGGACACATACAACTAACATTCCACATCTTCTACACACTCTAAGGGAGATATGAACTTCCTTCTCCCAAACAACATACAAAAGATAGCTTGTAACAACCAAGTAAAAGTCCATCAATAACAAGATCAGGGAGGTGATTTCCTTCACTCCCAGGGTGTCAATAGTTACAACAATATCAAGAGAGGTGCTCTCTCTTCAACTCTTATGAAATGAACATGATCTAATTCTCATGACAAAGAAGAATAAACTATTTCTTCATAAATATAACTTCTCCAACTCCAACCATAAGCTCCAAGAGGAAACCTGCGTATCAAAGACAAACAAAGAAGAAAACACCACTCATCTAGCTCTCCTCCCTTCCGTAGACCCGCAAGAGGGTCACCCCCGAGCTAGGGAGACCATACTCACACCTGGGAACTCAAGCACTCCACTTCACAATAGGGACAACAACAAACCCAAAGCACACAAACACCCATGGGTACATTACACAGCACGAAAACTCAACTACAGTGAGTTTCATAAGGGGCAGGAGAGTGGACACACTTGACTCCAGAGTGTCACCCTTACAGATAATTTAACCAACACAAATTTCTCTTGGCCTCAAACCAAGTTTGATCACAAATTTTTAAGAAACCTGTATTTGACTCTCAAGTCAAAGATACAGTCACAGATACATGCCCTCAAGGCTTTCAACATCCCAAAAGGAGGAAACAGGTATGCACCCGAGGAGGATCTCTCCTCCCCTACCCCAAACTTGATGAGCATTTCTCCCAAGTGGGAGAAGCTCTGTCAAACAACCCGACAACAAACCCCACAGAAAAAAAATCTAAACACAAACAAATAAGCAACTTTCACACACTTTACATACACATTCAGCTATGCGAAAGAAAGGTAAAAATCCAACCAACCTTACAAAGCCCTCCTGGAATGAAACTGGTGTAGAGCTCCACAGAGTTCTCTTCCAACCTTAGCCACCAACTCCCTCTTCCCTTCCTCTCCTCCAAGCTAACTTTCCTATTTTTGGCAAAAATAATAAAACTCTCCCAAAATTCAACTAACTCCCTCTCATCCTAAAATTGGAAACAAATAACCCAAATTCTTTTCAGTTTAGAGGAATGGGGAGGTGACACTTGTCACCTCCTCACTCTCCCCAAAACCACTATTCTGTCCTGGTGGCTTATGTCACTCACCCATCCCTCGAGTACTCCTTATCCCTCTCCTCATGTCATTTCTCTTACGCATGGGAGAAATAAAAGGAGTTAAAGGAGTAAAAGACAGGTGACCCATGCCTCTTCTTCCCTCCTTCACATGGGTGACCCCACAACACATGGGGAAATCTCACTAATGGAGAGGGTGACTTCAAGTCAATCCTTCAATAATGGATGGGTTTGTAGTCATCTCTTACCTTGGGGATTGAAGAGGGATGGGTTGGGTGTTGGTACAACCCATCATGTCCCCTCCATACCTCCAATTTTCGCCACTTAACTTCAGGGGAAAGTTAAGATGACTAGATGGAGGTTACTCAAGAGTTACCCATGCCAAATGGGCCCCTGGACCCATGGGGTATAACCCAGGGTCAACTTTAACCCATACAAGACACCCCTGGTCAAGGTAAAGCACAAGAAAAAGCCTCATAGATTTAAATAAAATAAAGAAATTCAAATTCAATCTTTTTACAACACAAATCATAAAATAGTGTCACATGAGGGTAACCTAACCCACTCGACCATACGAAAGACCACATTATAACATCACATCAAACACAGAGAGATCTTGGTTCCTCGTGGAACCAGATCGGCTTAACAGGGAATAACAAATAACAAGGTGCGGAATGATCTCCGAAATCTGCCGTTCGATTAGTAAATCCTGCACACTAAATTACAAGATTAGTATCCACATATAATCATCATAGCCGAAGCAACTTAAAAACATGCATTATCATGACATAGTTCTAATTAACATAAATGAAATCATATTACAATTTTCCATCATCACCTAATTAACTTTTCTGAAATGTAAACTTATCCAAACATCACCCAATTAGTTTTTCCAAAATCATAATAAAGTTTAATAGTTTGACAATTCTGAGAACTGCTATCCCACAAATATAAAAAGTAACAATAACCGTAATGTAAATAGTCATAACAACAGAAGTAAAAAGGGCAGTCCTCACATCCTCTCCCCCTAAGACGGTACTTCCTCCTAGAAGTCGTCAAAAAGGTGAGGATAAAGGGTCTTCAGTCTCTCTACATCTTCCCATGTTGCAGTGACTTCGTCGTATAGGTCCCACTGGACTCTAACCTGGTCCAGCTCTCGACCTCGAAGGGCCAGCGTCCAACGAGCCAATATGCGAATTGGCTCCAGCGCCAGCTGTCCGTCTACCTCTACCTGAAGAGCACTCCAATCGAACATGTGAGATAAGTCAGAAATATATTGACGTAAAATTGATACATGAAATACATCATGAATACGTGACAGGCTAGGTGGCAAGGCTAGATGATAGGCTACTGGTCCTATCCGCTCCAAGATTTTGAAAGGTCCTACAAATCGAGGTGCGAGCTTAGAGCCCTTCCCGTAACGGATTGGACTCTTGTGCGGTCGCACTCTCAAAAATACCCTTTCCCCCACAGAGAAGCTTCGGTCTGTCCTCTTAGCATCAGCATACTTCTTCTGCCTGTCTTGTGCTTCCCAAAGTCTCTGTCTAATTTGTCTGACCTGTTGTTCCATATTCTGAACTATCTCTGGACCGATGACCGTTCTGTCCTCTATCCGATCCCAACTCAAAGGTGTTCTGCATGGTCTACCATATAACGCCTGGAAAGGAGGCATACCCAACAAGCTATGATGCCCATTATTGTAGGTGAACTCAACTAGATATAGGTACTCCTCCCATCTAGACTGATGGTCCATCACATACATGAGAAGCATGTCTTCTAACACCTGGTTAATTCTCTCTGTTTGTCCGTCAGTTTCCAGATGATAGGCTGAACTGAAGTTGAGCTGTGTGCCCAACGCCTGATGTAAGGCTCTCCAGAATGATGAAGTAAATATGGAGTCTCTGTCAGATATAATGTGGCGAGGTACCCCATGAAGTCTAACAATCTGATCCAGAAACACCTTTTCCACTGATGGTGCATTGTATGTTGTGCATATTGGTGAAAAATGTGCCACTTTGGTCAGCTTGTCAACTGTCACCATAATAGCATCATGGCGACGTGATGACATAGGTAGACCAATGATAAAATCCATAGAAATGGTGTCCCATTTCCATTCAGGTATCTCGTGAGGGTACAACAGTCCCGCTAGATGCTGATGTTCGGCCTTGACCCTCTGACATTCCAGGCAACGAGCAACAAATTTGGCAATGTCACGCCTCATCCCAGCCCAATGATAAAGCTGTCGTAAGTCAGCATGCATTTTCTTCACTCCTGGGTGTGCTGCATAGGGCGCTCTATGAGCCTCTGATAGGATTACTGTACGAAGATTACCCGCATGGGGTACATAGATGCGCTACTGATGTCGAAGCATACCATCAGACTCAAGGGTATATCCTGTAAATTTGCCCTCAAGGGCCTTTTGATTTAGTAATGCCTGCTGTACCTCAAGAAACCATTCGTCCTCTAGTAGATGCTGTAAGATGCGATCTTTCAAGTCCACCCTCAAGGTCAGGGTTAGGATCTCGTGGCGCCTTCGACTCAAAGCATCAGCGACCACGTTCTCCTTCCCTTTGATGTAGTGGACATCGAAGTCGTATTCACATAGGAATTCCATCCAACGCCGTTGGCGAGCGTTCAAATTTGGCTGTGTAAAAATATACTGCAAACTATGATGATCTGAATGGAGTTCAAAGCGTCAACCTAGGAGGAAGTGTCTCCAGCGGACCAAAGCATGAACAACTGCTGCGAGCTCTAAGTCGTGAGTAGGGTAGTTTAACTCATGTGTCTTTAGTTTTCACGATTCGTATGCGATCGCTCTACCACCTTGCATAAGCACGGCTCCTAAACCCTCTAATGATGCATCTGTGCAAACAACAAACTCCTCTGCAGGTTCTGGAACCGCTAAAATAGGAGCACTGGTAAGACGCTCCTTGAGGACTCCAAAGGCCTTTTTACACTGCTCGGTCCACATGAAACCCTTCCCTTTTCGCTGAAGGGAAGTAATGGGATGTGCTATCCTAGAGAAGCCCTCGACAAACTGATGATAATACCCGGCTAACCCCATAAAGCTTCTGACCTCTGTCACGTTGGTCGGTGCCGGCCACTCCTAAATTGCTCTGATTTTAGATGGATCTACGGAGATGCCATCGCCTGATAAAATGTGTCCCAAATACTGCACCTCTGTCTTGAAGAAGGCACACTTCGCCAAGTTGCCATAAAGCTGTTGCTCTCGTAATTGCTGCAAAACTTGACGCAAGTGCTCCACATGCTCCTCCTTAGTCTGTGAATAAATCAAAATGTCATCTAGAAATATGATCACGAACTGATCTAGGTAAGTACGGAACACCCCGTTCATGAGACTCATGAACACTGCAGGAGCGTTCATCAACCCGAAGGGTACCACTGTGAATTCGTAATGGCCATATCTGGTTCGAAAAGCAGTTTTATGAATATTTGCCTCCGTGATGCACAATTGGTGATACCCAAATTTTAGATTGATTTTTGAGAACACTCTGGCTCCCTGCATCTGATCAAAAAGGTCGTCAATCCTAGGCAGGGGATAACGGTTCTTCACCGTCACCTTGTTCAACTGCCTGTAGTCCATACATAAACGAAGAGACCCATCCTTCTTCTTCACGAAGATAACTGGTGTGCCCCATGGCGAAACGCTAGGTCGAATGTGCCTCTTCTCAAGTAATTCCTCTAACTGCAGCTTAAGTTCAGTGAGTTCATGTGTAGTCATCCTATAAGGTGCATGGGATATCGGTTCTGCACCCGGTACTAAGTCGATGTGGAAGTCCACTTCTCTGCGTGGAGGCATACCTAGTAATTCTGGCAGAAATACACCAGCAAACTCTCTAAGGATAGGGTGATCATCTGAAGTAGCCTCAGGTTCATCCTTTGCTCTATCACTGACCGTGATGGCAAACATTTGACATCCCTTTCACATACAGCGCTTAAGCTGCTGAGTGGATATCATACGAACAGCCATGGGCTTTTGAATGCCCACTATCTCAACCAGCGAACCATGATCGTCTAAATAGCTAATCATCCTCTGGCGACAGTCAAGCTTAGCTCTATGTGCCGCAAGCCAATCCATACCTAGAACTACACCGTAGGATCTTAACGACATAATCCTAAGGTCGCATGTTGTGGTGAATGATCCCAATGTGATCTCACAGTCTTTAACCAAGGTATCTACTGACATCCTGGCCCCTGAGGCCAACTCAACTTCCCACCTAATGTCTTGCCTAGAAGCCACCAGCCTGCAACACTCCACTAACGATGTAGACAAAAAGGAGTCAGTAGCTCCTAAGTCAAAAAGGATCGAGATGGGGAAGTCTCCAATCATACCTGCTGCCTCGATGATGGAAGCCTGGAAATCAGCCTGGCAGTTATCAACCGTTGCAAACATGTGGTGGGATCTGCCCATGTCACCTACGGTCTGCTCAGATCCTCCTGATCGGGGCTGTCCCCCTACTGTAAATCCCTGCGGGCACTCTCTAGCCAGATGCCCTACCCCACCACACACATAACATGGTCCTCTAGCTTGTAACTGCCCTGACTGTGTTCTGCCCGACTATTGTTGCCCAATCTGTCCCATAGACCCCTGTGAGCCTCTTTAAGACTGCTGGGACCTCGCGGGTCTTGCCGATGAACCCTGCTGTCTCTGATCTCTGTGTGGACCTTGCTGCTGCCATCCATGATTCTATCCTCCCTGACCCCTCTGTTGGAATTTAGATTTTTGCTGATGTTGCTGCTACTGTGGAGGCCTAGGAGGTAATGAGGAAGGGTTATATCCTCCTTTCTGTGTTGTGTTTTGAGGCCTTCAAAAATTCTGCTGTTGTTGGGGATTACGATCCTGATACTGTGGGCGTGCATTCTTGCCCCGTCCCTAAATTTCCTCTGATATAAGGGCCTTTTCAACAGCCTCGCTCATGGTCTGGGGATTTGCCATATGAACTGGTCCTGCTATCCCGTGATTCAGCCCTCTGATGAATTTGTGTATCAATATCTTCTCATCATGGAGGTATTCCGCGTAATGAGAAAGCTCAATGAATCGGCTCTCATACTGAGTAACAGTGAGTCCCCTCTGCTGTAAATCATGGAACTCATCGATCCTACGCTGTCTGTAATGTTCTGACAAATATCACGCATTAAAGCGCTCTATGAAGATGTCCCATGTGAGTGTATCCACGGAAAGTCGGTGCTTTCACTCCTCTGTGCGCCACCAGGTAGCTGCTGCATCCCTAAGAAGATGGACTGCCACTCGTGCTTCCATGTTGCTTCCATAAGGTCGCAAAGCGAAACACCTATCTACGCTAATCAGCCAAGCCTCGGCCATAGCTCCCTCTGTAGCACCTGTGAAAGTGGGTGGGTTGAGCCTAAGTAGGTCTCTGATGGGGTCCCCTCTGTCTCTAAGTCTCACAACTGGCTCTTCCACACCATCCTCATACAATCCATGATGAACCTGTTCTGCCCTCTGGATCTCATCTCGTCTCAAAGGTCTCGGAGGACTCCTGCTCCATGCTCGGGAGGCTGACCCTACCTCATCTACTGTTGTGTCGAGAATCTCAACGAAGGGCTCCACACGTGGCACCTCTAGTGGATCAACGCAGGGCTCCTCACGTGGCTCAATACGTGACTCGGCACATGGCTCCCTATGTGGCTCCTCTCATGGATCAACACGATGCTCTACACATGGCTCAGGAATCACTGGCGGTAACCTGTCTAACATAGCCTGTAGTGCCTGTAAGATCTGTCGACCTATATCCAATACTAGTGTCGCCTGTGGTACTAGTGGTGCTTGTGGTTCAGGTGGTGCAGGTGGTGCTGTTGTAACTACGGGTGCTAGTCCCTCGACTGAGGAATCGCTGTGCACCTCGACAGACGCTGTGTGGCGTGATCGCGCTCGTCGAACACGTCGGGAAGGCATCCTACAAAACAAGGTAGAAACTAATTAGCCAAAGTTGCAGAATAATAACGTGCCCAAATACGCCCAGTGTTTAAACCTGGCTCTGATACCAAATGTCATGCCCACATTTTCCATGTGGTCACAACACACATCACACATGTCATAACCACATCTGTTGTGTGGTTATGACACGAGATATCAAAAAATTTTCTCACGCTTCCCTAAAAACCCCCTTGCATGCGTAAGCATGCTCGGTGGTGTTCGCTCAAGGTGAAAACACTACAGTTGTCAGCGGGTTACAAGTACAATTGTGTGCAACCAGACGCGAGCAGACCAACAAGGGGGTCTCTACGATGCCGTTCACGTCTCTACAAGGTTTATATTATCAAGGTTCCTAAATCTAAATCTCAGCAAATTCTGGCAGCGTAACGCCTTACGGCGTAAGTGGGAATTACTCAACACTATATTACGCACGTGGTTCATTGATAGATTAACAACTTCCCACGACGCCTTGTTCTGACTAAACTGACTCGTGATCTCCCTATTGAGTCATTTTTCAGCAAGGCACGGTTGTCTGTCTCCTCTCATGCTTCCTGAAATATACTCCTCCTTCGACTTAGCATTCTCAACAAGGCAGTTCGTTTGCTCTCTCTTCCCTTTTCTCTAGGTTTTAATTTTGATTGTATTTTTATTGCGCTCACCTTAACTATTTCTCTGATAATTTAGTTTGTTTATATTTTGGTCTCTCTCTCTTTTGGTTTCTATGCTTTCTTTATGTTTATCCGGACCTTTCTTCATATTTCACATCAATCAGGGTTATCACTGTATCTATTATTGACATTAATCCTAACTTCCGGATGGTCTAGGTCGCATAGGCTGGTTTACTACTTCGCTAGACTCGGTCTCCTAGTCTTCTCCGATCTAGGTTTCTTCTCTTCGTTTGTATTAATTAAACTTGTTCCTAAGCAAAATTAACGGAAGGGTCCATCAACTTAGTTCTCTTATCCCATGTGGGAAATGTCGCGCATTTTCTCCTCTGTGTTTTCCAATGTTAGTTTTTCTTCTTCTGACTCTCTTACAGGTTTACTTATATGGATGTTTACTACAGTTGAGATTAAAATGGCCTCACATGGAATGTCTGTGATGGCTTCTTAAGTTTATTTCCAGTGATCTTTTAAGCAAGGTGACGTGTAATTTTCCTCTTCATTTTCCTGGTTATTGAATTACGTTGATAGTTGAAACTTTTGAGAAACTCTTTCCAGAGTAATACAGTATATTCCTTTATGCTCTCGTTAAATTATAATTTTATTTTCTCTTATTATCGTTAAGAGAAAACGGCCTCTCTAAAAGTCGTAATCATTAAAAAATATATAAATATGTAACGATATATTTATATGTATATATATATAAGATCGTATATATATATAAACATATATATACTCAATTACATTTCTCCTATTTATAATTACTGTTGTTATAATTACTGTTGTTTATTATAATTACTATTATTGCAATTATTAAGTTATCTTAATAAGTTACCTATCTATTATACTAGTATTAATCTTCTATTTTTTTTTATATATAATATATATATATATATATTTATTTATATATATTTACATATACAATTATATACCATTGTTGTTATTTATAAGAGGTTCTCCTCTTTATAAAATCAAAACCAAACCATGGGATATAACATAAGTCCTTTGGTTGTTTTGTTCAACACATAAAATAGGGTTTTAAACCCTAAATACTCATTATTGAGAAAGAAGTTTGTATTGTATGTAGGGGAGGAAGAGGCATGGCGGCGGAGGCTGCAATGGACAGTGGTGGGCAGAGGCAGGCTCGGCTGAAGCAGGGAGGACCACGTCTAAAGGCCGTGGGGAGTACAGATGGTGGCAGGGCTTGAGGTTCCGCGGAGGTCGCAGAGTGTAAGGCGCGGCGGGGGCAGCGCTTTTGGAACGGTGGCAGTGGAGTTTGAGCTCCGCGGGGTGTAAAGGGTAGGGGGATGTGGGGAGGGGTGGAGCACCACCCACATCCCACGATGTGGGGTGTGGGTGGGGCTCCGCCCCTCCCCACACCCCACGATGTGGGGTGTGGGTGGGGCTCCGCCCCTCCCCACACCCCACGATGTGGGGTGTGGGTGGGGCTCCGCCCCTCCCCACACCTCAATACATAAAAGGAAACTGCGGTGGGGATTCACTCCCCACCGCCCACCATGAAATATCTCGACTGTGTTTTAACACACAACGACCTCAAATTTCGCTCCTCTAATTTCTATTTCGAATTTCATGATTTTAATTTGCATCATTAATATTTAATGATAGATATATAACAATATATATATATTTCAGTTTCATAATATCACTTAATTTTCTCAAATTCAACAATATATTCAGTTTCCCATGTTCTGTTATAATGATAAATAAATAACAATTATATATATATATATATATATATATTTCATTTTCATAATACCACTTAATTTTCTCAAATTAAAAAATATATTCAGTTTCCCATGTTCTGTTATAATGATAAATAAGAAATTCAATAAAGAATATATATATATACTTAAGAGATGAAGTTTTAATCAGTTTATTTCTGCAATTAATAAATTGCCATTTCAACTCTTGGACAACAGAAGTAAATACATATTAGACTTTCTCTAAACTTCACAAAATAACTGAAACCATTATTTAATGAAAAAGAAACTTAATCATGTAAAACTGTATTTTCATCTAATTAAGCAGATTTATCCTTGATTTTCATATACAAGATCAGATTAACTAAGGAACCCTTCTTTTCAAGAACACATTAAACACAATAAAATTGCTATTTAGAATAAGTTTACAAAGCAACTTAACTTGAAAATTTAAGGCATTTGTTTACAACATTCATAATACAGAAAAGTTAACTCTTCCACTACATATAGCAAGAGATAATTTTAAACCATGGACACATACAACTAACATTCCACATCTTCTACACACTCTAAGGGAGATATGAACTTCCTTCTCCCAAACAACATACAAAAGATAGCTTGTAACAACCAAGTAAAAGTCCATCAATAACAAGATCAGGGAGGTGATTTCCTTCACTCCCAGGGTGTCAATAGTTACAACAATATCAAGAGAGGTGCTCTCTCTTCAACTCTTATGAAATGAACATGATCTAATTCTCATGACAAAGAAGAATAAACTGTTTCTTCATAAATATAACTTCTCCAACTCCAACCATAAGCTCCAAGAGGAAACCTGCGTATCAAAGACAAACAAAGAAGAAAACACCACTCATCTAGCTCTCCTCCCTTCCGTAGACCCGCAAGAGGGTCACCCCCGAGCTAGGGAGACCATACTCACACCTGGGAACTCAAGCACTCCACTTCACAACAGGGACAACAACAAACCCAAAGCACACAAACACCCATGGGTACATTACACAGCACGAAAACTCAACTGCAGTGAGTTTCATAAGGGGCAGGAGAGTGGACACACTTGACTCCAGAGTGTCACCCTTACAGATAATTTAACCAACACAAATTTCTCTTGGCCTCAAACCAAGTTTGACCACAAATTTTTAAGAAACCTGTATTTGACTCTCAAGTCAAAGATACAGTCACAGATACATGCCCTCAAGGCTTTCAACATCCCAAAAGAAGGAAACAGGTATGCACCCGAGGAGGATCTCTCCTCCCCTACCCAAAACTTGATGAGCATTTCTCGCAAGTGGGAGAAGCTCTGTCAAACAACTCGACAACAAACCCCACAGAAAACAAATCTAAACACAAACAAATAAGCAACTTTCACACACTTTACATACACTTTCAGCTATGTGAAAGAAAGTAAAAAATCCAACCAACCTTACAAAGCCCTCCTGGAATGAAACTGGTGCAGAGCTCCACAGAGTTCTCTTCCAACCTTAGCCACCAACTCCCTCTTCCCTTCCTCTCCTCGAAGCTAACTTTCCTATTTTTGGCAAAAATAATAAAACTCTCCCAAAATTCAACTAACTCCCTCTCATCCCAAAATTGGAAACAAATAACCCAAATTCTTTTCAGTTTAGAGGAATGGGGAGGTGACACTTGTCACCTCCTCACTCTCCCCAAAACCACTATTCTGTCCTGGTGGCTTATGTCACTCACCCATCCCTAGAGTACTCCTTATCCCTCTCCTCATGTCATTTCTCTTACGCATGGGAGAAATAAAAGGAGTTAAAGGAGTAAAAGACAGGTGACCCATGCCTCTTCTTCCCTCCTTCACATGGGTGACCCCACAACACATGGGGGAATCTCACTAATGGAGAGGGTGACTTCAAGTCAATCCTTCAATAATGGATGGGTTTGTAGTCATCTCTTACCTTGGGAATTGAAGAGGGATGGGTTGGGTGTTGGTACAACCCATCATGTCCCCTCCATACCTCCAATTTTCGCCACTTAACTTCAGGAGAAAGTTAAGATGACTAGATGGAGGTTACTCAAGAGTTACCCATGCCAAATGGGCCCCTGGACCCATGGGGTATAACCAAGGGTCAACTTTAACCCATACAAGACACCCCTGGTCAAGGTAAAGCACAAGAAAAAGCCTCATAGATTTAAATAAAATAAAGAAATTCAAATTCAATCTTTTTACAACACAAATCATAAAATAGTGTCACATGAGGGTAACCTAACCCACTCGACCATACAAAAGACCACATTACAACATCACATCAAACACAGAGAGATCTTGGTTCCTCCAGGAACCAGATCAGCTTAACAGGGAATAACAAATAACAAGGTGTGGAATGATCTCTGAAATCTGTGGTTCGATTAGTAAATCCTGCACACTAAATTACAAGATCAGTATCCACATATAATCATCATAGCCGAAGCAACTTAAAAACATGCATTATCATGACATAGTTCTAATTAACATAAATGAAATCATATTACAATTTTCCATCATCACCTAATTAACTTTTCTGAAATGTAAACTTATCCAAACATCACCCAATTAGTTTTTGTGAAATCATAATAAAGTTTAATAGTTTGACAATTCCGGGAACTGCTATCCCAAAAATATAAAAGTAACAATAACCGTAATGTAAATAGTCATAACAACAGAAGTAAAAAGGGTGGTCCTCACAATTTCTTCTTCGTATTTTCATTTCTCCTTCTCAAAAATAAATCTTCTATACCTGCAATAAAACACAATCTATCACAATGCACCTTAAATATTAAAATTAAATAACCCTTCATATTATCTTCTCTACATATGTTGGATTTAAGGTATACAACTGAGAGGGGGGGGGGTGAATCAGTTGTATAAAACTTCTTGTTCTTTCAAACACTTGATTCTTCGTTGTTAGTTAGCAGCATATCAATTAATCATCCATGAAAGCATAATACATAAACACAAGAGCAGATAAACATCAACACATTGAACACCAAGATTTTGACGTGGAAAACCCGGTTAAGGGAAAAACCACGGGGTGATTAACCCAAGGATTATTCTCTGTTAGAAGAATAAGAAAAAGAATGGCACTTGCCAATTAGGGCTCACTGCCCAAGCACACTGCTCACAAAGAGACCCACTGCCTACAAGGAGACACACTGTCTACAAAGTGATAAGAATCAAAATCTTGAACTGGAGAATGACATCTCTACCATGTCCGGATCAGTTCCATTTAAGCCCAAAAACCTCTGCTCTGCCTTTCGCACTTCTCTTCGCTATGCCACACTCATCCACACAATCCACACATCGAAATGAACTCACAAACCATTATTTATACAAGACATCGACTTAGGAACAAACATCTAAGTTAGCAAACAACCATAAGAGTATCCGCAAGATGAATAACACATCCGGTCGGCCACCACAAGAACATTCGCAGGATGAACAACTCATCCGGTCGGCTAAACAGAGCAAGAACTTCATTCGGAAGAATAACTTCAATTCCGGGCTCTACTATCAATGTGGACCAACAACACAACCTCAACATGATCCAAGAACCTTCACAAGCCTACCTGAATGACCAGGTACATCCGCACTTTCTTTACTTACTGGAATCTCTTCTCTTCCTTATCTGGAACTTCAAGAACACTGTCTGTCGCCACTGTCATAGTGCAGGAGGTACTTCCGGACCTCCAAATCATACACAAATTGAGATGGCACATCACAAGGACATCCCAAAGACTCCTTCCAATCCGCAGATTAGGATTATACAGTTCTGGACCTCACCGAACCTTTTTGTGATCCTCTGTCACCTTTGAATACTTGCCGGAACCGGTTCTACACTGACAGCCACAACTCTTTCAGATCTTCATGCGCACCTCTGAAATCTTAACTGAAGCATCTCAAGACTCATATCTACAAACCCTTTAATCCGCATCCTACGGTCCTCAACCTATATAATACATTTGCCTTCTTCTCATCACTGTTCTTCACTGTTCCTGACTGAGGCTAATTTTCTCAATATCCTCAGCACACAGCTCATCCAATCCTTCTTGTCAATGCAATATGAGTATGTTGACATCAATGACAACACTGGGTCACCTCATACTTGCAACAATCTCCCCCTTTGGCATTGATGGCAACATATGATGTGAAAAACCATCAAGACAAGAACTTCTCCTTTCTGTCACAGCTCCCCCTATCAACAACAACTTTTCACATGTCTTCTCTTCCTTTACTGCTCCCCCTTTGATCATCAACCACTTG
Organism: Cunninghamia lanceolata; assembly: GCA_027924645.1. NCBI lineage: Eukaryota > Viridiplantae > Streptophyta > Pinopsida > Cupressales > Cupressaceae > Cunninghamia > Cunninghamia lanceolata. The sequence goes on along the minus strand of BSBN01000254.1, from coordinate 45,141,001 downwards.
TTTTTCACATGTCTTCTCTCCCCCTTTGACATCAATGGCAAAGGGCTCATACTTGCAATTCTCATACATCAGAATCATACCAGCTGCTCCCCCTTAGTTGCAGCTCCCCATCATCAATCCGGATCACAAGATATGACTGTGATATCCACCGGACTGATGCACATCAGTGCATCCTAGTTCATCACCGGAGGGGCCATGACCCCTAACTTCTCCCAGAGATATTCAAAAGAGTCCTTGGGAAGAGGTTTAGTAAAGATATCTGCAATCTGATCCTTTGAGGGAACATACTCCAATCTGACTTCTTCCTTGTTCACTTGTTCTCTCAAAAAGTGAAACTTGATAGATATGTGCTTAGTCTTAGAATGCAATACCGGATTCTTAGAAATATTAATTGCACTTGAATTATCACAGAAAATTGTGATAGGCTCCTCATATTCAACTTTAATGTCTCTTAGCATCTACTTCATCCATAAGATTTGAGTGCAACTACCTGCTGCTGCAATGTATTCTGCTTCAGTTGTAGACAGAGATATTGCATCTTGTTTCTTGCTTAGCCAAGAAACCAATCTCTTCCCCAAAAAGAATGCTCCACCACTAGTGCTCTTCCAGTCATCCACATCTCCTGCCCAATCTGCATCTGTGTAAGCATGAAGAGAGAAATCCGGATCTCTAGGGTACCATAGACCATACTCAACTGTTCCTTTCAGGTACCTAAAAATTCTTTTGATTGCCATAACATGAGATTCTCTAGGATCAGCCTGGAATCTTGCCACAAGACCAACAGCCTGCATTATATCTGGTCTAGTCTGAGTGAGATACAACAATCCACCAATCATTGATCTATACTTTGTCTGATCTGCCTTTGGGGAGTCATCATCTTTGCTCAACTTACATCCAGTTGCCATGGGAGTGTTCATTGGTTTTGAATCTTCCATACCATATTTCCTTAACAATTCTTTCACATATTTGGTCTGAGAAATGAAGATTCCTTTCTTTGTTTGAGTAATTTGCAGACCCAAGAAGAAATTCATTTCACCAAGCATAGACATTTCAAACTCACTTTTCATCTGATTTGCAAAAGTTTTGCATATACTATCTCTTCCTCCAAAAATGATATCATCCACAAACACTTCAACAATCAAAATATTTTCATGAACAATTTTGAAATATAAGTTACTGTCAGCAGTACCTTTGTTGAAACCAATCTGCACAAGATGCTTATCCAACCTTTCATACCATGCTCTTGGGGCTTGCTTTAGTCCATACAATGCTTTCTTCATATTGCAGACCATATCATCATTATCAGACAATTGAAATCCATCCGGTTGTTCAATGTAAACTTCTTCTTCCAGATCACCATTTAGGAAAGTAGACTTGACATCCATCTGATATACCTTGAAGTCTTTGAAGGCAGCAAATGCAAGATATAATCTGACTGCTTCAATTCTTGCCACTGGAGCAAAGGTCTCTTCAAAGTCAATTCCTTCTATTTGAGAGTAGCCTTTGCAGACCAATCTAGCTTTGTTTCTGATAACTTCACCAGCTTCATTTAGTTTGTTCCGGAAGACCCATTTGGTTCCAATCAGATTCCTGTCTCTAGGTCTGGGAACAAGATCCCAAGTATGATTTTTCTCAATTTGCATTAATTCATCTTTCATTGCTTTAGTCCAGTTTTCATCATTGCAGGCTTCATTTACTGTTTTAGGTTCAATCTTTGAAATCAGACAACATTCATCCTGATTTTGAGCAACATTCCTTCTAGTTTGCACACCTTTGCTTCTGTCACCTATGATCTGATCTTCAGAGTGGTTTAGTCTTACATACCTTGGAATTTTGGGAATATCCTGCATTGTTGCTCCTTGATCAGGTTCATTCTAACCTATTTCTTCTTCCTGATTTACTGGATCAAGTTGATTTTGACTTACCAGAGGGGATTGAGTCCCTTGAACCTGAACACCATCTTGATCATCTTCATCAAACTCATAAAATCTTGAAGGCTTCTCAATTCCTTCATCAACTTTCACATTGGTGCTTTCTATCATCTTCCTCAATCTCTTATTGTAACACCAGTATGCTTTGCTTTGAGTGGAGTAGCCCAAGAAAATTCCTTCATCACTTCTAGCATCAAACTTTCCTAGATCTTCATCTCTTTTAATATAACACTTGCTACAAAATACTCTGAAATATTTCACAGTAGGAGTGATGCCAAACCAGAGTTCATAGGGGGTCTTACCGGTGTTGTTTCTGATTTGAACTCGATTGAGAGTGTAGACTGCAGTGCTGATAGATTCTTTCCAAAACATCTGAGGAACATTTTCTTCCAACATCATTGTCCTGGCAGCTTCCTGGATGGTCCGGTTCTTTCTTTCAACTACTCCATTCTGCTGTGGAGTCCTAGGAGCAGACAATTGTCTCCTTATACCCTGCTTCTCACAAAAGTCAATGAACTCACCAGATGTAAATTCACCACCTCTATCAGACCTTAGACACTTTAGTTTCAATCCGGTTTGATTCTCTACCATAGCTTTGAAGATTTTGAACTTCTCAAATGCTTCTAATTTTTCTTTTAGAAAGGTAACCCACATCATCCGGGAATGATCATCAATTAACAACATGAAATATCTATCACCTTGTAGACTCTTGATTCTTGTCGGACCACAGAGATCAGTATGTACTAATTCCAACAATCCGGTAGAAGACTGATCTTTGCTTTTGAAAGAGACTCTGCTCTGTTTACCTAGCTGACATTCTTTGCACAAACTATTTGTAGGTTTCACCAATTTTGGAAGGTCTCTTACAGCCTGAATATTGCTTATCTTGATGATGTTATCAAAATTCACATGACACATTCTTCTATGCCATAACCAACTCTGATCAACTTGAGCAAATAGACAACTTTTGTTTGAACCAACTAGATGAAAGATATTACCTTTTGTTTGAGCACTGGATGCAATTTCAATTTCAGAGCTTGTAAAGATTCTGCATTTTCCATTCTTGAACCGGAGATCATAGCCTTTGTCCACTAACTGACCAACACTGAGAAGATTGTGCTTCAATCCTTCAACATATAGTACATTACCTATTTTGCTCTTTCCATCAAAGGAAATAGTTCCCCTACCTCTGATTCTGCCAGAAGAATTGTCACCATACTTTACCATTCCTCCTTCATACCTTTCCAAATCTAAGAACTTATTCTTGTCACCAGTCATATGGTGAGAACATCCACTATCAATAACCTAATCATCCTTTTCTTCCACTTGAGCAGCCAAAGCTCTTTCCACAACCTTGTGATTGACAGATTCAGAGGATATTGAATCTTCTTCCTTGATGGCAATAAACACCCATTCATTTCCGGATTTGCTTTCTAGTTCTGATTCATCATCTGTTACTCCTTCATTGTCATCTTCTTCATGAACATAATAGCAGTTCTTTTGAAACCTTTGTCTGTTAGTATTAGACCTTGCAGATCTTTCCGGACATCTTGAAGCAAAATGACCAATCTTATTGCAGTTGAAACACTTAAAGGGTAGTTTTCCTTCATACTTACCGGATCCTCTTGGCAGTCTCTTTGCAATGAGGGCTTCAAGTTGAGCTGTTTCTGCTTCTTCTTCTTCCATGTCTCTTCTTGCTTGATCATACCATGACATCTTCCTTGATGAGTTTTCTCCCGGATCAAATCTCTGTTTGCCTTTCACATAGGCACTGGCTTTGAAAGCAGATTCAGTCTTGGGAGGATCATCTCCAAACTTGGTCATTTCGAATGCAGCTAGTTTGCCAGCCAGTTGTTCTCTTGTGATAGTTGTGTGGGCTCTGAATTCATCAATGGCAGCAACCTTGATTTTGTAGGCAGCAGGAAGGGATCTTAGGATTTTGCAGACAATCTCATTTTCATCTAGAGTTCCACCAGCATTTCTAATTCCACATACCAGCTCATTCACTCTTGGCATAAAGGTAGTGATGTTTTCATCATCTCTCATCTTCAATCTTTCAAATTTCCCTTTCAGACTTTGCAACCTTGCACTTTTGACAAACTCATCTCCTTCATACAGAAGTTCCAGTTTAGTCAGGATCTCATATGCAGTTGGTAGGTCAATAACATTTGAGAGATCTGAATCATTCAATGTGCTTAGTACGGCTTCCTTGGTCCGCAGATTATTTTCAGCATCTGTGATTTCATTCAGAGTTGTCGGACCACCTTGTGGAGGTACATATGGTTTTGAGACCATAGCCAAGTATGCTTTTCCCATACATTCCAAGTGACACTTCATGAGACCTTTCCAGAGAGTGAAGTTGGTTCCATCGAACTTCAGACTATCCTTCTTGTATGACGACATCTTGGATCTCCTCAAGCGGTTAAGCTCCTTTCAGAGGAACTTGGCTCTGATACCAATTGTTGGATTTAAGGTATACAACTGAGAGGGGGGGGGTGAATCAGTTGTATAAAACTTCTTGTTCTTTCAAACACTTGATTCTTCGTTGTTAGTTAGCAGCATATCAATTAATCATCCATGAAAGCATAATACATAAACACAAGAGTAGATAAACATCAACACATTGAACACCAAGATTTTGATGTGGAAAACCCAGTTAAGGGAAAAACCACGGGGTGATTAACCCAAGGATTATTCTCTGTTAGAAGAATAAGAAAAAGAATGGCACTTGCCAATTAGGGCTCACTACCCGAGCACACTGCTCACAAAGAGGCCCACTGCATACAAGGAGACACACTGTCTACAAAGTGATAAGAATCACAATCTTGAACTGGAGAATGACATCTCTACCATGTCTGGATCAGTTCCATTTAAGCCCAAAAACCTCTGCTCTGCCTTTCGCACTTCTCTTCGCTATGCCACACTCATCCACACAATCCACACATCGAAATGAACTCACAAACCGTTATTTATACAAGACATCGACTTAGGAACAAACATCTAAGTCGACAAACAACCATAAGAGTATCCGCAAGATGAATAACACATCCGGTCGGCCACCACAAGAACATTCACAGGATGAACAACTCATCCGGTCGGCTAAACAGAGCAAGAACTTCATCTGGAAGAATAACTTCAATTCCGGGCTCTACTATCAATGCGGACCAACAACACAACCTCAACATGATCCAAGAACCTTCACAAGCCTACCTGAATGACCAGGTACATCCGCACTTTCTTTACTTACTGGAATCTCTTCTCTTCCTTATCCGGAACTTCAAGAACACTGTCTGTCGCCACTGTCATAGTGCAGGAGGTACTTCCGGACCTCCAAATCATACACAACTTGAGATGGCACATCACAAGGACATCCCAAAGACTCCTTCCAATCTACAGATTAGGATTATACAGTTCCGGACCTCACCGGACCTTTTTGTGATCCTCTGTCACCTCTGAATACTTACCGGAACCGGTTCTACACCGACAGCCACAACTCTTTCAGATCTTCATGCGGACCTCTGAAATCTTAACTGAAGCATCTCAAGACTCATATCTACAAACCCTTTAATCCGCATCCTACGGTCCTCAACCTATACAATACATTTGCCTTCTTCTCATCACTATTCTTCACTATTCCTGACTGAGGCTAATTTTCTCAATATCCTCAACACACAGCTCATCCAATCCTTCTTGTCAATGCAATATGAGTATGTTGACATCAATGACAACACTAGCTCACCGCATACTTGCAACAGCATATACATTTTATCTTCTCTATATCCACCATATATCATTAAATAAAATCTTCAATGAATTTAATCAATCTGCCCAAAAAAAAATTATCTTCCATATCATCTGTATTTGAATCCTTTTCTCCAAAAACCTTCTCTATGAAGACAAAAAAAGAAATCATAAAAGCTCCTTAATACTTCTTAAAAATATTTTATTACTCTGCACATTTTAGAAAAAATAATTAACTTTCTCCCTTTTATCTTCATGACACGAGAGAGAAAGAGACGCACTTGAGTTTCAAAATTAGAAAAAAAATCTTCATAAAATCCCTTAAAAATATACTTTTAAAATCTCCACAAACTACCTCTTTGAAATACTAAAAATAGCCTTATAAAAGGCAAAACACAAGCTGTCACACAAACAGACGTTCTAATGAATGTCAAAATCAAAGCATAGAGGACAAGGTCTCAAGTTTAAATGTTGGTCATAGATTTCCTTTTGCATGCTCATTAACATTTAAAAACTGACAATTGATTAGTGATTTGGTGCCCACACACTTGGAAGTAGACCGGTGCTAATGGTAAGTGAGGTCAATGGGGCTGGTAGATAAAATGAGTAACAGACCCTTCAACAAGTCACTTTTAAGTGACTAACCTATAAGAACAGGTCAACAAACAATTATAACATAAAGTTAAAATGTCACATACGGGCAGAGTTAGAATGTTAGGACATAGACTTAGAATTATCTTAGGTCCTTTAGGGATTTAGATATGCAAATAGGGTTAGGAGAGATGAGAATTAGGATTGCAGAACCCTAACAAGACCTAATTTTGGTTTTGGAAGAGAACATTATACCCATTCTGGTTTGGCCAGAGAACATATATGAATGAAGAGTATAGGCCTTTTAGGTGTGGTCTAGGGTTTTTAGAAATGCATGACTTAAGACTTCAAAGTATGTGTAATATCAAAGTAACTCCATGATCCTTCAATCATTAAGAATATGGACTTCCACTATACATACCAAACAAGAAGCCATTCATGAACATAGGCATTACATCATCTATGAACAAAGAGCATTATGTCATGAGCTATTAATCTTCTTATGAAGATCTTAAACAAGGAATGCTTATGTAGATCATACCAAAGAGATGAAACTTATCAACCGTAAACCTCTTAAACCCTTTGAAGTAACCTGTGAACATTGAAGAAGTGAATCAATAAGACACCATGAAGATATCAAAACAACCTTGTGATGTGTCTGTTGACCTATTTTCCTCTGTCCATAGTTAAATAGTTCACCTTGTATTTTCCTTGAAAATCCTTTAGGATTCACCCCAAAAAGATTGAATCCTTCAAATAGTCATGCTCTACCTTGCCAAAAAATCCCAAAATCTTGTTTTAAGAATCCTTGCAGAAAACCCTGAAAAACCCAGAAATCTTTTGTCTCCAGGTGCCTTCCATTGCAGATTTTTCCCATTTTTATACTTAGTCATTGTATATGCATATGCATTTGTATGTTTCTTTGTATGTATGTTCGCATTGTATGTTCATATATACAATCACACATACAAAGGTAACATACAAGTCAAAGATGCAAAAGGAGAAGATACATAGGCAGGATACAAGGAAATATACATCAGGTCCCTTGTATATTTTTTTTTATGTATTTTAAATATGCAAAGAGCACATACAAGGGGGTGACATACAAAGGGATTTTTGGCATGACTTGGACCATCGGCAGCTAGGTCTAATCTCTCCCCGATAGTCGATGCAAGGAAAACATACAAAGAAGATATACAATTGGTGGGGTCTGCAGTCTATATGTTAAGTGCATTGTATGTGACAGTGTGCCAAGGGGAAGAGATACAAAGCCTAGGGCCCACCAAGTGCACATACAAAAGAAATATGCAAGGGCACATACAAGGGGAAGGTACAAGTTCATATGCATGTTTGTATACAAGGTTTGTATGCAGTTTCCCTTTGTATGTTTTGCATTGTATGTTTGGACGTACAAAGGGTCATATACAATGCGATATACAAAGGTGACATGCATATGCCAAAATCAAGTGTTTGCAATGTGCAAAGTATTTGTATATAGTTCTACTTGTATGTTCACATTGCATATGCGATATACAAAAGATAGATACAAAGAGAAACATACAAAGTCCAAACCTGGCTGAGGAATCAAATGCAGTAGATAATTATTTTGGGGTCTGCATTGTATATTTGCATATGCAAGGTCTAGAGATGCATATGAAAAGATGCAAGGGTACACATACAAGCTGGACTGGACTACGAGATTGAGTATGGCAGATAAAATGTTGGAGTCTGCTTTGTCTAAATACATGTGATTGTATATGAGATATACAATTGGGATATACAAGGCCAACATACAGGGGATTTTGGCAAGATAGTATGCATCAGTGGCTCATTTTTTTATCTTTCTGATGGCCTATAGGGGTTGCAATTTTCAGCGATGGGTCCCAACTTCAATTCGATGACCAATCAGGTGGTGCCATGTGTCGAGGGTGATTCAAAGGTTGATTTAAAAGGTAAAGCCCACGATTGTATAAAGGCATATGCAAAGTGATTTGAATATGCAAAGAGGAAGAAAGCGCAGTTGCACCAAGTAAACCTAAAGGCACAGTTGCATTGTATATACAATGGAACATACTAGGACATATACAAGTGCACAGATGCAAAGCAATATACATAGGCAGTTGACCACAACTTTGACTGTGAATATCTTGCTCATCCTAGTGAATTTCTACATGCTGCAAAAGGTATAAATGCTTATTTTTGCCTCCTCTTTCATCTGGCAGACTTTGGACAGAATATTCTCACTTTCAAATTTTGAATCTAGATTTGCATGTTCAATCGGCTAGATGTTTTAGTGGTCATTTTGGCAAGATGCACATGCAAATATTTGTTGCATTAATGAGTGAAGATTGATGATTAAGTAGCTTGCATTGAAGAATAAAAATATCTTCCATCTGCACCAGCTCTAGATATTTTGTGCCATAACTTCTTGTAGTTGGAAGTCCCTTCAGACATAGATATTTTCCTATTACAGTTCATGGAGTGAATTTTTGTAACTGACTTAGGCCAGATTGAAATGCTATATATGCATGGAATGTGATGTAAATAGGGTTGGAAAATTTTTGGCTTTCAAGCTTTCTGTTTCCAAACAGAGCTTTCTGCTACTATAACTATGCCTTCTTATTGAATATATGCAGGTTATTTTACCTCTTTTTACTAATTTTCTAGTTTAGTGTGAACTTGCATATGGTTGTCTGTGAACATTTTGTTCCTCTCAACCTTCTTGTTCTCACCTCTGCTAAAATCATTTGAATCTATGTATGTTTACTTTCTATATCTGGATGTGTTGTACATTTTCTCAGTTCTATGAAAGTTTCTTTTGATCAATCTAGTGAATCACCCTTACTTTCAAGTTTTTCTATTTCATCTTTCATTAAAAAGCATTCCTTCTCCCTTTTCCTCTAAAAATTTAGTAGTTTTAGGTGATAACTAGTTAAGAAAGCCAACCTTCTCCGGAGGTCTGATCTCATTTCGCAAGGTCCCACACTTTGAGATCATTCCCATGTTTCTCTAGATTGCTAAAGTTTCACAACTACAGCAAGGGTACAAATATGAGAGACAACAGTGTCCTTTTGAAGATCTTTATGAACCATGTGACCTATACTTGATGAAGACATCATGAACCCTTTTTTGATGATCATCATCTCTCATTCTATATCTTGAATCTTGCATCATCTCTCATTCTATACCTCATCATCAAATTCAAGGCATCCTTGATGGGGTAAACCTCTTTGAGCCATGAGTTATGTGATCCAACACTTCAACACATGTAAGCAAGATGATAAACTCCATCACATGTTTTCCACACATTATCACATCTTCAAGACAACCATATCAACCTTCGAGTGAACAAAACAAGAATACAAACAAACAAACAACATGTTCTGATGAAACTTGCATAACAACTCAACAACATCAAATAGACAATTGATGAGCAACAACACCATGAGCATGCACACAACTCTTGTAAAATCTGAACACCATGAAGACATTTGTATATCGCATCAATACTAACTAATGTAGAAGCATGAAAAGCCTCCTTGATATCAATGACAATCTACTCAACACCTTTTTGACATCAATGACAATCAACCTCCATCAAATCCAATACTGCAGGAGTCAAATAATTAATGGGATATTACTGTTGATAAATTTCTTTTTCCATTTCAAAAATTTACTACATCAATAGAGTTCAACATTTATGGTGGCAGATTATTTTAATAAAATTTTAGTGAAGGTCCAATGAAGTTTCAAGTAGGCAAATGATGCATGAGCCATAGTTTAAAATCTAGAGGCATTCAACTTACAAGGTGCAGATTCAGTGCCAGTACATTGGTCAGCTATCAAGACACTTGGTAGTTATAAATAAATGCTCATCATAAGCAAGAGGGGAGCTAAAAAATGAAGAAATAGTTTCATAGTAGAACTAGAGGGCTCTTTGATGGTTGGAGCTTCTCATGTTTTACCTCAATTTCATGGCAATCAACAAATAGAAATGAGATTAGTGGATCCCTTGAGAGAGGTTTTGGGTGGCATCATATAACAATTTGGCCATTACAAAACCAAACCATCTTCTCTCAAAGGCTACCTTATACACATCAAGCCACTATTGAATCCAAAGAAGGTACTACCCATCAGGGTATTTAGAGACTCCAATGTGAAATTAAGAGGCAGGTATATGATGCTGAAACATAGAAGAATGTAGGTTTTCATTTGAAGATGTTATCATTGAGTAAAGCTACTAATAAGATTTCAAAGGAGTGGCCTACATTGAGAAAAGAGGATGCAGAGTAGAAGAAGCCACAACTTATGAAATTAATGACTCTCATCTCATTGGTGAGTGGCCATCTTCAAAACTGTAACATCGGCCTATCAAAGTATGGCATACAAGTATGAAGGGAGGATGTCACCTTTGCCACAAACAAGAACACTCAGCCAACATTTCATAGTGCTAGAGGAATGAAGATGCCTTGGTTTGATCATTGCATAGCCAATACACAGAGGATCAGCCTTCAGAATGATGACACTATCATTGAGAAATGACACACAAGTGCACATATAGAATCAACATAGATATTAGAATCAAAGCCACTATCAAAGGTAAGGGAGCAATGTGGCATTCCAATGTCTCTAAGGTTCAATGTATGAGCAAATCAACATTCTACTTTGAAGGCAAGTTAACTAGAATAGTGTGGTCTCATAAACTTAGGCACCATTCAGAAATAAACATTCAGACTTTTTCTTAATACATGAGGATGACATCATAGCTGTGGCAGTCCATCTAAGGGAGAGTGAAGGTATAAATGAAGCTCATAAGAAAGGAAGGATCAACAGTCTCTATCTAATGTAAAGACACATAGTCCTCAGCCACACAATACTCATGCATAGTAAGGGACTCAGTTCATTTAAATATAGGCATTCCATTCTAACATGACACACAGCTCTCATATTAAAACGTTCAAACCATAGAAGATGGAGCTCGACCCATATGGTGTATCATCAAATAGGAGCAGTGATCATAGTGCAGGTAGGATGTATATCATATGAAGGTGATGTTAATAGTCTAAGGTTCAATCCAATACAATGGCATCCATAATAAAGGTACAGTTTGTACAGATGAATTTCTGGCCACAAATGAGTCTCATCTTGCACATTTTAAGCAGAGGCACATAATAGGGTTTTCCAAATGAAAGGATACACATAGCAACTAAGGCTATAGTTATTGTTGATGTAGAAGGGATCTAACAGTTTGGACTATAGATGAAAAGAAAAGAACCAAAGTGATACACATGTTAGAGATAGAAGCAAAGGGGTTTCTCTCAGAAAATAGTGGAAGTCACCAAGTGGGTGAAGCACTGCAGAGGAGCAAAATCAGGATGCGGAGAGAGCCATGTAGCTGAAGTGAAGCACAAGAAAACTAAAGTTTTGTTTCATTTTAGTAATTGCAACAATTAAGTCACATGAAGAATTTAAAGGCTAATAAAATATTTTAAAATTCTATTAATCTAGTGGTGGGGCCCCTTGTTAATTAATGAAGATAGTTTCAAATGTTAAGAGTCTCTCAGTTTTAGTTAAAGCCAAGGGAAGAAGTTTTAGATAAAGATTGAAATCTTTATTAAGTTGAAACCTATCAAATGGTGGGTCCTAGCTACATAAAGCTAAGGCTTTATAAAGACTCATGAAAGTTATTTTGTTTTGACTCACGTGAAACAAAAAGAGATAAAAACCCTAAAACTATTCACACAACCATTTCATTTTCATAGCAAACTACAAGAGGAGAGTGGCGAGAGATTTTATTTTCTCATGCAGGTCAAAGATATATTTCCAAACATGAAAAGGAAAAGGAACAACTAGTTCAATTACCATTTTCAGTTGCATTTGCCATTATTGTTAGATTTTATACCAGATTTCATGGAGATAGTTGTAGATTTTTGGAGGCAGTTGAGATATTTTCCTTCACAGTTTTTGGCTATAAATGAGTAGATCTGAGCCAGAGTTAAGAGAGTTCTTGATATATAGTTTTCCTAGGTCAAAGATTTTAGAGCAGCAGACAAAGATTTTTCTTCTTGCCTTAGCAATTCTTTTTTTATGAGAAGGTAACAGTTATTTTTGTGCAACAAATCTTCAGCCTATGTAACCTGTTATTGTTCAAATAATGAGAATATTGTTTTGTGTATATCTTGGTATTTCTCTATCTTGTTTCTTGAAGTTTTCTATTTCTTTACCTTTATCAGATCCATTCATAAACTGGGTTTAATCATGCATATATGCTCTCTATCTTTCAGTTAAATCTTTCAAGGTTTGACACTGTGCAACTGAGTTTTAAATCTGGCATATCACCTTAGATATAGGCATTTATTTCTACAAATCTCATTTTCTTTCTAACCTTTTTCCCAAACCCCCACTGAAAGAATGGAAGTACCAACTTCCCTAAAATTTGGGGGTCACTCTGTGAAGCATTCCCACATTTCAGAGTTTCCCATGTTGCCGTTGGATAAAACCCATAGATTTATGCATCAACAATTACATTGGCCCAAGTCAAGATCATATACAAAAACATTTTACTGACCAGTTAGTTTTTTCATGTCTTGAGGATAAGACATGGTATAAAAAAAGAGGGTCCATGATGTTGGCAGTGGGTAAAACTAAGATCAAAATCCACCACAACTGACCACAAATGGAATGTGGAGCACAAGAACGACTAGGCCTAATAGGAATAGATCCATTTTGTAAGGGACACATCCCTATTGTACTCTTATGTATACTTGAATAGTAGAAATAGTAATGGATAGGAAGAAAATGAATAGAGAAGATAGACAGAGGAGAATATAGTACAGAAAAGAAGTTACATACCTATTGTTGTAATACTTGATATATAGATATAAATGACAATGATATAAGGAGTTTGAAGTACTTTATTTTTTTTAATCTACATGATGAATTACATAGTATTATAAGTTGCCACCTTAGGTTATCCTTTCTACAAATGATCTAACTCTTCTCTCACTATCATCATTAGGGTATAAAGACTACATAAGGGACATTAGGCTTTGATCTCCATACTCTGACCCTCTATCCATTGCCAACACTATTCATATATATGGTGATTCATAGTCTATCATAAAACATGTCACTGGGTCTTATCAGGCTAAGCACAATAAGTTATCCCAGTACCATAACATAGCCTTATCACTTCTATATTAGTTTTCCTCTTTCACTGTAGACACCATTCCATGCAACGATAATCTTCATGTGGTTGTAATGGCAAGCATTGTTTCCTTCTATCCTTTGATGACTCTACAAATGAGTATCATTTCATCATTCATACCATTTCTTTACCAAATATTGTTAAAAACAATTCCTCTGAGACTCTCTTTTATTATGATATTTATTATAGGGAATGGTACTCCCACATCTTTAACTATTTGTGTGATGGTACCTTCCCCAATGTTTGCTCAAAAAGCACTTTAACTCACATCTACAAGCTTGCAATACATTATATCATATTTTCTAATGTTCTTTATCGTCAAGCCTATAATTTTCTTCCCCTTCATTTCTTAAAGGAAAAATACCTATTTCCCTTGAAGACGCCCATTCAGGTCCCTCTGCAACAAATTTTGGTGGTCAGGACTTAGTTCAAAAGATGCTCCAAATGGGCTACTATTGGATGGTGCAGGAGCACCTACCTGACAGCTGGCCTTCATGAGGCAGTTAGTAGTTTAGGTCTTGTTTAAGTTTCCAAGAAGGTCTGATAGACCAAATGCATGTAATAAAGTCACGCTGATCATGATAAGATCATGCTGACCAGGCTTTTGCTATTTTTAGTTAGTTAGTTATAACTGCTGTCATGATGTATGTTCGGTTGGATCTCCCAGCCGCCTGGAGAGTTCCCAGCCGCTTGGAGTCGGGTCAGTAGTACTCGTAGGGAAATCTTTATAAGCATGAGGATCATTTGATATTGAATATACAGTTAGATATCATCGATCGGCAGTCTAGTATTGCATTAAGCAGAGGAGGTTGAGTGTTCTGTGTGAGGAACATCATATTGTATTGCATCTTTGAATCAATAAAGATCCTGTTTCGTTTCTGTTTGATCTCCTTCCTGTAATCGATTTGCTGGTTTGGGTGGCTTCATGGATTCACTGATCCATTCCACCAGTTGACTCATCTGATCGGTGGAATGGTAATGTACAGTAGGGTAGGTTGTAGGTTGTTTTCTGTTTGCATGCAGGTGTGCAGGATCGCGGTCGACAGATGTTGAAGACCCTAGCATGAGCATGTGCTAGGTCAAGTTGAGAAGTGAGAGTTGGAAGATCACCCTGAGAGTGGATCGGGTCATCCCTGGAGGATCGGCGAAGTGAAATTTCGCTAAGGCTGGAAATTGGTCAAGACGGCATCATCAGGATATTTCTGCAAATATCCTGCAGTCGGGTTAGGCATTGTCATCCGGATAAGTGAAGATGAACATGATGTTGTCGATTGCATGAAGTGCAAGTGCGTCGGGGTGATCATCATCTGGAAGAGCCGAGGTGGAGCGTATCGGCATCAGGATCATCTATCGGGAGAGCCCATCGTCTGCATATCGCTAACAGATGCGGGAGTGAAAGTTCATGTTTTTTTTGACTAAGTGTTGAAGAGGTCATCAGGATATTGGGTGACGTCATCGTCATCAGGATATGACGTCATCGTCATCAGGATATTGAGATAGCCCCCTGTGCAAGTTTATCCTGCCGTTGTTAAGTGGTTAAGTATCGGCATCGGCAGAAAGTGTGAAGCATCATCAGGAGGTTTCGAGAGAACCAGATAAAGTAGATCATGATGCTGTTGTTTGTGTCGTCGGCTAGCGGAGTATCGAAGGAAAGGTGCTGAAGGTGATCGTCATCAGGATCTTTGGGGGCAACCGGATATTGGTTATCCTGCTGACGAAGGTAGTGTCGGAGATCATGATGATGACGATAGTGTTTGGAGCCCGATGAACAGTGCAACCGGAGGATGTTTGCGCCCGCTGAATGTCATGATGATGTTAGGAGGAAAGCGGAGAAGGTGAATAGTAGTCGGCAGGAGGACAATTGCGAGTGTCCGCAATATGATGATGCTGTTGGTTTTGGGAAATATGATGATGATGGCGAAGATGATGATGATGAGGTTGGTCTGCAGACATCCATGCTATATGCGAATGTTATAGTGTGGATGCCTCTGCATCATAGTGGTATCAGAGCTCAGCAAAAGGTCTAGGCTGTTGTGTGTTGATTCTGTCACCGAAAGGGCAGAGGTAGAGGTAGAGTTGAATTGTGTGTTGTGTGTTGATTGAGAGGTTGACAAAATGCCTCCTAAAGGTAATGGTACTGCAAGGGAATTGCAGGAGATGAAGGAGAAACACGCTAGAGAGATGAGGAAGATGAAGGAGCTTGCTGAAGCACTTCAAGCCAGGATGACAGCCCTGGAAAGGAACAAAAAGAGGGAAGTGGAAGACAGTGAGTCTGAAGAAGAAGAAGATACTGTTGAAGAGTATGAAGAGGTAGCTGAAGATCTGGATGCTGAAGACCAGAAATTTGCAAAACTGTTAAAGGCAGTGCAGAGTGAAAAACCTAAGGTAAAGGTTGATGTTTCCAAGTATACTGGAAGCTTGAATGAAGAGGAGTTGTTAGATTGGATTGCTGCACTGGATAATCACTTTGAATGTGAAGATGTTGCTGAGGATCAGAAGGTAAAGATTGCAAAGACCAAGTTAGGAGGTCATGCTTTGGTATGGTGGGATTATGTACAATCTGAGAGAAGGAAACAAGGGAAGTCTAAGATCACTTCTTGGGATAAGATGGTAGCAAGGATAAAGGGTAAATTCTTGCCAAGGGATTATGAAATCCAGATGTTTAAGAAGCTGCAATTTTTGAAGCAGAAAGACAGGGATGTGAAAGCATATACTGAGGAATTTTATCTGTTAAGTATGAGATCTGGTCATCATGAGAATGAGGTAGAAAAGGTGGCTAGGTACTTGGCTGGTTTGAGGTTTAACATACAGGACGAGTTAGTTTTAGCTAACCCTAAGAATGTGGAGGATTGTTATCAAATGGCAATCAGGATTGAAGAAAAGATGAATAGAGGACATGATAAGTCCATGAGAGGAAGAGGAAACCATAGGGGAAGAGGAACAACCCCTGCACAAAAGCAAACCAATGAAGGTCAAGAAGACACTGGTAAAGGACAAGGACAGTCTGATTTCAGAGGTGGATGGAAAGGTAATAGAGGAAGATTTGGAGGTGGTAGAGGTTCTACTACATTTTCAGGGAAGTGTTACACCTGTGGTGAGTTTGGTCATCCATCTTTCAAATGTCCAGAAAACAAAGGTTCATCATCCAGAAATGATAGAACTAGTGACAAGCGAGTACAACTGGTACAAGAAGAGAAAGTAGAAGAAAGTGCACAAAGTTCAAATAGAGGTCCTGACAATTATGGATATCCAGAGAGTGGAGAATCATTGATGTTAAGGAGAACAAGTTTGCAGGCATCAAAGGATATGATGCAAAGAAGAGCTCTTTTCAAGACCACATGTAAGAGCAAAGGTAAAGTATGTAAGGTTGTCATTGATACTGGGTCAACCGACAACATGGTATCTCAGGACATGGTGGATAAACTGAAGTTGGAAAGGATTCCACATCCACACCCTTACAAGACATCTTGGGTGAGTGATAGTCAATCACTTTTTGTCTCTGAACAGGCATATGTGGATTTCCAGATTGGGCCATATCAGGATAGAATTTTGTGTGATATTTTGCCTATGGAATGTTGTCACCTACTGTTGGGTAGACCATGGCAATTTGACAGAAGAGTACTGTATGATGGGTATGCTAATACCTACACCATCAAGAAGGATGGGAAGATTATTAAGTTGATGCCATTGCAGGCAAAAGCTGCAGTACAGACGGCAGCTCAAATCATTTTAATGGGAAAGAAGGAGTATGTGCAGATGCCTAGAGGAGCAGGCATAAAGGCAGTTCAAGATACTGCAGGGAAAGGAGTTGTTAAAGACAACAAGTTGAAGAAAGTTTCAGTTGTGACTGACAGAGGTCAGCAGCAGGTTCAGAAACAGGGATGCAAACAGCAACCAGTTGAAAGGAATGACAAGGATGTTGTCATAGTTGGGACTATTGCTTGTCCTATAAAGATTGACAGGAAGATAGAGTTGAACATTTCAGCAGTTCAAGAGGCAGTTCAGACAGAGGTTCTGGTCAGACAACCTGACAAACACAGGGTATGTGAGAAAAAGGCCTACATCAACAGGCATGAGGATTTACTTGCCAGAAAGCAAGTTACAGTTCAGAAGTCTTGGAGCAGCCAAGAGACAGCAGCAGACAAAGCTGGAGTAGGTCACACTATTGACAAGGCAAAATGTAGAGGTGGAGGACTTCCACATACTAAACTCATGGGACATGAGTTCTTTTCTTTTGGGGAGTATGGTGCAGGAGCACCTACCTGACAGCTGGCCTTCATGAGGCAGTTAGTAGTTTAGGTCTTGTTTAAGTTTCCAAGAAGGTCTGATAGACCAAATGCATGTAATAAAGTCACGCTGATCATGATAAGATCATGCTGACCAGGCTTTTGCTATTTTTAGTTAGTTAGTTATAACAGCTGTCATGATGTATGTTCGGTTGGATCTCCCAGCCGCCTGGAGAGTTCCCAGCCACTTGGAGTCGGGTCAGTAGTACTCGTAGGGAAATCTTTATAAGCATGAGGATCATTTGATATTGAATATACAGTTAGATATCATCGATCGGCAGTCTAGTATTGCATTAAGCAGAGGAGGTTGAGTGTTCTGTGTGAGGAACATCATATTGTATTGCATCTTTGAATCAATAAAGATCCTGTTTCGTTTCTGTTTGATCTCCTTCCTGTAATCGATTTGCTGGTTTGGGTGGCTTCATGGATTCACTGATCCATTCCACCGGTTGACTCATCTGATCGGTGGAATGGTAATGTACAGTAGGGTAGGTTGTAGGTTGTTTTCTGTTTGCATGCAGGTGTGCAGGATCGCGGTCGACAGATGTTGAAGACCCTAGCATGAGCATGTGCTAGGTCAAGTTGAGAAGTGAGAGTTGGAAGATCACCCTGAGAGTGGATCGGGTCATACCTGGAGGATCGGCGAAGTGAAATTTCGTTAAGGCTGGAAATTGGTCAAGACGGCATCATCAGGATATTTCTGCAAATATCCTGCAGTCGGGTTAGGCATCGTCATCCGGATAAGTGAAGATGAACATGATGTTGTCGATTGCATGAAGTGCAAGTACGTCGGGGTGATCATCATCTGGAAGAGCCGAGGTGGAGCGTATCGGCATCAGGATCATCTATCGGGAGAGCCCATCGTCCGCATATCGCTAACAGATGCGGGAGTGAAAGTTCATGTTTTTTTTTGACTAAGTGTTGAAGAGGTCATCAGGATATTGGGTGACGTCATCATCATCAGGATATGACATCATCGTCATCAGGATATTGAGATATCCCCCTGTGCGAGTTTATCCTGCCGTTGTTAAGTGGTTAAGTATCGGCATCGGCAGAAAGTGTGAAGCATCATCAGGAGGTTTCGAGAGAACCGGATAAAGTAGATCATGATGCTGTTGTTTGTGTCGTCGGCTAGCGGAGTATCGAAGGAAAGGTGCTGAAGGTGATCGTCATCAGGATCTTTGGGGGCAACCGGATATTGGTTATCCTGCTGACGAAGGTAGTGTCGGAGATCATGATGATGACGATAGTGTTTGGAGCCCGATGAACAGTGCAACCGGAGGATGTTTGCGCCCGCTGAATGTCATGATGATGTTAGGAGGAAAGCGGAGAAGGTGAATAGTAGTCGGCAGGAGGACAATTGCGAGTGTCCGCAATATGATGATGCTGTTGGTTCTGGGAAATATGATGATGATGGCGAAGATGATGATGATGAGGTTGGTCTGCAGACATCCATGCTATATGCGAATGTTATAGTGTGGATGCCTCTGCATCATTGGACAAGCATGGAACAAGATTCGTTTTCTTATGTTAAAAAGTTCCCTCAATGTTAACAACATAGCAACTTAATCCAAGCTCCTACACATGAACTTCATGCTCAAGTATCATCTTAGCCATTTTTTATTTGTGGCTTGGATATCATTGAAAAGATTTCCCATCCTTCTATAGGTCATACATTAAGTATAAAAGCACATATTACTTTACTAAGTGGGTTGAAGATGGTCCACTTCACTCTATGACTTGTGAAGTTATCTGTCATTTTCTTATTGATCACATCATTTCTTGTTTTGGACATCCTTCCACCTTTTTTTTGATAATGGTACTCCATTTAAGAATA
This sequence comes from Cunninghamia lanceolata, assembly GCA_027924645.1. Taxonomy (NCBI): domain Eukaryota; kingdom Viridiplantae; phylum Streptophyta; class Pinopsida; order Cupressales; family Cupressaceae; genus Cunninghamia; species Cunninghamia lanceolata. The sequence continues at coordinate 45,121,408 of BSBN01000254.1, read as the reverse complement.
AGAATGTGAAGTAATTACTCAAGAAATTTTATATTCAATATCACTTCTCTATTCCATACTATTGAAATAAGGGTAGACAACTAAGAGGTTGGGTGAATCAGTTGTCTCAAAACTTTAACTTTTGTTGCATTTAGTCTTCTTTACCATTTATTAACAGATTAATGATATAACCATCAAAGGATGAATCAATAACACATAATCAACACACATAACATCAAGATTTTTACATGGAAACCCAATTAAGGGAAAACCATGGTGGAGGTTAACCCACAAGATCTATTCTCTATTAAAAGAATAGAAAAATGGGAAGGCACTTGCCTTCGGGTGCACTACCCAGAGCTCACTGCTCCAAGAGACTCACTATCTACAAAACATTCAAAAGATTAACACAGAAAGGTTGAACTAAGAAACAATATCTTCTCCATGCCATGGTTCAGTTCCATTGAAGGTAACACCACCTCTGCTCTATCCTGAAACACTTCTTTGCTACCTCTGCATCATCACTGCTCTTCCTCTTCTGCTCTTCCTCTTCTCTGCTCTACCTTTCTACCTTCCTTAGAATTTCATCATTTTTGATCAAGGACATCTTTTCCATGACTCAACTACCAGTATTTATATGCTACATCAACCTTGGTATGAATCATCAAGGTCGACATTGCATTCATCAACCATTGGAACAATCTCCAAGGTCAGCATTACAAACATTTACAAAAAGACTTGACTCAATACAAAATACTACATGCAGATCACTACACTATTAGCCAAACATAACTAGGACTCAAATCTTCCTCGAACAACATGCCACGCTTCATAGAACTTCTCTTAGATCATTTGCAACACACATGAAACATCCAGTCAGTCAAGACTAGAAAGAACAACACCAAAGGAGAAATCTTCAACTATGAGCTCAATATTCAATTTGGACCACTAACACAATAGGTACATGATCTAGAGATCTCCACAAGCATAATGAAATCAATAAGAACAACCACACCACCTTAAATCACCAGAATCGCTTGCATCTTCACACAAGAACTTAAGCACACTAACTGTCATGACTGTCATGCTAGAAAGATTACTTGCGGACCTCCAAACCATGAACCAGTTGAGTTAAGGATACACACCAACATCCCAAACATACCTCTAGAACCGCAGACCATAATATTCCAATGCGAAGCAATCCAGACCAAATTCTTATCAATCTGTTACCTCTGAACAACTGCAAAAATCTATTTCTACTTAGATGGCCATAACTTCAACAATACCTCATGTGGACCTCTCAAATCTTAACTAGAGCAACTTAAGACAATCCTCTACAAACCCTTTAGTCTATAGACTCTGATCTTTGTTTCACTAGAAATGCGGAGAAATATACTTTACTAATTTGCACTATCTTCACTGTCTCTGACAAGGAGATATGTTGACATCAATGACAACACATCATAGGCACACATTTGTAGCAATCTCCCCCTTTGTCATTGATGGAAACATATTATCTGAAAAACTGAATCAACCATCAAGACAAGGATTTCTCCCCATTTCTCTTATCACATCTGCAACCACTTTCTTTACTGCTCCCCCTTTCACTAGCAACTACTTCCAATTTTTTCACATGACTTCTCTCCCCCTTTGACATCAATGGCAAGGGGCACATATTTGCAATCATCTCTCTCCCCTTTTGTTTCTTAGATAAATCTAAACTAAACTCTAGAATTAGCATACTGACTACTCCCCTTGAGTAGCATCCCTTTCACATCTATCTGGATCACAAGATATGACTACGAGTTCCACTGGACTAATACACACTAGTGCACCTTCATTCTAAATAGGATGGGTAACAACCCCTAGCATCAGTATGAGATACTCAAAAGTTTCCTTAGATAGAGGCTTAGTAAAGATATTCATAATCTAATCATTTGAAAAAACAAACTCCAATCTAACTTCATTCTCATTTACCTTTTCTCTTAAAAAGTGAAACTTGATGGGTATGTGCTTTTGTCTTTGACTACAACACCAGATTTTTTGAAATGCTTATTGCACTTGAATTATCATAGAAGATTGTAATAGGTTCTTTAAACACAATTTTGATATCCTTCAACATTTGCTTCATCCACAAAACTTGACTACAATTACTTTTTGTTGCTATATACTCTGCCTCAATAGTAGATAGAGATATTGTCTCTTCTTTTTTGCTCGACCAAGAAACCAATCTCTTTCCCAAGAAAAATGCCCCACCACTAGTACTCTTCTTGTCATCCACATCTCCTACCCAATCAACATCTAGATATGCATGAAGAGTGAAATCATCATCCTTAGGATACCATAAGCCATAATTAGATGATCCTTTCAGATATTTGAAAATTGTTTTGACTGCTACAACATGAGATTCTCTAGGATCAGCTTGAAATCTAACAACAAGGCCAACTACATTCATAATATTAGGTCTGGTATGAGTTAGATGAAGTAGTCCTCCAATCATTGATCTATACCTTTTTGGATTTGCCTTAGGGGAACCATTTACTCAACTTGTACTTGGATATCATAGGAGTACTCATTGGTTTTGAATCCTTTATTCCAATCTTTTTCAACAACTCTTTCATGTACTTAGACTGAGATATGAAGATGCCCTTATCTGACTAAATAATTTGCAGACCTAAGAAGAAATTCATTTCACCAAGCATGGACATATCAAATTCACTTTAATTCTAATCAATAATTTTTTTACATATTCTCTCATTTCCACCAAATATGATATCATCAACAAATACCTCAACAATCAAGATGTGTTCATAATCAAATTTGAAGTAAAGATTACTATCAACCGTGCCTTTGCTAAAACCTAACTTTAGTATAAACTTATCTAATTATGCATACCAGGCTCTTGGGGCTTATTTAAGTCCATACAATGATTTCCTCAATCTACAGGCCATATCTCCTTGATTAGACAACTAGAATCCTTCTTGTTGCTCAATGTAGACTTCTTCCAACTCTCTATCTAGGAATGCTGACTTGACATCCATCTGGTAAACTTTGAAATCTTTGTAAGAAGCAAGGCAAGAAATAATTTGATAGTTTTGATTCTTACCACTGGAGAAAAAGTTTCTTCAAAATCAATTCCCTCTACCTAAGAGTATCCTTTGCACACTAATATTGGTTTGTTTCTCACAACTTCACCATCTTCATTCAATTTATTCTGAAAGGCCCATTTAGTTCCAATTACATTTTTGTTTTTAGGTCTAGGAAGAAGATCCCAAGTATGATTATTTTCAATTTACATTAATTCTTCTTCCATTTCTTTTACCCAACATTCATCATTACAAGCTTCATTCACTAATTTTGGTTCAATCTTTGAATTCAAACAATATTCCACCTATTCTTCAGTAATTTTCCTTCTATTTTGAACATGTTTATTTCTATCTCCTATGATCTAATCTTCAGAATGATTCAACATTACATACCTAGGAGTTTTGGCATTTTCTTAAACTTTTGATTCTTGAACTTGTTCCTCAACATTTGCATTGACTTCTTGAGTTACTAGATTCTCTAAAGCAATCTGAATCTGAGTTTGAGTTTGAACTTGCTTTCCTTCATTTGGATCTTCATTTTGATCATTTGATTCGTATCCACAAGACTTGGAAGGTCTCTCCTTGCTTTCATCAACCTTGACATTAGTACTTTCATCAATCCTTTTCAATCTCTTGTTGCAGCACCGATATGCCTTGCTTTGGTTAAAATAGTCTAGAAATATTCCATCATCACATCTTTTATCAAACTTGCCTAGTTCTTCATCTCTTTTGATATAGCATTTACTACCAAAAAATCTGAAGTATTTAATAGTAGGAGCATTACCAAACCATAGTTCGTAAGGTGTTTTACTAGTATTACCTTTGATATGCACCTGGTTAAGAGTGTAGACAATAGTACTCACTGCCTCTCTCCAATAAACATATGAAACATTTGCCTCCATCATCATGGTTCTAGAAGCCTCTTGAATAGAATGATTCTGTGTTTCCATAACTCCATTCTGATGAGGAGTCCTAAGAGTAGATAACTGTCTTATTATTCCATAATTTTCACAAAATTTATTAAACTCACTGGAGGTAAACTATCCACCTCTGTCAGATCTTGGACACTTTATCTTCACACCAATTTCATTCTCCACCTTAGCCTTGAACACCTTGAATCTGTCAAGAACCTGTGATTTCTCTTTCAAGAAAGTGACCCACATCATCTCAAAGTAATCATCAATCAACAACATAAAGTATCTGTCTCCTTGCAAACTCCTAACTCTGGCAGGAGTACACAAATCAGTGTGCACAAGTTCCAACAATCCACTTGAAAATTGTTCTTTACTTTTGAATGTAGCTCTACTCTGTTTGCCCAACTAACATTCCTTACAGATGCTATTAGCAGGTTTTACAAGCTTTGGAAGATCTCTCACAGCTTGAGTGGTACTTATCATGATAATATTTTTTTTTTAAAAGTGGCAAAGCCACTAAAATTATATTAATTATATAATAAAAATTACAAAATGCCAAATTCAATAAGGTATACCGGTAGGAAAGAATCGGCAAAGAAAACCTCTGGTTGTAGCCCTTATCTTGATAATGTTATCAAAGTTTGCATGACACATTCTCCTATGCCATAACCAACTCTGATCAATCTAAGCAATCAAACAACTTTTACCAGTGCTACTTAAATGAAAGATATTACCTCTAGTCTATGTATCTGATGCAATCTCAGTTCCAGAGCTTTCCAAAATTCTACATTTTCCATCCTTGAATCGAAGATCATACCCTTTGTCAACCAACTATCCAACACTGAGAAGATTATGCTTCAATGCTTCTACATACAAAACATCATTAGTGTTATTCTTACCTTCAAGAGAGATGGATCCCCTGCCATGGATTCTACCAACTGAATTGTCTCCAAACTTCACAATTCCACCTTCATATTTTTCCAAACTTATGAACTTACTTTTATCACCAGTCATATGATGAGAACATCCACTATAAATCACCCACTCTTCCTTTTCTTCAACTTGAGCAGCCAACACACTTTCCTGATTCACATAGCTAGTAGATTTAGTAGGCACCAAATCTTCTTCTTAGATAGAAATGAACACCCATTCATTTTCAAAGGTACTTCCCATATCAGATTCATCATCTATGACTCCTTCATCATTAGGTTCTTAGACATAGTAGTATTTCATCTGAACCCTAGGTCTATTTGGGTTTGGCTTTGAAACCCTCTCTAGACATCTAGAAGCAAAATGACCAATTTTATTGCTAGAAAAACATTTAAAAGACAACTTTCCTTCATACTTACCGGATCCTCTTGGTAATTGTTTGGCAATAAGGGCTTCAAGTTGTTCGAGCTTAGATTCATCTTCTTCAAGTTCCTTCCTTGCCTTTTCATATCTAGTTGATCTTCTTGAAGAGATTTCACCTGGATGAAATCTTTGCTTTCTGAAAACACTGGCCTTAAATGCAGATTCTAATTTAGGAAGAGAATCACCAAACTCACTCATTTCAAATGCACAAAGCTTGCCAACCAACTGATCCCTTGTAACATATGTCACAGTCCTGATCTCCTCAATAGTAGTACCTATGTGCTTTTATGAAGTAGGTAAGGATCTAAGCACTTTGCCAACAATCTCTAATTTTTCTAGTTTTCCACTAGCACACCTAATACTACACACAAGTTCATTCACCTTCTGCATGTTGGAAGTGATGTTTTCATCTTCACTCATCCTTAAACTTTCATATCTACCTTTCAAGCTCTATTGCTTAGCACATTTGACAGATGCATCACCTTCATATAGAGTTTCAAACTTCTTGCAGCTTTCATGAGTAGTTTTCAATTCCAAGACATTTATCATTTCTGTATTAGTCAGGGCACTCAACAATGCTTCTTTAGCTTGAATGTTGTATTCAGCTTCTTTGACTTCATCTAGAGCTGAAGGACCTTTCTTCAGAGGCTTATACTCATCCTTAGTTATCAACCAATAATGATCACCCATGCATTACAAATGACACTCCATCTGATTCTTCGAAAGAGAGTAATTTGTTCCCTCAAATCTCAGACTATCCTTCTTGTATGTCAACATCTTGGATCTCCTCAAGTAGTCAAGCTTCTTTTAGAGGAACTGGATCTGATACAAATTATGGAAATAATTTTAGACAATTGAGATGGGGGTGAATCAGTTGTCTCAAAACTATAAATTTTGTTGCATTTAATCTTCTTTACCACTTATTAACATATTAAAGATATAACAATGAAAGCATGAATCAACAACACATAATCAACACACAAAACACCAAGCTTTTTATGTGGAAACCCAGTTAAGGGAAAACCATGGTGGGGGTTAACCCACAAGATTTATTATCTATTAAAAGAATAGAAAAGTGGGAAGGCACTTGCCTTCGGGTGCAATAACTAGAGCTCACTACTCCAAGAGACTCACTATCTACAAAACATTCACATGATTAACATAGAAAGGTCAAACTGAGAAACAACATCTTCTTTATGCCAGGGTTTAGTTCCATTAAAGTTCACAACACCTCTGCTCTGTCCTCAATCACCTCTTTGCTACCTCTACATCATCACTACTCTTCCTCTTTTGCTCTTCCTCTTCTCTACTCTATATTTTTACCTTCCTTAGAATTTTATCATTTTTTCTCAAGGACAACTTTTCCATGACTCAACTACAAGTATTTATATGCTACATCAACCTTAGAATGAATCATGAAGGTCTCTTCATCAACCATTGGAACAATCTCCAAGGTCGGCATTATAAACATTTACAAAAAGAATTGACTCAATACAAAATACTACATGTGGATCACTACACTGTTGGCTAAACATAACTGGTATTCAAATCTTCCTTAAACAACACACCATGTGATGCAGCACACAATACACACTCAACAGAATTGTGCCATTAAACATGAGAGACAAAAATTTGGAAGCTGAAACATAACAAAATTTCTATTCATCAACTCTGCCACTACAATGAGAGAAAACTCTCTTATATCTAAGAAAACAAAAAAAACAAAAAATTACCTTTTTTGGCAGATTTCGACAATTGTCAGATTTTGCCATTTTAGGTAATTTTACAATCATATCTTGAGAATCCAATTTTTTCCCAAAAAGCTTGAAAAGCTAAGGTAGGACGAAAAACCAACTAACATCCTAAATTTGAAACATGAGTTTCGAGTTATTAAAAAAAGCAACTTTTAAAAAACTAGAAAAAAACACTAATTTGCCATTTTGAGGGCCAAGATGAAAGTTTCAAGCCTCAAAAAAGTGCCAAGATGAGGTCCAACCGACTAGGGTGGGTTGGGAAACCACTGGCCACCTCATAACGCATCCACCTGTAAAATTTCATAGAAAACCCACATCCAAGTCAAAAGTTATGACCTCCGGAAGTCCCTGCATCATTCTCCTCTGGTTGAAAAGAGCGCAGCTCCTGCAAGTGAGTGTCTTCAAACTGCTGCCATTTGACGGGATCTAACCTCTGCACTTCCCACTCTATAATCCATGTGCTATCTGTTGGTGGCAATCCTTCCCACTGTACTAAATACTTGTTGTAACGCCCTTGCCGAGTGGAGATAGTGTTATTATCAAGAATCTGTGCAATCTTTTCCTTCTTCTTATGGGGAATGTGGTTGTACCATGACACCTCTGGTTGACTATCTTCAGCATCATCCTCACCATGGAATGCATATAAATTAGAAATATTAAACACGGGAGAAATAGCGAGATCATCTGGTAAATTGACCTCATAGGCATTATCATTGATCTTCTTTGTAATTCTGCAAGGACCAATTTTCTTGTACTTCAACTTGTGATATGTTCCAGTAGGAAACCACTCTTTTCTCAAATATACCATCACTAAGTCACCTTCACTGAATGTCTGATGTCGCCGACTAGGATCCACTGAATTCTTATACCTCTCATTACTATCCTGCAACTTCTGTCTCATTGCTTGCTGCAATTGTTGAAGGTGTTCTGCAAATGCTTCCCCATCATCACTGACCCGATCTTTCATTGGTAGCTATACCAAATCTAGAACACCCTGAGGATTCCTGCCATACACAATCTGGAAAGGGGACTTTCCTATTGATCGGTTAATAGAACTATTATAGGCAAATTCAGCCTGGGGTAATGCCAAATCCCATTGTTTTGGCTTTTCTCCAACAATACACCTCAGCAAATTTCCCAGACTCTGAATAACTACCTTTGTTTGCCCATCTGTTTGAGGATGATAGGCACTACTAAACTGTAACGTGGTCCCCATCTTCTTCCATAAAGTCCTCCAAAAATGACTGAGGAATTTGGTATCCCTGTCAGAGCTAATAGTCTTTGGAACACCATGTAGTCTAACAACTTCTAAAAAAAATAACTCTGCTACCCTTGTTGCATCATTAATTTTCTTACAGGCAATAAAATGAACCATCTTGGAGAACCTATCAACAACTACAAAAATGGAATCATTACCTCGTTGAGTATGTGGAAGTCCCAACACAAAGTCCATGCTCAAATCTATCCATGGTGCAGCTGGTACTGGTAAGGGCATATACAATCCTGTATTCTGTGAATGTCCCTTAGCCACTTGGCAGATTCTACACCTTGTTATATGCTTAGTTATATCCCTTTTCATCTTTGGCCAGTAATATTTATCTTCTATCAAGGCTATTGTCTTGTCCTTGCCAAAATGTCCAACCAACCCACTACTATGAAATTCTCTGATAATGTTGTCCCTGATAGAGCCAGCCGGTATGCATAGTTGTTTTCCTTTAAATAGATACCCATCTTGCATAAAATTTTCACCCCTAAAGTGATCCAAGTTACCAGATATTGGTGCCTTCAATTGTTCCACAATCTCCCAAAAATCATCATCAGACTCATACAAATTTTTGATGGCATCAAAACCAATCACCTCAGTTTCCATTGTGGTCAAAAGTGCAACACGCCTACTTAACTCATCTGCAACCTGATTTTGTTTTCCAGACTTATGCTTCAGCACAAAGTTGTAACCCTGCAAGAAAGAGACCCACTTGGCATGCCTACTATTCAACTTTTTCTATGTGTTCAAGTACCTCAGTGCAATATGATCTGTAAACAATACAAACTCCTGGGGAACTAGATAATGTCTCCAATGCCTCAATGCTTGAACAATTGCATAAAATTCCAAATCATAAGTAGAATAATTCTTTCTCACTGCATTCAGCTTTTCACTAAAGAAAGCTATAGGTTTGCCAGCTTGGCTAAGTACAACACCTATTCCCACATGGGAGGCATTACATTCTACTTCAAATACTTTATCAAAATTTGGCAAGGCAAGTATAGGTGCTTCTGTTACCTTTTTCTTCAAGTACTTAAAGCTCTCCCCAACATCCTTGGTCCATACAAACTCCCTCCCTTTGGTGCAATCTATTATAGGAGCTACAATACTACTGAAATTGCGAATGAACTTTCGATAGAAAGTGGCCAAGCCATGAAAACTTTTTACCGCTGTGATGCTGCTTGGACTAGGCCATTCTAGGATTGCCCTGACCTTTTCTGGATCCATTCTGACACCATCTTTAGAAATGACAAAGCCTAAAAAAACCAAACTGTCTTGCATGAACCTACACTTTTTCAAATTGGCATAGAGCTTCTCCTTCCTTAACACACCAAAGATGATCCTCAAGTGTTCTAGGTGCTCTTCTTTGCTGTTACTGAATACCAAAATATCATCAAAATAAACTACCACAAACTTACCAATGTAAGGGCATAGTACAGTGTTCATCAATCTCATAAATGTGCTAGGTGCATTTGATAACCCAAATGGCATAACCATCCACTCATATAATCCATCTCCAGTCTTAAAGGTTGTCTTCCACTCATCCCCTTCTCGAATCCGGATTTGGTGGTAGCCACTTTGTAGGTCGATCTTGCTGAAATATTTAGCCCCTGCAAGGACATCCATCATGTCCTCCATACGAGGTATAGGAAACTGATACTTGATGGTAATCTTATTAATTGCTCTACTATCAGTGCACATCCTCCATGTTCCATCTTTTTTGGGGTTAACAATGCAGGTACAGCACATGGGCTCATGCTCTCTCTCACCACACCTTTACTTAGGAGTTCTATTACTTGCTTATTCATCTCTGCATGTTGTGCTGGATTCATCCTATAAGCTGCTTGGTTGGGTAGAGTTGCTCCTGGAATCAAATCAATATGATGCTGAATATCTCTCTTTGGCAGTAGACCATCAGGCAATTCATTAGGTAAAACATCAACAAATTCTTTCAATAGCTCGGCTACTTCTGGGGGAACTAAAATGTCTTCCTCTTGACCTTTTTTCACTACTAATGCATAGCAACACCCTGTCACCTTCATTTCTTTAACAAGATCTCTTTCAGACAACATGGTCTCACCTTTTCCTTCATCCTTGAGAGGCAATAAAATCACCTTAGCGCCATCTTTCCAAAAGGTGTATGTGTTTTTCTCTCCATCATGCATAACTTTTCTATCATACTACCATGGCCTTCCCAATAACACATGATAGGCATCCATTGGGACAACATCACACCATATCTCATCCTGATAGATCTTCCCTATGCTAAACTTAATTAGGCATCTTTTATCAACAGTGACTTCATTTCCCTTTTTAAACCATGTAATGCAATACGGAGGAGGATGTTTTTCAAAGTGTAAATTCAATTTGTCTACCATTTCTTTAGAAACCATATTTTCACAACTACCTCCATCAACAATGACTTGACATACCTTGCCACCCGAAGTGCATTTGGTTCTGAAGATATTGGTTCGAAGCCATGAACCATCAGAGCTTTTGGCTTGTGTTTTGTCCTTCTCTGGAATCACCAGTGCTCTTCTCATCATGAGACTTTCTCCCACATCTGGTGGAACCTCCAGTTCTGTCCCTTCCACTTCATGCTGCATTTGAATCATGTTCACCCTAGGTTGTCCTCCTTGATTTCTTTCTTTCATGTTATAATTGGAGCATTCAAATGCCCTATGACCTTCTTCTCCACATCTGAAACAAGTGAAAGGCCTCCTCTAGTTTTCCCATCCTCTACCGCTACCATAACCTCTACCTCTTTGAAATCCCCTTCCTCATTCTTGATTCGGAGGATCTTGCCGAGTGTCTACTTGCTTTTCCAAACCATGGGATGACTCTCCCCTGCCATAATTTGAACCTCCTCGAAATGGGGTTGATGTACCCCTTCTTCCTCCTCTATTCCTCTGATGGTACTGTCTGTTTTGTTTTTCTTCAGCCTTTAGAGCCAATTGGTAAGCCTCTTCCATATTGTTGAGTTGATGCATGCTCAATTCATCTTGAATAGAAAATTTCAGGCCATTCACATATCTAGCAGCCATTTGTGCATCAATTTCTTGATGCTCTATACGTATAGACAGTGTATAAAACTCATTTGTATAATCTTGCACAGAAGAGAGGTTCTGCTTTAAATTTTGAAACCTACGAAAAAGGGTTTGCACATAATCTATGGGCAAAAATTTTTCTCTCAACTTCTTCTCCATTTTATTCCATGTCCTGATCTTATCCTTACCTTTCCTTGTTCGTTCCTTTTGAAGATGATCCCACCAAATCATTGCATGACCCTTTAATTTGGTGCATGCAAATTTTACCTGCTTCTCCTCTATCATGGATTTCCATTCAAAAAATTTTCTCATGCCATTCAACCAGTCTATCAACTCCTCTAGTTTAAGACTTCCTGCATAATCTGAAACATCTACCTTGATCCCTTCATTTTTTCCTTCTAAGGCCCTGAGCATCCTCGCTTCAAAGCTCATGCCTTCTAATTCTTCTTCTTCATGTTCTGTATCTTGATTTGCACCTCCTTGACCTATCTCTTCATCAGATTCGTCTCCTCCTCTACCCAGTCTTTGGGTTTCCATCCGTGTTGTAAGTTCTGCTATTTGCCTTTGCAGATTTTGCATTTCTCTATGCATCTGGGCAAGACCGCCTCTTCCTCTTCCTCTCCCAGCTATCTTCCTGCTCTGATACCAAATGATGCAGCACACAATACACACTCAATAGAATTGTGCCATTAAACATGAGAGACAAAAATTTGGAAGCTGAAACATAACAAAATTTCTATTCATCAACTCTGCCACTACAATGAGAGAAAACTCTCTTATATCTAAGAAAACAAAAAAAACAAAAAAATTATCTGTTTTGGCAGATTTCAACAATTGTCAGATTTTGCCATTTTAGGTAATTTTACAATCATATCTTGAGAATCCAGTTTTTTTCCAAAAAGCTCGAAAAGCTAAGGTAGGATGAAAAACCAACTAACATCCTAAATTCGAAACATGAGTTTCGAGTTATTAAAAAAAGTAACTTTTAAAAAACTAGAAAAAAAACACTAATTTGCCATTTTGAGGGCCAAGATGAAAGTTTCAAACCTCGAAAAAGTGCCAAGACGAGGTCCAACCGACTAGTGTGGGTTGGGAAACCATTGGCCACCTCATAACGCATCCACCTGTAAAATTTCGTAGAAAACCCACATCTGAGTCAAAAGTTATGACTTCCAAAAGTCCCTGCATCACCATGCTTCACAGAACTTCTCTTAGATCATTTGCAACATGCATGAAACATCCAGTCAGCCAAGACTAGAAAGAACAACGAAACCCAAGAAGAAATCTTCAACTTCAATGCGGACCACCAACACAATAGGCACATGATCCAAAGGCCTCCACAAGCACAATTAAATCAATAAGAATAACCACACCACCTCAAATAACCAGAATCACTTGCATCTTCACACAGAAACTTAAGAACACTAACTTACATGATTGTCACACTAGAAAGATTTCTTGAGGACCTCCAAACCATGAACCACTTGAGTTGAGGATACACACCAACATCCCAAACATACCTCTAGAACCACAGACCATAATATCCCAATGTGGAGCAATCTAAACCAAATTCTTGTCACTTTGTTACCTCTGAACAACTACAAAAACTAGTTCTACTTAGATGGCATAACTTCTCCAATACTTAATGTGGACCTCTCATATCTTAACTAGAACATCTCCAGACAATCCTCTACAAACCCTTTAGTCCATAGAATCTGATCTTTGTTCCACTAGAAATGTAGAGCAATGTACTTTACTGATCTACGTTGTCTTCACTATCTCTGACAAGGAGATCTATTGGCATCAATGACAACACATCATAGGCACATATTTGCAACACATACTACCCACAATCAAATGGTATAAGCTTCTAACAAAACTAACAAGAAAATTATTCAAAAGATAGTCAATAAACATGGTAAAGAATGGTGTACATAGCTTTCTTATCCATTATGGACATACCATCGGAGTATTTGTATTGCTACTAGAACTACTCCCTACATTATTGTGTATGGTGTTGATGCTACTATGCCCTTGTAGTTGGTAATTCCTTCATTGTGAATTTTCTCCAAGACCTCATCGATGGTAATACTTATCATGATCAACATCTTTTATAGTTTGAAATGCTTGATGAATAATGCTTAATCACTCTCAAGCACCTTTAAGATTATCAAAAGACCTTAAATCATAGTTATAATAAATGGGTTTTGCGACAAAATTTTCAACAAGGTTACTTGGTGTTATACAAGAATCAACGCAATGTCAATGATCCTTCAAATACAAAAGGTAAATTCAGTCAGAGTTGGCTAGGACCCTACATCATCACCTCTATCTATGGATCCAGTGTGTATAGTCTCTCTACGATGGATGGTAATCCCCTCAAAGATCATGTTAATGTTATGCACTTGTGTTGATTCTATGCTTAAATTTCTTAATTTTATGTGGCATTAGTGTAGCAAATTTATTCCTTCAATGAATTTTTTTCTCATTTTATACAATTCTATCATTAACACAGTCTTCATAGTGTTATGATTCTTTGTTGAAATTATATATTCCCAAATGTACAATTTCTTGTTCTTAAAGCATAATGTCTTTATTTGTTAAGCATTATATAATGCTTGGCATCCTAGTTTTATGCTTGCTATTTCTATTCTTGACATAGTTCATGTTGTCTTGAATGCTTCTTGTAGTTTTCATTATTAAGTGAAAATTAGTTCATTCTATATTTACCATATTGATTATTTAACTATGTAAATAATTAATTAATCTATTTTGAATTATTTAGTTAGATATCTCATAAGAATTTAATTAAATATTTTTTCTTTAATTTACCAATTATATATTCATGGTATTTAATTGTGTAAAGTTTTTTCATTAATTGTTTGATTAAATTATTTAAGTATTTAATTATACAATTCTACTGATTTGTTTAATTAGATCTAAATAGAATTTAATTAAACAATATCTAATCTCATCATTATACAATATCTCAAATAAAATATGTTTATCTCTCAAAACATCAAAATCTCATATAGTTTCTCAATACATCATGATACAAAATCACCACTACATCAAAATATGGTGTATCAAAATATACAATACAAAAATCTACTAAGGGCCATGACTACCCAGTGCCTCTAGCCCTAGTGGTAGCTATTGTACAAAAGGATCCTACCTTGAGGTTGTAGATCATGAGATCCTATGACTTCACCTCTGTAGGCCCCTCATGGTGCCTCTCAACTCAGTTGCCTTAGTGGTCAGGTGTAGCTTAGTTTATTGAAATTGGCCTATCTCATCCATCAAGTATTGGACCCTTCAATGGTCTAAGATGATCACTAGTTTTCTCTTTGCCCTCTATAAATCTTATCTCATGAGGTCCACTTGGCTTTGTCGAGTGTCATATGCACTCTCTACACTCTTAACTTTCATCACCATCGTGTATCTCTCTGCTATGAGTTTGGTAACTCATGTTATAGCCTTTTCACACTTTGTCATGAGCACTCTCACCTAGGCTAAGGCTTGGTCACACTCCAATGTGATGGATACAACCTCTACAATAGCCTGGTCTTGACAAGCCTATCTCTCTTCAAATGCTACTCTCAGCTATGACATAGGTTCAAATATGTCCACATGTCATCCAATAGTTTTTGAGGCCTATAGCTAGCTCGCACACCCTACTAGAGTTGTACACTCAGAACCATCTTTGCAAGTACTTGACCAATATAGTCAAGCCACATGTGCACACCTTTGAATAGTAAAATTTGCATTAAACTAACAACAATGGGAAATATTGAAATGTGGGACTTTGCTATTGAGATAACCTCTAAAAATTTAGAAGTCGCCTCTTTGTAGGCTCTTCAATAAAGTCATTTTCAAACTTCAAAGAAAAGAGGAGAAGAAAAACTCGAAAATAAATTCTATCTAACATAGTGATTCACCAAACATAAACTCTCCAACTTGCAAAAGATTCAATAATGCACAAGATTTTATAAACAAGAGACAATATAAACATAGAATGATGAATGAAATGTAAAGAAGAAATAATCATTTAGTTGTATAAGGTTTTAAAGTCTGAGATTTAAAAATAAAGGCCATGGATCTAAGAAAAAAAAATAAGAAACATCTAAATAGAAATAATAGCATAGAATATCTATTTTCCCTTCATGGGTGAATTAAAATCAAGATACAAAATTGCAAAAATGGCCTTGAAGGCACAATACATCAAATCCATCTAATTCTGAGAAAACTTGACACAAAGGCCACAATAAATCACTATTGTAGCTAAAACCTCTTCCCTATATCAGCTCATTCTGATAATTCTTCTGTCATGGAAAAACTCCCTGCCCTTTCTACTATGATAAGAAACCCTAAATAAAGGAAAGAAACCCTAAAAATCCCTTTGATTCCAGTTGCATGCTTTTATCACTTGGAGTTTCCTATCACTTTCCTTCTTTTTGGTGTGAAAAATAAAAGCCTTACTTTACTTTTCCTTTGTTGTAACTTTTCTTAGTTTTAAATAAGGCTTCCTTTATTTATTTTGCCTTACTCTTTCTTTTATCTTCCATGGACTTTATTTATTTTGCCTTACTCTTTATTTTATCTTCCATAGATTTTAAAAACTGTATGTGTTTCTTTAAATAAATCTTAGCTTTATTTACATTTAATCTTTGATAAGAATGCATGGGATTCTTTAATAAATAAAGCCTAGCTTTATTTTAACAAGGGGTCCCCACCACTATTAAATATGACTCACATTAATCCTTTAATATCTTGACTCAACTTTTATCATGGACCCGATGACTCACTTTATATCCTTAAGAGATTTAAATAAAGATAATAAAGAAACATCTAAAAGCTTGTGAGTTATGAAAACAAATGAAAAAAATTATCTTCATTTCCTATGCTAACACGTCGAGCTTCAGTGCTCATTTGAAAACAAACAGTTCCGCTTTCCTTCACAAAGTTTTTCCATTGGCTCACAAACCACATGGAGGATTGCACACTTCCTCCAACTGGCAAGCCAATTTTCTTCTCAAATTTATACCATTATCTCACAGACCATATGGAGGACCTATGCACTTCCTCCAATTGACATCTTTGCATTTCCCCTCAAAGTTATGACATCCATTGGATTTCCTCTGATCATACGGTTTCTATACATTCAATTTCAAGTGGGATTCATTTTACAGTGGCTTACTTTAAACCTATGCCATGTTTGGAATAACTGAGGCTTTAATAGAGAGGTTGCACTCTTCTTATGTAATGGTTTGGTAGTGCCATGTTTTGGAGGTAGGTCACACCTTGCATTATTGATATGGTTGGTGCATTATTTAGAGACCAAGCACCGATTCCTAATGGCTCCATGCCTCTTTTATTGGATAAGCCTTACATTCTATATGCCCATGTACCAACTATTTCACATTCTTTGTGCTTTGTAGGCTGGGACTTCATTTATGATTGTGCCTTCTCTATGGCTTGTGTTTGAGTTTGAAAAGCTGAGCTTTGGACATTGAAGGTGGTGGATTTGTGTTTGGATGTGCCATGGTTAATGGCTATGCCTTCTTATAGCACCTTAATCTTATGTTGAAGCTTACCTTTGATCATTGTGCACCATTTTCATTAGACTATGGCTTGCGTCATAAATTATCATGTATGCACCTTTGTTTGTATGGCTGGTGTGACTATGTTTTGAATCAAGAGGCCCACACCATACTCTCAAATGGTTGCATTGTGATCATGCCCTTTATTGAATAGGCCATGAATTAGTCTTGTGGCTTCACCTTACCTTATAATAAGCACCTAGATTCTAGGGACCTACACCATTTATATGGTTTCTCAGTGATTTTGAACTTGCACTAGATACATGAACCTACACTGCAAAAAAATACAACACCTTCCTTTTAAGAATAACTTGTGCCTTAGTATACACTATGATTGGATACTTCACACTTCATCTCAAAATGGCCACACAACATTGTATGAACAATGCCTTGTTTGTGTACACTAACTTGTATGAGTTGCGTGCCTTGTTTGGTCACACCATGTTAGAACATGCTTGTGTGATGCTTAAAAGATGCACTTGATTTATATTAAATGTTACGCCTTCATGTTTGGTGGTATATTGTTTCATAACAACCTTTCATTTTTATTAGAGGCCACACCTCTTTTATATGCTATACTTTGCCTCTTGAATGGTTTGCGCACCTTTCTCATATAGTTGATCTTTGTATGGGCCAATTCTCATATTAAGGCTACACTATCATCATAAATTTGTGACATGTCCTTGTCATAGGCTGCACCATTCATTACTGAGTGCCTTTGTATTTGATTGGATTTGTGAATGCATTTCTAGTGTCCTTGAATCTTATAACCATCAATCAATAGTGACTTGTGCTTGATTCTTTGCAATGGTAATGTCCTTTTGAACTAGCCTATCATGAATACTATATGGCATCACTTTTTCTTTATATAGCTTAAGCCATGTTCAGAGACTTGTGCCATATGATAATCTAGTGCCATGCTTCTATTGGCTAATGCTTTTCTTTGTATGGTGGCATTTTAGATCATTTGGATGTGCCTTTTATATGGTTGAGTGTCTTTTTAGGGCAGCACCTTCCTTCTTTGTGGTTGCCCATACTTAAAGGAAATGCATCATTGTTATTTGATGCTTGTGTTTGAAGTTTGAAAAGGCCAAGTCATCCTTTTAATGACCGCGCCTTTGTTTTTATGTCTTTTGTGCTATCATTCCGCTTGGTGCTTTGAATTGGCTTCACCATTTACATATGCAGCAATGTATTCAAATGTTGATACACTCTATTACTAATGCCATAATCTGTAGGCTGATTCTTCACTTGAATGTAGGCTACACATCCCTTATAGTCTAGTGTTTATTTTGAAATGGTTACACATGCCATATTGATCATGCTAAGCACTCTCTTATTAGTGGTTTGAGACTCTTCTTTATATTGTTGTGCCTATTTGGGAGAGTGAGACTCATTCATGAATTTTCATTGAATCTTTTTAAAGCTTGTTCCTTGAATCCCAATTTATAAAAAAAAAAATTCAATATGGTGTGCAAAAAAGGCACAATGTTTTGGAGACTCGCTGGGAAAGTGTGCCTACACAATTTGAATCCCAAAAGAAAATGACTATACTCCATTAGGCAGAGAGTCAAATCACTTAGAAAGAAACCTGAGAAAATATTTAAGAAGATTGCCACAACTAAACTAATACAAATTGCCCCATTGATCTATCTGATCTAAAATTTAAACACCTATCCACAAGAAGATTTTGCAACCATATAACTAACCTCTACTACAACTGAGACTTTATTGAAAGGAAAAAACAAAAAATTGAAACTAATGTTGCAGCTGTGACTTATTTTGAAACATTGAAACTAAACTATTGATACGTGACACTATTAAAAACATGTGCATTCACAAGAATGGAAAAATAAATCCTAGATATGATAATATTGCTCCATGTGATCCACGTTGAACTAAGAATTAACCAAATGAAATGCATAAAGAAATATAACAGAAACTTGTACCTTTTGCCTTCCTACATTTTGAAGACTCTCCTTTGGAATTTAAAAACCATTCCTATTGATCTGTATACTTTTCTTGATTCAGTGAAGGGTGGTACCAAGCATTGGAGCTCCCACTCTTGCTTGCATGCAAAAGCATATATTAACTTGACCTCATCAGTGATTTCTATGACATTAAGAGCTTCTTTCTTTCATGAGATCTTCACTACAAGGTGATATTAGTTGTGTTTTTAAACATTTATCATTTGGTTTTTGTCTCTACCTCACAAGGGCATGCACTCTCTCTCTGACAACAATGTTTGAAAGACTTGAATGTCTCTCTAGGGCTTGACTAAGGCAATCCTCTGAACACCACAACACCCTCCCCACTTTTTCGTGATTACAAGTTACAGGTTGAAGAAGTAGGAAAAGTGGAGTTGCAGAGAAGGGTTGTAAAGTGTCATAATTGCAGATCAGATCTGAATAGGCACCTGCTCATTAGTCCTTTGGATCCCGCAATGGAGAAATCTCTGAGACAATAGGAACAGGTCACAGATTGAGTTCCTAGATCCCGATAACAATTAGGGCACTGGATTAGGGCACCCACTCATTAGTCCCTGACTATTTTGCTTCCCAAACTTTAGAAACTGCTACACATTTGTCTGTTATTTTACATCTTTCTATAGCAACATTTTCTATAATTTGTCCTTTTGCTTTTATATTTACATAATTAGGGTTTTAAGCATAATTGGGCATAATTTGTAATCAAATCACATAAATCCAAGTTTTCCTACATTCCTAAGTGACCAAGGGCCTGATGGTAGAGTCCTAATCGACCGAAGGCCCTTGAATGTTTTAGGGTGAGAGGAGGATACACACAAACTAATCAAAAACCAACTATCTAAATTTTACCCTAAACTTTTTGGTGAACCCATATTTTTCTTGAATTTTGCACCTTGTTGAGTTTTTTGTTCATATTTACATTGATTTCATTCATTCATATCATTGTTCATCTTATCACATTTGAAAAAAATTTAAAAAAATGAAATTTTTTTAAAAAATTGCATTCTAGGTTTCTATTTTGCACCAATTAATTTGAATTTCATCAAAATTTTTATTTTTCCATTAGATCTGAGTTAAATTATAGAAAAATTACAAAATTCAATCACTAACATTACACTTTCATCATAAAATTGCTAGGTTTTTGATAGAAATTTTGAATTTTTCATATAACCTAGTAATTTCAAAAACTAGGGTTTGTAGGTAAAATCTTGTTTCAAATTTTTCTACTAATTTTAGATACTCAATCAAATTTGCATTTGGCTATAGTGTTGCATTTTAGTTCAAATTTGCATTTAGATCTCAAAAATTTGCATTTTTACATAGAAAATTTCAAAAAACTATCATTTTTCATTAGATTTGCACTTACATTTTGTATTGTAGGGTTTGAAAATCATTTTCAGATCTGAGTGGGATTATTTTTCATCATAAATAAGATTTCAAGACATCCATATAGCATTTTGAATTAATATCTCAAGCCTAGGGCTTGAAAAAACTTGATTTTATTATTAGGGTTATTATGTTCTTTCCCTCCTAAAAATCTTCACAACACCTTTTTATTGGGCTCTTGTATTGAAAATTTGGTGAAAAATTACACATTTTTGCTATATTTGCCCTAGCATTTGACCTAGATTTGCACTCTAAGACTGTTGTAAAAGATTTTATGATTCTAGATGATTGATATTATTGCTATTATTTGCTACACCTCCTACAATTCCTTACAACACTTCTTTCATTAGGTCTTGGAATTGAAAAATTGTGAAAAATTGCATATTTTAGAGCATTTTCAATAGGTTTTGACTTATCATCATCCTCAATTTGCATAAAAAGTGTGTTTTCAAGGATTCTATTGCTTTATTGGACTAAAAATAGACATATTATTTGCTTCCCTTGATCAAAATCTTTACAAAACCTTTTCTTTCATGCATTTGCATTGAAATTTTTTTTAAAAAAAAAAGCATTTTTAGGTCATTTTCATACCTAGTTATGCATTTGTCTTTTGCATAATTTTTGAAAAGATTTTAAAATCTGATTTTACATTGATGTTACAAGAAATTTCACCATGGCATCTTCATCTCATTACTCTTTGGTATCTTTACATGCATATATCAAAAACTTCAAGAGTTTCTACAAATTTCTTAATATGAATCCTCATGTTCTCACTTACTTACAAGCTATCTATCACAACAATATATTTAAATGCTCTTCATTTGGAATCCTTGACTATGTATCTAATTATGACAACTTTATATCTCTTATGAGTACATACCCTTAGGTAGTGGAGGATTTAAAAATACACATTAAGAATAATGAGTATGAAACTCCTCTTAACGCATTGAAATTCATAGCTAAAACATGTGATGATGACATAAAGAATGATTCCTCTTATGTGGATACACTAGCACAAGAGGATGAAATCATTGACACATTCCTAAACATTACCCTACCCTCTTTGGAAAAGGAAACATCAGTGGACAAAGGGCTCCCTCTCAAGAAGGATTCTTCATGGGTGGAAATTGTATATTCACTTATCAATCGCTTGGTGCATGAGACCTCTATAGATAATCCATTAGACCTCCCACCTTTGATTTAAAACTCAAGAACCTTTTATGAGAAGACTACAGATAGCTCTATTATGCCTAACAACACCATACCTTCCTCTCATCTCAATGCTCTCCTTGGCCAAGATGTAGCATTAGTGGATGAGAAAAGGTCTCTAGGGATAGATGCTGGGTATAATCAAGAGAAAAATAATGTTAATTCGATATTCACTAATAGACTTTGTAGCAATATTCCTAAGATGGTTGTGCGGTGGGCACCTAGTGCACCTTCTTGCTTAAAGCCAATGCTTACGGTTCAAGGTGTTCAAAATGTGTTACAACAACCACACCACAATGTGATTGCTCACACATACAACACCTATAATAACAAGCAAAGTAAGTGAGCACTGCATGTGCCTGTCTCTCTTCCATGTTCTCATCCTATGATCTCTTCACCACTTCATCTTACTCATTAAATTGGTTAACAGTATGATCTTGTCAAACAACTTTGCGCTACTCCGGCTAAGATCTCTCTTTGGGATTTCATACAAACATCACCTACATACCATGGAATGCTCCAAGAAGCTTTACAAAAGTTGATTGTCCCACCTACTACTAAGCCTAATGATATAGCAACTATATTGGATAATATGCATGTGACAATAATAGATATTCTCTTTCAACCACATGAATTACCATCAATGAAAGTTCAAAACCAATATGATCCACTTATGATCTTTGTCACAATAAATAAAACATTGGTAAAATGAGTTATGATTGACAATATTGACTCTTAATGTTTGTAGCATTGACCTACTACACAAAATCAAGGCTGACACATCACAAATCAAGTCAGATAAACTTAACATTTGTGGCTTTGATAATCATCATAGTCAATCATCAGGTACTATAATCTGACCTATACATGTGAGTCCTGTGATTGTACCTACCCTGATTCATGTCATGCCTAGTTCTTTATCTTACAACATGATCATTGGTAGACTTTTGATTCATGCATTGGGGGAAGCCCCTTCCACCCTGCATCATTCAGTCAAATTTATATTCAAAGATAAACTTCATACTATCCATGCCAATCCTAAACCAAATAATTGTTTACATATTGAAAGGTAAAAACTAGTTTACAATCACATGAGCTTAAAGAATTTGTTAGGTGATCTATCAATGCCTCTTCACATAGATAATGTTGTGCAAGACTCTCAACCATTGAATGCACTTGTTGGTGATGATTGGAGATCATTAGATTTTAATCCTTGCAATATAGGGAAATATAAAATTAATAACCCTGACATATCTAAAGTCACATCGATCTCATCTAAGTAATCTTTTGAAGAACCTAAGAAAAACAAAGGCTCCTTAGTAGAAAACAAAGATAATAATCTCACTTACACTAAACATTATGATACCTATGAAGCATCACCTTCTTCTAAAGAAATGGACACTTTATATGGTCATGGATTTCAAATTTTTTATAAAAATAATGACTATGTAGGTAATGGTTATGGTGTAAATAAAAAAGGAATCAGAGTACCTTTACAAGTTGCTAGAATTAATTACACAGCTAGTATAGGATACCATTCTTTGAAGCCCACTAAAGCCTCTTGTCATCCTAAACATAATGTTAATACAATATCAACAAGACTAAATCAACATGAGAGATATCCCAGATATGTATGTTCTTAACGATGGTACTACCAGGTAAGTATCTCTAACCCTTTCTCTCTAGTGATGTGTTATGTGTTGTTTAGGCCTCCTAGGATGACCCTTGATTCTCTTGTAAGATCTAGGATACCAGGAGACTACCATTGTTGTGACCTTCTTCTATTTGTATCATCATTCTTCTATATTGCCTCTCTCTGTTTTCATTGGTGTGTGTTGTGTCTTACAGACATAGCATTGCAGTTAGTTAATTGGGGACACCCTTATCTCCTACATGACTATCCATAAGACACTTGTTTCTCCTCTCTTATTTATTGTTTCCCTCACTCTAGTGTTTCTATCTAGTGGGCAGATGACAAAAAACATTTATACTAATGCAGAGCTAGTGTCCCTTTAGCAAGAAATAAAAAATTGGACTTAGTTCCTAATATGATGATGGGACTGTAATATATTATCTGATGCTTAGCTAGTAGAAGCACTCTATGCTTTCTGTGTAGTGATTTTGATGATGTTCTATCTCACTTACAAAACATAACAATACTACTGCTCCATGCACTTTGTTTGTCTTTGAATCTTGCCTCTCTCTGTTTTCATTGGTGTGTGTTGTGTCTTACGGACATAGCATTGTAGTTAGTTAATTGGGGACACCCTTAGCTCCTATGTGACTATCCATAAGACACTTGTTTCTCCGCTCTTACTTATTGTTTCCCTCACTCTAGTGTTTCTATCTAGTAGGCGGATGACAAAAAACATTTATACTAATGCAAAGCTAGTGTCCCTTTAGCGAGAAATAAAAAATTGGACTTAGTTCCTAATATGATGATGGGGTTGGAATATATTATCTGACGCTTAGCTAGTAGAATCACTCTATGCTTTCTGTGTAGTAATTTTGATGATGTTCTATCTCACTTACAAAACATAACAATACTACTGCTCCATGCACTTTGTTTGTCTTTGAATCTTGCCTTGGTGACACTCAGTTTTGAGATTTTCATAGTATAGCCTCATGGTTATAGTCGATATCCTAATTCATAGTATAACCTTGGCTTTTTGTGTGATTAATCATATGCATTGATGTTTTTTTTTATCATAATTATGTGGACACTAACAAGTTTCTTGTAGGGATGTGTTTGTGGGAACATTTGGTGATTGTAACATACATGTCACCTCCAGGTGCATGGGCTTTGTGAGAGTCTATGTTCCCTTGTGTGATTTCTTCCTACCTTAATGGCTTAATATCAATGCATGATATCAACCACCTTAAGGTGGGAGCATATATATAAGGTAAGTTGTCTATTGTAGATGTTAGTAATGTGCTTATCCTTAGGTACAATTTAAAGACTAGTGTGATGAGTACTTCCTACACCTTGAGTTTGTTTACAATCAATCAGTCAATCAATCATCAATCATCATAAGCCCTCTATGAAGTCAAGGATGGTGTATTTCTTGAGTTGAGTGCACATCCTATCATTTTCAGAAGTCCTCATCAAGAGGCGGGGATTAGCTTTGTGACTAACTCAACCCTTAAGCATGTCTTTGGTGATTGTTGTGGCAAAGTGTAATCATCAGTGTGTCCCTGTAATGTGCCTGAGATGGTGATGAACCTAGAGATAGGAACACTCCATCGTTTGTCTATCATATTTTCTCTGTCTTCAAAGCATGTGTGTTTGACATTCTTGATTTATTTGGCATGTCTGTTGCCCCATATATAGTTTAAAGACTAGTACGATGAGTACTTCCTACATTATGGGTAGTTTGGCATGTTTGTTGCCCCATATACAGTTTAAAGACTAGTGCGATGAGTGCTTCTTGCATTATGGATGGTGTGTTTACTTTCCTTGTACTTGCATCTGTACATTTCATATAAATGAGGAAAAGAAAAGAAAAGAAAAGAAATCATTCATGTCTTCTATGCATTTATTGTCTTCTCTTTATTTTGTGTGACTGTAACTGTCTTCTCTGTGTTTTGTCTGTCTATTATTGTTTTCTTAGTGATTGGCGTGTCTTCTCCGTGCTTTGCATGTTGGCTGTGAACGTTGACCATACTTTAATGCATGTATTGGCCTTGCATTTATACATACATTAAAGTGGGGGATAAATGTAACATAAAAAAATGTCCCCTTGGGGGCTTTTCTCTCTTAGGGTTTAGCTCCTGGGTAGATTTTATCTACATTTAGGATAGCTTGTATCATATTTTGTCATCCCGATGAGAAAACCCCTGAGTTTCATGATGAATGGGACCTAAGGGGATCCCTTGAGATAGACCCTGCCCAAAATAGGGGGAGGACGTGGGTGCCTATGCCCTAGTCCTACCTTATTTTGGGTTAGGCCCAAATTTTAAGTGTCAGTTTATGACCGTTATTTGGTTCCTAATTGACACGGTAAGTTTGAATTATGAAATTCTTGGCTAGAATGTTTGTAGTTGCATATATAAGCATGCTTAGGCATTCATTTGTAAACTAGAAGATCATTATATGATTTTGGCCTTCTAAAGGTGATTCAAGGCTTTCATTGTGTGGCAAGAGCAAATATTGTGTTGTTTATGTGTTTGTATTTGCAGATTTGAGCATCCATCTCCTCATGACATGAAGAGCTTCTACCTTCCATGATATCTTCACTACAAGTTGATATCATTTATGTTTTTAAGCATTTATCATTTGGTTTTTACATCTACCTCACAAGGGAACACTCTCTCTTTGACAACAGTGTTTAGAAGACTTGAATGTTTCTCTAGGGCTTGACTAAGGCAAGCCTCTAAACACAACAGCTCTCTCCCCATTTTCTTGTGATTGCAGGTTACAGGTTGAAGAAGAAGGAAAAGTGGAGTTGTAGAGAAGGGTTGCAGAGTGTTGGAATTATAAATCAAAGCTAAAAATAGGGACCTAGACTTGGGTGCCCACTCATTAGTCCTCCAGATCCCTTAGCAAAGAAATCCATAAGACAATAGGAACAAGTTGCGGATTGAGTTCGTAGATCCTGAAAAAAATTAGGGCATTGGACTAGGGCACTAGATCATTAGTCTCTGACTATTCCACTTCCCAAACTTCAAAAACTGCTACACATTTTCTATTATTTTACATCTTTCTATAGTAGCATTTTCCATAATTTGTCTATTTGCATCCATATTTGCATAATTAGGGTTCTAAGCGCAATTGGGCATAATTGGTAATCAAATCATATAAATCCAAGTTTCCCTACATTCCTAAGTGACCAAGGGCCTGATGGTAGAGTCATATTCAACCCAAGGTCCTTGAATGTTTTAGGGTGAGAGGAGGATACACACAAACTAATTAAAAACCAACTATCCAAATTTTACCCTAAACACAAGATAACTTAAAAATAGGTTTGAAGGTGACTGAGCTACCCATAACCATCCTAAATCTAATCATCATCTCTTCTTGAAGAAGAAAAGGAGTGTGATGCAACTCTTCATTACCAACAATATCCCTTGCTTCATCATGAAGCTTCAACTAAAACTGTAGATCTTCCTTAGGAAGGATAGAATACCCATCGTCAAAAAATAGAAAATTGATCTAAATCTTCTTCAAAACTTGTACATACCTTACTTATGCTTGCATCATAATCACTTGAAAGAAGCTTCAAAAAGAAGCCATACATTTTCTCATTGGTAGAATCTCCCACATCAAGAATATGATATCCTTGTTGAATAACCGAGAATAAATCTTTGATTCCTTCATCATGCTTAAGCATCTCAACATTATCCCATGTAAGATGTAAAAACTCATTACATAAATGAATGCACTCACCCTTTGTAGAATCTGAAATAAACTCTTTCACAACATCTCCTTCATGCTGGGGTAAAGATTTTACATCATTCTTTGCCCAGTACTTTTCAGCTTCAAGATTCCTTTGCATGTACTTTTTAGCTTCAAGAGGAATCAAGTCATCATCATCATCCAAATCCTCTTCTTCACTTGACTATATCTTTGAAACAATATTTACCACATGTGCATGATACACAAAATCAAGTGTAAGTACTAGATAAACATGAACAACCACTTCTGTTGCATTTTGATTGCATTCTTCTTTGACTTCAAATTGACAAAATATTTGATATGTTACCTCCATAGGCTAAAACTTTGTCTTTGAAACCACAAAATCTTGAAAACTATAACTTTCAAAATAATTTGGTACATTTTGTGCATGAGGAAGGACCTTTTCTACAAATGGATTGCATTCATATAGTTATTTATGAGAGCTTTGAGGCATAAAATTTGGATCAACCTGATACATGCCTTGATCTCTTAGCTCATTGAGCTCATGGGAGAAGGATTCTAGAATCTCTTTTATTTCAAACATCTTCTTATAATTTAGAAAATTAGTAGGGAGGGAGGGTGGATTAGGGTAGATCTACATTTGGCTATATGTCAGATCTTGGGATGAGGTAGTTGCATGAGGAACCAATTGCTTTAAAGGCAAGGGGGACAATTCACCAGCTTCTATGAGGTTAATTTAAGCTCTAATAGAAAGATCATAGGATTTAGGAAAAGTTTGACCTCCTAAAACTTGTATCATAATTGAAATTGCAGGATCTAAAGCCTTCAAATAATAAAAAAATAAAAAGCCTAGAGGAGGACTCACATCTACTAAATTTTTTTTCCATACCTTGTCAAACCTTAAATTGAAATCATGCATGCATTCTGTAGGATACCTCTTGATTGTGACAAGATTTTGAATGAGGGAACTAACATCTCCCTTCTCTCAGAATTGATTGCAAATTAGCCCTCCAAGTTTATCTCATCCTATGATTGAACCAAGTTGTAGATTTCCATACCATTCCAGTGCTTTTCCTTTGAGAGAAAATGCAAGTAATAGAAGAGCTACATTCTTATTTGTGATATGGTGAATAGTGCACATAAATTATGACATCTTGAATATGATTTATTGGGGAAACTAAGCCATCTCCATAAAAATAGGGTAATGATTTCAATGCTACTTCAAGAACCTAACCATGTTGCTGAAATAGAAGAGGACTTGAATCCCAAGTCACAAAAGGAAAGTTTATTGCTGGAATATTGAGATGCACATAAATATTATATACTTCCATGATCTGTAGTAGTGAGTATCTAAGATAAAGTCACCAACAAAACTGTCAGATGGAATAATCATGCTCCTACAAGCAAATACTTGTGTGATTTTCCACCAAAATCACAAAATGTAGAACAAATATCACTTAAACATCAATCAAAGTCTCTGATTTAGGTCCCACTAGGCATGCTGAAAATTGTTGAATAGTAAAATTTATATTAAACTAACAACAATGGGAAATCTCTAAATGAGAGACTTTGCTATCAAGATAACCTGTAGGATTTTCGAAGCCAACTCTTTATAGGATCTTCAATAAACTCATTTTTAGACATCATAGAAAAGAGAAGGCAACCTAGAAAGTAAATTATGTTGAACATGGCGATTGCCCAAACATAAACTCTCCAAGTTGCAAAGGATTCAATAATGCATAGGATTTGCTAAACAAGAGACAAGATATACACAAATATGATGAATGAAGAGTAATGAACATATAATCATTCAGTTGTATAAGGTTTTATAGTCTCATATTTACAAATCAAGGCCACAAATCTGAGACAAAAGAATAAGAAACATCTAAATAGAAACAACATCATAGAATGTCTATTTTCTCTTCATGGTGAATTAAAACAGAGTCATAAAAAAGGCCTTGAAGGCACAATACATTAGATCCATCTAATTATGAGAAAACTTGACACAAAGGCTTGCAATAAATCTCTATTGTAGTTGAAACCTCTTCCCTATATCTGTTCACTATGATAATTCCTCTACTATGGAAAAAAATCCCTCCCCTTTCTATTGTGGTAAGAAACCCTAAATAAAGGAAAGAAACCCTAAAAATCCCTTTGATTTTGGTTGTATTCTTTTACCACCATGATTTTTCTATTGCTTTCCTTTTTTTTGGCGTGAAAAATAAAAGCCTCGCTTTACTTTTGCTTTGATGTAGCTTTTCTTGTTTTAAATAAATTTTCCTTAATTTACTTTGCCTTACCCTTCCTTTTATCTTACATGGATTTTAAAACCATTATGTGTTTCTTTAAATAAAGTTTAGCTTTATTTACATTAATATCTAGTAAGAATGTATGGGATTCTTTATTAAACAAGAGACTCATTGTGTTAGGTTCTTGCCCTAATGCTATGAATGTTGTTGTAGTCTATTATTTTAAGTACTGTGAGGTGATGTAAAAATACGGATTAAAACTTGAAAATTGGGACAAATACCTAAAGTCAATTCATCTTTGCTCTGGATCATATTTGTTGAATATGTCCATGCATAATTAGATGATATAGGTCACACCTTGTTCATAGTTTGTACCAAAATTCTGTCTATTTTGTAGATTACTTTGAGTAGAAGTTATATGGATTTGAATTTATGTAGAATAAATTCATTATTGTATCGATACTTGTTATGGATCTAGCTGCCATATCATAAGGATAAATAGCTAATTTTTGCTCTATCAAATGCCTCAAGCCATTTACTTTCCTTGGAGTTAGGATCTCTAATTTTGACAACATAATAACTCCAAGGATGTATCCAAACACCTTTATATCTCATTGAATGTCTAGATGTTTGACCTTTGTGCAAAGCCAGGTCAGGGGTTGACTTATTTGATTCTTGTAATCTAAACTCAGGGAATATATTTTGATTCAAGTTAAAAGAATTAGAATCATCATATTCCAAGAGTCAACTGAGAGATATTAGGAGTTGTAGAAATAGTTACATAAAAAATAAAATTGAATTCACATCACTAGATAGGAATCCAATTTCAAATTGTAGCCAATTTTTCCTTATAAAAGATTTACAAATAGTGTGTGTTCACACATAGTCCTGTAACAAGTGTTTAACTAGTAATGAATTAGCTATTATAAAAGACATACAAATAGTGTTCAATTAGTGCATAAATGAACAACCTATATTTGTCTAAATTTGTGGCATGCCAAACAATGAGATATGAAAGTTGAACCCCTACCCATGTGGGTTGAATAGTCTGCCATACTACTTGAACTATAAACATCATTAGAAGAATGGACCAGCCATATGTTTTGGTTTCATACAACCAATAAACCTTCCAACTCACATGCCTCGTTTCTCTTTATTTATCTTCTATAGTCTTTGATGTTCCTTTATTGGCCTTCGGTGTTGATTCATAAGGTAGTGTTTGAGCAGCAATATCAGGTTTATTTTTGTTCTAATTCACTTGTTCTTCTAGGGCCATTTCTGACTCTTTTTCTTTAGCATGAACACTAGATGCATTTCCCGTTTCGATTGATCCCATTGCATCCTTGTGTGCTACAACTAGTGCTTCAAAATCTATCCCTAGCCCCATAAGCTCATCATACTTTCCTAATTGCACTATCATGCCATCTCTCATTACCTGTTAGGATCCAATGTTGACATTATTAATTTATTTCTAAAGAACTCATCATATCATTATGTTTATTGATCTTTGATTTTGTGCTCCATTAGTATCAGCTACTAGTGATTCTAATCTAGTAGATAGAGCTATTGTTTTTGGGAAAACTTCATTGTCATTTCATTCCTAAATTAGACAAGGAAAGGAATTTTGTAATTCCTAATTTGCATCTACATATTGAACTATAATTATAATGTCATTGAAAAATCAGAAAAAAACCCTTATATATTTTATGCTTGAATAAATCACAAAGCATTGTCCATATGTACCAAAATAAGGTCTGCTGCATGCAAGAAGTCTACTTGGTGAGTAACTAGTAAAATTGTCTTTTGACTGAGAGCACCCCTTACACATTCCTATAAAATGAATAATTAGAAAAAAATGGAGCTTCAATAAATAGATATTAACATTGTCAAATTGGAACCCTTAAATACAAGAGATGCGAAGGAAAAGGTGCTCTTCAGATAAACATTTACAATATAGCAAATTAGTATGTAGTATGAATAAATAGAGTTTAATCAAAATAGAACTCTTGTACCTTGTAAATTGTTGGGAATTAAGGTGTCTCAACCTTGGTAATTCCTTGCATTATTTATGATTGTATCTATTGATTCATTGCCTATGTTGTAAATTAATTGTAAATTCCATATTGTCATTTTGTGGGATGTGGCACGGTGATGTGTCATCCTACATGGAAGATGATAGCTTGTAATTTTGTCCTCACATGAGGAGATAGGCATTCCACTTTGTGGTAGGAGAATTTTTCCATGTGTCAGCATCTTGGGTGTTGTGTAAGGGAATGTTGACCGAAACGGTTATGACGGATTCCTATGATGAAGTTATGACATGTAAGAGTTAGAAATAGAAGCTTGTGAGATAGGTGAAGACATGTGTTATGAAGCATCTTTGAAAAAGACATATTTCAGCACCCCAAGGTGGACTATGACATGTTGTAAGAGAATATTCTATTTATAGCATGTGTATGACAGATTCTCTTACAGCTGTAAATTGTAACTGCTATGACAGATTCTATGATGGTCGTAAGAGTCGTAAGAGCATCTATCATAGCCCATTTTGGAAATAGGTGACCTCTTTGGGATGGGAGTTGTGGACATGTGTCAACCACATTCTACAATATTGACCAAGTGTCCATAGGTGTGGGTTTTGGGCCATGAGGCCAAGTTGGACACCTATTCCAAGATAGAGCCAATTTTGCCTTGTATAGTCTATATAAATAGGTGCTAGGAGGAGATGTAGTATGTGATTGATAGGTACTGTTACACTACTAGATTAACTCCAGACACGAGTGTTGAAGACCATTGAAGCTTACATTGCAAGTGTATTGTAAACAATATTTAGTTTTGTTAATACATTATGTAGGTTTCTGAGTGTGGGGTTTTTCACCCGATAAGGGTTTTCCCCACGTTATATTTTTGTCTCTCTTCTTCTATCTTATTTCTGGTTCTATGTGTATTACTATAATATCTCTATTATGTGATTCATGTTTCTATAATTGTAGGGATTAATTTGAATTTGTACAACTCTCCTCTCATTAGATTAGTGTAGGAAGCAATTTTTGCACACTTGCTTCCTTTCAGTTGGTATCAAAGCTTGATCACCTTTGGTCCAAGTTGTTGGGTAGGGGTTTTTTGAGTTGATCTTAAGTTAAGTGGGAGTCTGTGTAGAGTATTTTGAATCTTATTGCAGCAAGGAGATGGAAAGTACATCCAGAAGGATAGAGGTGGAGAAATTCAATGGCACTAATTTTGAGCTATGGAAGCTCAAGATGGAAGACATGCTTGTTGATCGAGACCTCTAGGAAACTATCAGTTGAACAGAACCAACTGTAATGTCACAAGCTGATTGGGATCTCAAGGATTGGAAAGCTAAGCATCTCATAAGACTTAGTCTTGCTGATTTTGTCCTATTAAATGTCCATGAGGAGACTACTGTAAACTTGCTTTGGAAGAAGTTGGGAGATGTGTATCAAGCCAAATCCCTGGTTAACACACTTCCTCCAACCATTCTACTTAAATATCACCCACTTCAATGGTAAAAAACCCAATAGCAATTTTACACCTCATTCACAACAAAAAGTGGTAAATATTCATCCTATTTTTACTGGCTAAAATTGACCTTTGACTGTTGAAGTGGATGATATTTAAGAACAGCCCCAGCCTGACATCTCTACTCTTGCCCTCAAAGTTGAATAGTCTATTGGATTTCCTCTAATTGCATGATTGTTGTGCATTTAATTTGAAGTGGGATGCATTTGACAGCACCTTAATTTAAAACTACGCCATGCATGGAACAACTGAGGCTTTAATAGAGTGGTTGCACACTTCTTAAATATAATATATTGGCAACATCATGTTTTGGAGGTAGGTTGTGCCTTGCATTATTAATATGGTTGGTGTATTATTTAGAGACTGAGCTCTAAATCCTAATCACTTCATGCCTCTTTTATTGGCTAAGCCTCACATTCCACATGCTCATGCACCAACTATTTCACATTGTCTATGCTTTGTAGGTTGGGACTCTATTTATGATTGTGCCCTCTCTATGTCTTGTGTATAGTTTGAAAAGATGAGCTTTGTGTTAGGATGTGCCATGGTTAATGGCTACACCTTTGTAGAGTGCCTTAATATTATGTAAAAGCTTACCTTTGATCACTGCCCACCATTTTCATGAGACTATGGCTTGTGCATTAGATTATCATCTATGTTCCTTTGTTGTATGGTTGGTATGGTTGCGATTTGACTCAAGAGGTCCCCACCATACTCTCAAATGGTTGTGCTATGATGATGTTCTTTGTTGAATAGGCCATGCCTCAATCTTGTGGCTTCACCTTACCTTCTAATTTGGACCTAGATTCCATGGACCTATGCCATTTATATGGTTGCTCAGTGATTTTGAACTTGCAAAAAGGTAGTGCCTTCCTTTTAAGAATAATTTGCACCATAGTATACACTATGATTGAATGCTTTGCACTTCATCTTAAAATTTCCATGCCACACTATATGAACACTGTCCTATTTGTGTGTGCTAACTTCTATGATCTACATGCCTTATTTGTCCACACCACGCTAGAACATGCATGTGTGATGCTTGAAATGGCTGCATTTGATTTATATTATACGTTGCGCCTTCATGTTTGGTGGTGCCTTGTTTCATAATGTCCTTCCACTTTTATTAGAGGCCACACCTCTTTTATATGATGTACTTTGCCTCTTGAATGGCCTGTGCATCTTTCTCACATAGTTGATCTTTGTGTTGTCCGATTCTCATATTAAATCTACACTATCATCCAAAAGTTGCACAATGTCCTTGTCATAGGCCACACCATTCATTGTTGAGTGCATTTGTATTTGATCAAATTTATGTCTACATTTCTAGTGTCCTTGAATCTTATAGCCATCATTCAATAGTGACTTGTGCTTGATTCTTTGCAATGGTAACATGCTTTTGAACTAGCCTACATTGAATACTATATGGCAGTGTTTTTTCTTTATATGGCTTACACCATATTCAGAGACCTGCACCATATGATAATCTATTCCATGCTTTTATTGGCCGATGTTTTTGTTTGTATGGTGGTGCTTAAGATCTTTTTGTTGTGCCTTTTATATGGTTGAGTGTCTTTTTAGGGTAGCACCTTCCTTGTTTGTGGCTACTCATACTTAAAGGCAACTCCTCATTGTTATTTGATGGTTGTGTTTGAAGTTTGAAAATGCCAAGCCATTCATTTTAATGATGACACCTTTGTTTTCATATGGATTATGCACCATCATTATACCTAGTGCTTTGAATTAACTTCATCATTTAAATAGGCTGCACTATATTTGAATACTGATACATTTTATTACTAATGCCATATTTTATAGGTTGAGTCTTCACTTGAATGCAAGTCGTACCTCCTTTATAGTCTAGTGTTTCTTTTGAAATGGTTTCATGCCATATTGATCAAGTTGAGTGCTCTCTTATTAGTGGTTTGAGACTCTTCTTTGTATTGGTGTGCCTATTTGGGAGATTGAGACTCATTCATGACTGCCTTCAATCTTTTTAAATCTCATCCCTTGAATCCCAATTTATGATATCAAAATTTTTGATATGGTATGCAGAAAATGTACAACACACACTACAAAAAGAAAATAGAATTGAAGTCAGATCTCACGTAATATCATCAAATCAAAATCAAATTTACATTTAGTATTCTACTTAAATCACAATATAAATAAAAGTCTCACCTAGATAGCCAATCTACTAGTTAGGATCTCTTAGAGCTAACTGCACCACTAGTGTTGTGCTAGGTGTGCTAATAGCCATTATAACTCCCCTATCTTTGGTAATGAGCTACACATCATAGAAACTACACTATTTGACTCCCCTTACTTCCTCTGACTCAATGCTCCACTTGTTGATGGCGGTTATAGTGCTACTCAATATCAGGCTCTAGGCCTCTCCTTTGTAGTCACACCACTCTCAACTCACTATCATCGCCTCCCCATCACTATTGGTGTAGGCTCCTCCTCTTCTAAGCCTTGCTCTATCAAAAAGTGTGAGTTGCTAGCAAGGTTGTTTGTTGGAAAGATAGGAGGAAATCTTGGGATGGTCTACCATGCTATGAATGTTGGGGTCACCCCCATGTCATACTTACCTAAATTAAATGCTTGATCCTCATCATCGATATTAGAGTCACTATGCTCCATATTTGTGATAGTGGAACAAGGCTAGTCCCCATGTCTCAGTATGTTGCAATGTGAGTGTACATAAGTTAGCATGACTGCAAAAATACCCTACACTTGATCATAGTAAAACAACACTATGATGTAATCAAGGCGATTGACTAATAGTTAGTCCCTCTGCATCCTCCTCAGCTGCCATGTCTATCTTGCCCAAGAGTGCATCTATTTATATAGCCACCATACAATGTTTATGCTTTGCACTTTATCAAAGATTTGTCTCCAATATAATAAGTCACCAAACTTCCATGGCCTCCTTAGTCCATAGGTGTGGGCTCCTAGCTCAACTAGGTAATCACCATCAGTACAACCACTGGCCTTGTGCACCTGATGTGCTCAAAAGCTCACACTTGTAGTAGTGTGGAGGTCATCAAGATCTAACTCTCATAATTTCTGAACCAACCTAAATCATGATAATGGTTGGTGAGTATGTGTTGAACCCTCAAAAACACTATCCTGTGCTACTCCATCACTCTAATAGTATGGATGAGGCCACCATGTAGTTGTGCTCCTCATCTGTCTGATGTTATGTTGAGGGAAATGGTAGTGATAAGTATATGATGAACTAGTGGGACATCCCCACACATCTCCAACCATCTCATATGAATATTCCCTGAGACATCCCAAGGGATGGTCTTACCAAGAGCATGTACATTTGACCATCTGCAATATAAGTAGTTGATCTCTAATCTACTATCGACACAATTTTCTCTCAAACTAGACACCGTAGGATCTAGTACACATCCTCTATTCTGACTATCATCTCTCCCAATGGAAGACAAAAGACAAAGGTCTATGTGTCCCACCTCTCCATCAATTCCATGAGCATATAGTCATGAAATCACATCTCTAGCATTGTGTAAACCCATAATACTCCAACGACAAATAATAATGTGACATCCTTGAATGACAAGATGCTCTGATGAGCTCTCAATAAGAAAAATATAGTCCTACCCATATGCTCTCACATCATTAGAGGGTATTGTGGTCATCAAACCCAAATTTCATCAACTTTTAACCAAAATTCATCAAATTTCACATTTGGAAATATAACTTTTCATCTAAATCTCTAAGACACTGGCATGTGCTCTGAATGCAAGTACCCTTCTTGGATGCTAGTGTGCCTTGAAGATGCCTATGTGCCAATTAGACACTAGCATGCCAAGTGGATGGAAGTGTCCAAATTGGATGCATATGATCCACGTGTCCCTAATTGGCAAAAAGAATGAGAATTAAATATACTAAATTAAAAATAAAAACTTACCTCTCTCATGGTGGCTCCTTGCTCAATATGCTCCAGCAACACATCCAAATTGGGGTGCTCTATAAGCTCATAGGAATGACATTTTTTTAATAATCTAACTCAGGTGCTTGCAAATTTGATGAAGGGGGTAAATCACAAAACACACAATAGTAGAAATGAAACATAGAAAATAGAATGTTTTTTTATTGATTTGGACAACTCATTACATTACAAAAGCTCAATTACAATTAGAGGAATCAATCCTCCATAGGCTACAACACACTACAGCTACACACCACCAAGCTTGGAATCTTCTGCCTTCTGCAACCCCAAATCAGCTATGGTTTTTGTTTTCCTACCTATTCTTGACTCTACACTTTCCCCCTTAACAGTACTACCACCCAGGGTTCCCAAAATAGTCATAAATAACACTTTTTGGCGGCCTCCAACTAAATTTTGAAATTTGCAACTCCCTCCAAAAGTAGGTCAACTTCCAATAAGCATAACTTTTGATCCAGGTGTCTGATTGATGAACCGTTTTAACCACTCAAAAGCTCATGATGTCAACTATCATGCTAGAAATTCATAAATGGATTTCTATCAACTTTTCAATATGTTGTTGGATTTTTTAGTGCCTCATATCTCATTTCAAAAAAATTTAGGGGTTTTTCTAAAAACAAAAACTTTAATATCTTTCAGCTCACAAATGATCTTTGCTTAATTCCTTTGCCAAAGGTCTTATATTTCCATTATGTAACTTTTTGTAAATCTTTACTTCAATCCATGCCCAAATGCAAACTTTCCTAAAATGGTAGGTAACTTTTCCAAAACTGGCAGTTTTGTTATTTTTAGCAGTTTTGGAAAAACTAAAAGTGCTACATCATTATTCTAGATATTATGGAACCAGAAAAACTAATTATAGAAAGAAATGAAAACAAATACAATAATTTTGAATTAACTTCTTTTGGGGTGATGAAAGATTGCCCTTACACCACTGGATGCTCCTGCATCAGACACCCAGGGTAATTGAGAAGTGATCCTGTCACGTCTCAGGTGTTTGTGTCTGGAAAACCCAAGCCGTCAACCTTTGCCTTAGACAATTAAGAAGAATCTTCAACATGCCTTCCTTTCCATTTCACTAGATATTCTTCATATTGCCTCTTCTAAGTATTTCTTCCCATAGGGCTATCCAAGATCTCTTATATCTCCTCCGTTGAAGTAGATGCCGAAATACTCCACTGTTCTTCTATTGTTCCATCCTTTGTGCCACCCTCATGATATTCTATTAAATTAGCAATGTTGAACACAGGGGAAATATTAATCCCACTTGGCAGCTCTACCTCATATGAATTTCCTCTATCATGCTTCTTCAAGATTCTGTATGGTCTAAATTTCTTCATTTTCAACTTAATGTATGTTCCAATTGGGAACCTTTCTTTTCTCAAGTGAACCATGACTTCATCTCCTACCTGGAACTTCTTATACCTCCTCTTCTAATCTACCTTATCCTTGTATTGAATATTCATCCTCTTAATGTGCTTTCTCACCTATTCATGCAAATTCTTCAGATGATCTACAAATTCTTCAGCTTCAGCACTTATCTTTTCTCCTTTGTCCATCTTCCTTAACTCAGAAGCATTTCTTGGGCTATTGCCATATACCATCTAAAATTGTGATTTACCAATACTCCTATTGATAGAATTATTCTAAGAAAATCCTGCATGTGGTAAAATCAAATCCCATCCCTTGGTCTTATTTCCTACTAAGCATCATAGCAGGTTACCCAAACTCCTATTCACCAGTTCAGTCTATCCATCAGTCTGTGGATGGTGAGCAGAACTAAACATCAAATCTATCTTCAACTTCTTCCATAATGTCCTCCAAGAATAACCAACAAACTTGGTATCTTGATCTAAAACTATTCTCTTTGGTAGACCGTGTAATCTCACCACCTCCCTAAATAATAATTCAGCAATATGAATAGCATCATTAGTCTTCTTGCAAGAAATAAAATGTGCCATCTTTAAGAATCTGTCCACCACCACAAAAATGGAATCATGTCCTCTCTGTGTCCTTGGTAAACCAAGAACAAAATCCATATTGATATCATCCCATGGCTTCTTTGGTATAGGTAGTGGCTAATATAGACCTATATTCTAACTTGTCCCTTTTTCCATCTAACACACTCTACAACTTTGCACAAATTTCCTCACATCCTATTACAACTGTGGCCAATAATAATTTTAACCAACAATAGCAATGGTCTAATCTTGACCAAAGTGTCAAGCCAATCCTCCACTATGCTTCTCCTTAATCAAGTTCTCTCTCATGGAACTCCTTGGAATGCATACCTAGCTTCCTCTAAACAACATGCCATCTTAGATTATGAAATTGAACCATTTTGTCCTTTCCAAAGTAATAGGTTCCAAACAAGATTTCCAAGCCTCTGCAAAATTTGGATCTTCTAGATACAAACTTTTGAGCTCATCGAACCCAACAACCTCTATCTTCATTTCTATCAACAAGTTTTTCCTTCTGTTCAAGGCATCTACAACTCTATTGGATTTACCACTCCTGTGCTTCAAAACAAAAGTATAGCTTTGCAAAAACTCAACCCATTTAAAGTGCCTTTGATTCAACTTTCCTTGACTATTAAGAGACTGTAAAGCCTAATCATCAGTATATAAAACAAACCCCTTTAGCAACAAATAATGTCTCCATTTCTTTAAAGCCTAAACTATTCCATAAAACTCCTGATCATAAACATAATACTTTTTCTTGGCATCATTAAGCTTCTCACTAAAATAGGCAATGGGCTTACCTTCTTTGCTCTAAACAGCTCCTATAGCACTACCACTAGCATCAGAATCTAGCTAAAATACCTTATTGAAATTTGGAAGTACCAAAACAGGTTGCTCTGTGACTTTCTACTTCAATGTATCAAAGCTTTTGTTTACTCTTTTAGTCCATCTAAACTCTTTTCTATCCCCTCTCATTGTCTCTATTAGGGGTACACAAATGCTACTAAAATTCCTGATAAACTTTCTTTAAAAACTTACCAAACCATGAAAAGATCGCACCTCTATGACACTCCTTGGTGTAGGCCATTCAATGATAGCCCTCACCTTCTCTAGGTCCATCTTAAGACCTTCCTCTGAGACAACAAATCCCAGGTATACCAACTCCTTTGCAAAACTACATTTCTTTAGATTAATTAGAAAATTCTCCTCCTCAGCTTCTCTAAAACTCTTCTAATATGCATAAGATGCTCATCCCAAGTTTTACTAAAAATCAAAATATCATCTAAATAGACAATAACAAAACTTCCAAAAAATTCTTTCGGTACCTCGTTCATGAGCAGCATGAATGTGCTCAGTGCATTGGTTAGCCCAAATGTCATGACTAACCACTCATACAAACCCTCCTTTGTACTGAAGGATATCTTCCATTCATCTCCTTCTCTGATTCAGATCTGGTGATATCCACTCTTCAAATAAGTCCTTGTGAAGTACTTGGCTCCACTCAAACAATCCATTATGTCATCCATTCTGGGTAATGGAAATCTTTACTTGATCATGGCCTTGTTGATGGCTCAAGAATCTGTACACATTCTCCACTCTCCATCTTTCTTCAGTGCTAGTACTGCAAGTACCGCACATGGACTTAGGCTCTCTCTTATCAAACCCTTCCTTAATAGCTCTTGAACTTGTCTATTCAACTCTTCACTGTCTACAGGGGTCATTCTGTGGGCTGCCTTATTCGACAAATTGGCTCCTGGTATCAAATCCATTTGATGACTTATCTTCCTCACTGGTGGTAAACCTTCTGGTACATTATCAAAGATAATATCTTGAAATTCTTCCAACATATTTGAAACTTTTGCAAGTATATCTTCACACTTCTCTTGACTAATCTTAGGAATCAATACAAAACAATGACACTCATGCCTCATACCTTCCAAAAATTTTCTACCATCCACCAAGCAAATTCTGGAAGTACTACATACCTTTTCTTTGACCTCCTTCAAGGGCTTCAAGTTATGATGAACTCCATCCTTTGTTAGGGAATATGTGTTTGCATGGCCATCATGGATAGTGCTCCTATCATACTACCATGGCCTCCCCAATAAAAAATGACATGCATCCATTGGTATGATGTCACACATCACCTCATCGCGGCAGTCACCAATCTTGAACTTCACTAAACATTGCTCATTGACCAAAGCTCTAAAGTTTTTCATATTCCTAAAGGAATTACATTCACTGATGCACCAAAATATACCATACAATTGTGTATGTTCTTTCCAAACATTCTAATGGTTAACAAGAAAGGAGGGGCTTCTTTCTTATCTGCATACATCACCACATTAGTGTTGGAAGACTGCTCAATTTTCTTACTCTTTTCTTTGGGTTGTGAATCTCTACTAGAAGCATTCACATCAACAGAAATATCACCTGTCACAGATGTATCCAATAATTTTATGAAAGCATTTCTGACCCCTGGACTTTTCAATAATTCACACAAAGGTATACTAACCTTAATTTTCTTTATCTCTTTAGATAAATAACTCATCAATATCATTGTTTCTACTGTCTCTATTTTAACTATTTGGACTTTTTGTGCTACTGTTCCATTATTTGCATGATGATTAGCCTTTAGTATAGTAGGATTATTACTAGTGTTCTGATCTGGGGGAGTATTCAAATTGTTAGGAAGAGTGGAAGTAGTGAAAGGACCTCCTGGCCTAGTGTTATTTCTCAAATTGTAGGTCTGGTTTTTGTTTGACTGTTGAAAAGCTTGTACCTCTTTTGTTTCATATAACACTTCATTTTCAGTTTCAAAGGGAAACTAAAATGCATTTAGTACAAAGGTTGATTCAGGATATAGGTTCTCACAAAAATAAGGTTCATCCTCTAACAATTGATCCTCTTCTTCTCCAATTGCAAAGGTAAAAGTCTCTAAGACTAAAGCAATCTCATATCCTAAGGGCACTACTTCATTACCTTTGGGAATGAGAAACTCAGAAGTGGGAACTTGTACATCACTAAATGGAACTAAGGACA
Organism: Cunninghamia lanceolata; assembly: GCA_027924645.1. Taxonomy (NCBI): domain Eukaryota; kingdom Viridiplantae; phylum Streptophyta; class Pinopsida; order Cupressales; family Cupressaceae; genus Cunninghamia; species Cunninghamia lanceolata. The sequence continues at coordinate 45,079,701 of BSBN01000254.1, read as the reverse complement.
ATCTAGTTCAGCATGGGCCCTAGTATTATGAAATCTGCACCAATTCTTCAATGCTGCATTAGCCATTTGAATTCCAACTATTTGCTTTGTATCCTAGTTATCTAAATTCTCAAATGGAGAAGCTAGAGTGCCATTATTTGGCCCTATGTTCCATGTCTTAGGTGGCCTTGGCTGATTTTGATTCCTATCGTTGTTACCCCAGGCTCTATTATCTATAGCAGGTCCTCTATTTTGCATCGGTTGTCCTGGATTATGATTTTGATTTTGTTTGTAATTTTGGTTTTGATTTGAACTTTAACCCTGGTTATAATTTTGATTATGATTCTGGTTATGGTTTGGGTTTTAGTTCTAACTATAGCTTTGGTTATGGTTTTGACTATATCCTTGGTTATTTCTACCATAGAAATTTTCATTTCTTAGTTGTGTAATTTCAACAGTCAATCTTCTCAAGTGTGCAGTAATTTCTTTGATTTCTTCCCTTTCCTCTTGTGCCTTTGACACAAATGTATCCCAAGGAGGTTGGAAGAAAGATTGACCATTACTCTAATTATTATTGGTAGTGTTACTAGTATAAGGGGCTATGGCCTCGATTGGGGTAGGATTATACATAGGTGTGTATGTAGGAACTAGATTCAATAATGGAGTGTTATGTGTAGGGACTCCATTCCAAGGTTGTGTTTGATTTTGTCTCCCAAGATTTCCACCATTAGGAAATGAATTATAAGTTGTTTGCCTCATCTCCTGGTTTACTGAGGCTACCTCCTTATAAGCTTTGGATATTGTATCTATGTCAGCCTTTCTTTTGACAAACATAGCAGTTAATGGATCTAAGGCAACATAATACATGGCTATCAAAGTATCTACATTTACTGTGTAAGGAGCCACTAACCTAGAATATGCATTTTGAAACTTGTCATTAAAATTGTTAATCATCTCTCCTTCACCTCTCTTTATTATAGCCAATTTATGATATAAGGTGGAAGGATCTATTGGTCCTCTAAATCTAGACAAAAATATTTCTTCCATAAGTGCCCAAGAAGAAATATAACTATTGGGCAAGTTAACATACCAGTTAGAATCCTTCTCATTGAAGGTGTAAGGAAGCAACCTACACACAACATCCTCATATTCTAACCTGGCCCTAAAGAATGCCTCTTTGAATATTCTAATGTGATCTTCTAGATCATGATGTAATTGATATTTAGGACATATCTTTTCAGGATTTTCTGTCATCTCATGATAATCAGTGAACTGTATGGGAGAGTTGACATTAAAATAAGCCATTGCAGGTACTTGTGCTTGACCTAGACCTTGGGGAATACCTAGATTTCTAGATGGAATAGGATTCCTGGGAGGACCTGAACCAAGATTCAAAGATCTAAATGAAGAACAATCAGGAATCACAAAGTTATAGATACTAAAGGGTGATCCAAGAGGCATTCCAGATGAACCTCCTGCATGTGATATTCTGGGATTCGAAATTAAAGGACTCTTACTTTGCCTTTTATCAGGTAATTGCACAAATATATCTTCTAAACTAGATCTAGACCTAGTCACTCTATTACAGTTATGACCCAGCTCTACTTAGAACAAACCCTAACTCCAATCAGGCCTTCCTTCTAGTGCCAAAAAACTATTGATGATTGTTTATACACATTCATAACAAAAGTTAAAATTCACAAAAATGAACCTAACTATCTTGAAAGATATGAAGAAATCAATGAAGATTACTTAATCCCAAGTTTTTGTATGGTTAAGTCTTGACCTTGTGGACAATTTAGTAGGTTAATGTGAAGCTATAATATGCAAGGGGCCTTACTTGATTTAAGGTTTTTGATGACTTACTGGACTTGAATTATGCAAAATATCACAAATATCAACATTTTATTCATTCTTTTACACAGATTTGTTATTGTATCACAAAGCTTTATATGATTTATATTAACACAAGCTTTTCTTTTCAAATATTATGAAAACTGTGCAATATCAACTTAGTTGTTCATGTTTCCTTCAAATATCAGACAATCTCCTTTAAATCTCTTCGTTTAAGCTAAGTATTTCAAATGTTTGGGAAAAGTTAGAGAAATCAAAATTAAACTTTATTCTACTACAAGATCTAAATGTTCTATTAAGCACATTGTAAGTAGTACAACAAACTTGATTAAATGTAGAGACTAAACCTTTAAATGTAAGCCCTAAGTATTTTCACAACATACATTCAAGATTGCAAGCTTTAAGAGATCTTATTTCAAATACAAAGAAGAGCAAGAAGACACTTTGAATATAGACGCAAAATTCCAAATTCATTTATATTCAAGATAAACAGTCATATATGATTTACAATGTATGAATGACTCTTAGCTTCATTAATCAGCTTCATAGAAAACTTACAATGCTTTATAGATACAGTAAGGAAGCTAGATGTTCCACGCATTCCTTATTGCAGACATAGACGGCCTCCTTCTATTCTAAACTAAATGTTCTTCTATTCAAAATGCCAAGACAAATTACAACTTCCAACTTTGTCCTACGAATCCCTGTGTGTCCCTATGTAAGGCATTACAGAGTAAAGGGGCTCAATATATAGATTTGATTATCCCTAATACGGCCCCAAAACCCTAGTCAATCAATGGTCCACACTTCAAGTGCAACATCAATCGGTGGAAAATAAATCCCGCCAAAAAATATCTAAGCAACATACTCATACTGAGCATAAAGATCCCCTTTCAAAACCCTAACAATGATCAAAATATCTTCACCATTAAAACATCCTTTGTTGCTTTGCCTTTTTAATATTGCTTCTTTCTATCTACATATCTCTACTTACTGAAATCTTTCACTTCTTTTGTGATCCAATCCACCCTTCGTGGTGTCATTGTCATTAAAGCTCCACCTTAATATCTACCTGCATACCTACAAATAGACATAGAAAATGGATTTAAAATTCACATTGCCTTTGTCAATTTACACCTCTTCAGAATGTTAAATGGGCATTAATTACAACAATTAATGCGCCATTAATTCGGCCTTCAATTGCAGTGTTCATGCATTTTTAAACTTCCATTTTTATCGTTAGTTAAACTGTGCATATATACCCATTTCTTTGTATGTTCCTTTTGTATGTTCTCTTTGTATATCAGTTATGTATACCTTCATCATCAGAGTAACTCACTTGGTCGGGGTGATCCAAACAATTCACTCTAATTGCACATATCTATCTGATGCTCTTTTTATCTGTGAGAGTACCAGTGATTCCTACCAAAAAGTATCTATTGCTGAGAGGTGTACAATCCATATGATCTAAAAATTTTGTTCCGACAGGCTTACTCACGCCGATGAGTGGTGGAGCCCACATTACCGTTCACTTGTATCTCTACGATACAACAATACTTGTACAAAACCCTTATATACAAGCATAGACATACAAATATTTTTCTGTATTTAATTCTCTTTTCAAATCCACATTGTATCTTTAACTTGCATCTTTCGCTTTGTATATCAGCTTGTATATTGGAGATATAAATTGTATTTATACAAACTCGATGTGCAAATGGTGGGGTCCACATTACTTTCCCCCTTTGTATCTCTACGATGCATATAACACTTGTATCAAACCTTTAGATACAAAGCCCAAGATACATACAAACTCTTTTGTATGTCCTTTTGGACTTCAACTTTTATAAACCATATTTTACATACCTTTCAGCTCTACTGCATGCATAGAGTGCAATGTATATTGACCTTGTATGTTTTCCTTTCACCAAACATACAAAGATAAAATACATCTGATATCATTAAGTAGTGATGCATCACCCTAACCAAATTTTAATATTTCCTCAGTTCTGCATTGTATGTATCTTGAAATGTATGTAACCAAAACATACATATAAAAAGTGTGAAGTATACAATAATAAAACCAACTTTAATACATTTTCCAATCCATGGCATGTATATCATCTTGTACATTACCTTGTATATTTCCTTTCACTCAAACATGCAAACCCCGATATGCAAATGGTGGACTTAACTGATTATTCACTTAAACTTTAAACATTTTGGGCCCAACTTGTATGTAAGAATAAAATGTTACCGAAATGCATACAAGTATAAAAATATACCAAAACCTGACAACTCCCACATGCAACTTACACAACGACTCGATATATAAACAACTTTGCATATACACACGGCTTTATATATGAGCGACCTGATATACAAACAACTGTGTATATGAGCAACCCGATATACAAACAACTTTGTATATCAGCAACCTTGTATGTAAGTGACCTTGTATATGCAACCTGATATACAAACAACCTTGTATATGCAACATACAAACTCCCCATTGTACATTTTACCAAAACACTCATATCTTGCAAAATACTGGGAATTTTCATATGGTTCAAAAAGCAACCCCCACTCATTTTTTACAAGGAACTCACCCATATTTAGCTCTAGTAATTAATGCTATTTTTTCTTTGTTTTCAACAAGGTTTGTAACTTTCACTCTCTTTTCCCTTTTACCACCAAACAAACCCACACACAAAAAACAAAAGCCATAGCCACAATAGGAGTCCTCATTTTGCTAATGAGTAAAATGGGATGTGTTGTGAGCATCACAACAACTAGCAACCAAACAAAACAATCAAATTGAAACCATTAAAGAAAACTAAATGAAATAAATTCATAACTTCCAACTATCTTTTCTACAAATCATTATCTAACTTGAGACTTAATGTATTCAATAAGGTGCATGAATTTTCCCTTCAGTTTAAGTGGGTGCACGTGATTATTAATCTCCATCTTGAAAATCAGTTAAACAAACTAATGACTGATATTAGCCTACATATTTAATGTCATTTGCTCATAGCCAACCGGATAGAGCCTTACTACTAGCAGACGTCCATAGCCCCGACAAGGTTATAGTTACAATTCTCCTAAGTAAAGCCCCACTACCAACAAGAGTCTATAGTCCTAGTAAAGTTACTTAGATAGCTTAATATGGATTTTTAGTAAAATCCATTTTATTATTTTATATTTTTTTTTGTATTTGATAGAGATTTCATAAGATATTACAGTTGTAACTTCATGATGCAAGGAATGATCACTTGCTAAAATTAAGCTGAGAATTGTAATGGTAGCAAGGGTGACCTCTAATTTTTCACCTAATATCTATACTGGTATGTTCAAAAAACCCAAGGATTTTAGGTTTGTCATTGTGAGAAACTTCCCTTGAATACTCAACCCACAATTATTGAATACAAAATTTCACAAGTCAAACAACTTTCTACATTCATGATAGTCACAACAAGTTATGCATAAATTTTAAATAATTAACCTGAATGTTCTAAATTTTCTATTGTTTTTAGTCGTTGTCAGTCTGCTGCTGCATACTTCAAAGAAAAATGAAGACCTCAGCACACAGGAAAACAACACACAAGCTAGCAAAACAAAAAGCAAAACAAAAATAAAACCAACCCCAGACTGTACATTATTTACATTATGATAAATAGAAATTAATTACCCTCACCTCAAGCCTAAAAGTAATGTTTCAAGTGTTGGCCATTAACTGGTAATGGTACATCTTCCCTAGTCAAGGTCTTGAGCCTGAAAGTATTGTCTCCAATTATTTCTGCAACCTGTAATGCACCTAACCATAATTTGTCAATTTTTTTGTGATTTCCTTTCTTTTCATGTACTTTATCCCAGCACAACACTAAGTCTGATATTCTAAACGTTTTGACTCTTGCTCTTTTATCAAACCATTTTTTGACTACTCCTTGATGTTTGGCAAATTTCTCAATGACTTGATCTCTTTTCTCATCTAATTGTAACATTTGTATTATTCTGGCCTCTCTATGATCATCAAAGCCTAAATATTTTTTAGTAAACTTCCAAACTGGTATTCTTAAATTCACTAGAAGTATGGGATCAATCCCATAAACTAAGTGATAAGGTACATTGCCTAAGGCTGACTTAACCTTAGTCCTATCTACCCATAGCACATATTTCAACAATGTGTTCCACTCTCTAGGATTCTTTTCAGTTAGCTTCTTGATTATATCCAATAAAATTTTGTTTGTAGACTCAACTAACCCATTCCCCTAAGGATAATAATTTGAAGAAAACCTTAAAACTATCCCATATTCAAATGCCCATTTAGAAAATTTTAGAGAAGAAAACGCAGGACCATTATCACATACCAGCGAATATGGAGTTCCAAACCTAGCTTTGATGTTTTCTTCAAGGAACTTGATAATGACCTTAGTAGTAGAGAACTTGCAACATGTGGCTTTAGTCCACCTTGTATAGTAGTTAGTTACTGTTAGTATAAACTTATGTCCTGCAGATGATGGAGGATTTATGACCCCAATGAAATCTAAGCCCCATTGTGCAAATGGTCTAGACTCAATCACCAGTTGTAATGGATTAGCCTGATTCCTCCCCTTGTCTATTGTGGTTAGATAGGTGTGACAAATTTTAATGTGACTCTCTATATCCTTAAACATTGTAGGCCAATAGTATCCTGCACTCAATATCTTATGCATTGTAGCTAAATGGGAACCATGATCAGTTCCATACTTATCATGTAATTCTGACAACACCTTATTTGCTTCAACTCTATTTAAACATCTTAAATATATTCCTTCATGGTTCTTCTTAAATAGAAGACCTCCTTGTACCATGTACTTGTTGGAAGGTGTGACCCTTGGTCTTCTTGTTTAGTGCTGTGCTGTGGTGGTTTGTGACAAGGGCCTAACCGCCTCCCATGCTTGTTAAGTCAAGTGGTTGTATCAGGCATTAATAGGTTGATCTTTGGATGCAACAATAGCTAACAATTGGTATCAAAGTTGAGGTCACAGGTTCAAAACCCTACACTTACACTGGGGGGTTGTTACAAGGTGTGACCCTTGGTCTTCTTGTTTAGCGCTGTGCTGCAGTGGTTTGTGACAAGGGCTTAACCAACTCCCGTGCTTGTTAAGTCAAGTGGTTTTATTAGGCATTAATAGGTTTATCTTTTGGTACAATAATAGCTAACAGTACTTCTATGCTTTAACCATTAAATCTCTCCTCTGAGAAGATTTCATCTTATTTGGATATTTGCCTGATATTAGAAAAGTGTTCAAATCATCATACCACCCTGATGCATCATTAGTATTCAACACATACTACTATTTCACCAAATTTGGATCGGTGTTTTCTATGGTTTGTACTAGTGCTTGTCCTTCGACCAACTTCATTGGAATAATTTCCATATGAAACTCTTGCAATGTTGTAATCCATTTGGCTCTTTACTCTCTAGGCTCATTCTGCATCAACAACATCTTCACGGTTGCATCTAGCACTATGGCTCTAACCTGACTGCATAAGATATAATGTCTAAACTTTTTCACTTCTCTTACTAATGCAAACACCTATCTTTCTATATCAAGATATTTCAGTTGTGCATCCTTCAGAGGTGCACTCATGAAAGCTATGGGTTTTTCTTCGTTGTCTTCTCCCTTTTGTGTCAAAGCAGCTGCAATTGAATGTGAAGATGCAAAAGAATAAATGTAAAATGGTTTTGTATAATCTGGACTTGTCAACATAGGAGCATCAGAAATGGCCTCCTTAATATCTTCAAATGCAACTTTAGCTACTGGTGTCCATTCTATCTTTGCATCCTTCTTCAGTATGGCGTTCAATGGTTGCACAATTTCTGCAAACCTTGTAATAAACTTCCTGACAAAATTAATCTTGCCAAAAAATGACTTTAGTTCTTTCCTACTGTTTGGTAATTGCAGTTTCTTTATTCCTTCTATTCTATCAAGATCAATAGATATCCCATTTTTAGAAATTACATGTCCTAATAATTTTCCTTCAGTTATGCCAAATGAACATTTATTTGGGTTAAGGGAAATCCCATACCTTTCACATCTTTTAAGTATTTTTCTTAGATCCTCAACATGAGTGGATGCATATTTAGAGTAAATAGTTAAATCATCCATATAAACAACAATGCACTTACCTGACAATCCATGGAATGCAATGTCCATGGCTCACTGAAAAGTGGCACCTGCATTGATTAGACCAAAAGGCATTCTTCTATATGCATAATTTCCCCATTTACAAGTAAAAGTGGTCTTTAATCTATCCTCTTTATGTATTAAGACCTGGTTATATCCTGAGAACCCATCCAAGAAAGACATCATTTTAGCCCCATTCACTGCTTGCAACACTTCATCTATTGGAGGCAGGGGATAATTATCTTTTTCAGATGCCTTATTCAAATTTCTAAAATCTACACATAACCTAATGTCTCCACTTTTCTTTCTCACAGGTACTAAATTAGCTTCCCATGCTAAATGTGTGACTAGGAAAATTATTGTAGCAGACAACAATTTTTTCACTTCTTCAAAGATTAAAGGCTCTCAAATGGCATTCACAGGCATTTGTCTCTGCCTAAATGGTTTAACATCAGGTTTCAATGGTATCACATGAGTTATGATGGACATATCATATGTTTCCAAATCTTCATATGTCCATGCTATGACATGTTTGTACTCTTTCAGAACATCCACAATTTCTTTTCTCAACTCTTCAGAGAAAGCCTTTCCAATAAGTACATTTTGTGGAATCTGCTTTGTTCCAAGGTTATATGGATCACACTTATCTCCCTCAATTTTGGGAAAATCTTTCTGTCTTACTACCCCATCAAAGTCAAAAATCTATTCTAACTCGATCACTCCCTTAGGTAAGAAATTGTTTTTCAGGTTGATTATGTTTTCTTCATCCCAAGACACATCATGCCTTTCTTGTTCATCAATAATTTGAGCTTCGAAGACCTCATTACAAGTTAGAAAATCTACAATTTATTGATCCCCTCCAAATACTTGAAAATGAGTAACATTATTTGGTATGCTAGGAACATTTACTAATTCAACAGTAAATCTTTTTAAACTTGACAATGTTAAGGGTTCTAACAAGCTAGCAGCAACTGCTAATGCATCTGGTCTATGGTTCAATTTTCTAGGGATATGTTCTATGTTGAAAGCATCAAATGAATCTATCAAATCCCACACCCTATGCCTGTAACAAACCATCTTTTTGTTGTTGCATGCATACAATTTCCTTACTTGCCTGACCAGTAACTCAGAATCTAAAAATACCCTGATCATTTTTACCTTTTTCTTGATAGCCATAACAAGTCCATAAGTCAAAGCTTCATATTCTGCAATGTTGTTAGTACAAGAAAATTATAACCTATATGCTGCCAAATATGACTTACCATGAGGATCTATAAGCTCCACACCTGCACCTGCACCCTATTTAGATTTAAATCCATTGCATTTTAGTGTCCACATGCCATCTTTATTCTTTTGACCCTTTACATTGGCATGTTTTGCTTTTTCTATCACATGTGAGGTGCTATCTTGTTCATTCATGGGCAATTCATTTTGACCTACTTGCATAGTTATACTTTTAGTTTGTAAATCAGAAAGACAAATACTCTTGTCCTTTGTTTCTTTTTCTAAATCTAGAATCAACACATCTATGTTATTCTAAAAGTATTTCTCTGGTTGATTAGGATTAACATTTCCTTCTTGTATTCCTACTCCCTTTGTGCATTTTATGTATTGATATTCAATAATGTTTCTGCATATTCCACAATTTTCTTCAAAATGAGGTTTATCATGAACTCTACACATGCTTTTATACAATTTGCATAGAATTGGAAGATTTTGTTTAATGCACCTTTCCATTTCTTGTCTAATGGTCTAACCCAAATTGTTCATTGCATTATTTTCTTCATCAGAAGAATTTCCATCAGACTCAATGAACAATACTATTTCCTTACTGACATGTTTTTCTCTAAAATTTAACATCGGGATTTCTTCAATTTGTGCTCCCTTGTCAGTGATTCTATAAACACTAGGTTCAACAGAAGCATACAATATCTCATTAGTCCTATTGTATTCTGTAATCATGTGTTTCATTCTAGTTTCAGCTTCTATCCCGATCTAATTTGGAACACATCTTGAAGGTAACTGTTGATGCATAAATCTATGGGTGTAATCTAGCAGCAACATGGGAAACTCTGAGATGCGGGAATTCTCCTCAGAGTGATCTCCAGATTTTTAGGAAGCTAGCTCTTCCATTCTTTTAGTAGGGTTTGAGAAAAAGGTCAGAAAGAAAACCAAGATTGCAGAAAACAAATGCCTAATCTATGGCGATCCGCCAAATTTGAAACTATTATTTGCACATTGTCTAAACTTTGAAGGATTTAACTGGATTCAAAGAGAAAAATATACATGATTAAAACCAATTTGAGAAACACATTAAACAAAGGCAGAGAAACAAAGAAATTAGAGACAAGATCAGAGTAAACTCATAAATGCACAAGACACTGTCTCATATTTGAATGAAAGAATAAATTTACAAAGGGACAATTGTTGCACAGAATAAACTATTACAATCATCATGAAAAGACACTACAAAGGCAAGAAGAAAACTCAGTATGCTGCTCCAACTCTTTGATCTGATAAACTTGTAGAACTCTGAACATATCTAAAGAAGAACTCTTAAACTGTGACCCGGATCTGGCTATTTGTAACCTGAAAGACCCAACCAAAATCTCAACGGCCTCTAAATAATCTGGCACCAAATCTGGCATTTGAAAACTGAACTGTGGCTTTCTATTTTGTCCATGGATGAAAAACGTATCTCTATGTGAGAAAGAAAACTCCTACCGCTACTTTCCTACAACTTGCTATTAAAAATGAAAATGGCTGCTCATTTAAGGTTTCACTTTTATCTTTCATGTGAATCATATAAGGGTCAAATTATAAATGAACTTTATTTCATATTGCTAGGACTGTGCATGTCTCTCCATAGACCTTAATATATTTTAAAACTATTTCTTAAGACTCCTGTGACTTGCTAAAAATCTATCTATTAAAATGAAAACAATCTTTCTTTCCTCTCCTGTGCGCGGACTACTCCACGTGGTGGCTTCCACTGAATTTTGAGCTGAGTTTAAAGTTGTTCGGGTGCCTCCATTTGGCAGCCTCCGCAAGTTTCTTGATTTCCTTTCTTTTAATTCCGTTACAGCCACATGGGGTTCTCTGTAGCCTCTTAATTTATTTTAACTCTTTGAGTGGTTCCCTAAAAACTCCCGTGAAGATCCTTAATGCAACTTAAATAAAATATTCAGCTCCATATGAAAAGGGCCCCACTATTTAATCTGATAAGAAACTTATATTGAAGCCTCAGCCTCTTATAAAATCCTGTGACAAATTTGATGCATTTAATTAAATGAGATAAAGCATTGTTTCTCCTGCACGTGGACTCCACCACGTGGTTCCTTCCACATAAATTTCTTTTAACTCTTCTCTGCCTTCTATTGTAGCCACGTGCTCACCTTCGCTTCATTTTTTAGTTGCTCTCCATTGACGCGGATGCCAACATTTCGTAGTCTCCGCATCATTTTGAAACTCTTTGAGCTACTCAGGTTTCTCCACATGGAAGGCTCTACATTATTTTTCATTTAAGCATATCTATTATTGACGATGGCTGTGGCTTTTAGTTACTGTGTCTCTATACATTTGAATTGAGTTTCATGTGATAGCTACCACAATATTGATGCTTCATATTTCTTCTTATCTACTATTAGATGGAGATACCATGCCTTTTGGCAATTGCCCTTTGTTGCTTGTTAAGACTCACTTAATAGTTGCACCATGAATCAGTTACTAAGTGGTATTGTGAATTTTTCCATATGAGTCATGTCACAAATTCTGAGTCTTAGCACAGAGATACCCAAAACATTAATAGAGAGTGTGTGAAATCATTAAATGACTGGAGATCTTTTACTATGCATTGAAACTGTTGAGGCAGCCACTACAGAAATTGACATTGAACCTTGTGAATCTACTAAACTAAAGAAAACAGACACAGATCTATCCCATATTTAAAAGTTTTCAAATGGTACAAAATTTTGTCACTAGTAACCACATATGTGAAAAATCTGTGGCCATATATCCATTCAATGTTTTAGACCAGTCTCTACCAAACAACATCCCATAATTCATGGGTATATCTATTACCTGAATGTCAATAAACTGACTCACCCTAGGATCTAAGGCTAATTGCATTTGAATGTGCATCAGTTCTCCTATCACATTAACCTCATTTTTATCCAATTACGTAACAACCTTAGCAGATTTGGTAAGAATCAGCCCTAAAGTTTTGCATATTCCTAAAGGTATTACATTAGCTGATGCACCAGAATCTACCATACAATTATGTATTTTCTTTCCAAACATTCTAATGGTCAACAAGAAAGGAGGGGCTTCTTTCTTATCTGCATACATTACCACATTAGTATTGGAAGGCTGCTCAATTTTCTTACTCTTTTCTTTGGGTTGTGAATCTCTACTAGGAACACTCACATAAGAAGAAACCTCACCTGTCACAGATGTATCCAAAGCTTTTATAAAAGCATTTCTGACCCCTAGACTTTTCAATAATTCACACAAAGGTATACTGACCTTAATTTTCTTAATCTCTTTAGATAAATAACTCATCAATCTCATTGTTTCTACTATCTCTATTTTAACTATTTGGACTTTTTGTACTATTGTTCCATTATTTGCATGATGATTAGCCTTCAGTATAGTAGGATTATTACTAGCGTTTTAATCTGGGGGAGTATTGAAATTGTTAGGAGGAGTGGAAGTAGTGAAAGGACCTCCTAGCCTAGTGTTATTTCTTAAATTGTAGGTGTGGTTTTTGTTTGACTGCTGAAAAGCCTGTACCTCTTCTGTTTCATATAACAGTTTATTTTCAATTTCAAAGGGAAACTGAAATATATTTAGTACAAAGGTTGATTCAGGATATAGGTTCTACAAAAATAAGGTTCATCCTCTAACAATTGATCCTCTTCTTCTCTACTTGCAAAGGTAAAAGTCTCTAAGACTAAAGTAGTCTAATATCCTAAGGGCACTACTTCATTACGTTTGGGAATGAGAAACTCAGAAGTGGGAGCTTGTACATCTACATTGAAAATACCGATTGCTAAATGGAACTGAGGACAATCTAGTTCAACATGGGCACTGGTATTATGAAATATGCACCAATTCTTCAATGTTGTATTAGCCATTTGAATTTCAGTTGTTTTCTTTGTATCTTGGTTATCTAAATTCTCAAATGGAGAAGCTAGAGTGCCATTATTTGGCCCTATGTTCCATGTCTTAGGTGGCCTTGGCTGATTTTGATTCCTATTGTTGTTACCCTAGGCTCTGTTATCTATAGCAGGTCCTATATTTTGCATCGGTTGTCCTGGATTATGATTTTGATTTTGATTATAATTCTAGTTTTGATTTGAACTTTGACCCTGGTTATAATTCTGATTATGATTCTTGTTATGGTTTTGGTTGTAGTTCTAACTATAGCTTTGGTTATGGTTTTGACTGTATCCTTGGTTGTTTCTACCATAGAAATTTTCATTTCTCAGTTGTGTCATTTTAGTAGTCAATCTTCTCAAGTGTGTAGTAATTTCTTTGATTTCTTCCTTTTCCTCTTGTGCCTTTGCCACAAATGTATCTCGAGGAGGTTGGAGGAAAGATTGACCATTACTCTGATTATTATTCATAGTGTTACTAGTATAAGGGGCTATTGCCTCAATTGGGGTAGGATTATACATAGGTGTGTATGTAGGAACTTGATTTAATAATGGAGTGTTATGTGTAGGGACTCCTTTCCAAGGTTGTGTTTGATTTTGTATCCCAAGATTTCCTCCATTAGGAAACAAAATATAAGTTGTTTGCCTCATCTCCTAGTTTACTGAGGCTGCCTCCTTATAAGCTTTGGATATTGTATCTAAGTCAGCCTTTCTTTTGACAAACATAGCAGTTAATGGATCTAAGGCTACATAATACATGGCTAACAATGTATCTGCATTTATTGTGTAAAGAGTTACTAACCTAGAATAGGCCTTTTGAAACCTGTCACTAAAACTGTCAATCAGCTCTCCTTCACCTCTTTTTATTGTAGCCAATTTATGATATAAGGTGGAAGGATCTATTGGTCCTCTAAATCTAGACAAAAATGTTTCTTCCATAAGTACCCAAGAAGAAATATTACCATTGGGCAAGTTAACATACTAGTTAGAAGCCTGCTCATTAAAGGTGTAAGGAAACAACCTACACACAACATCCTCATATTCTAACCTGGCCCTAAAGCATGCCTCTTTGAATATTCTAATGTGATCTTCTAGATCCTGATGTAATTGATATTTAGGACATATCTTTTCAAAGTTATTTGGCATCTCATGATACTCAATGAACTATATGGGAGACCTGACATTAAAATAAGCTATTGCAGGTACTTGTGCTTGACATAGACCTTGGGGAATATCTAGATTTCTAGGTGGAATAGAATTCCTGGGAGGACCTGAACCAAGATTCAAAGATCTAAAAAAGGAACTGTCAGGACTCATAATGTTATGGATACTAAAAGGTGATCCAGGAGGTGTTTCAAATGAACCTCCTGCATGTGATATTCTGGGATTCCAAATTAAAGGACTCTTACTTTGACTTTTATCAAGTAATTGTACAAATATATCTTCTAAACTGGATCTAGACCTAGTCACTTTGTTACTGTTATGAGCCAGCTTTACTTAAAACAAACCCTAACTCCAATTAGGCCCTCCTTCTAGCGCCAAAAAATTGTTGATGATTATTTTTACACATTCATAATAAAAGTTAAAATTCACAAAAATGAACCTAACTGTCTTGAAAGATATGAAGAAATTAATGAAGATTACTTAATCCCAAGTTTCTGTATGGTCAGGTCTTGACCTTGTAGACAATTTAGTAGGTTAATGTGAAGCTGTAATATGCAAGGGGCCTTACTTGATTTAAGGTTTTTGATGATTTACTAGACTCAAATTATGCAAAAATATCATAAATATCAATATTTTATTCATTCTTTTGCACAGATTTGTTACTGTATCACAAAGCTTTATATGATTTATATTAACACAAGATTTTCTTTTCAAATATTATTAAAACTGTGCAATATCAACTCAATTGTTCATGTTTCCTTCAAATATCAGACAATCTCCTTTAAATCTCTGCGTTTAAGCTGAGTATTTCAAATGTTTGGGAAAAGTTAGAGAAATCTAAATTAAACTTTATTCTACTACAGGATCTAAATGTTATGTTATGCACATTGTAAGCAGTACATCAAACTTGATTAGATCCACAGACTAAACTTCTAAATGTAAGCCCTGAGTATTTTCATGAATATACATTCAAGATTGCAATCTTTAAGAGATATTATCTCAAATACAAAGAAGAGCCAGAAGACACTCTGAATATAGATGCAGAATTTCAGCTTCATTTATATTCAAGATAAATAGTCATACATGATTTACAATGTATGAATGACTCTTATCTTCATTAATTAGCTTCACAAAAAACTTACAATGTTTTACAGATACAGTAAGGAAGCTACATGTTCCATGCATTCCTTCTTGCAGACACAGGCAACCTGCTTCTATTCTAAACTAAATGTTCTCCTATTTAAAATGTTAAGATAAATTACAACTTCTAGCTTTGTCCTACGAATCCCTGTGTGTCCTTGTGTAAGTCATTATAGAGTAAAGGGGCTCAATATATAGATTTGATTATCCCCAATACGACCCCAAAACCCTAGTCAATCAACAGTCCACACTTCAAGTGTAGCATTAATTGGTGGAAAACAAATCCTGCCAAAAAATCTCTGAGCAGCATACTCATACTAAGCGTAAAGATCCCCTTTGGAAACCCTAACAATCATCAAAATATCTTCACCATTAAAATATCCTCTATTTCTTTGTCCTTTTAATATTGATTCTTTCCATCTGCATATCTCTACCTACTGAAATCTTTCGCTTCTTTTGCGATCTGATCTGCCCTTCATGATGTCATTGTCATTAAAGTTCCGCCTTAATATCTACCTGCATACCTACAAATAGACATAGAAAATGGATTTAAAATTCACACCGCCTTCACCAATTTACACCTCTTTAGAATGTTAGATGGGCATTCATTATAGCGATTAATGCACCATTAATTCACCCTTCAGTTGTAGTGTTCATGCATTTGTAAACTTCCCTTTTTATCATTAGTTAAACTATGCATACATACTCGTTTCCTTGTATGTTCCTTTTGTATGTTCTATTTGTATATCGGTTATGTATACCTTGATCATCAGAGTAACTCACTTAGTCAAGGTGATCTAAAAAACTCACTTCGATCACACATATCTACCTAACGCTCTTTTTATCAGTGAGAGTACAATGATTCCTGCCGAAAAGTATCTATCGTCCAGAGGTGTAAGATCGGTATGATCTACAAATTTTGTTTCGATAGGCTTACTCATGCCGATGAGCGGTGGAGCCCACATTACCATTCACTTGTATCTCTGTAATACACCAATACTTGTACAAAACCCTTATATACAAGCATAGACACATACAAATATTTTTCTATATTTAATTCTCTTTTCGCATCCTCGTTTAATCTTTAACTTGCATCTTTCATTTTGTATATCAATTTGTATATCGGAGATATACATTGTATTTATACAAACTCGATGTGCAAACAGTGGGGTCCACATTACTTTCCCCCTTTGTATCTCTGCAATGCATATAACACTTGTATCAAACCTTTAGATACAAAGCCCAAGATACATGCAAACTCTTTTGTATGTCCTTTCGGACTTCAACTTTTATAAACCATAGTTTACTTACCTTTCAGCTTTGCGGCATGCATGAAGTGCAATGTATATCAACCTTGTATGTTTTCCTTTCACCAAACATACAAAGGTAAAATACATCCAATATACATTAAGTAGTGATGCATCGCCCTAACCAAATTTTAATATTTCCTCAGTTCCGCATTGTATGTATCTTGAAATGTATGTAACCGAAACATACATATACAAAGTGCAGAGTATACAATAATAAAACCAACTTTAATACTTTTTCAAATCCACGGTATGTATATCATGTTGTACATTTCCTTGTATATTTCCTTTCACTCAAACATGCAAACCCCGATAAGCAAATGGCGGACTTAATTGATTATTCACTTGAACTTTGAACTTTTCGGGCCCAACTTTTATGTAAGAATAAAATGTTACCAAAATGCATACAAGTATAAAAATATACCAAAACCTGACAACTCCCACATGTGACTTATACGACTCGATATACAAACAACTTTGTATACGAGCAACTTTGCATATACACACAGCTTTGTATCTGAGCGACCTGATATATAAATAACTTTGTATATGAGTGACCTTGTATGTAAGTGACCTTGTATATGCAACTTGATATACAAAAAACTTTGTATATGCAACATACAAACCCTCCCATTGTACATTTTACCAAAACACTCATATCTTGCAAAATACTAGGAATTTTCACATGGTTCAAAAAGTAACCTCCACTCATTTTTGACAAGGAACTCACCCATATTCAGCTTTGGTACATAATGCTATTTTTTCTTTGTTTTCAACAAGGTTTGTAACTTTCACTCTCTTTTCCCTTTTACCACCAAATAGACCCACACACAAAAAATAAAAGCCACAGCCACAGTAGGGGTCCTCATTTTTCTAAGGAGTAAAATGGGGCATGTTGTGAGCATCACAACACTACCACCCAAGGTTCCCAAATTCATCATAAATAGCACTTTTTGGTAGTATCTAGCTAAATTTTAAAATTTGCAACTCCCTCCAAAAGTAGGTCAACTTCTAGGAAGCATAACTTTTGATCCAGGTGTCCGATTGATGAACTGTTTTAAGCATCGAAAAGCTTACGATGTGAACTATCATGCTGAAAATTTCTAAATGGATTTATATCAACTTTTTGGGATGTTATGGGATGTTTTAGTGCCTCATATCTTGTTTAAAAAATTTTCAAGGGTTTTTTGGAAAACAAAAACTTTAATATCTTTCAGCTCACAAATGATCTTTGCCTAATTCCTTCGCCAAAGGTCTTATATTTCCATTATGTACCTTTCTGTAATTTTTTGCTTCAATCCATGCCCAAATGAAAACTTTCGTAAAATGGCAGGTAACCTTTCCAAAACTAGCAGTTTTGGAAAAACTAAAATTCCTACATCATTATTTTAGATATTATGGAACCAAAAACACTAATTATGGAAAGAAATGAAAACAACTACAATGATTTTGAATTAAATTCTTTTTGGGTGATGCAAGATTGCCCTTACACCACTAGATGCTCCTGCATCAAAATAATATAAGGGTAAATTCAAAAGAATAGTAATTTTTTTTTACTATTTATAGAACATTTTCAAATTGTGTAGTACCTTTTCATTCAAACTGTACACACTAAAATGCAAATCAAGTAAAAGAATTAAATTCAATGAAAACCCTTTAATTCACACCTAATATGACTTGTGATTAAGGAAATAAACAATAAATGTATGAAATGCACATATAATACCCATGATCTCCTATTGCAATAAAATGGTTGTTTTTTCTCAAAGAAATATATTTGTCATTACTCGAATTGTCAGCATGATATTGCTTGGAGATTGATCATTGATGAAAATGGCTCTTGATTAAGTTAATTTATAGACCGCCAAAAAGGATGATCAACAGTGAGGATTCAATGAAAGATCAATGGCTAAGATTGAATTAGTTGAGTTTATTGCAAGATCAAAGGTGGATGATAATAGGGATTATTAATTTATTTTTAATATTTTTGGGAGGTAGTTATGAATTGGTTAGGGTGAAAAATATAAGAGTTTATATTTCTTTTGATTAATTTATGAGAAAAAATGGGGATTTAATTAATAAGAATTAATTAAATCATGTGGTGGGAGGACATGGATTTTTAAGACTAGGAAATGGGTTAGAACTTAGGGAAAATTAGGATTAGGGATAAATAGGGATAATCATGGATAATTAGGGATAATTAGGGACAATGATAGGCTCAGCTCTTTATAATCAAGATAATTGAATAATGGATAAAATCATCACGATAAGAGAATATTTCACAAAGATTAGTGTATTTAGGATGGTTTAGGGTAATCAAATGAAAATTGATCAAATTTAGATGATAAATGGTTGATTTATTGATATAATGATTGATTTAGGGAACCAGGACTTGTATTAGGATAAAATGGTCAATTTTAGGTGTCTACATTTTCCCCCTCTTTAAGACAATATTTGCTAGAAACAATGTCATTTCA
This sequence comes from Cunninghamia lanceolata, assembly GCA_027924645.1. Classification (NCBI taxonomy): domain Eukaryota; kingdom Viridiplantae; phylum Streptophyta; class Pinopsida; order Cupressales; family Cupressaceae; genus Cunninghamia; species Cunninghamia lanceolata. Next base: position 45,060,451 of record BSBN01000254.1, on the reverse strand, counting down.
AAAAGAAGAAAATATAGATGGTGGAAAATGAATTGGGCTTATAAAATGTAATTGTGCTTATAACAAGGATGGGATGATACTCTCTTGAGAGGATAGGCGAGACGAGTAGGCTCTCAAAATGGATCGAAAGGAAAAAATGGGTAGGGGATAGAATAATAATGATGAAGAAAAGGATCGTTATGTTGAGTTGGTATGAGAAACCTAATGTTGAATATAGTACCTAATGTTATGCATCATGATATAAAGATTAAGGTGACAATGTGTCAAATTCATAAAGGAGTAAAGTTGTAAGCAAGAATATGTCGATGGCACCATGATATGAAATACCATGATGACATTGCGGCAGGTATGTTGCAAGGACTGATACAGATGCAAAATAAAATGATAAAACACACACAAGAAAAAGAAGAAATAATGCATAAAAATGACTTAGAAATAAATATAAACTTGATGTTGCCCATGGTAAAGTTGAAAATTGATAATTCAATTGATGATGATGATAGCATTGTTCATGTGGGAAGGATATATCCCAAGATTGATGCAAGGATTGTGATGTTAATGTAGGAATGATATATCCTAATGAACAACACATGGATTGGGAACAATATACCCCAATGATGATGATTGGATTGATTTGGATAAAGTTAAGTGAGATTTACATAAAGGCTGGGAACAAGATCAATGGATAGGATAGATTTCATGGGAAGATGTGCATGGATGATGATTACGTATGATGGATTAATTGATTTAGAGTCAAATTTGGGATTATTGCATTGGAGTGCATAGGATGAGGCTTTGCTTGGATTACATTGGATGATTGTAATGGATTTCTTTTAATTAGATTGCATCTAGATAAGATTGTGGTCTCCATATAATAACTAGTGACAAGGGAGCACCAAGTGTAGAAACAAGGATGGGAAAGGTTGGTCAAGTTATATCAATGAGCTTCTTGGATTTGATGGATGATTGAAGAGATATTGAATGGAAAAGAGAATTGTTGATACATGGATGGGTGAAGGGATTAATGATATGAGATAAATAGGAAAGATAAATTGAAAATGTAAGATATAACCTCCAAGGACTATGTCACAAATGAAGAACATGCCCATACTCTAAAAATGTCATTTAGGATATTAGACTAAGCGATATAGTTAATTACATAGGATATAACAATATGGTTGGAGAATATGTTGCAGAAGGATTAGCTATGTCAAGCGTTTATCAAAGCATGTATGAAAAAAAATTGTCATACCTTATCAAGATCCAAGTTGAGAGGGAAGGATGAGAAAGGGGAATGAAAGCAAGGAAATATGGATATGATCAGTTAGGATGATAGGTAAAGGATATGCTTGTATGAGATAAATGATACATCTTTTGCCTAAGTACAAAGTTCATAAACAATCAATTCCATGAATGGGTTTTCATCATGGTACTTATCCAAGGCACCATAAACATAGTTTTCACCATTAGATGAATGATTTATCTCTACCATTTTAAATTTTTTTTTATTATGATTTTTTGATTGTTTGGTATGCTAATAAAACTGACAACTTGATACTCAAAGGGTCTACACGTGGCCTTGTTTTCTTGAATTAGGGAATGTATAGGTGTAAGATTTGGCTATGATGATAGCCACCCAAGATATAAAGGTCTAATGGAAAGAACAAACAAATGAGAAGATCAATATGACAAGAATATGATGTATTCCTATAAAAAATGTAAATACAACAATATACAAGATTACAATATGATATGACATACCTTTCTTGTAAAGGAAAGGATGAGAGCTAAGATGTTATAGTCATGTGACAAGTGACTTAATCCTATGACATGAGACATCTAGATCACATGTGTAGGATAAGACAACTATAAACAACTAAAGACAACTCTAAACATCTAGAAATAACTAGAATGCTTCCTAAGTCAACTTAACAGGTGAATATGTGTGTGAATATTATTTAACTAATAAATAGTTAAATAATATGAATTATTCACACAAGGGGGAAATAGCTAGTAAATATCAAACTACATATGAAATACCCCTGTTCACACTAACACCCCCCCCTTATGTGTAACTTATGAAGAAGCTAACAAATGCAAGGATGTAATGATGGATGTGTCCCAACTACTAGTCCATGTTAGGAACCCATGTATAAGAAATCCCAATTGGAGTAAAGGAGAAAAGCTCGTGGGAAAAAGCTCCTCCCCAGAAGTCAGAATGTAAGAATTGTGGAAAGCTAGAAGTAGCACAAATCATATACTACTAATTCCAACACATATACAATGACTAATCCTCTAGATGAGTAGAAAAGAAGAGAGACTAAGTAGCCTCCCCTCAATGTAGAGTCTCCTACACTGATGGTAGATGATAAAAAATGAATGCTAAAGATGATCCACAATCATCAAACAATGTTCCTTCCCTTAGGAAGAAACAATAACAAGAATATATGTAGGAAGTCTTCCCATTGTTGAAAGGAATAGGAAGGAAGAAAACTAAAAATGTATGAAGTCTCTAAATTCTTCTTAGGCATCACCAGGTCGATGCTAAAAGAAGCCACAATCCAATAAGGAGTCTCATGCCAAACTGAAGAATGTGACAATCCAGGATCTAATGGAAACTGATGTAGAACATGATCCAAAGACAAAGAAGCCTCCAAATGTTTCTCAAGGAGCTCCAACTCAATGCCAAACTTCACACGTGAAGAGGAGAAGAAAGAATAAGAGGGTATCAAAACTCCTTCATCACATCTAAAGAAGATGATGCAATTCCTTTAAAGAGGAGATGAATGTCATCAATAGCATCCTCCATGTTTGCAAGATAGGACTCACAAAATAGGCTTGAAATACCTATTAGGTACTCATCCCATGTAGCTAACTCTAGAATACTATGAATGTCTTGCTGCAATAAATCACTGGAAACCATTGATGTAGAAACACTAAATTTTGTAGATGCAACAAGAGATGAAGGAGGAAATGGAATGTCAGCACATGTCCCTAGAACCTCAGTCAATGTAAGAATAGAAAGACTCAAATGACCATATTGCATCTCCTTAAAAGTGTCCACATGAGTGTGAACCTTAGTTGAAGGAACAATAGGAGTAAAATGCAAGAAGGTGTACACTTGAGATTGATGATCTACCTATTGTAATGAAGGATTGTGCCCTGAACACTAAGCCTTTACAAGCTTGGCAATCTCATGCAATATGGGAATGTTCTCAGATGTGGGTCTATTTGTTTTCAAGAATGAGCCTCTAGAAGAGATGGCTCCCTTTAAAAAACCCCTTTAGATCTTGTTTAGGGTAAAATTTGGATTGTTTAGTGTTTTAGTTTGTTGGATGTTTGAACCCTCCTTTCACCCTTTACATTCAAGGACCTAGGGTCGAGTGGCAATGCACTATCATACCCTAAGACACTATGGGATGTAGGAAAGGTCAGATTAGGATGTTTAATTATCAATTTTCCTTCTCTTATGCTTAATTAACCATTAAAACCCTAATTTTGTAAATACGATAGTAAACCGATGAATTATAGAAAAAGCTCTTGCAGAGGGATGCAAAATGTCAAATCATAGAGTACCTATTTTTGGGGCTCTGAGGTGGAAAAGTTAGGGACACAGGAGTGGGCACCTAAGTCCAAGGCCTATGTTTTTGTCTGGATCTAAGAACTCAGTCTACAACTCTTTCTTTTTGTTCCAGAGGTTTTCCCGTCATAGAACTTGGAGAACTAATGAGCGGGCACCCAAGTCCAGGGGTAGATTTTGTTCCTATTCTACAATTCCAACACTTCAATATATCTTCCTACAACTTCACTTTGTCCATATCCTCAACTTGTAACCTACAACCATGAAAACTTTGGGAGTGGGTTGTGGTGTTTAGAGGCTTGCCTTAGTCAAGCCTCAGAGGACACTTGAGTCTTCAAACATCATTGTTAGATAGAGAGTACATGCCCTTGTGAGGTAGAGGTTAAAACCAAAGGAAATGATGATGAAAATAGAATATAATGTCAACTTGTAGTGAAGGTCTCATGGGAGGAAGATGCTCTTCATTCCATAAGAGAATGGATGCTTAAATCTACAAGCATAAATACATAAACCACATAAATCAACTCTTGCAATACAATGAAAGCCTTGAATTACCTTAAGAGTGCATAAACATCACAATGATAATCTAGTTTCTAAATGAATGCCTAATCATTTTTTTATATGCAACTACAAAAATTCATGCCAAGATTTCATAAATTTAAACTTACCGTGTCAGCCTAGGGACCAAATAATGGTCATAAACTGACACTTCAAATTTGGTCCTGACCCAAAATAGGGTAGGACTAGGGTGCAGGCGCACAATTCCCCCCTATTTTGGGTAGGGTTAATCTCAATGGGTCCCCCTAGGCCCTATTTGCCATAAAACCCAAGGTTCATTCCATTGGGATGCCAAATTATGAAGTAAGATGGCCTAAATGCATGCAAAAGACTTGGGAGCTAAACCTTATAAGGGAAAAGCCCCCAAGTGGACATTTTTTGACATTACATTTAGACCCCACTTTAATGTATGTATAAGCACAAGGCCAACACATGCATTAAAGTATGTAAAAAATACAACAAATACGCCAAGCACGGAGAAGACACGCAAAGCACAAAGAAGACAGTAACAGGCACACAAAACACAGAGAAGACAATTACAGTCACATAGAACAATACTATAAATCCATAGAAGACGCATTAATGCATGGAATACAAGCATGATTCTTTTCCTTTTCTTTTTCTCATATATATAAAATGTAGATGCAAGTACTAGAAAGAAAACAAACCTCCCATAATATGGGATGCACTCATCGCACAAGTATTTATACTGTATATATGGGGCAACAGACATGCAAGACATGCAAAACCTCTCAAAATGTAGGATGCACTCATCATACAGGTCTTTAAACTACATATGGGGCAACAAACACACCAAACAAATCAAGCACGCCAAACACACAAACTTGAAGACAGATAAAATATGACAGACAAGTGATGGAGTGTACCTATTTCTAGGTCCAACACCATCTCAGGTACATTACAAGCACACACTAATAATTGGTCTTCACCACAAAAATCATCAAAAACATGCTTAACGGTTGAATTAGTCACAGAACTACTCCCCACCTCCACAGAGGACTTTTGACAAAGACAGGATGATGCAATCTGCTCTGAGAAATGCACCATCCTTACCTCCATAGAGGGATTAAGATAAAGAGGATATATGTGATATCTCGCCTTTGCAGAGGGATTGAATGATTGATTGACTAATTGCAAACAAACTTAGGATGCAGGATGCACTCATCATGCATGTATTTAAACTACATCTGAGGACAAGCACATTGCTAATATCTACAACATACAGCTTACCTTATATATGCACCCACCTTAAGGTGGTTGATATCAGGTATCGATATCAAGCATGTTAAGGTAGGAAGAAAACACACAAGGGAACACAAGATCTCACAAAGCCCATTCCCTCGGAAGTGACATGTACTTCACGATCACCAAATGTTCCCACAAACACATCCTTGTAAGAAACATGTTAGTATCTACAAAATCATGATAAATAACAACATCAATGCATATGATTAATCACACAAAGAGCCAAGGTTATATAGCTAATTCAGAGTTCAAGGATAACCATCGAGCTATAACACGATGCTCTCTGAATTGAGTATTGCCAAGGCTAGATTCAATGACAAACAAAGGTGCACAAAGAAACAATATTGTTAATGTTTGTAAATGAGATAGCATACCATCAAAATCACTACGCAAAAGCATGAGTGCTTCTACTAGCCAATCCTTAGATAATATATTACAACCCCATCATCTTATTAGGAAATAAGTCCATTTTTTGATTGCTCTCGAAAGGGATGCTAGGTCCACATTAGTGTAAATGTTTGTCGTCATCCACCTGCTAGATAGAAACACTAGAGGAAGGGAAAAAATAAATTAGAGAGGAGAAACAAGTGTCTTACGGACAGTCACATAGGAGGGTGCCCCTAAGTCACCAACTACAATGTTATGTTTGTAAGACACAACACACAATGATGAAATAAGAGAGAGAGGCAATATATAAGAATGATGATACAAATAGAAGAAGGTCACAATAGAGGGGGTCTCCTGGTATTCTAGGCCTTACAGGAGAATCCAAGGTCATCCCAGGAGGCCTAAACAACACATAACACATCACGGGGGAAGCACATCAAGAGAGATAAAGGGTTAGAGATACTTACCTGTAGGGTCATCCAATCTAATCTTTGTTGACAATTACATCAATACCATTTTTCCATGGGTTACGTGAATTTTCTACTTTCTTTTTATCCACTTCTATTAAACCAATTATATTATCATAGTTCAAATAGTCATCTTCATCATCATGAATTTTAGCTAATGATTCCATTTCATTAAGAGGATTTTCATACTCAACATTCTCAGTATTCGTAAGATAATATAGAGGCATAACATTATGTTGTACAATATGTGCTAAGCCTCGAACAACATTAATGCCATCTTGTCCTTCTTTTATCAATTTTCTTATGTTGCTAATTAGAAGTACTGCTTCTTCTACTATTCTTTCAGTTTGCACATATTCTTGGAATTCATCTAGGTCTTCATCAAGTTTGTTTATGTGTTCATTAGATACATATTCCATCATCTCCATAGGATTATCAATATCATGAGAGATTTGTTCTTCTATTGTAGTTATAGGAGGCATGATGTCTTGTAAAAGTTATCTCATCATTTTGTACCAACATACCCTCATGCAAAGAATCTTTTTTGAAATAATGACTAGAGGACATGTTTATGTCATCATCACATGAAATGGGTATTTAATGAATCAGAGAAGTGCTATCACCATCATTTTTGTCATTGCTACTCCTGGAGAAAAACTTAGTTAAGCTTTCTAATATTGTAGGATGTTCACTCATGAGCGTTAAAAATTGGTCAAAATCAAGATATTTGATAAATGCATGCAAAGATACCATTGAAACATGAAGGTTCCATTTCAATGTAAGATCAGATTTTAAAAGCTTTTCTAAATTTGTGCAAAAGACAAATGCAAAACTATATGTAAAAATGACCTTAAATGCTTTATTTTTTGTACTTTGTCAATGCAAATAAGTGAAAGAAAAGGGTGTTGTAAGGATTTTAGTCAAGGGTATAAAATTATATGTCTAATATTAGTCCAAAATGACAATAGGATCCTTCACAACACACTCTTGATGCAAATCCAAGATAATGAAAAGTCAAAATACAGTGAAAATATGTCAAAATAGGCACTTTTTTCACCAAAACTCAATGCAAAAGAGCATGACAAAGGGTGTTGTGAGGAAAATTATGCTGGAAAGAAAATTATATCAGTAATAAAATCCACTTAATGTCAAAATACCCAACAAAACACACTTTTAGTGCCACTTAAGGTTAAACCCTAGTGAAAATATAGCAAAAATAGGCTATTTTTCACAGTTTTTCAACTCCAAGACCTAGAAAAAGAGGTTTTGTAATTAATTTTAGGATGTGTAGAAAAAAAAAGTAAGTATATCAGTCACCTCAATCCATAAAATTTGTCACAACACACTTGGAATGCAAACTAGGCCAAACCCTAGGGCAAAAATAGCAAAAATGTGTAGTTTTTCACCAAATTTTCAATGCAAGAGGTCAATAAAAAAGGTGTTGTAAAGTATTTTAGGAGGGAAATTATATAATTACCCTAATAAAAATTAATTTGTGCAAAAATACCCTTCACAACATGACTATGGTGCAAATTTAGAGAGTCAATAAGGCCAAATTTAGTGAAAATCAGTGCTTTTAAAGACCTAGGTTTGAGATCTTGAAACAAAATGATCTATGAATGCTTTGAGGTCTCTTTTATGATGAAAATGAAATAATCTCAGATATGAAAATTATTTCCAAGTTTAAATATGTAAAATGCCAATGCAAATCTAATGAAAATGCATGAAAATTACTATTTTTTGTTTAAATTTTCTATGCAAAAATGCAAATATTTTAAATCTAAATGGAAATTTACACTAAAATGTAAGACTATATCTAAATGAAAATTTGAATTTGCCTCTAAAATCAGTATAAAAATTTTGAAAGAAGATTTTTCCTACTAACCCTAGATTTTGGAATTACTAGGTTATATGAAAATTGTCAAAATTTCTACAAAACCCTAGCAACTATATGATGCAAATATAATGAAAATTATTGTATTTTTGTAAATTTATATTGTTTATATCATATCTGACACAAAAATCATAAATTAGGGAAAATTAGAAAGAATTGATGCAAATTAGTAAGCCTAACAATGCAATTTGTTTTGAATTTTTCAAAAATTTCAATTTTTTTTGCAATTTTCTCAATGCAATAACATGAAATACTATATGAATGAATGAAATAAATCCAAATATGAAGACACATACTCATAAAGTTGAAATTAAGTTAAAAAACATGGTTTCACCAAAATTTTTAGGGTAAAAATAGGATTGTTTAATGTTTTAGTTTGTTGGATGTTTGAATCCTCTTTTCACCCTTTACATTCAAGGACCTAGGGTTGAGTGGAAATCCACTATCATACCCTAGGTCATTGTGAGATGTAGGGAAGCTCAAATTAGGGTCTTTAATTATCGATTTTTCTTCTCTTATTCTCAAGTAACTATTAAAACCCTAATTTTGTAAATAAATGAATTATAGAAAAAGCTCTTGTAGAGGGATGTAAAATGTCAAATCATAGAGTACTTGTTTTTGGGGCTTCGAGGCAGAAAAGTTGGGGACACAGGAGTGGGCACCCAACTCCAAGGCCTATGCTTTTGTCTAGATCTAAGAACTTAGTCTGCAACTCTTTCCTACTATTCCAAAGATTTTGTTATCATGCAACTTGCAGGACTAATGAGCCAGCACCCAAGTCCAAGGGGCAAATTTCTTCTTGTTCTGCAATTTTGACACTTCAAGATGTATTCCTGCAACTTCACTTTGTCTAGCTCCTCAACCTATAAATTGTAACCATGAAAACTTTGGGAGCAGATTGTTGTGTTTATAGGCTTGTCTCAGTCAAGTCCCAGAGGACACTTAAGCCTTTGAAAACTGTTGTTAGATACAGAGTGCGTACTGTTGTGCGACAAAGGTAAAAACCAAAGGAAATGATGATGAAAACACATTATAATGTCACCTTGTAGTGAAGGTCTCATGGGAGGAAGATTCTCTTCATTCCATGAGAGAATGGATGTTCAAATCTTTAAACACAAACACATAAACCACACAAATCTACTCTTGCAACACAATGAAAGTCTTAACTCACCTTGAGAGTGCACAAACATCACAATGATAATCTAGTTTCTAAATGAATGTCTAATCATTCTTTTATATACAACTAAAAGCATTCCCGCCAAGATTTCGTAAATTCAAACTTACGGTGTCGGACTAGGGACCAAATAACGGTCATAAACTAACACTTCAAATTTGGGCCTGACCTAAAATAAGGCAAGACTAGGATGTGGGCACCCAAGTCCTCCCCCTATTTTGGGTAGGGTTAAACTCAAGGGTTCCCCCTAGGTCCTATTTTTCATAAAACCCAAGGTTCATTCCATCAGGATGCCAAATTATGAAGTAAGATGTCCTAAATGCATGCAAAAGACTCAGGAGCTAAACCTTATGAGGGAAAAGCCTCCAAGGGGACATTTTCTGACATTACAAATCTGTAACTTGATGGAGAAAAGAGATAGAAAAAAATTGAATAAACTAAAAACTGCACTACAAAATTTATCCTAAAGGGGGTGATACACCAAAATTTGAACTTAAATCTACAATATAATTCACAAACACTTTCCAATAAACCTGCTCTTATAATCCAAAATTATCAATCTGATTACATAAGTATTTCATAGCAAGGCATGAACAATCTTGCACAAACTATGACTTGTAATAAACTAAATTTTGTATACTTGCATCTAATAAATGAGACAAAAAATTCAAAGGTTTTCAAGAAAAACATAGTAAATTATCATCAAATCACTCACAAAATGAACAAGACACCTAAATTCAGAAAGAAGAATTGTTGATCGTATTACAAATTGAAAGGAATCTCTCCCTAACAATAATCAATCTGCTAGAAAAAATGAAGTACTATTGCTAAATAAACTATAAAAAAAAAAGTTACAAGGCAATCTCTTATTTGCTGCTATGCAAAGGCCAAAAAGCAAGAACTAAGGAAAAAAAGCATAAGCTTTTTTCATATAATACAAAACTATCCCCAAGTGAATGGCCAAGCAACTCTAGCTCAACTAAACTTGAAAATATGCATGAATGAGTTTGAAATAGTAACTCCAAGTTGATGGGCAAGCACAAGTGAAAAAGCCTAAAATTTAGACCCCAAAACTCCTCCAAGATGAGAAAAGATAGCTTGGAACTCCATGTCTCAAAGTCCTTGACCAAGAAATTACAAAAAATTGTCATGTCAAAAATAGAACTCCAAATATCTCTCCCTGCATGACCCTGTACTTCAGTTCGACTCCTCTCCTATTTTTCTGTACCTTGAAAGACTTCTAATCAAGTCTAAAATGGTATTTTTGGGAAAATATCAAAAATATTTTTTTTATATATTTTCTACATCTTTGTAAGTTGCACTTTTGGAGGCCTTCAGAGAAAAATCAAGGCAATCCACCTTGAGGTAGCAATGGTGTTAGCCTTAGCAACCTAGAACTCAAACTAGATAATTGATTTATCTTTCTAATGAGTCTAAAAACATTGAATTCTGATAAGGTAGCGAGGAGTTATGACCCTGCCATTGTTTTTAGAAATAAGATAGATGAATGATCTTTGAGTACCTGTATCTACACAGTGAGCAAACATGTTAGATAAAAAGTGGAGGCTGAAGCCTCTCTCTTGACTATTTTGATTTGATATTCTCTTTCTTCCTATTTCATTTTAATCCACTTGCTTATTGAAAGCATTAGAAAAAAACTCTTACAACCCAGCCTAATTGGGCTACCAAGCACAATTTGGTCACATTTTTGGTGACCTCTATGCTAGTTTTGCCTGCTAAAACTCTCGTGGCTAGTTGTCTATATGTCCATTGGGCAATAGAGTCTTCTATTAGGCTTTCTAACTCATAAAATTCCTTGAAAACTCCCTGAAAACTTAGCTACTAGAAAAGCAATAGCAGCAGAAACAAAATGAAAATAAAACAACAATGGTTCCAAATAGTACCAGCCAATTGTGCATCATCACTTCTTGGAAAAAAGAAACTAAAATGAAACAACTGTGCAACTAGCACTTATTAAACTGAAACCTTCTATTCTACTACGATACATCTACAACTTTTGATCTTCAAAAACATTGCTTCAGGTGAATCCCATTTATAGGAATGGGTAACACCTCTCCATTCAGTTTTGAAAGCTAAAATGCATTGTTTTGCTTGCATTCAGTAATTACATAAGGGTCATCCCACATGGTATCAAACTTGGTATGCCTACTAGGTTTATTGTTAAGCTCATCCCACATGAAAACAAGATCACCCTCCTTGAACACTCTCAGAACTGCTCTCCTATCAAAGGTCCATTTCATTTGGGCCTGATGATTCTCCAAATTTCTTAATGTTTCCTTTCTAGTCTCTTCCAGTTCCATCAAATGTGCAAGCCTGATTTCTATAGGTGACTCCTCTAACATTTCTAGTTCTTTAATCTGACTTAATGTAGGCAACTCAATTCAAATAGGAACTCTAGCCTCTTTACCATAAGTAAGAACAAAGGAGAGTTACATGTATCTCTTTTAGGAGTGATCCTATCAGCCCACAAGGCTAGCTTCAACTTGTCATGCCAAGTCCTTTGATTATCCTCAATTATCTTTTTGATAATTTTGATCAAGGTCTTATTAGTAGATTCAGCCTATCCATTACCTTGAGGGTAATAATTGGATGAAGTATTCAAATAGATATTATGTTTAATAGACCAATAAGATGTCTTCAAGCCAATAAATGCCAATGCATTATTAGAAATAATGGAATCAGGAGTACCAAACCTTGCAACTAGGTCCCGATAGAAGTTGAGAATAAAAGTTTCATTGGCCTCCTTCAATGCTACGACTTCAGACCACTTTGTAAAATAATCAATTCTAGTCAAAATCTAGTTGTGACCTACACTTTAAGGTGGGTTAATAGGCCCAATAAAATCAAGCCCCCATTTGGCAAAGGGCTGACCAACTTGAATGGGATGTAAAGGCAAGGTTGTAAGCCTTTGTTTTCCTACAAATAAAGAGCATTTGCTACATTTTCTGACCCAAGCATGAGTATCTTTAAATACTCTAGGCTAGAAATATCCTACTCTCATAATCTTAAGGGCTATAGTTATGGCTGCAAAATGACCTCTAGAAGGTCCATCATGAAGTTCTTATAAAATTTTATCAATCTAATTTGGCTCAATACACCTTAACAAAAGTCCATGAGAGTCCCTCCTATACAATACTCTATCTATAATAGCATAAGGAATGGCCTACACTCTAAAATGTCTCCTTTTTACATTGTCCAAACCTTTAGGATAGTCACTAGTGTTAAGATAATGAATTATCTGCTCAATCCAGTTTGTAGAAGAAACTAGAACAACAGTTGGTTCCTCATCTTCTAGCACCAAAACAATCTGCTCCTTAGTTTCTTGGATGTCCTCTACATTTCATGCCACCTGCTCACATAAGCCTTTGCCTTTAACCAGCTTTGTAACCTTAATATTAAACTCATAATCCATAACCTTGGTTATCCAACCTGCTCTTTTGTCATTGATATCCTTACTCAACAAGGTTTCTTTGATTGTAGGGTGAGAAACCAACAACTAGATCTTGTTGTTGGAAAGTATATGCCTAAATTTCTTTAAGCTTCTGACTATATCTAGAACATGCTTCTCAGCAAATGAGTATTTTGTTTCATAGTCCTGAAGAACTTGACTAAAAAATGCTATGGGTTGCTCCAAACCTTGTTCATTCTGTTGACATAACATAGCTGAAATTGTATCCACACTTCTTAATGCATAAAGAATAAGATCTTTATCAAAATTTGGTTTGACGAGTGTTGGAGCAGCAACTATGGTATCCTTTATCACCATAAAACTCCTCTTTCCTTCTTTTGTCCAGGTGAAAATGATATTTTTTGAGCATAAAAGTTAGTGGTTTTAAAAGAGCTACAATATTAGAAATAAATCTTCTTACAAAATTTATCCTACCTAGAAAGCTTTGCAAGCCTTTCTTGTGGGCTGGTAATGGTAATGTCAAAATAGCAAAAATTCTTACAGGATCTATTGAAGCACCATGCTTAGAAATAATGTGTCCAAGTAGGTTGCCCTCATGGATAGGAAAAATGCACTTTTTTGGGTTAAGTGAGACCCCATATTCTCTACATGTCTCAAGTATTTGTCTCAAATGATCTAAATGATCACTTGCATTTTTAGAAAAAATAGTAATATCATCTAGGTAAACCATTACAAACTTGTTCATCAAACCATGGAAAGCCATGTCCATAGCTCTTTGAAAAGTATCTCTTGTGTTTGATAGTCCAAATGGCATCTTCCTATATGCCATGGTTCCACACATTGTTGTAAATGTAGTTTTGAACTGATCCTCCTCCTTCACTAGAACTTGGTTATAACCTAAAAAACCATCTAAAAGAGATAATCTATCAGATCTAGATACTACCTACAAAATTTGTTCCATGGATGGTAGTGGGTAATAATCCTTGAGAGAGTCTCTATTAAGGTCTTTGAAATTGACACAAAGTCTAATTTCTTCATTCTTCTTCCTCACAGGGACAAGATTAGACACCCATGAGGTATGCTTGATTGGTAAAATGATATTACTTTCAATAATCTTATTTCACTTAGCCTTCATTAGATGTTCCAACTTTGGATTCAAAGGTCTTTACTTCTATCTTACCAGTTTTGCCTTGGGCTCCATCTTTATAGCATGCTGAGCTAAATCAGGATGAAAACCCTTCAAATCATGGTACTCCCAAGAAAACACATCAGCAAATTCTTGAAAAATTAAAACAAATGCATGTTTTTCTTCTAAGGTAAATACCTTGCCATGCTTTAACAGCTTGCCTTTGAAAATCTCAATATGCTCATAATGATCCTCTTTGATGGATAAACTAGGTTTCTCTTTTCTGACTTGATCATCTGAGTTGAAGATTGACTCAAGAGTTACCAAACCTTTTGGCAACTTATTGGTCTTAAGTTGAAGAATCTAATCTTCATACTACTGAGACAACTTTTGTTGGTTAGAAGCTAAAAATTCAGCTTCTTCAATCATGAAACTAATAATCTATTCATCACTATCAAATACCCTCCAATACATGTTATTATCTGGCACATTAGGTCTAACAACAACTTTCACATAGTTCTAAACAACAACATTTTTTATTTTAGCTGGAATATCAAACTCAGATCCCATGGCAGTGAGTATATTAGCTTGTTTATTCTGAGCTCTTGGTATGGACAAAAAATTAAATGCATCAAATTCCTAAATCATGTCCCATACTCTATGATTATACAGTTTTAACAAGTCATTTTTAGTGGCATGAACATTCCTTACTTGATTAACCACTAATTCACTATCTCCAAACACTTGAAGACACTTAACATTTTATTTTCTAGCCCATTCCATGCCATGGACAAAGGGCCTCATACTCAGTAATATTATTTGAATAGCTGAAAGCAAAATGAAAAGATAAAAAATACCTTTCACCACTTGGAGAAATAAGCACAACACCTCCTCTAGCACCAAATTTGATCCTTGATCCATCGAGGTACAAACTCCATAGCTCATTGGACTGTTATTTTTTCTACACTTTCGCATCTTTAATTAGATTTGGAATAGCAATACCTTGTTCTTGAATCATGTAAATGCCCAAGTCCACCTCTTCTATATGCTCAATTCTATTAACTTCATGATTCTCAACTATTCATTCATCTAAGAATAGGTCTGTAATACCTTCAACAAGGGTGTTAGGATCTTGGACAACAAGCTGATCTTGCTAATTCTGCTCATGAAATGTGAGATTTGCATTAACAGGACTTGGGACATATGGCTTAATGTGATCTTTAGCAAGCAATTTTGATTTTATTATGACTTTTGCACAGTATCTAGTTCTAAAGAACAAATGTGACCAATTGGAGGATAAGTTGTTAAAATTAGCCTGGACAACTAAGAGGGGGGTGAATTAGTTGTCCCAAAAACTTTTAACACATGCAGAAATTTATTTTTCTTTACAACTTAAGAATGATTAATGATGTAAACATTTAAAACATGATTCATCAACACATGAGCAGAAGCAGATAAACACATATAAAATGAAGAATTTTATGTGGAAACTTGGTTAAGGGAAAACCACGATGGGGATTAACTCACAAATATTTGTACCCTATTAAAAGTACTTTAAGAAAATAGAATACACATGCCTTCAGGCACACTACCCAGAGCTCACTGCTCAAAAGAGGTTCACTACCTACAAGATGCTCACTTCCTATAAGAATTAAGTTTATCACAAGACAATAAAATGAGAAACAACATCTATTTCATGCCTGGTTAGTCCCCTTAAAAGCTCACAATTTCTTCTATGCTCCTTAACAACTTGTTTTCTATATCTTCATCCTTTATAGTTCTTGATTCTCTACATTTCTTCCTCTCTGCTCTACTTCTATACCTTTCTTAGGATTTTATTATTTTCACACACAGATGATTTTCCACAACTCATCAACAAGTATTTATATGCTTCACCAACCTTGGAATGAACATCAAGGTTGGAAAAACTTTACACGGATCATTATACTATCAGCCAAACATAGTTGAGACTTGAATCTTCATTCAACAACATGCCACTCTCTAGAGAATTGCTCTTAGATTATCTGCAACACACTTGAAACATTTGGTCAGCCAAGACTGGGAAGAACAACAAAATCAAGAAATAAATCTTCACCAACAGGCTCAATCTTTAATGCAGACCTCCAATGCAGCAATTACACAATCCAGAGACTTCCACAAGCACATTGGATTAAAGAAAAACATCTGCACTCCTCCAAGTCATTAGAATCACTTGCATCTTCATCTAGAACCTCAAGAACACTGTCTGCCATGACTGTCATACTAGAAAGATTGCTTGTAGACCTCCAAACCATGAACAACTTGAATGGATGATACACACTGACTTCCCAAACATGCCTCTAGACCTACAGATCATTATTTGACATATCTAGAACAAACTGGTCTCTTTCCTGTCACTTTGTCTCTTCTGAACATTGTAAAACTAGTTTTACTCAGATGACCATAGCTTCTTCAAATCTTCATGTGAACCCTTCAAAACTTAATTGGAGATTCTTCAGACAATCCTCTACTTAGCCATATGGTCTGCATACATTAATCCTCATTAATTTTCTCAGTATCCTCAACAATCTAGTCTTCTATACAGGTAGCAAAATAGGATACAGTTGACACCAATGGCAACAAGGATATGTTGACATCAATGAAAACACCACTTAGGGACATATTTGCAACAATCTCCCCCTTTGTCATTGATGGCAACATATGATGTGAAAAACTAATTTGACCATCAAGACAAGATCTTTCCCCCTTTCTCTTATCACTTCTGCAATCACTTTCTTCACTGCTTCACCTTTCATTAGCAACTAGTTTTTCACATAAACTTCTCTCCCCCTTTGACATGAATGGCAAAGGACACATATTTTCAATCTTTTCCCCTTATTTTTGTTTCAAACCAAACTCAAAAATTACATGTAGACTACTCCCTCTGAGTAGTGCCTCCTTGACATCAATCTAGATCATAATATGTGACTATGAATTCCACCGGACTGATGCACTCTAGTGCATCTTAATTCTAATCAGGAGGGGTAATGACCCCCAACTTCTCTTTGGCATACTCAAAAGTATCCTTAGGAAGAGGCTTACTAAAAATATTTGCAATCTGATCCTTTGAAGACAAACTACAACTTGACTTCATTCTCATTTACCTTCTCTCTTAAGAAATGAAACTTGATGGATATTTGCTTGTCTTTGAATGCAACATTAGATTCTTTGAGATGCTTATTGCACTTGAATTATTATAGAAGATTGTAACAGGCCCCTCAAACACAATTTTGGTATCTTTAAACATTTGCTTCATCCATAGAACCTGAGTGCAATTGTTTGTTGCTACTATATATTCTGCCTCTGTTGTAGATAGGGAAATTGCCTCCTACTTTTTTCTTAGCCAAGAAACCAATCTACTTCCCACGAAGAATGTACCACTACTAGTATTTTTCCTTTCAGCCACATCTCCTGCCCAATCAGCATCTATATACACATGAAGAGTGAAGTCATTGTCTTTTGGATACCACAATCCATAATCAAGTGTTCCTTTGTCATGCCCACATTTCACATGCGATCACAACATGCAAACACGCGTGTCATGTCCACATGCGACATGTGGTCATGATACGAACTATAAAAAATTTTCCCTTATTACTTTAAATTTTCCACTCGCACACATAAGCGTACTCGGTTGCATATGTTTAAGTCGTAAATGATAAGTGTCTTTGAAATATTCCACATACGTGGACATTCATTTTGCTTGAAGGGTGTTCACTACATTTGTTAATTAGTTGGTCTCTATAGGTTTCCTTAGTCTATTAAATATTGCCTCACATTCTTTGTTTACTCCTCTATTGATTTGTTTTAAAACATTACTTGTTTCGCTCGTTTATGTATTTCTTTATTTACTTTTTGTATTTCCATCTAAATTTTATTTACGTTAAATCATCTTCCATACCTTGGTAATTCATATTGAAACTACTAATCTCAAAGTCACAAATCCTTTACAAACGAATTAATCTAAATGATTATTAGTGTAAATAACAATTGCCCCATTTATATTGATTAATTATGTATATATATATATATATATATATATATATATATATATATATATATATATATATATATATATATATATATATATATATATATTTATATATTTATATTTAAAATTCTTTTCCTCAATTTAAGAAGAGGACATACATATAATATATATATATATATATGCAAAGTCCATTTAGAACAATCTTATTTATTTACAAATAATATTTATATATCTTTATGTGTTTAATCATGCTAATGGAAACTCCAGTCGCAATTAAATAGAGTATTGCTATGCAATCCAACTCATAGCATTTTGGGTAAGTATACAATAAAATTTAAGAGTAACAACTCATCTATATTAAATAATACACACACACACACACACACACACACACACACACACATATATATATATATATATAAACATATTAATTTTTATTTTATCATATTAAAATTATACTCCACTCATACAAATGAAAATGTGGTTATAAATCTTACTCATTCCCTTGAGGGTGATTAACCCTAACATTCACTTAACATTCCCTTGAGGGTTATAAATCTTACTCATTCCCTTGAGGGTGATTAACCCTAACATCCCACTTCGTGGGGTGTGGGTGGGGCTCCGTCCCTCCCCACACCCTCCATATACTAAGGTTTGGTGGGGGTTTAAACCCCCCACCATTTTATATTAAGTCTCAACTATGTAATGCAAACTGCGATCCTCTCATCCTTCGTTGCATATGCTATTTCAAAATTTTAAATAAAAAAAAATTAAATATGTATATATATATGTCAGTTTCACAATTTCATTTAATTTAACTATTAAATATATATATATATATATATATATATCAATTTCACAATTTCATTTAATTTAACTATTTAAATATATATGTATATATATATAAACACGTATCCCAAAATTTCACATCATTTAATAATAAAAATATACATATGCAAGTGTATCCAATTTTCACAACTTCATTTAATATTAAAAACATATATATATATATATATAATTTATAACAAATTTTCATAGTAAATCCATTTCACACTATCTCTAACATTTTTAATTTCAATGTAACAAATATTTAAGTGAAACAGAAAACTCTAACCATTTTATTCTGTATTTACCAACTAAAATTTAATCTATCAAGTATACATTCCATTTCGAATCAATTTACTAATTAAGAGTAAATACAGGAACTAATAGATCTTTCACTTCAATAAACAGACAAGTAAATTCGATTTGGATCATTTTCTGTTGCATACTCAAGTCTAGTTTTAATTTTGTTTACAAAGGTAAATTTACATCTTTCATAATACTATAAAAGCAGCTTACTCACTAAATAATACAAGAGGTAGATTTAAACAATTGATCCAAATCAACATCCAATCTCACAACTTACAATTTTGATAAACAAGAACAAGCAACTATAAGATTCCACACTCACAAACATTTTAAGGGAGTAATTACTTTCTTTCCCCATTAAAATTTTTCTACAACTTTCAGAGGGAGTAAATCTCTCCTCAAAGGAAAACCTTTCCAGGAAGGACCTTAAGAGACCAAGTCCTCATTACAAGTAGAAAGATAGAATATTTTCTCTAAACAAGGAATAATTCCTCGAATCCTCTCAACATGCTCCAATAGTAACCTACATGACAACAAGGAAGAAAACAACAACCATCTAGCTCTCCTCCCTACCATAGACCCGCAAGAGGGTCACCCCTGAGCTAGGGAGATCATCCACACATCCAGGGTTGAATAGACCAAACCACTTCACAACATTGATTAACAATAATCAAGGCAACAACACACACACCCTTGGTTTTACTCACAAAACAAAGACTTAGCTGAGGTGAGTTCAAGGAGGGTAGGGAAGTAGACTCTCTCAACTCAAGGTGTCATTCTTCACACATTTTATCACATCTTATCACATGGCCTCAAGCCAACAATTAATCTTTCTCAAGGCCTCAAGCCTTCCAAATAATCAAATTTCTAGGGATAACCCAATTAGGCTCTTAAGCCTTAAAGCCCTCTTGGCTCAAAATTACCATCATGCCCTCAAGGCATTTTATATACCAAGAATACACCAGAGGAGGTTCACACCTTCCCTTCCCTATACATGATGAGCATTTCCTTCCAAATGGAAGGAGCTCTTTCAACACCCAACACAAATCCCAAAATAACAGAAAACACATAGACAACATTTGTAATCCTCATTCATCAATCAAGAACAAAACATACATAACAAGAAATAGATCATACAAGGTGAGTAGTCTTGTTCACCAACCTTCACAAGCCCTATTATGGATGAAATTTGATGAAGAGCTCCACTCTTAGCCTCCTCCTCCAAGTTCTCCTTCTTTCCACAATAATCCAACCCCCTTCCTCTCCTCTCTCTTTTAAAACTAATTCCCTCTATTTTCCTTATTTCCCAAGTGGCATTAAAAAAACTAAACCCCCAACTCGTCCATTATCCTAGTGGACTAAAAACAATTAACCCCACTCAAGAGGTCCCCCACTATAGTCCTTTTACAACACATGGAGAAATAAAATACAATAAGCAAAATAAAAATAAAAAGGAAGTGGATGACACACCACCCTTATTAAGGGGAATCCCACCAAAAGAGAGGCACAAAGAGACAAGCACTCCATTATTAGGGGATCATGGAGTTATTTCAGGACTTGGAAGTGGGCCTGAGTGTGGTTCCACTCATCCCATTGTCCCCATGCTTCCAAATTCGTCACTTAACTTCACTGTGAAGTTAGAGTGACCATACGGAGGTTATCCCAAGGTTATCCTAGTCAAAAGGGTCCCTAGACCCACAGGGTATAACCTAGGGTTGATTTTTACCTAGTTAGGACTCCCAGAGTGAAATAAAAACACAAGAAAGGGTATAAAAGAAATAAAGTTTAAACAAGATTCAAAACAACATTTCTTTCAACACTTATAATAAAAGTAAATTAGAAGATAGCCCTAATTCCCTTGACCTCATGCAACATTTCAACATTACACATTACAACATTTTACCAAACACGAGGTTGATCTTAGTTCCTCATGGAACTAGATCGGCTCACAAGGGATACAACATAGGGTATGGAATGATCTCCTGTATTTGTGGTTTCATTAGTAATACCCGCACACTCAAACTCAAAGTTAATAACACATAAAGATATCATAGCTGAAGCAATTTAAATACATGCATACCTAAACATTCTACCATATAATCATACTGAAATCATATTAAAGTTCCATTTCTAACAACATCTAATTATCCTTGCACAATTTTTTCCTTAAAAATCAATAAGTTTAATAAACAAGATTCTAGGATCAATGTTTTCTCAACATAAAAATAATAGCCATAGCACTGCAAATAGTCTCATGAATAGAAGTGTAAAAAGCAGGCCTCACATCCTTTGAGATATCTAAAGATTCTTTTGACTGCTACAACATGCGATTCTTTAAGATCATCTTGGAATCTAGCAACAAGCTCAAATGCATTCATGATATCAGGTCTGGTCTGAGTCAGATAGAGAAGTCCTCTAATCATTGATCTATACCTTTTCTAATTTGCCTTAGGGGAGTCATCATCTTTACTCAACTTACATCTGGTTACCATAGGCGTACCTACTAGCTTTAAATCTTCCATTCCAAACTTCTTAAAAAATTCATTCACATACTTAGACTGAGATATAAAGATACCTTTATCTGACTGAGTGATTTGTAGACCTAAGAAGAAATTCATCTCACCAAACATGGACATCTCAAATTCACTTTGCATCTGATCAGCAAATGTTTTGCACATGCTCTCATTTCCACCAAAAATTATATCATCTACAAATACCTCAACAACTAGAATATTCTCATGATCAATCTTGAAGTAAAGATTACTATCAATAGTCCCTTTATTGTATCCTAGCTTTAGCAAATACTTATCTAATCTTGCATACCAGGCTCTTGGGGCTTGTTTGAGTCCATGTAATGCTTTCCTCAATCTACCTACCATGTCATTCTAATCAGACAACTAAAATCCTTTCGATTGCTCAATTTAGACTTCTTCTAACTCTCCATTTAGAAATGCTAACTTCACATCCATTTGATAGACTTTGAAATATTTATAGGAAGTAAAAGCAAAAAACAATTTGACTAACTCTATTCTTACCACCGGAGAAAAAGTTTACTCAAAATCAATTCCTTCCACTTGAGAATATCTTTTACATACCAACCTTTCTTTATTTCTTACAACTTCACCATCTTCATTTAGCTTATTCTGGAAGACCCATTTAGTTCCAATCACATTTTTGTCCTCAGGTCTAGAAATAAGATCCCAAGTGTGATTCTTTTCGATTTGTATTAGTTCTTCCTCCATTGCTTTTACCTAGTTTTCATCATTGCAGGATTCACTTACTGATTTTGGTTCAATCTTTGAAATCAAACAAATCTCTTCTTGATCTTTAGCAACTCTTCTCCTAGTTTAAACACCTTTATTTCTATCTCCTATGATTTGATCTTTAGGATAATTCATCCTTACATACCTGGGAGTATTAGGCATTGCTTGAGCTTTCATTTCTTTAACTTGTTCCTCAACTTCTGCACTATCTTCTTGAATTACTGGATTTTTCAAATCAATCTGGATCTAAATCTGAGTTTGCACTTGGCTTTCTTGACTTGGATTTTCCTCTTGATCATCTGAATCATATATGCAAAATCTGGAAAGTCCTTCTTTGCTCTGATCAACTCTCACATTAGAACTTTCAATAATCTTTTCCAACTTCTTCTTAAAGCACCTATTATGCTTTGCTTTGAGTAGTGTAGCCCAAAAAAATTCCTTCATCACTTCTTGGTTCAAATTTGCCTAGATCCTCATCTCTTTTGATATAGCATTTACTTCCAAAAACCCTGAAATATCTTACAGTAGGAGGATGACCAGACCAGAGTTCATAAGAAGTCTTACCAAAATTTCCTTTGATCTACACCCAATTAAGAGTGTAGACAACAGTACTTACAAATTCTCTCCAATGAACTTGTGGGACATTTGTTTCTATCATCATGGTCCTGGAAGCTTCTTGAAAGGTCTAGTTCTTTCTTTCCACAACTCCATTTTGTTGAGAAGTCCTAGGAGCAAATAACTGTCTTTTTATTTCATGCTTTTCACAGAATGTATCAAACTCATTGGAGGTAAATTCTCCACCTTTGTTAGATATTAGACACTTTATCTTTACACCAATCTCATTTTCCACCATAACTCTGAATACTTTGAATTTTTCAAGAGCTTCTAATTTTTCTTTCAAGAAAGTTACCCACATCATCTGGGACTAATCATCAATCAACAACATAAAATATCTATCTCCTTACACACTCCTAATTCTAGCACGACCATAAAGATCAGTATGCACAAGTTCTAGCAAACCACTTGATGAATGTTCTTTACTCTTGACTAAAGTTCTACTTTGTTTACCCAATTGACATTCTCTACACATGCTATCAGTGGGTTTCACAAGTCATGTAAGATCTCTTAGAGCCTGAGTGAAACTTATCTTGAAAATATTATTAAAATTCACATGACACATTCTCCTATGCCAGAGCCAACTCTGATCAACTTGAGTAATTAGGAAACTTTTATCAAAGGTACTTAAATGAAAGATGTTACCTCTAGTCTAAGTACCAGATGCAATCTCAATTCTAGATCTTTCTAGGATTCTGCATTTTCCATCATTGAATCGGAGATCATATCCTTTGTCCACCAATTTTCCAACACTGAGAAGATTATGTTTCAATCCTTCCACATACAAAACATCATTAGTGTTATTCTTACCATCAAAAGAGATGGATCCTCTACCACAAATTCTAACAGCTGAGTTGTCTCCAAACATCACAAGTCCACCTTCATATTTTTAAAAGCTCACAAACTTGCTTTTGTCACCAGTCATGTGATGAGAACATCCACTATCAATCACCTATTCATCCTTTTCCACAACCTGAGCAGCCAAAGCACTTTCTACATTTTCATAGCTAGTAAGTTCAGTAGGCATCGAATGTTCCTCTTTGATAGCAATGAACACCCAATCATTATCAGTGGAACCTCCATGATCAGATTCATCATTTGTGACTCCTTCACCAACTTCTTGGACATAGTAGCATTTCTTCTAAGTTATAGATCTATTAGGGTTTGGCTTTGAAACCCTCTCTAGACATCTTGAGGCAAAATGACCAATCTTATTACAATTAAAATATTTGAATGGTAACTTTCCTTCATACTTACTAGATCCTCTTAGCAATCTCTTGGCAAAAAGGGCTTCAAGATCATCAATCTTAGTTTCACCATTTTCAAGATCCTTCCTTGTCTTCTCAAATTTGATTGTTATTCTTGAAGAGCTCTCACCTGGATCATATATTTGCTTCCCATAAACACTAGCTTTGAATGTAGATTAAGAGTTAGGATGAGAGTCACCAAATTCACTTAATTCAAAAACTGAGAGTTTACCAACCACCTAATCTCTTGTAACTTTTGAGACAATCCTAATCTCCTCTATAGCAGCAACCTTATGTTTGTATGAATTAGGTAAAGATCTAAGGACTTTTGCCACAAATTCTGATTCTTCCAATGTTCCACCAACACACCTAATACCACATACAAGTTCATTTATCTTTTGCATGTAGATTGTGATGTTTTCATCTTCACTCATCCTTAGATTTTCAAATTTTCCTCTCAAACTTTATAATTTGGCACATTTGACATGTTCATCACCTTCACAAAGATTCTCCAACTTCTTCCAGATTTCATGAGTAGTTTTTACTCCAAAGACATTTGTCATTCCTGAATCAGTCAGAGCACCCAATAAGGCTTCTTTAACTTGAAGATTATTTTTAGCATCTTTGAGTTGATTTGGAGTTGAAGGATCTTTCTCCGGAGGTTTATATTCATCCTTGGTTATTACCCAATAAGCATCACCCATGCATTGCAAATGGCACTCCATGCGACTTTTCCAAATAGTGTACTTTGTTCCATCAAATCTCACACCATCCTTCTTATAGGTCAACATCCTAGATCTCCTCAGGTAGTTAAGCTTCTTCTAGAGGAACCGACTCTAATACTAATTGTTAGAATTATCCTAGACAACTGAGAGGGGGGGTGACTTAGTTGTCCCAAAAACTTTAACGCATGAAGCAATTTATTATTCTTTACCACTTAAGAATGACTAATGATGTAAATATTTAAAGCATGATTAATCAACACATGAGCAGAAATAGATTAACACATATAACACCAAGATTTTTACATGGAAACCCAATTAAGGAAAAACAATGGTGGGGATTAACCTGCAAAAATTTGTACCCTGTTAAAAGTACTTTAAGAAAATAGAAGGCACATGTCTTCGGGTGTACTGCCCAAAGCTCACTGCTCAAAAGAGGCTCACTACCTATAGGAGGCTCACTGCCTACAAGAATTAATTTTATCACAAGATAATAAACTGAGAAATAGCATCTATTTCATGCCTTGTCAATCCCCTTAAAAGCTCACAATTTCTTCTCTACTACTTAAAAACTTATTTGCTATATCTTCATCCTTTATAGTTCTTGATTCTCTGCAATTCTTCCTCTCTGCTTTACTTCTGTAGCTTTCTTAGGATTTTATCATTTTCACACATAGATGATTTTCCACAACTCATCAACAAGTATTTATATGCTTTATCAACCTTGGAATGAACATCAAGGTCAGCCAAACTTAACGCGGATCATTATACTGTCGACCAGACATAGCTGAGACTTTAATCTTCATTCAACAACATGCCACACTCTAGAGAATTATTCTTAGATTATCTGCAACACACTTGAATCATCTGGTCAGCCAAGACTGGGAAGAACATCAACATCAAGAAATAAATCTTCACTAATGGGTTTGATCTTTAATGCAGACCTCCAACACAACAATTACATAGTCTAGAGACTTCCACAAGCACATTGAATTCAACAAAAATATCCGCACTCCTCCAAGTCATTAGAATCACTTGCATCTTCATCTAGAACCTCAAGAACATTGTCTGCCATGACTGTCATACTAGAAAGATTGCTTGCGTACCTCCAAACCATGAACTACTCGAATGGATGATACACACTGACTTCCTAAACATGCCTCTAGATCTACAGATCATTATTTGACATATCTAGAACAAGCCGGATCTCTTTTCTATCACTTTGTCTCTTCTGAATACTATAAAACTGGTTTTACTTAGATGGCCATAGCTTCTTCAAATCTTCATGTGAACCATTCAAAACATAACTGGAGCTTCTTTAGACAATCATCTACTCAGCCATATGGTTTGCATACATTGATCCTCATTAATTTTCTCAATATCCTTAACAATCCAGTCTTCTATACAGGCAACAAAATAGGATACATTTGACACCAATGGCAACAAGGATATGTTGACATCAATGACAACACCCCTTAGGCATATATTTGCAACATAAGTATCCTCCCAAGTTGGCTATAAAATCTCTTGCAAGACATAATGTAAAATAAGTAGGAAGATCTATAATATACACTTCTTGTGGAATTGAAAAATTCAAACAAGCGTGTAATGTAAGATTTAAATTTGTGATCACTCCTACTATATTGATGGCTATACCATCTAATTGAACAACTCCTTCTAAGAATGGTTCATATTTTAAACTTAGCTGGTCAACAATTTTCTTTGGCATTATTGAACTGCTAGCCCCTGAATCTATCATGCAGTTGTGGACAAGATGATTCCCAATAATCAAAGTGACATAAAAAGAGGTGGCTTGACCTCTTGGTTTGGCTCTAACTTATTCACTAGTTTTTTCTTTTGGCTGATCAGTTACAATATTCACCTTTGGTTGATCCTTACATGGCCCATTTGACATAGTGAGAGTTATTAATACATTTTGTAATAAATCTCTTGGGCTAGAAAGAGCCAAAGAGTCCTACATTGATACACTAATATTAGATTTCTTCATGTAATCTAAACTGTTAAAAGAAGGTGGATTTACCTTCTGTTATACTTTTAGACTAGCAGCCTCTCCTTGCACTTGTGGATGTGTTTGAATTTTTTGTTGATCTTTGCTTGTTATAGTTTGATTTCATGGAAAAATTTGAACTTTATGTAAGGGAATATGTGAAATACCTATCTGTTGAATTGAAGAAGCCTGATTTTACATTGGATTAGGCTGCTATCCCAAATCTAAAACCCTTTTCTTGGATCTTCTATTTGTTGCTACAGAGTTATATGACTAATTTTTCCCCTATCCTTAAGGCTGATTAACACCACAAATATCTTCTCCCTACTAGTTCATCAAATCCATTTCATTTTGACCATCTTCATTAGTCGCTTGCCCACTATTTTTCTGATCAACAATGAAATTTTGCACCATAAGTGCCTAATTTAACACTCTATTTGGACAAGATGATTGACTATGAGGCCAGTTACATGGAAAGCACCACTCATGGTCTTGAACCAAATTATTTTGCATTGGAACCATCTCCCTTGATGAACTCACAGTATTTGGATTATATGGTTGAAAAGGCCTTGGAGTGTAATTCCTCCTTTGAGGTTAAGGGTCAACTTGATTTGAAGGCCTATTTGCTTGGTATGGAGGTTAGTAGGGTCTAGAATTTTGGCCTTACTACTTCTTTATATTAACCAACTCATTATTAAAATTCTATAATAACCCTTTTATCTCCTAAAGTTCTTGGGAAGGGGCTAAAACATGACTATTTTATGTTGTAACTATGTAACCCAAAGCTGGTACAATAGCTAAAGGTGGGATTGGTAATGGAATTGATGGATGTATTTCAGGAAAGATAGGCATTGATAGCCTTGGAGTTATTTTGCCTACCTAAATTAGGTCGTTCTCAGCTCTAATTGCAATTGCATAAGCAACTAGTAATGAAGTTCATTCATTGATTGGATCATAATAGCAATGTCGTTATTTAATACTCTAAGAAAATACAAAAAAAACATGTTGGGATGTAGGTCTTACCGTTCCTAGGATTCTATCCCATGTACTTTGAAATCTAAAATTAAAATCAACCATATGCTCCTAGGGAGCTCTTTTTATTGTACTTAGTTGCTCCATCAGAGACAAATTATCTGATTTGTTCAAATTGTTTGTTCAAAGCATCTCCCAGCAAGTCCCAAGATGTGATAGAACCAATAGGTAAACCTCTAAACCACTGAAGGGCCTTTCCTTTTAGAGATGTAGCCAACAATCTGACTACGACATTTTTTTGCATTATGTGTACTATACACAGTGTGGTTATATCTTTTATATGCTTAATTCAGGTTGTTTGATCATCACCTATAAAGAATGGCAAACCTCTCAAGGCTACTATAGGAATGTCATCTTGTGTTGCAAGAAGCATTGGGATGCCAGTGTTAAATGTAACAAATGGATATTCTCTCACCATTGGTGGAGCTTGAGGTATATGCTGAGGTATCTGTGGAGTCTGAATCTGAAGATCTATCACCAAGTTCCTTTGATCAAATTTTGTAGTCCTTGGAGGAGCAGATCTGGTCCTTAGCATTAGATTGGATGCCCTTGCAGTTGTTCTACCTCTTCTCCATTAAGGTGAAAGTGGTAAAAAATTAAAAGAAGAACATCGTCCTCTTGTCTGCACTCTTCTCATGTGCTAGAATTTACTAAATCTGCTTCAAAAATTAGAGATTAGAGTCACCGGGTATATTTTTACCTCTAAAATGCTAAAAATACTACTACATATACCAAGACAATAGTAAAAAAACTTTGAATTATTGAATGAAATGAGTTACAGTGTCCCACCGAGCATGCCAAAAATTGTTGTCACAAAGGATTGCACCCTAAATGCTAAGCTTTTACAAGCTTGGAAATCTCATGCAACATGGGAACATTCTCAAATGTGGTTCTATCTATTTTTTAGAATGAACCTCCAAAAGAGCCAGCTCTCTTCAAAAATCCCCTTTAGATATGTAACTTGATAGAGACAAGAGATAGAAGAAAATTGAATGAACTAAAAATTGCACTACAAAATCTATCCTCAAGGAGGTGATGCACAAAAATTTGAATTTAAATCTACAATAAAACTCACAAAAACCTTCCAATAAACTTTCTCTTACAATCCAAACTTATCAATCTGATTACATAATTATTTCATAGCAAGATATGAACAATCTTACACAAACTATGACCTGTAATAAATTAAAGTTTGTATACTTGTATCTAATAAATGAGACAAAGAATTTAGAGGTTTTCAAGCAAAACATAGTAAATTCTCATCAAATCACTCACAAAATGAACAACACACCTGAATTCGGAAAGAAGAATTACTAATCATATTAGAAATTGAAAGGAATCTCTTCATAACAATAATGAATCTACTGGAAAAAATGAACTACTACTACTAAATAAATTTAAAAAAAAAATTGAGTTACAAGACAATCTCTTCTTTGTTTTTGTGCAAAGGCCAAAAAGCAAGAACTAAGGAAAAAAAAAGCTTAAGCTTTTTTTTCATATAATACAAAATTGTACCCAAAAAGTGAATGGGAAGTCAACTCTAGCTCAACTGAACTCAAAAATATGTATAACTGAGTTTGAAAACGTAACTCCAAGTTGATGGGTGAGCACAAGTGAAAAGCCTCAAATTTAGGACCCAAAACTCCTCCAAGGTGAGCAAAAATAGCTTGAAACTCCAAGTCTCAAAGTCCTTGACCAAGAAACTATCAAAAATAGTCATGTCAAAAATAAAACTCCAAATATCTCTCCCTGCATGACCCTGCACTTCAGTTCGACTCCTCTCCTATTTTTTTGTACCTTGAAATACTTCTAATCAAGTCCAAAATGGTATTTTTGGGAAAATATTGAAAATATAATTTTCTGATATTTTGTACATCTTAGTAAATTGCATTTTCGGAGCCCTTCAAAGTGAAATTAGGGAAATCCACCTTGACGTAGTGTTGGCATTAGCCTTAGCAACCTAGAACTCAAACTAGATAATTGGTTTATCTTTCTAATGAGTCCAAAAACTTTGAATTCTTATAAGGTAGCAAGCAGTTATGACACTGCCATTTTTTTCCAAAAAGAAGATAGATGAATGGTCAAGTACCTATATCTGCACTGTGAGCAAACATGTAAGATAAAAAGTAGAGGTTGAAGCCTCTCTCTTAGCTATTTTGATCTGATATTCTCTTCCTTCATGTTTCATTTTAAGCCACTTGCTTCTTGAAAGCATTAGAAAATAACTCTTACAACCCAACCTAATTGGGCTACCAAGAAGAATTTGGTAACACTACCTCCTCAACTGCAACTACATTTTTGTTATGCAAATCCTTAATAATAATAGAATCAAGTGTGAAAACAACACTCTTTCCTACTCCACCATATGTAATTTGATAGATAGAAAGGATATCGATAGACAATGAAGGTACACAAAGGACATCATTGAATGATCCTTCATCAATGTTAATTAATCCTTTCCCACAAACACTCATAGATGTGTTAATGGCCATTAGAATAGGTGGTGATGAACAAGTCTCAAATGAAGAGAATACACTCTGTGATGAATCCATATGATGTGAAGCTCTAGAATCAAGTATCCATTTCCCAGACTTAGAATTTGCAAGTGTAAAAAGTGTTTTCCCCTTTTGTTTCAAAAACTTTGAAGATGATGAAGAAGAAGAAGAACCCCCTAAAGATGAATTCATTTGAGCCTTCTTTAGTTGATGTTACAATTCATCAACTTTCTTTATGTAACATTTGTGTTCATCATGTCCCAGTTTCTTTCAATATGCACACTAAGGCTTCTCCTTCTTAGATGATTCCCCTTTGGAGGGAGAGGACTTAGATTCTTTCTATCACTTGTTCTTTTTCTTCTTTTGTTTTTTTTCAATATTCCTTAATTCTTTTTGTATCTTAGGCTCACTAGCCACCAATGCTTGTGTCTTGGAAGACTTGATGATGCCTATTTCAATTAGCTTCACTGCTTGGATTAGAAGACTTGAAAAATCATCAAAAGTAGGCTCAACATATGCAGCTCCCATGGAAACCCATTGAGTGTGAAAGCTAGAAACAAATACTGAATAGTCAGGACCAAGCTTGGATAACACATTTAGAATCAATTGTAAATCCTCTTTATTAATCTTTTAATCCTTTAGTTGTGTTCTCAATTGCTTAATCTTGGAGATATAGTCTTGGATTTTGTCAAACTCCTTAGGATCAAGATTTATCAAATCATTATCAATCTAATAACCCCTAATCTTGTTAGTTTTACCATAGAATTTTTCAAAAGTCTCCCAAGCCTCCTTAGGTGTCTTGCATGATTCAACATGAAATTACAAATCAAAAGAGACAAATGAACAAATGTACCCAAGACTTTTCTTACAATTGACCTCCCATACTACCTTTGCATTTGCATTAGTAGGTTCATGAATAGATTCTTTTACATATCATGTCCAACTTTTTCCCATTACATAATTCCATGCTGATTATTTCCATGATGAATAATTATATGGAGTTAGGAGTTCAATTTGAGATTTCCCCATTGCAAAAACACACAACCAAGAATTGAAAGCAATCAACCACTACAAGATCACCCCCAAAATTCACTCAATCAATGATCCCCTCAAGTAAAGTATGATTACCACACTTTATAATTACTGTGTTTATAGTTTCTACAAGCCAAAGCTCATCAAGGTGGTCTTTTGGTTTTGGTACATACAAATGCCAAAATTAGGTTATAATTGAAAGTATAAATTTTTAGAAAAAGTAGTCCAAATTGATTACAAATTTGAGAAGTACTTAATAAATCATACACTTTCAAAAAACATACACCAAACAATGTTACCATATGACCCCAAATAGAGCCCCAAAATCTCTAAAAATAAGGAATGCTCATCAATAGTGATGAAAATCTACAATTTATAGAAAATCTAAAAACCAAAATCAAAATCCATCTACACCACTGCAAATATTACAAAATTCTACCCCAAAACAAATAAAATTGCACCAAAATTGGAGTAGATATGACCAATTTATAGTCATTTGAAAATCAGCAGACAAATCAAAAACTCCATTGGAGAAGGAGGAGAAAATGCAAAACTTTTTTTCCACCAAATTTGGAAAAAATCTACCAAACTTAGCGATGCCACCAAAGATAGTTACTACCAGATAAATTAGGAGCTTGGACAAAGTTGGAAGTTTGTTAGCCAAGTTTAAATGCTTGATAAATCTGGAGGACCACCAAAAATTTTGCTAAAATTGGTAGAAGTGCCAAAAATGTTGAAAAAATGGTGGAGTGCCACCTTTTCAGGCAAAAATTAGCAGATCTGGCAGCAAAATATTTTTTTTGGGCTAATTGGCATGTCTGCACGTGCTATATGGTCGACAAAAATTTGATTTTTTGTAGATTAAAAAAAGATATTAAAAAATTTACTATGCTGAAGCTTGTGCACTGCCCCTGAGTATAGACCTAGCTTTTTTAGATTCTTTTAAAAAGAAATATCAAAAAATGTTGAATTTTCTATGGATTTGTTTCTTTGAATTTTTTTGAAAGAATAAGAAATAGGTCGAAGCATATAGTAGGGGTCAAGCCCATTATATATGGGGCCTGCGAACCCCAATATGTTGGGATAAGGTGCCATTAACCTTGTAAATCCCAATATTATATTTACTTCATTTATTTTATCTAATTTGTAATTATCCATGAGGAGATGTACTAGTTTCACTGGTGGGGGTAATTTCAGAGTCACCGAAAGTCATTACAGAGTGACTTTTAAGATTGACAAATGTAAAAACTCATGGTAAATGAGGATAGGCATACTCCCTTGAGGAATATACTATTTTTGTCATGTATCACAACTGTCATAATGTTTGGTGAGTGAATCTATGAGCACTACAAGTTGTCATAAGATTCTGAGATTCTATGACGCATATGGCAGATATGTTAGTTGTATATTTGCTATATTTAGCCCACAGTTTCTATCTTGGAAAGATACTCTTTTGCAAGAATCTATGACAATTATGACATGTCATAAGATGCTATAAGAGGCCAGATTTAGTCTTGGGCACCCAACCTTTGCATGGTTGTTTTTGGACAAGTGGAAGGTGCTTGTAAGATGGAATTTAATGTTTGTGTGTTGGGGAATCTCATGAGAGAGAAGGTGAACACCTAAGATGTGTTAGACAATGTTTCTATAAGTATTTTCCATGTATTAGTTGTTGCAATATAGATTTTATGTACTCAGGTGCTACTGGAATGCTATCAGATTGAAGATTGGTGGAGAGAGTTGAAGTGTTGTATTGTAAATCATTTTCAGATTAATACAAACATTGGGCCTCTTTCCTGTGTGGATTTTTTTACTCAAAAGGGTTTTCTCCATGTTAAACATTGTGTTATGTGTTCATATTTCTGATTTTGCATTTATGTGAAGCATAGTTTTGTTTTCTATGTTAAAATCTCCATTAATAACACACAGTTAAAGATTGCTGAAATTTATCTTGAATCAAATTTCCATTGAAGTAGTGTTGCTTTCATTTCTAACATTTGGTATCAGAGCTTGGCCAGCTTTGACTCTTGGGTAGTAGTGTGGAAGATATAGTTGCAATGGGAGATTTGGTTGTGTTTGTTTTGTAGATCTTGTGTTGTTATCATGGCAGCATCCACCATTGCATTAACCTCTCGATTGGACATTAAGAAGTTTAACAAAATGGGGTATGAGTTGTGGAAGCTGAAAATGGAAGATTTGTTAGAAGAAAGAAATTAATGGTTGCCTATCCAAAAAGAGAAGAAACTTGATGATGTCTCTCAAGATGAGTGGGATGGACTAGATAAGAAGGCACGGGGAACCATCTAGTTGTGTCTTTCAGACTCTGTCCTATTGAATGTCGCAAAGGAAGAGACTGCATACAAGTTGTGGAAATGGTTGGGTGAGATCTATCAAGCCAAGAGTATGGTAAATAAAATTTATTTAAAAAGAAATTTGTTTTCCATGAAAATACGAGAAGCTGAATTAATTGCAGAGCATTTAAATTCTTTTAATTTAGTGAGTCAGCTTGATTCAGTAGATGTTGAGGTTAGTGAGGAAGATAAATGTATCTTACTTCTTTGTTCTTTACTTGAGTATTGGGAGAATGTTATCCTTGCTATCACTACTAACCTCACGGATCCCAAGTTGGATGCTTTTATTTCAGTGCTACTATCACAGGAATTGAGGAAGAAGAGTTCAAATAGTTCAAGGGATGCTCTCAGTGTCAAGGGAAGGTCTAAGGAAAGAGGACCTAAAAGAGATTATAAAGGGGCTAAGGACAAGTCCAAGGGCCATTCTAGGACTCTTTGTAAAAAGAACAGAGTTAAGTGTTGAAATTGTGGTAAAAGGGGACATGTGAAGGAGTACAGAAACCCCAAGAAATAGTGAGAGAGTGCTTTAGATAAGTCCTTGAATGTAGGTGAAGAAGTTTTACTTTCTGCATGTAATCTTGTTTCTAATGATCACTATTTGGTTGACGTAGGATGCTTGTTTCATATGACCCTGCATAAGGAATGGTTCTCCTCAGATGAAGAATATGATGGAGGTAATATCTACCTTGGTGACAACTCAACATATCCTATTGTCGAGAAAGGAAAGGTATTGTTGTGTTTTAGTGATGGGAGAATTAAAACCCTCCCTAGTGTTTTGTATGTTCTTTGATTAGCTAGAAATCTAAGTTTAGTTTCGAAGTTGAATGATTTAGGAATGCATGTGACATTTGACAAGCATGGCTGTAGATTGGTGAGAGGGAACTTGGTGGTAGTGAAAGGGAAGAGATTCAAGAACTTGTTTAAGCATGAAGCCACTGGGTAAGTGCAAAATGATGGGGGGCTAAAAAGTGGCCAAATGGTTTTTTTTAAAAAATAATACATAACGCGAGTGCGTTATGAACCACTATAAATAAAAAAAGGGTTGTCATTTCATTTAATTTCTATTTTTCTCTTCTATCCCCATGGCTTACAAACCCTAGGAAGCACGCTCGCATTTTGGAAAAGCTAATTCAACAACAAAATCTCATTGATTCATCACCAAAATGCCACCACGACGTCGAGCATGCCAAAGGAGTGAGTTTTATTTGTTTATTTGTTTGAATTTGCTTCTAAATAGGTAGGTTTGAGTTGTTTTTTGATGTATATTTTGTTAATTGTTAGGAAATATTAATGCACCTCCTCCTCCTCAAAATCGACAAAATCCTGAGGAGGAAATACCTGTAGAACAACAACCTCCTCCATCCATTTGTTGACATGTCTTTGGAACATAAGAAAATATAATGGGGCAAATTGAAAATAACAAAAAAGAAATTGAAGATATAATTGCAAGGTTGAAAGATCCTTGCACTTCAACCTTGCATAGATCCACACTTGCTGAATCTCTTGAATCTATGTTATCAAATGTAGATTCAATTAGCAAGCAAATAACTAGTTGGATGGATAAGAGGAGAGAGTTTAGAGACTATTATGTAGACAAGCTATCATACCAAGATGTGAAAAAATTACAAATTACAAAATTAGACTTGTGTTCAATTTTTACAAACCCACAAACAAATCAACCTCCACCCATTACATGCAAGAGGTTCCCTAGCCATTGGGGCAACAACCAAGCGATAAGGGATAATTTTGGGTAGAGGTGGTGGATGGTTTTTGACGATCCTCCATGCAATAATAATGAGGTCCCGCAATACATTTTGAGGAAACTCTACTGTGAGTTTGTCCTCAATAAAGTGCCAAACTATTTTGATATGTGGGACTTCCAAGGTAGAGGTGGGGGGTCAGCACAAGATAGACTAGGGGCACGTGTTGACCCACAATGGGTAGTAAGACGAGTAATCAATAGACCAACCCACGAGCATGTTTCTATCCCTTCCATTGTGAAGTAGAGTGTTGAGGTTGATACAATTCAGTCCATTAGTGCCTTGACCCAGAGCATCATAGCGCATGCCAGTCCAGCAGCACAGAGTGGATTAGGAGATAGTGCGAGGAGTAGGGTCCCACCCCATACTTATTAGACTTGTGGATCAGCCTGTGGTTATGACCCAATGGATAGTCAAGACGCAGGTGCACAGGCTACATCTGTAGCTAAGCAGATGGTGATGACAGATACTCTCCTGAGTGAGACTTTCGGCCTTGATACTCAGGTAAATATTAGCAAGTTTATTGAATTTAATTTATTAAATTTCATTTTTGAAATGCATGATTAACTAATTTAAATTAATGATTTTAATGAAATTTCAGGGTCATAGTGTCGATGCAGTTTTTAGTGGTTTGCCACCTACATTTTACACTAGGTCATCTACTCGCGGGGTATGTAACTAGTAAACAATTATAAATATTACATGTGAATAGCATCATTATATGAATGCTATTCTAATATATAATTTTGGATGTTGAATAGGTTAATATTGTAGATTTCACAGCAACACCTGCCAGCGGTGGTGGACTTCAAAGTTTTACAGAGGTAATAAAATAAATAGTTTAATGAATGAATTGTACTTACTAGATTTTTGTATGTGACTTGTGTGCTTTATTGTGTGTACTTCCATGTTTAGATGAACGTGTGTGTATGTTAGGAGCCATGATTTGCATCACTATTATTGTTTTCATAATTGAATAATGTTGTTTTATTTGCAGATGATGCAGGCTGTGGAGACACCTCCCCATGTTCAGAGGGCAATGGAGCATGGTGTGGCCTCTATAATTCATAGCCACATGGCATTGACAGGGGTATGAGAAAAATTAGTAAATTTTAATTTACATTCATTGTTATAGTTGTCTATTTTTGAAAAATCAAAAGATTATTGAATTGAAGTTTAATTTCTATTTGGATGGTTTTTATAGGACTTGACATCACTAGGGCCTATTCCTGCTACTAAGGCAAGCGAGGAGATAGATTATATGTTAGCGATAAGTGATTATTTTGTTAAATGTTTCATTTTTTATAACATGTAATTTCTATATATTAATGTCTATACTTTTTATTGTAACAGCTAAAGATGCAGGAAGAACTAAATAGGAGGAGTAGCCCTCGGGTTCGTAGTAGACCACCCACATGCGCGTCTCCATACCCTAGAAGATCAATGGCTGCTCGTGATTTATTTTCTTCACCAGCCAGAGGGAAATGACTTTTTATTGTGTTCCTTTGTTGTATACCTATATGGCATTTGTGAACATATATTTGTATTATACATAGTTGACATTGTATGCTTATATGGCATTCTCGTAATCCTATATGGCTATTTTATATATATGGTATACTTATATCGACATATATTGATGTATGCTTATATGGATATTTGGTTAATACAAATCTTTTTTATTGATGGCATCCATACTTGCATTATAAATCCACGTTTGAATGGATATTTATAGATGGCTACTTCAAATATTTAAAGTCCAATTGTATTACATAGGATGTTTGTTGATCCAATAAGCTAGCTATTGTTATTCAAGTATCACCTAAACCTCATTTTGGAACTAAAAGATAAAAGTTGTATTTAAAAAAAATGAATCGTCATGTTGAATAGAAAATATTAATATTCTTTATGAGTAGCATAGAATGTCAACTATATGCAATACAAAAAAATGAATCATCATGTTATTCTTTATGTTTAAGATCCTAAAAATGACTAAGTCTAGTAGCCTGATATCTTGAAACACCAGGATGATTGCGCCTTGAGAAAAAGTCATTAAGATGAGCACCTAAAGGAGACTTTCTTAAACATTCAAACATTGAGCAACAAGCATGAAGGGTTAAGGTGCAATTTACAACTCATAAAGCCTCAAAAGGGCGCCCAACTTAGAGAGAGCATTCATTTAATACAAGGCACCCATTGACACCTATTCCACCATAAAAGTGTGCCTAACATTGAAGGAGAACAAGCCTCTAGTAAGTGAAGTGCACCTATTGTCTAAACCACTTCATTATGGAACCCTAGCATGAGGAGGAGTATATAAGTCAATAGGAAATGGTGCCTAGAATGAAAATGAAGGACTAAGTGGCATTTTCAATAAGCATCAATTCACCTTGAGCTTTCAATAAATACATCAAATTGAGCCCCATAAGCCTAGGAACCCTTTGCTTTTAAAAGAACCTTGTATCAACATCAAGAGTTGGATTGTTGATGACTTCCCAAGCTAGACATAATAGTGAAAACAATCCTTCCACCATCAGGATATTGAAAAATAATCATAATGTAATGATATATGGGATAACTAACATACCCCTTGTGAAAAGTGATGATCATAACAAGAATGGTCACCTCAACTTAA
Organism: Cunninghamia lanceolata; assembly: GCA_027924645.1. Classification (NCBI taxonomy): domain Eukaryota; kingdom Viridiplantae; phylum Streptophyta; class Pinopsida; order Cupressales; family Cupressaceae; genus Cunninghamia; species Cunninghamia lanceolata. The sequence continues at coordinate 45,022,248 of BSBN01000254.1, read as the reverse complement.
TGCCCAAATATTTTAATACTATCAAGCATCCACATAATAGTAGATAATCTTATCAAAAGTCACAGAGAAATTTCTAAGGACCATAGTGTTATCCCTATGACTTGACACATACTGCTTGTTTCATAAAGCAAAGGGACATGATATAAATATTGTTGTTATATGGAGCCTAATCAGATTCGAAGGTTAAAATTACCCAACTTTTATTATCATGGTTTCCCCCCAAATATTTTCCTACTAGTTTTGGTGCCTTGAAGTCTAAGTGCATGAAAATCATGAGGATGAGTGCTTAGGGATGAGATAGTCTTCATAAGAGTTTAAATAAAAACATCATCAAAATGCGCCTTGGTAGAGAGTCTTGAGACCATCATCAAATAAGCCAAATATCTATCTCCAATGACTTGACACAGATCCCAAAACCACCTATTGGACTAATAGGATCCTAGGTGCTCACTTCATGCATTATGATTTCTAGGCACCAGTTTGATGCTCCATCACAAGGAAAGTGTGCCCACACTTGCAAGTGTTTTTCTTTAGGATCTAGGCTCTAGTTGAAGGTTGTAGTTGCCAAGAAGAGCGCCTAGCAAGAGGAAGTCTTTTGGAGTCTCCAAAACACATCAAACACTTGACTAACAACAAGATAACTTTCTCCCAAGTTAGGCGCTTCAAGAAGGAAATTAAAACATGAATAAGTGCCAACTTGTCTAGGTGTAAACTCAAGCTTGTTGAGGATACACATGGTGCCCAACATTCCTTGGTGATTTCACAAACTTCAAATGCTCAGAATTGTTCAGGGAATGCCCAATGCCACTTCTTGATGATAGGCCACCAAAGTGAGGGTGGAATTGCACCTTGATGGCATTAGGTGCTATCTAGAGTATGCTACTCCATGGAAATGTGCCTTCTTCCTTAGAGTCTTAATGAAAAGTACCAGAGATTAAGATGCACCTTGTCTTAATGATGTGCAACTCTTGGGTAAGAAAGCTTGTAAAGTGCGCCTAACTTAGTGAAGAGGTTGATAACTTCTAAACTCTTCCTGGAACTTAGATTGCTTCAACTAAAGATCATCTTGCACCAATACATCACCAAACTTTCAATCACAAGATCAATTCAAACTTAGGTGCTCATTAAGAGTCTTTCCAATGTTGGCACATTTGAGAGGTTGAACTGGCAAGAGATGGTGCCTAGCTTCCTAGACCTTGTTTCAATATGTTTGAGTTTGAAAGTTGACCAATGGTATCAAGATGGCGCCATAGAGTCTTTGGACTAGTTCCTTAGAGTTTAAAAACATTGTGGCTCCTTGAAAACTCCTTCTACATGCTTGGGTGCCATTTCAAGGTCCTCGAACCATGATGTAGCGCCTTATTGCTCTAGGTGCCCATTCATGATTGTGCAACTTGAGATTGGCACCTAGAGTGAATAGGCTTTCATCCTGACTTAATTCAATAAGGCAACCTCATCTTGAAGGCCAAACAAATTTTCCTACCAAAGCTCCTTGATTGAAGACTCCACATCCTTGGGTGCTCATTTGGACAATTTGATGTGAAATTAGCACCTAGACTCCAAGAGTCAACTTTCTGCTTTCCAAACTTAGCCAAATTTTGAGTTTCTGACTTTTTTCCTGCAAAATAATGAGATTGACTTAGTCAAAAACCAATTCATTCCCTCATCATTCTGAATTAGCCTCTAGGAATGAGCAATAGGCTAATCCATTCTTCACTTGATGATCAAGCCAGAAATGGGGACATGACAGGGTAAGTTGTATCTAATGACATCACCTAATTGAGCGCCTAGGAGGTATAAAGCTTAACATTGACATGAGGACAAGCACTTAGTAAAGGAGAGTTTCTCAAACATTTAAACATGTGAATGAAGTCATAGAAATGCACTAAGTCATCTAGGTGCCATTTTCCCCTTCTATACCCTTACATTTGCGCCTAAGAAGAAGTTGCAACTTTACACTACCTCCTTCTGACAATTTTTGGGGCAGAAGATAACCTTTCACCATGAGAAAATGTCTCAGAGATATAAAAAACTGAGAGAGGTTACTGTACGCTCTATGTGATTGCGTTGCCTCAGACGGAATGTTTCTAAGTGACACAATTTTTGACTAACATCTCGTCAAAGATTGCTACCTTTTTGCACTTTGGACTCTTCAGGGATATCGTCGGTACAATGTAGCTCAGACTGTTTCAACTTGTTTGGGTGAAAAATAGGACCATACCTAGCATAAATGTACCCATCCGGATGCGTTGGAAGTGTCAGTTTGGTCACATTAGGAGCAGGATGAAAGTTACACCCCTTTACAACTTTACAATGCCTCCTAACAATTTTTGGGGTAGCAGAAAACCTTTCACCATGGGCAAATTCCTCAGAGATATAAAAATTAAGAGAGGTTATTGTAGAGACACTATACATGATCACATTGCCTTAGATGGAATGTTTGTAAGTGACATAGTTTTTGAGTAACATCTCGTCAAAGATTGCTACCTTTTTGCACTTTGGACTCTTCATGGATATCGTCGGTACAATGTAGCTCGGACTATTTTGACATGTTTGGGTGAAAAAAAGGACCATACCTAGTGTAAATGTACCCATCCGGATGCGTTGGAATAGTCAGTTTGGTCACATCAGGAGTAGGATGAAAGTTACACCCCTTTGCAACTTTACACTACCTCCTTTTGATGATTTTTGGGGCAGCAGAAAACCTTTCACCATGGGTAAATACCTTAGAGATATAAAAAACTAAGAGAGGTTATTGTAGAAGCACTATACATGATCATTTTACCTTAGACAAAATATTTCTAAGTGACACAATTTTCAAGTAACATCTCGTCAAAGATTGCTGCCTTTTTGCACTTTGCACTCTTCAGGGATATCATCGGTACAATGTAGCTCGGACTGTTTCGACATGTTTCGGTGAAAAACAGGACCATGCCTAGTGTAAATATACCCATTTGGACACGTTGGAATAGTCAGTTTGGTCACATTAGAAGCAGGATGAAAGTTACACCCCTTTGCAACTTTACACTGCCTCCTTCTGATGATTTTTGGGGCAGTAGAAAACCTTTCACCACGGGCAAATGCCTCAGAGATATAAAAAACTAAGAGAGGTTATTGTAGAGGCACTCTACATGATCATATTGTCTTAGATAGAATATTTCTAACTAAGATGGTTTTCAAGTAACATCTTGTCAAAGATTGCTGTCTTTTTACACTTTGGACTCTTCAGGGATATCGTCGGTACAATGTAGCTCAGACTGTTTCAACATGTTTGGGTGAAAAACAAGACCATGCCTAGTGCAAATGTACCCATCCAGACATGTTGGAATAGTCAGTTTAGTCACATCAGGAGCAGAACAAAAGTTACACCCCTTTGCAACTTTACACGACCTCCTTTTGACAATTTTTGGGGCAGCAGAAAACCTTTCACCACTGGCAAATACCTTACAGATATAAAAAACTAAGAGAGGTTATTGTAGAAGCATTCTATATGATAGTGTTTCCTTAGATGGAATGTTTTTAAGTGACACAGTTTTTGAGTAACATCTTGTCAAAGATTGCTACATTTTTGCACTTTAGACTCTTCAGGGATATCGTTAGTACAATGTAGCTCGGATTGTTTCGACATGTTTGGGTGAAAAATAGGACCATGCCTAGTATAAATGTACCCATCTCGATGCATTGAAATAGTTAGTTTGGTCGCATCAAGAGCAGGACACCAAAAATGCATAACATGATGATGTAAAAATGTGTGTGTAAAAATGTAGGAGGAAATAAAAAAAGACAAACCTTACAAATTAATGTGCATACTTACAACTCAATGTAACATGACTTTACAAAATCAATGTGAATACTTACAAATTAATCTAATAAACCATCTAGGTCTGCTCTACTCTTTATTGTGTCAAGTATTGCTTCATGGTCAGACTCACGCACCTTCCACAAGATTTTGTTCAAAGGTCTACCCCGATACTTTAGCAAATGAACATTGGATGCCACGGCAAGGTTCAAGTAATGAAGAATCTTTTGACATGTGTCAAAGTCTTGAAATAGCCAAACATTAACACTCTTATGTGGGTACCTTCTAAGCCATGTTCTAGTAATAACCACTGAGCCTGTAGGGTATTCGATGTTTTCTCCATCTGTAACAAGGGCCTCCAATTTCTTTTTGGCCTCAACACAATGACATAGTTAATAATATGTTCCCTCTTCATTATCTTCATCTACAATAACTACATATACGTGCCCTACATTGATATGTGTAGCAAATTAGATGAAATTAGTCAACATTACAAAAACACTACAAAGTAAGATAACAATACCTGGTTGAACTAGATGAAATTAGATGCATATACATGCCCTATATTACTTGGTTGAACTAAATATGATATGTGGTCAAATTCAAATGATGATTCCATCTGTGTTAGTTCCAGTGCCATCGAGGGTCGATACGTGTCAAGTGGGCTAAGATAACTTAACTGCCATTTGTCAACCCACTCCTTTGACTCGCACTCATCCTAGACTTGAATTGTACAAGAAGAACAAAAGCATGACATCTTTCATGTATGGATACTCCATTGACCTGTAATTGAGCTTCTGAAAGAGTGCATCTCATTTGATCCTATCAGTGTACAATAGTCCTCATATGGTGCAATGTTAGTATCATCTATCAACCAAAAAAATCTACGAACTGAAGACTTACCTTCATTACCTGGACCCATGGAAGCATTACACCACTCGACAATCAATTTTCCATTTGTCAACTTTTCATTGTCTTTATACTTTAACTCTTCTCATGCTATGGCTCTTTTGGTACATGCTCCTGCACCATCATGTTTACCCTTTCCATGCCTGGCCTCACAAAAGTTCTACATATGCTAAATACTTATAAAACTATTCCTCCTACTTAGCTAATAGAAATTTTGCGAGTTCTTGAATTGTGATGCACAGTTATCCAACCATATGATATGTTGACTGAATGATATGCCCCTTCTAGCCAAATCATTGTAGAACACTTGAAAGCAACCTTACATGAACTCCGTAGAATACGTGCGATCATCACTAATATAGAAATTATACTCCCTTATGATCTTTCTATCATCCTCTATACTATCATTCGCATGAATGAATGAGATGTGCACAACTATAGAAACCTGTGTGGAGTTGTAATATTGTGATTGCACCTCATGTTGTGGCTATAGACTGTAGTTCTTTGCAAAGTTGATGACTAAAACAATGCTACAAACTAGAAATGTGTCCTTGCATAACTTGAATTGCAAGTCCAACCATCGAGCTCTATGGGCATGTCTTGCATACTCATACACTATGTTGTCACGAAATATAGGCATAAACTGATACACTGGAATCATTTCAATAACCAATTCACACCTCTTTTCTTCTTTACCATCTTTAGTATTGTATGCCACTATTTTATACTTGCCAAACTCTACTAGTTCATTTCCAACCACATGTGTTCTTTCCATATGTTCACATATCGGCAAATGTTGCAAGCCACCGCAATGATGACATGTGCCATCCAAGCATAATTTCTTGTAGAATATTTGACCTTCCTCTCTTTCAAATAAAATTCTTGATATGAAGTCTCTTGAAGATGTTGGTGGGGCACATATGACACAACCTTGCAAAATATTGTTAGTATGCATATCTAAACATATAGACCTATAAGCATCAAAATGGTTAGAAAATTCAATATGTAATCTACAACAAGTAGTGCATGTGTGATTTATTTTGACATTGAAAGGTTTTAGCATTTCAAAATATCTTTCACAAATTTTAATTTGAGGATACTTCTCTAGAAATTTATCATAAAACTATGTTTGAGTCTCATTCAAAAAATGCTTTGGATGTGGCTCATGGTTCTGACTACTGATTCTCCTTCTTACCACATCCCTTTGATTTAGAGATACCCTTGTGTAATTCTTCCAAAAGTCTTCAATTAGTGATCTCAATGCTTCAACAATTGGTTTATCATTTCGTGGTAGTCTCCCTGAAAATGCCCATAATTCATTGGCATTAGTGTCCTTAATTCTTTGGCGTCTTCCAATGGCTCTTGATAAAGTTTTCCTATTAATTCTCAATTCTTGACTCGTCTTTCTAATGAGATGAGCTTTCCTCATTTGACTACTTACTATAGTCAATGTAAGCACACGCCGTGTTGCATTATCTTTTGTGCGTGAGGTGTTACCCACTCTCTCACACACACTCATTAGATTCTTGACAATAGATTTTTCACTTGAAGCCTCTGATGTTCTCAACCCAAGAATCTTCATGATCGACCTATACTTTATAATTCGCATCATTTCAATGAATAGTTGACATCTTGCAGTCTCATTTAAATTTTCAAAGAACAATCTCCAAATCTTATGAGCATATCTTGTACAAGTGCATTTTGGAATCTTATCTTCCATTGGCTGCAAAATATTCTCATCAATTTCAATCAAATACTTTGGCTTTCTATTCGAAATTCTAGGTGCTGTTAAGTTAGGTAAATGCATCTCAACATTAGGAATTTCATCAATATTTAAATGAGATGGGCTAGATGGCATACCTTCGATTGAAGATGGAATAGATGACATACCTTGAGGTTGAGGTGGGAACGATGGCATACCTCCTTCATCATATGTGAGTGATGATGTACTCTCAACTTGAGATGTGGTAGATGGTGCCCATACATATTGACTTGTGGTAGAGGATGTGTCTTCAACTATGGTATTCAAATCTCTCATAGTACGAAGTTTTTGCATTTGTTCTCTTTGTGCCGCCAATACCATATCTCTTTGTGATGGTTGTAGTTCCTCTTCAATTGGTATGTCTTCATTTATCGTGTCCAATTTCCTCTTCTCATGAAGTTCCCTCATAGTCACTGCTTTATTTGCATTCTTAGCTTCTATCTCTTCCTGTGTTGGTTTAATTCTTGATCATTTCCTCGGCATGACAGAGAATTTGTTTGTAGCATGATAAAGAGACCAATATTACTTTTTAAGAAATGAATACAAGATAATAGTGGGATTGCATTTTTATTATGTTGTAAGGATTTATTCTTGTATAGTTTGACATCATGGTATGTTAAGGTCTGTTTATTACACATAATTATTAAAGAGCCCAAGTGTAGAAAATATACATGGCATCATGTGATATTGTAGGCTTCTTTCTTGATTGGGAATGTGTCTATTTTAAACATGTATGATAAAGCATGATAAAGTAATTCAATCTGAATTAAGGAAAATGTAAAGAACATGCATGTAAAGACTTGACATACCTAAAAAATGAAGATTCAAATAGAGAGATTAGCCAATTATGTAGTTTTTTTTTCTTCTTGCATCAAACTCCTCAACAATTTAAGTTTTTCACCACTTGCTTCCTTTTCAATGTTAAATTAAATAACACTTAAATATAATTACTAACAACAATACTATTAACCAATCTATGATGTTAAATTCCTAAAATTGAATCACAATTAACATTGCAACACTACAAAAATTAAAACTTGAATAGATATATATCAAACTTGGTGTGAAAACTATTTTATTTCCTCCTTCTCAAGTTGGCAACACAGAAAAGGTGGTGGAAAGATCATACAAAGGTGGTACAATGTGTCAAATGTGCATGTGAACTTCCTAACAGCATGAAAGCACTTCTTTTTTGTTGGAGCGTGCACAGAATCAGTATGAAAATAGAGCATGTGAGCTTAGATCATGGGGGTCAACACTTTTTTACAATTTCTATAGCAAGACAAAACGTGAGCGCATTATAACGCTCTCACATTCTGTCTTCCTATAGATTGATCACATCTTGTGCATTTCTCTTTCCAAACCTTCTCCTTTAGACTTGAATGACCACAAGGTTTTTGAGGGACAATTTTTCCTGTTTCCTACAAGAGATTGCCAGATGCTCCACCATATGATAGGCATAACAATGAAGGGACAAGCCCTCATAATCAAGTTCTTGATAGAAAATGCCCATCGAGGAAGAAAGACAAATATTCTTTGGAAGCAAAAGTTCTAGTTTGTGACAAATCCTTATCCAAGCATAAATAGCAGGGGTTCTATCAAGTGATTGTAAATCCACTTCCACAAATTCTTTTGAAGACTTCTTGATTGATTCCAAAACATCCACACCCCAAAATTGGAGAGGCAATAAATATAATCGAACCCATAAATCTACATTTGATGATATAAACCCTCAACACTATACCTTAAACCCTAATCCCTCAACCCTCTAACCCTATCCCTAATCCTTATACGCTCCACACTCTACTTTAACCCTAATCCCTCGAACCTCAACATTATCCCTAAACCCTTGACCATCGAACCTCAACCCTGAACCCTCAACATCAAATCCTAATCCCTCAACCCTTCACTCTAATCCCTCATCCCTAAACTCTTAATGCTATCCCTATTCCTAAACCCTCAACCTACTCGATACTATACCTTAAACCCTAATCCCTTATCCCTAAACCCTCCAACCCTATCCCTAATCCTTATACCCTCCACACTCTACTTTAACCCTAATCCCTCAACCCTCAACACTATCCCTAAACCCTTGACCCTCAAACCTCAACCCTCAACCCTCAACGTCAAACCCTAATCCCTCAACCCTTAACTTTGATCCCTCAACCCTTAACCCTATCCCTAAACACTAAACCCTAAAGCCTCAACCCTCAACATCAAATCCTAATCCCTCAACCCTTCACTCAAATCCCTCAACCCTAAACCCTACCCATAAACCCTCAACATTATACCTTAAACCCTAATCCCTCAACCCTCAACCCTAAACCTTATCCCTAAACTCTAATCCCTCAACCCTCAACCCTAATTCGTCATCCCTCAACTCTAATCCCTCATCACTCAACCCTAAATGCTATCCCAATTCCTAAACCCTCAACCGACTCGATACTATACCTTAAACCCTATTCCTTATCCCTAAACCCTCCAAACCTATCTCTAATCCTTATACCCTCCACACTCTACTTTAACCCTAATCCCTCAACCCTCAACCTTATCCTTAAACCCTTGACCCTTGAATCTCAACCCTCAACCCTTAACGTCAAACCCTAATCCCTCAACCCTTAACTCTGATCCCTTGACCCTCAACCCTATCCCTAAACCCTAAACCCTAAAGCCTCAACCCTTAATGTCAAATCCTAATCCCTCAACCCTTCAGTCTAATCCCTCAACCCTAAACCATATCCCTAAACCCTCAAAACTATACCTTAAACCCTAATCCCTCAACCCTCAACCCTAAACCTTATCCCCAAACCTTAATCCCTCAACCCTCAACCCTAATCTGTCATCCCTCAATTGACTCAATACATTACCTTAAACCCTAATCCCTTATCCCTAAACCCTCCAACCCTATCCCTAATCCTTATACCCTCCACACTCTACTTTAACCCTAATCCCTCGACTCTCAACCCTATCACTAAACCCTTAACCCTCAAACCTCAACTATCAACCCTCAATGTCAAACCCTAATCCCTCAACCCTTAAATTTGATCCCTCGACCCTTAACCCTATCCCTAAACCCTAAACCCTAAACCCTAAAGCCTCAACCCTCAACCCTCAACATCAAATACTAATCCCCTAACCCTTCACTCTAATCCCTCAACCCTAAACCATATTCCTAAACCCTCAACACTATACCTTAAACCCTAATCCCTCAGCCGTCAACCATAAACCTTATCCCTAAACCCTAATCCCTCAACCCTCAACTCTAATCTGTCATCCCTCAACTCTAATCCCTCATCCCTAAAACATAAATGTTATCCCTATTCCTAAACCCTCAACCAACTCAATACTATACCTTAAAGCCTAAACCCCTATCCCTAAACCCTCCAACCCTATACCTAATCCTTATACCCTCCACACTCTACTCTAACCCTAATCCATCGACCCTCAACCCTATCCCTAAACCCTTGACCCTCGAACCTCAACCGTCAACCCTCAACATCAAACCCTAATCCCTCAACCCTTAACTCTGATCCCTTGACCCTCAAACCTATCCCTAAACCCTAAACCCTAAACCCTCAATCCTCAACGTCAAATCCTAATCCATCAACCATTCATTCTAATCCCATATCCCTAAACCCTCAACAATATACCTTAAATCGTAATCCCTCAACCCTCAACCCTAAACCTTATCCCTTAACCCTAATCCCTCAACCCTCAACCTTAATCCGTCATCCCTCAACTCTAATCCCTCATCCCTAAACCCTAAATTCCATCCCTATTCCTAAACCCTCAACCAACTCGATACTATACCCTAGACCCTAATCCCTTATCCCTAAACCCTCCAACCCTATCCCTAATCCTTATACCCTCCACACTCTACTTTAACCCTAATCCCTCGACCCTCAACCCTATCTCTAAACCCTTGACCCTCAAACCTCAACCCTTAACCCTCAATGTCAAACCCTAATCCCTCAACCCTTAACTCTGCTCCCTCAACCCTCAACCCTATCCCTAAACCCTAAACCATAAAGCCTCAACCCTCAACCCTCAACGTCAAATCCTAATACCTCAACCCTTCACTCTAATCCCTCAATGCTAAACCATATCCCTAAACCCTCCACACTATACCTTAAACCCTAATCCCTCAACCCTCAACCCTAAACCTTATCCCTAAACCCTAATCCCTCAACCCTCGACCCTAATCCGTCATCCCTCAAATCTAATCCCTCATCCCTAAACCCTAAATGCTATCCCTATTTCTAAACCCTCAACCGACTCGATATTATACCTAAAACCCTAATCCCTTATCCCTAAACCCTCCAACCCTATCTCTAATCCTTATACCCTCCACACTGTACTTTAATCCTAATCCCTCAACCCTCAACCCTATCTTTAAACCCTTCACCCTTGAACCTCAACCCTCAACCCTTAACGTCAAATCCTAATCCCTCAACCCTTAACTATGATCCCTCGACCCTCGAACCTATCCCTACACCCTAAACCCTATAGCCTCAACCCTCAACCCTCAATGTCAAATCCTAATCCCTCAACCCTTCACTCTAATCCCTCAACCCTAAACCATATCCCTAAACCCACAACACTATACCTTAAACCCTAATCGCTCAACCCTCAACCCTAAACCTTATCCCTAAACCCTAATCCCTGAAACCTCAACCCTAATCCCTCATCCCTAAACCCTAAATGCTATCCCTATTCCTAAACCCTCAACCAACTCAATACTATACCTTAAACCCTAATCCCTTATCCCTAAATCGTCCAACCCTATCCCTAATCCTTATACCCTCCACACTCTACTTTAACCCTAATCCCTCAGCCCTCAACCCTATCCCTGCAACCCTTGACCCTCGAACCTCAACCCTCAATCCTCAATGTCAAACCCTAATCCCTCAACCCTTAACTCTGATCCCTTGACCCTCAACCCTATCCCTAAAGCCACAACCCTAAAGCCTTAACCCTCAACGCCAAATCCTAATCCCTCAACCCTTCACTCTAATCCCTCATCCCTAAACCCTATCCCTAAACCCTCAACACTATACCTTAAACCCTAATCCCTCAACCCTCAACCCTAAACCTTATCCCTAAACCCTAATCCCTTAACCCTCAACCCTAATCTGTCATCCCTCAACTCTAATCCCTCATCCCTAAACCCTAAATGCTATCCCTATTCCTAAACCCTAAACCCTATCCTTATTCCTAGACCCTCAACGGGATCGATACTATACATTAAACCCTAATCCCTTATCCCTAAACCCTCCAACCCTATCCCTTAACCCTCAACCCTATCCTAAAACCCTTAACCCTTGAACCTCAATGTACTCAACCCTCAACATCAAACCCTGATCCCTCAACCCTTAACTCTGATCCCTCAACCCTTAACCCTTAAAACTTGAACCCTAAAACCTATCCCTACACGCTCGACACTCGACACTATATCTTAAACCCTAATCCCTTAACCCTCATCCCTAAAGCCTCAACCGTAAATCATTAAACCTTCAACCCTAAACCCAACCCTAATCCCTCGACCCTCGACACTCTTATTTAACCCTAATCCCTTGACCATTAACCCTATCCCTCAACCTCAACCCTCAACCCTGAACCCTCAACTCTCAACATTAAACCCTAATTCATCAACCCTAAAACCTAAACCCTATCCCTAAACCATCAAACCTCAACACTATACCTTAAACCCTAATCCCTATCCCTCAACCCTTAACCTTTAAAACTTAAACCCTATCCCTACACCCTCAACACTTGACACTATATCTTAAGCCTTAAACCCTCATCCCTAAAGCCTCAAGCTTCAATGCTTAAACCTTCAAACCTAAACCCTATACCTAATCCCTCTACCCTCGACACTCTAACCCTAACCTCAACATTAAATGCCAATCCGTCAACCCTAAACCCTAATCCGTCAACACTAAACCCTATCCCTAAACCTTCAACCCTCAACACTATACCTTAAACCCTAATCCCTCAACCCTCAACCCTAAACACTATCAATAAACCCTCAACCCTCAACACTATACCTTAAACCCTATAAGAAAAGCTTTGCGTATGGTACATCCACAGTGAGTAATTAACAGTTGAAATCAGAAGGATGATCATTATGAGAAAAGATTTGCATTGGGGTACATCTATGTTTCTTGCTGTCTACCCCGCACTTAGGGAAGCTATATTGTTATGAAACAAGCAAATAATCTCCCATTGTTTGCTGGCTCTATCCACAAGAACTACTAAACTATACCTTAAACCCTAATCCCTCAACCCTAAACTTTCAACCCTAAACCCTATCCCTAATCCCCCTACCCTCAACAATCTACCTTAAACCTAATCCCTCGACCATTAACCCTAAATTCTATCCCTAAAGCCTCAACCCTAAACCCTAATCCCTCAAGGTCCTAAACTCTAATCACTTATCCCTAAACGCTCAACCCTCAACCTTAAACCTTAATCACTCAATCCTTATCCACCCCTCTCCTCCCCTATTTAGCTCACTCCCATCTCTACCCTCCTCTGCCCTTGACACTATACATACATAAATATAGGCATACATAGATACATACATACATACATATAGGCATACATAAATACATACATGATTAATAGACTTGAATAAAAAAAAAATTAAGGGGAACATAACGTGAACATGTTATAACGCACTCGCATTATGTCAAACATGACAAACAAAAGACTTGCCGAAAAGGAAAAATGCAAAGCAAAACATAATGTGAGCGCGTTATAACGCGAGCACATTATAACGTACTTGCTTTATGTCTTGCTTTGGGAATCCCAAGCCTTGGGCTTGGGATTTGCTTTGGATTTCCAACCCAAATGATTGGAGTTCCTTTTGAATAGTCACAGACGTGTTTTTCCATATTCTTCAAGATTTCACATAATTTCATCCGTACTAACCCTCAGATTTGCACGTGTTTCAAGGTCAAACAAATCAAACACCTAGGTAATGTTAGGCTTTCTCTTAGCTATTTGACGATGTGATTTTTTTCACATTTTAACAATGTTAAGCCTTTCATCTTTAATTTCTTTGGTTTGTGTCTGTTTTTGGGCAAAAACCACTGTTTGGTCTTTTTTTCATTGTAAATTAACTATTCATTGAAATTTCAAAAAAATTACATATTTAGAAACTAGACTCCATTCTACAAATATTAAAAAAAGAAAAAAATGATTTTCAATTAGTTTTCAAAATTTATAGGGGTAGCACAGCCAAAATTCTATTTTTTAGGATGTGTCCACTTTGAAAATTAGTAAAAAATCAAATATTCATCAAAAAATTATCAGAAAAATCAGGCATAAACTCCATGCTATTAGCTAATTTCTCACTGAAGTGATTTTAAAAATACCAAAAAAAAGTTGACCTTTTGAGGGAGCCACAAAACATGCTATGTTATGTTTTTTTGACAGAAACAACACGAATTTCTGTGGCTCCCTCTTTTGAACCCCTTAATCTATGCCATTTTCAAAAAAAATAGTTTTGAAAGTAGACTCAGAGCACTACGAACATTGTTTTGGTTGCATCTCTAAATTTTGAGTGTAACTATGCTCAATTTCCCATCCAAGGGCAGTATTTCCTGATTTCAGAAAAAAAAAAAAAAAAGTGGCCACTTAAGACCCCTTTTTGGCCCCCATCTTCTTGCACTTACCCCACTACAGTTTATAATGCCTCCTATGTATCTGAGGCTAATACTAAAAATGCATGTATGTTGTGGCACTGTAGATTGGGCCACACAAGCAATAATGTATTGAAAACTATTAAGAATAAAATTTTGTTGGATGGTTTCTCCTATTTTAATGAGCACTTTGATTTCTATGAGCATTGTGTGTTTGGTAAACAAAATAGAAAGTCATTTCCTTCACGAAGTAATAGAGCAAAAAGTTAGTTAGAATTTATGCATATGGATGTGTTTGGACTTGTGGACAATGAATCTATCATAAAATCTCATTATTTTGTAACCTTGATTGATGATGTATAGAGATTTACATGGATTTATTTTAGGAAGCATAAATCTAGAGTTTTCACTAAGTTTAAGGAATTTAAAGTCTTAGTAGAGAACCAATCAGGTTTAAAGATAATAATATTAATCTCTAACAATGGAGGGGAATATTTCTCTAAGGAATTTGATGAGTTTTACAAGCATCTAGGTATAATCAAACAAAAGACAACTCCATATACACCACAATAGAATGGTGTTGTAGAAAGGATGAACCAATCAATTATGGAAAGGGTCAAAAGTATTCTTAGTGATGCACAGTTGAATAAATGCTTTTGGGTAGAGTCTGTGTGTACTGCTTGCTACTTGATAAATAGATTTCCTTGTAACACTCTTGATTTGACACCTTATGAAGTGTGGATAGGTAAGAAACCTTATGTTTCACATTTAAGGGTTTTTGGTTGTGAGGCTTTTTTTCATGTGCCTAAGGAAAAGTGATCTAAGTTGGATCCAAACACTGAAAAGTGTACATTCATTGGATATGGTGATAATGTCAAAGGTTATAAGCTTTGGAATCATCTAACCCACAAGATTATCTTTTCTAGAGATGTTATTTTTAGATAACTTAGATTTATTTCTAAACCTAGGCAGCCAAAAGAAAAAGAAGAAAAGGTAAAGAAGGTGCACCTTGATTTAGAGCAGCAAGATGCACCTCAAGAAGAACAAAATGATGGATTTGGGTATGAAGAATAAGAAGAAGAAGATTCGAGTAGTTCTGATGAAGATGAGTATGTTGTTACAGAAGAAGTTGTTGCAAATGATCATGCAGAGGAATGAGTAGAGTCTCTTTCTCCACCCTTGAGGAGATCCACAAGACAACGAAATCTAGTTGACAAGTATAGCCCTCTAGATTTATGTTGTGTATATGGTTTATTGAGTACTAACGATGAACGTAGATCTTCTAGGGAAGCTATTTTTGTATATGACAGTGAGTCTTGGTAGCTACACATGCAGGAGGAGATTATTGCTTTAGACTCTTGTAACACCTTGGATCTTGTTCATTTGCTCTGTAATGAAACAACTTGCACAATATTTGAATATAATAGTAAATATGCTGGAAACACTTGATAATAATGTGTCAATTCGAGGGGGCAACCTCCAAAACCATTTCGATGGGGATACCTCCAATAGTCTTCAATGAGAACACAATACTGAATATGATGAAATAAGACTCACTACCTCCTATATATATATATATATATATATATATGTATTTATGCCTAGGATATCACCTAGGCCGACCTAAACAACTAAATAACAATAAAATAATGATAATATGACTTAATTTAGAATTAAGATAGCCACAACCTGACTATTCATAACCCTATACACACTATAGGATTAAGGGCGTAGTATGCCCCCCTCTTCAAAGAAGCATTGTCCTCAATGCTGACCAAATGTGGATGCTTTTGCATGAATTCCTCATTCTCCCATGTAGCTTCCTCAACTGGAGAGTTCTTCCATTTAATTAGATATTCTATGATTTCCTTTGTCCTCAGCTTCTTGGTGTGTGTTTGAATAATTCTCTCAGGATGCACAACTATTTTTCCCTCCTCATCAAGCTCAAGTAACTTAGTCTGTGCTACCACTTTATTCCCAATAACCTTCTTCAAGTAGGAAACATAAAAAACTAGATGAATTTTTGTTGATATGGGAAGCTCCAATTTATATGCTACATTGCCAATCTTCTGCAACACCTTATAAGGACCATAGTACTTGGGTGCCAGCTTGTTAGCTTTATGTTGTTATTTTAGAGACATTTGCTTATATGGTTGTAGTCGCACAAAGACCCAATCTCCCACTTCAAAAGTTCTTTCACTATGGTGTTGATCAGCTTGTTGCTTCATTTTGTTTTGTGCCATTGCCAAGTTCTCTCGAAGACTAGCCAATACCTCTTGCTGATGATGGATGTGTTCTTTAACTGTGTGAACCTTTGGTTGTGCCCATAATGAAGAGATGATTGATGGTGGGTGGTAACCATATAGAGCTAAAAATGGAGACATCTTGGAAGAAGTGTTGTACCACCATTCTACTAGTGGTAGCCATTGCACCCATCTCTCTTATTTATCTGAAGCAAAACAACAGAGATAGCCTTCCAAGCATTTGTTGACCACTTCTATCTGTCTATCTAACTGGGGGTGATATGATGAACTACAAGCAAGCTGAGTGCCCAAGCATGAAAAAAAGTCAGTCCAAAAATTACTTGTAAATATAGGGTCATGATCACTGACTATAACTTTCAGAGTCCCATGCAGTTTCTGAATAGTATTCATAAAAGCTATTGCTATAGTGCTTGCTGCCAATGGTTTTACCAAAGCACAAAAGTGACCATATTTGGTGAGACGATCCACAAAAACCATGATGACATTTTTTCCTTCAGATCTAGGCAAACCTATGATGAAATCCATAGATACCTCCTCCCACCTTTGACTTGGGATACATAAGGGTTGTAGAAGACCCAGAGTCTTAATTGTCTCCCCTTTATGTTGTTGACATACCATGCATTCAGCTACAAATTTTTGAACATCCCCTTTTAGCCCTTCCCAAAACAAATCTTTCTTGATTCTATGATAAGTTTTGAGGAATCCTAAGTGCCCACCTATTAGAGAAGCATGTAGTTCTTCCAACACCTTAAGCTTAAGAGTTGAATTCTTGCAAAGGTATAACCTCTCCTTGTACCATAAAATATTTCCTTTCCATGAAAATTTGTTAGACACACTTGATTCTTGTTGGAGTTTCTCAATGAGCTTTAGAGTATCTATGTCCTTCTCCCACTCTTCTCTTGCCTCATTTACCTAGTCTACTTGTAACATGGAAATGGCAAATAAAAATGACTTTGTGGGTTCATCACACCTTGATAGAGCATCAGCCACAACATTCTCCTTGCCTTTATTATATATGATCTCAAAGTCATATCCCAACATCTTTGTGACCCATTCTTTTTGTTCTTCAGATGATAACCTCTTTTCCAAGAAATATTTGAGACTATCATGATCTGTCTTAACCTTAAAGTGTCATCCCATTAGATAAGGTCTCCATTATTTGACTGCATGCAAGATAGCCAACATTTCCTTCTCATAAACTAGCTTCAACAAATTCTTACCTTTGAGTTGTCGACTTTCAAATGCTATGGGTTTTCCTTCTTGCATAAGTACTGCTCCTATTCCATGTCCTGAAGCATCACATTCAACAACAAATGTTTTAGAAAAATCTGGGGTAGCTAGGACTGGAGTTGTGCACATGGCTTCCTCTAGTTTCTCAAATGCCCTTGTCGCTACTTCATTCCATTGGAAAGCATCCTTCTTTAACAAGGATGTGAGAGGAGATGCTATGCTACCATAATTCTTTACAAATTGGTGATAATACCCTGTAAGCCCTAAAAAACCTCGTAAGTTCTTAAGGGTCTTAGGAATTTTCTACTCTACAATTGCTTGGATCTTATGAGGGTCCACCTTGACTCCCTCATGTGACACAATGTGACCAAGGTTCTCCACTTCTTTGACACCAAAGATACACTTGGATGGTTTAGTGTACAACTGATTCTACTTCAAAATGTCTAACACTTGATTTACACGTTGCAAGTGTTTCTTCCATGTTTTACTATATATTAAGATGTCATCAAAAAATACCAAAACAAATTTCCTCAAAAATGGCCTGAAGATAGAGTTCATCAAACTTTGAAATGTCGACGGTGCATTAGTGAGACCAAAAGGCATTACCAAAAATTCATAGTGGCCCTCATGGGTTCTAAAAGCTGTCTTATGTACATCGTCATCTCTAATTCTAATTTGATGATAACCAGAACGAAGATCAAGTTTTGTAAAATAAATAGCACCATTAAGCTCATCTAACAAATCATCAATTACTGGAATAGGAAACTTATCTTTTATGGTGAACTTGTTAAGCTCCCTGTAATCTGGACACATCCTCCAAGTTTCATCCTTCTTATGCACCATTACCATAGGAGATGAGTAAGCACTTTGACTATGCCTGATAATGCTTACTTCTAGCATCTCTTGAACTATCTTCTCAATCTCACTTTTCTGAGCATATGGATATCTGTAGGGCCTGATGTTGGGTGGCTGGCTCCCTGGTACTAGTTGAATGGCATGATCATGATCTCTCCTAGGAGGCAATCCTTTTGGCATCTCCCCAAAAACTATAGAGTGCTTATCTATAATTACTTGTAGTTCCAATGGTGTAGAAGCCTTTGAGTGATATGCTTCTAATGAAAATAATTGGGCTACCATCCCATCTACCCCCTTCTTCAACATCTTTTGCATTTGGTAAGAACTTACTATCTGTGGTGACTTTGCACGCATCCCTCATAATTCTATTGTTCTTCCCTCTGATTGAAAGTGTATGAATAGTTCTTGGAAGTTCAATTCAATTGTTCCCAAAGTGGTGAGCCATTGTACTCCCAAAACAATATATGCTGCACCCATTGAGAGAGCATACATTGGACAATTAAGATGATAATATCCCATGGATAATTTAATGCTATGGCATTTTCTTGAACAACTAACAGTACAGCCATCTGCAATCAAGACCTAAAATTCTAGAGCTGGATATATAAAACAATTTAGACAAGTGGCCAACTTTTTGTTGATGAAGTTATGAGTACTACCTGAGTCTATCAATACTATTACTTTTTCTTTCTTTAAGAAACCCACTACCTTGAGAGTTTGTGGGGTACTAAAACCTGAAAGTGCATGGCAAGAAATGATTGGTTGAGTATCTCTTGACTCCTCCCCTATCTCATTGTCACTCTCTACTATTGGTACCTCTTCTTCTTCCTCACTTGGCCCTTCAATATAGAACAATTTCTTTTCAATGCATTTGTGTCCTCTACTATATTTGCTATCACAATTAAAACATAATCCTTTTGCTCTCTTCGCTTCAATTTGTTGTGGTGTTAGCCTAGTAGGTTGTGGAAATGACTGTGTTGGAGTGCTTTTATCTCTTATGTTTATAAAACCTTGCCTTTTATTAACCATAAATTTATCCTCTACTTGCCTTGCCATAATCATTGCATCTAAGATGGAATTTGGATGGAACATGTGTACCTCATATTTAATGTGATCCTTTAGGCCACCAATGAATAGCTCCAACAAATTTTCTGTAGACACATTTTCCACTCTTAAAGACAAAGTATGAAATTGATGAATGTAATCCTTGACCATACCTGTTTGCCTTAATTTGGTAATTTGGCTAAAGTAGCTATCCATAAGATTTTCATCATAATGAGTAATGAGTTCTTCTTGGAAAACTGACCAAGTGACAATGCATCCTTTTGCTTTCTTTTCTTCACATAGCCAATGGTACCAAATGAATTGATCAAGTTCCAAGTATAAGAAAGCCATGGCCACCTTTTGTTGACATGGAACATGGTGGATATCAAAGAATTGCTCTATTTGACAGACCCAATTGGTAGGATCTTGACCATCAAACTTTCGCATATCCAACTTTGGTGTGAAATTCCTTGCCATAAAATGAGTGGTGTGATGATAAATCTTGAAATTTGATTCAAACCAAAAAACACCCTTCCCTTTTGTAGATTCCTCTTCCTCCACATCTTGGTGTTGTGACTACTTATGTTTGGAAAGTATCTCCAGAATTTTCTCAATATCACATGACTTAGCCAATCCTTTCATTTGTTCACCCATAATGGACAAGATTTCACCTTTCATCTTGCTATTTTCTTTATGAATAAGTTCAAGTATATTTTCATTTTTTTTTTTATCAACATCCTCATTTTCCACCTCCTCCTTGCCTAGAGTTTTTCCTGGTGTGGTAACATTCTTTTTGCCCCTTGTTGAAGGACTCGTCATGATTGGAAAAAATAATTTTGTAATAAATCACACAAAACAAATTAAATCAATCTAAAATTTTTACTGTAACTTACCAGGGCCAAGATCTCACTTCCCTGAAAAAATTGTGAAGAAATTCAAAATTGTGCAGCCTGGAGAGAGAAATTGGTGGAAACCCTAATTTATAAATAACTCCCTTTATTCTACTCCAATTGTTCTCAAATCTAGACTGTAGTAGCTTCACTATTATATTGAGAAACCCATAAAACATCTTTCAGAGTTTCGACAAAATAAGAGAGATATACATTTTTCAAAAAATAAGGGCAAAAACCCTAATTTTGTTGTAACTCGCTTAATTTTGCTCCCAATGCTCTGAATTTTCGACTATAGCAGATTCAATATGTTCTTCAAAAACCCTTTTAAAAATAGAAAAAACTTTACCAAAATTTGAAAGTTATACGCTTTCCAAAATGACCTCCAAATCAGAAAAAAATCACCTAGTCTTTGTCTTCACGGTGCCAAGATCATGCTCTGATACCACTTGTAATGAAACAACTTGCACAATATCTAAATATAATAGTAAATATGCTGCAAATACTTGATAATAATATGCCACTTCAAGGGGCAACCTCCAAAACCACTTCGAGGGGGATACCTCCAATAGTCTTCAATGAGAACACAAAACTGAATATGATGAAATACGACTCACTACCTCCTATTTATATAGCTATTTATGCCTAGGATATCACCTAGGCTAACTTAGATGGGCCTATATAAGTCTTAGGCCGACCTAAACAATTAAATAACAATAAAATATTGATAATATGACTTAATTAAGAATTAAGATAGCCAGAAGCCAACTATTCATAACCCTATACACACTATATGATTAAGGGCGTAGCATGCCCAAAGGAAGAAAGGCCATAGGATGTAAGTGGGTCTTCAAGAAGTTTGGAGCAGATGGGTCATTATAGAAGTGCAAGGCTAGACTGGTAGCCAAGGGCTACTCCCAGAGAGAGGGAGTTGATTTTGGTGAGATATTATCTCCTATTGCTAAATTGACTTCTATTAAATTTTTCTTATCCATTGTTGTAGCTTATGATTTGGAGATTGAGCAAATAGATGTTAAGACTACGTTCTTGTGTGGAGATATTAAAAAAGAAATTTATATACAATAGCCTACAAGTTTTGAGGTAAAAGGAAAAGAACATTGGGTTTGCAGGTTAAAGAGGTCTCTCTATGGTTTGAAATAGTCCCCCAGAATGTGGTATCAAATGTTTGATTCATTTCTTTTAAAATTGGGTTTTGTTAGAAGCGAGGATGATCATTGTGTTTACATTCATTATGTTAATGATTCTATACTAGTTATTTCTTTGTATGTTGATGACATGTTATTTTTCAGCAATACTAAGGGTATGGTCAGTGAGCTTAAAGCCCAACTTTCAGGTGCATTTGAGATGAAGGATCTTGGTCTTGCAAGGTATATTTTGGGAATGGAGATAAGGAGGGACAAAGTTAACAAAAAGCTTTGGTTGTCACAAAGTAAATATGTGAATACTATTGTGCAGAGGTTTAGTTTGTAGGACTGTAACCCATTTCGGGTTCCTTTACCCATTGGTACTAAGCTTTCATTAGATATGTGTCCAAATACTGAAGATGATCTTGAGGATATGTCTAATGTGCCATATGCTAGTGCTTTAGGGAGTTTGATAGATGCAATGGTTTTCACTAGACCAGATACTGCCCAAGCAATGAGAGTTTTGAGTAGATTTATGTCTAACCCTTGTAGACAGCATTGGAACTATGTGAAGAGGGTATTTAAATATCTTGCAGGTACTGATCATTGTTTGCTTTATTCTGGAATTGATAGTGATGATAAATCTTTGGACATATAGGGTTTTCTTGATGTAGATTAGCCAGGTGACTTGAATAGTCAAAGGTCCACTAGTGGCTATGTGTTTACTTTGTTTGGAGGTGCAGTCAGTTGGATGAGTAAGAGGCAGCCCACAATTGCTTTGTCCACTATAGAAGCAGAGTATATGGCTGCTACTCATGTCTCTAAGGAGGTAGTTTGGTTTAGGAGACTGTGTACAGGTATTGGTTTTGATTGCAAGATCATTTAGATTGGTTGTGATAGCCTGAGTGCTATCTGTTTGGCCAAGAATCCCATGTATCATGCTTTGACTAAGCATGTTGATGTTCAGTATCACCTTGTTTGAGAGTTTGTTACAAATGGAGAGATTGAGCTAAAGAAGATAGACAATCAGGTGAATGTTGTAGATTCATTGACTAAGCCTATGAGCACAGAAAAGTTTGTGTGGTGCAGAGAGGCCATGGGCCTTATTTCTAGTGCTTAATTATTTTCATTTGATTTCCTATGGGTTGATTTACAATGTGTAATGTCAAGTGGGAGAAAGTTGGGATAAGGTAACATTAATCTTGTAAATCCCAATATTGTATTTATTCCATTTATTGTATGTCATTTGTAATTATTCATGAGAAGATGTACTAGTTTCACTAGTAAGGGTAATTTCAGAGTCACCAAAAGTCATTACAGAGTGACTTTTATGATTGGCAAATGTGAAAACTCATGGTAAATGAGGATAGATGTACTCCCTTAAGGAATATACTATTTTTGGCATGTGTGACAACTGTCATAATGCTTGGTGAGTGAATCTATGACAGTTACGAGTTGTCATAAGAGTTTGAGATTCTATGATGCATATGATAGATAAGTTAGTTGTATATTTGCTATATTTAGCCCAATGTTTCTATCTTTGAAAGATACTCTTTTTCTAGAATCTGTGATGGTTATGACATGTCATAAGATCTTCTAAGAGGCTAGATTTAGTCTTGGGCACCCAACCTTTGCATGGCTATTTTTGACAAGTGGAAGGTACTTGTAAGATGGCATTTAATGTTTGTATGTTGGGGAATCTCATGAGAGAGAAGGTGAATGCCTAAGATGAGTTAGAAAATGTTTCTATAAGTATTTTCAATGTATTAGTTACTACAATATAGATTTTAGGTACTCGGGTGTTGCCGGAATGCTATCAAATTGAAGATTGGTGGAGAGAGTTGAAGTGTTGTATTGTAAATCATTTTTAGATTAATACAAACATTGGGCCTCTTTCCTATGTGGAGTTTTTTTAATTGAAAGGGTTTTTCCATATTAAACATTGTGTTATGTATTCATATTTCTGATTTTGTATTTCTGTGAAGTATAGTTTTGTTTCTTTGTTACAATCTCCATTAATAACACAGTTAAAATTGCTAAAATTTATCTTGAATCAGATTTTGATTGAAGTAGTGTCACTTTCATTTCTAACATTTGGTATTAGAGCCTAGCTAGCTTTGACACTTAGGTGGTAGTGTGGAAGCTATAGCTGCAGTGGGAGATCTGGTTGTGTTTGCTTTTCAGATCTTGTGTTGTTATCATGGCTCCATCCACTGTTGCATCAACCTCTCGATTGGACATTGAGAAGTTTAATGGAATGGGGTATGAGTTGTGGAAGATAAAAATGGAAGATTTGTTGGAAGAAAGAAACCAATGGTTGCCTAAAAAAAGAGAAGAAAGCTGATGATGTCTCTCAAGATTAGTGGGATAGACTAGAAAGAAGGCATAGGGAACCATCGAGTTGTGTCTTTCAAACTCTGTCCTATTGAATGTTGCAAAGGAAGAGACTGCATACAAGTTATGGAAATGGTTGGGTGAGATCTATCAAGCCAAGAGTATGGTAAATAAACTTTATTTAAAAAGAAAATTGTTTTCCATGAAAATGTGGGAAGGTGAATCAATTGCAGAGCATTTGAATTCTTTTAATTTAGTGAGTCATCTTGATTCAGTAGGTGTTGAGGTTAGTGAGGAAGATAAATATATCTTACTTCTTTGTTCTTTACCTAAGTCTTGAGAGAATGTTATCCTTGCTATCACTACTAACCTCACGGATCTCAAGTTGGATACTCTTATTTCAGTGCTACTATCATAGGAATTGAGGAAGTAGAGTTCAAATAGTTCAGGGGATGCTCTTAGTGTTAGGGAAAGTTCTAAGGAAAGAGGACCTAAAAGAGATCAAAAAGGGGCTAAGGACAAGTTCAAGGGCCGGTCTAAAATTCTTGGTAAAAAGTATACAGTTAAGTCTTGGAACTACGGTAAAAGGGGACATGTGAAGGAGTGTAGAAACCCCAAGAAATAGTGTGAGAGTGCTTCAGATAAGTCCTCAAATAAAGGTGAAGGAGTTTTACTTTCTGCATGTAATCTTGTTTCTAATGATCACTAGTTGGTTGACGTAGGATGCTCGTTTCATATGACCCCGCATAAGGAATGGTTCTCCTCATATAAAGAATATGATGGACGTAATAGCTACCTTGGTGACAACAATACATATCCTATTGTTAGGAAAGGAAAGGTATTGGTGTGTTTTAGTGATGGGAGGATTAAAATCCTCCCTGGTGTTTTGCATGTTCCTAGATTAGCCAGAAATCTGATTTCAGTTTTGAAGTTGAATTATTTGGGAATGCATGTGACATTTGACAAGCATGGCTACAGATTGGTGAGAGGGAACTTGGTAGTAGAGAAAGGGAAGAGATTTGGGAACTTGTTTAAACTTGAAGCCACTATAGTTTATAATGCCTCCTATGTATCTAAGGCTAATACTGAAAATGTATATATGTTGTGGCACCATAGATTGGGCCACACAAGAAATAATGTATTAAAAAGTATTAAAAATAAAAATTTTGTGGATGGTTTCTCCTATTTTGATGAGCACTTTGATTTCTGTGAGCATTGTGTGTTTGGTAAACAAAATAGAAAATCATTTCCTTCAGGAAGCAATAGAGCAAAAGAGAAGTTAGAAATTATTCATATGGATGTGTTTGGACCTGTGGATAATGAATCTATCAAAAAATCTTAGTAGACAATCAATCAGGTTTAGAGATAAAAATATTAATATTTGACAATGGAGGGGAATATTCCTCTAAGGAACTTGATGAGTTTTGCAAGCATGTAGGTATAATCAGACAAAAGACAACTCTGTATACACCACAATAGAATGGTGTTGTAGAAAGGATGAACCAGACAATTATGGATAGGGCCAGAAGTATGCTTAGTGATGCATAGTTGGATAAATGCTTTTAGGTAGAGCTATGTGTACTGCTTTCTACTTACTAAATAGATCTCCTTGTAAGGCTCTTGATTCGACACCTTATGAAGTGTGGATAGGTAAGAAACCTTATGTTTCATGTTTAAGGGTTTTTGGCTGTGAGGCTTTTGTTCATGTGCCTAAGGAAAAGTGATCTAAGTTGGATCCAAAGGCTAAAAAGTGCACATTCATTGGATATGGTGATAATGTCAAAGGTTATAAGCTTTTTAATCCACTAACTCGTAAGATTATCTTTTCTAGAGATGTTATTTTCAAAGAACTTAGAGCTATTTCTAAACTTGGGAAGCCAAAAGAAAAAAAAAAAAAAAAGGTAAAGAAGGTGTACTTTGATTTAGAGCAGCAAGATGCACCTCAAGAAGAACAAAATGATCGATTTGGGGGTGAAGAAGAAGAAGAAGATTTGGGTAGTTCTAATGAAGATGAGTCTATTGTTATAGAAGAAGTTGATGCAGAATATCATGCAGAAGAATGAGTAGAGTCTCTTACTCCACCATTGAGGAGATCAACAAGACCATAGAATCTAGTTGGCAGGTATAGCCCACCAAATGTTTGTTTTGTATATGCTTTATTGAGTACTAACGATGAACCTAGATCCTATGGGAAGCTATTTTTGTAGATGATAGTGAGTCTTGGTAGTTAGCCATGTAGGAGGAGATGATGGATTTAGACTCTTATAACACCTAGGATCTTGTTTGTTTTCCCAAAGGAAGATAGGCCATAGGATGTAAGTGGGTCTTCAAGAAGAAGTTTGGAGCAGACGGGTCATTGGAGAAGTATAAGGCTAGACTGGTAGCTAAGGGCTACTCCTAGAGAGAGGGAGTTGATTTTGGTGAGATATTTTCTCATGTTGTTAAATTGACTTCTATTAGATTTCTCTTATCCATTGTTGCAGCTTATAATTGGGAGATTGAGCAAATGGATGTTAAGACTGCGTTCTTGCATGGAGATCTTGAAGAAGAAATTTATATGCAACAACCTATAGGTTTTGAGGTAAAAGGAAAAGAACATTGGGTTTGTAGGTTAAAGAGGTCTCTCTATGGTTTGAAACAGTCCCCCAGAATGTGGTATCAAAAGTTTGATTCATTTTCTTTGAAATTTGCTTTTGTTAGAAGCAAGGAGGATCATTGTGTTTACATTCATTATGTTAATGATTCTATACTGGTTATTGCTTTGTATGTTGATGACATGTTGTTTTTCAGCAATACTAAGGGTATGGTCAGTGAGCTTAAAGCCCAAATTTTACGTGGATTTGAGATGAAGGATCTTGGTGCTGCAAGGTATATTTTGGGAATGGAGATCAGGATGGATAGAGTTAACAAAAAGCTTTGGTTGTCTCAAAGTATGTGAATATTATTGTGCAAAGGTTTAGTTTGTAGGACTCTAACCCAGTTAGATTTCCTTTACCCATTGGTACTAAGATTTCATTAGATATGTGTCCAAATACTAAAGATGATATTGAGGAAATGTCTAAGGTGCCATATGATATTGTTGTAGGGAGTTAGATGTATGCAATGGTTTGCACTAGACCAGATATTGCCCAAGCAGTGGGAGTTTTGAGCAGATTTATGTCTAACCTTGGTAGACAACATTAGAACTATGTGAAGAGGGTATTTAAATATTTGACAGGTACACCTGATCATTTTTTGGTATATTCTAGTACTAATAGTGCTCATAAATCTTTGGATATATAGGGTTTTGTTGATACAGATTGGGTAGGTGACTTGGATAGTTGAAGGTCCACTAGTGGCTATGTTTTTACTTTGTTTGGACATGCAGTGAGTTTGATGAGTAAGAGGAAACCCACAGTTGCTTTGTCCACTACAGAAGTAGAGTATATGGCTACTACTTATGTCTCTAAGGAGGTAGTTTGGTTGAAGAGACTATGTACATATATTAGTTTTGATTGTAGGATCATTCAGATTGGTTGTGATAGCTAGAGTGCTATTTGTTTGGCCAAGAATCCCATGTATCATGCTCAAACTAGGCATGTTGATGTTCAATATCACTTTGTTCAAGAGTTGGTTACAAATGGAGAGATTGAGCTGAAGAAGATAGATAATCAGGGGAATGTTGTAGATTCATTAACTAAGCCTGTGAGCATAGAGAAGTTTGTGTGGTGCAGAGAGGCCATGGACCTTGTTTCTAGTGCTTGATTATTTTCATTTGATTTCCTATGGGTTGATTTACAATGTATAATGTCAAGTGGGAGAATATTGGGATAAGGTGCCATTAACCTTGTAAATCCCAATATTGTATTTATTCCATTTATTATATGTAATTTGTAATTATCCATGAGGAGATGTACTAGTTTCACTGGCAGGGGTAATTTTGAAGTCACCAGAAGTCATTACGGAGTGACTTTTACTATTGGCAAATGTAAAAACTCATGGTGAATGAGGATAGGTGTGCTCCCTTGAGGAATATACTATTTTTTGCATGTATGACAACTATCATAATGTTTGGTGAGTGAATCTATGACAACTACAAGTTGTCATAAGATTCTATGATTCATATGACGGATATGTTAGTTGTATATTTTCTATATTTAGCCCAATATTCCTATCTTGGAAAGATACTCTTTTTCTAGAATCTATGATGGTTATGACATGTCATAAGATGTTGTAAGTAGCCAGATTTAGTCTTGGGTACCCAACCTTTGAATGGCTATTTTTGGACAAGTGGAAGGTGCTTTTAAGATGACATTTAATGTTTGTATGTTGGGGAATCTCATAAGAGAGAAGGTGAATACCTAAGAGGAGTTAGAAAATGTTTCTATAATTATTTTCCATGTATTAGTTGCTGCAATACAAATTTTACGTACTCAGGTGCTGTAGGAATGTTGTCAAATTGAAGACTGGTGGAGAGAGTTGAAGTGTTGTTGTATTGTAAATCATTTTCAGATTAATACAAACATTGGTCCTCTTTCCTGTGTGGATATTTTTACTCAAAAGGGTTTTCTCCACGTTAAACATTGTGTTATGTGTTCATATTTCTAATTTTGCATTTTTGTGAAGTGTAGTTTTGTTTCTGTGTTACAAACTCCATTAATAACACACAGTTAAAGATTGCTAAAATTTATCTTGAATTAGATTTCCTATGAAGTAGTGTTGCTTTCATTTCTGACACAATAGACCTGCATTGAGGTTTAACCCCTACATGTCCCCTTGAGCCCATGGGGTACAACCTAGGGCTTATGAGTTGTAGCCTGGTACGGGCCAACAAGTTCCACTAGGCTTGTCAGTAGTGGCCAAGATTTTTTTAAAATTTTTTCTTTTCAAAAAAAAAAAAAAAACTATTACATGGCACTTTATAAATCTACAAAAAATTTCCAAAAAAATATATTTTTATTTTAATCCATAGAAGAATAAAGTAGTGTACATGTGCAAATATTCCTGTAGGGAATGCTCTGTGGAATATTCTGTATGGATGGTGAAGGAGGACAAAAAATTTCCTTAGTGGCCCAGGGCAAAGTCCTTCGATTTTAATGATTTGATAGTTGATCTTGGGGTTTTTGAGCTTCCAGAATGTGATGGCAGGGTTGGATTTGACCCCAAATTCTCTAAAGGATTATGTACCTATTAAATCTTATATGCACCTCCCAACTTTAAACACTCATAGATTTGGCCTCCGATATTCAATCTAGATGAAATAAAAGATGATTCAAATGACTATCTTGAACCTCCTAAACACAATGGTGTGCTCACATTTACACTAGCATTCTCTAAAATTGACATGTAATATAAAGGCAAAAGAAGGAAGACCTCCCAAATTTGTTATCTCTCTCAAAATTTTCTAATTCTCCAAGTCATCATGTGACACAAGAGAAGAGCATACTCAAATTTTAAAGATCAACGATGATTGGACTCAATATCTCTTAATAAACTAACCAAAGGCAATCTAGAATATCTTCTACCATCTAAGATTTAGCTATGGAGATAGCCACCCAAGATCTACAAGCCTAATAGAAAGCACAAAGAAATGAGAAGATCAATATGACAAGAATAAGTTATATTCCTATCAATGAGTGCAACTACAACAATATACAAGATTACAATATGATATGACATAAATTGCTTATAAAGGCAAGGATGAGAGCTAAGATGTTGTATTCATATGACGAGTGTCTTAATCCTATGACATGAGACAACTAGATCACATGTGTAGGATAAGACAACTATCAACAACTAAAGAAAACTCTCAACATCTAGAAACATCTAGAGTGCTTCCTAATTCAACTTAACATGTGAATATGTGTGTGAATATTATTTAACTAATAAATAGTTAAATAATATGAATTATTCACACAATAAGGGGAAAATAGCCAATAATTATCAAACTAGATATGAAATCCACCTATTCACACTAACAAAATATACTTGTCATAACATGCTAGTAGTATTTTGCTTGAAGTAACTTCTTTGTGAGGATTAATGCACTCATGTATAGTTCGTTGATGTTTATGTGATCTTCATCAATAACTAGGTTGACCTTGTCCAAGTGATTATACTTTGATAGGGAACCATCATAGCCCTTATTGTAAAGTGTTGCTACCACAAAATGATGGATTTGGGAATTGGATTTCATGGATTTTAAACATGCTTTTTGATGTGTATGGGAGATATTGGATGTAAAATTAGGTGATTGTGATACAGTTGACTTTGATGAATAAGTTGGCGATGTAGATGGGTTTGACAGATTATTGACTCACCAAACTTGCGTTGATGGATTATAGAATTTGGATTTGGAATTATGAAGTGTAGATGTGGAACTAGGATGGTGATTAGGACTAATGCTATTGTATAGATAATAAGGTGGTGGGCACCTGTTATATGAAATGTGTGTGTTTTGATTTTGATAGCTTTGATATCTCATGGTATTTGGATAATATACTTCATTTAATTTTCTTAGTCCACTTTGTTTTAGGACCCATATTGCTTTTATACGCTTTACTTGATTTTTAACTTCATATTCTTTTGACATTTCATTTGAAGATTTTAATTTGTATGCTTTATGATTTTGTTGGCCCTAATTGAGGGATAGAATATAAGATTTAATGGTAGAGATGATGAAAGTGGAAGGATTGTTGAGATTGTTAACATGTTTAGTGTAAGGACTAAAAATGGTCCCTATCTCGATGCTCTCATTGGATGATATTTCCTTAGTGATCTTGGAAGTATCAGATTTCTTTGATAATTATGTGCCAATACTTTGACTATGTCTGATGTGGATTGGGATAGGTTCTAGAATTCCTTATTCGAAAAGGCCCAATCCTTTTCCATGATAATCCATGCTTTGACATATATTGTTCACAATAGGGTACTTGTTTTCTTTGAAACATGATGGAAGGTCCTTGGTATTTTGCTGAGAGTAGTCAGAATTTGGTATTATCTCTTCTATGAGTAATTTGTCTTGATAAAAATAGATCCTATATGATGGGATTCCTATACTAGATCATCATGTAGGCTCATTGTACCTTAATGATCATTGTGTAGATTTGTAGTTTCATGATCATTGTTTGTGATTATCATTCCTTGATCTTCTGAATCCTCAATAATATCCACTATAAATTTTATGTATTCATGCTTGATGTAAGTAGGATTTTGACTGCAACTATGCTCATTGGGATCAATTGCGATATGATCCAAGTGACTTTTTTTATTATCTGTGTTGCCTTGGGTACCAAGTGTCTCATAATATGATATGGATGTTGTAGTTAGATATATGATAGGGCTAGATGGATATGTGATAGGATTATTTTGGCCTTGATGATAATGAATATCATAATGTGTTGGCAAGAGACACTGCTACACATAGTAGGTGTTGTCATTGATGGCAACTAAGACTATTCCACACATTCACATAACATAATTTTTTCATACTAAAAGATAGAATGAGAATTTATCTAAGTCCGGGTAACTAGAAACAGAGTATATGACATAGTTTAGTATGTTAATCAGTGGATCTCTCCAATTAATCATTATGTGTTGTGAATCTAAGGGAGTGTAGATAAATTTTAGGGCAATCTAAATCTATGATTTCAACCTCCGATGACAAAGGAATTAAAAGTTATGAGCATTTGAGTAACAGGTCCTAATATGACAGAATAGTTTAGTGAAGAACAGGCCAACTTGTGTTAGATCATTGTGCAGATCTAGTAAAAGTGTTTTGCTAGGTTGTGTAGGGGATAAAATGTTAGTAGCCAACATGTATGATGTCCTACAAGTGTTATTTTTGGTACACAACAATATAGGTGTATGGATTCAGCCAATAGAATAGAGTACCTATATTGTTTGATAAGTTCTTCACAAGGTTGACAAAAAAGTGATTGAATTCCTTGAGGTGAATACATATAGCTAATGGATTCAAGCGAATTTAATGTGGAAGTGATGCGATATAAGAAGTGAGTATGAAAAAGGTAGAGAGAAGGAGGAAAAATAAAAGATCTAAGGTCCAGATTATGGTAGAATAGTAAAATAGGGTAGAGTCAAGATGAAGTGTACAAAGTTAGTATTTTGTGCTTAACCGGAATTAAATTCTTGCATTGGCAGATGCTATTCATCAGTTCAAGAAAATCTATAATCTTCTTGTAAACTTTCTTGTAGGTA
Organism: Cunninghamia lanceolata; assembly: GCA_027924645.1. Lineage (NCBI taxonomy): Eukaryota > Viridiplantae > Streptophyta > Pinopsida > Cupressales > Cupressaceae > Cunninghamia > Cunninghamia lanceolata. The sequence continues at coordinate 44,990,174 of BSBN01000254.1, read as the reverse complement.
GAACCTCTTTAAGCAATGAGCTTTGGGTAGTGAGCTCGAAGGCATGTGCCTTCCCATTTGTAAAACTTTTAATAGAGTATAATCTTTGTGAGTTAATTATTGCTCTTAAAAAAAAAGTATTACATGGCACTTTATAAATCTACAAAAAATTTCCAAAAAAATATATTTTTATTTTAATCCATAGAAGAATAAAGTAGTGTACATGTGCAAATATTCCTGTAGGGAATGCTCTATGGAATATTCTGTATGGATGGCGAAGGAGGAAAAAAAATTTCCTTAGTGGCCCAGGGCAAAGTCCTTTGATTTTAATGATTTGATAGTTGATCTTGGGCTTTTTGAGCTTCCAGAATGTGATGGCAGGGTTGGATTTGACCCAAAATTCTCTTAAGAATTACGTACCTGTTAAATCTTGCATGCACCTCCCAACTTCAAACACTCATAGATTTGGCCTCTGATGTTCAATCTAGATGAAATAAAAGATGATTCAAATGACTATCTTGAACCTCCTAAACACAATGGTGTGCTCACATTTACACTAGCATTCTCCAAAATTGACATGTAATATAAAGGCAAAAGAAGGAAGACCTCCCAAACTTGTTATCTCTCTCAAAATTTTCTAATTCTCTAACTACTCAAATTTTCAAGATCGATGATGATTGCACTCAATCTCTTAATAGACTAACCAAAGGCAATCTAGAATATCTTCTACCATCTAAGATTTAGCTGTGGAGATAGCCACCCAAGATCTACAAGCCTAATAGAAAGCACAAAGAAATGAGAAGATCAATATGACAAGAATAAGTTCTATTCCTATCAACGAGTGCAAATACAACAATATACAAGATTACAATATGATATGACATAAATTGCTTATAAAGGCAAGGATGAGAGCTAAGATGTTGTATTCATATGACGAGTGTCTTAATCCTATGACATGAGACAACTAGATCACATGTGTAGGATAGGACAACTATAAGGCAACTATCAACAACTAAAGAAAACTCTCAACATCTAGAAACAACTAGAGTGCTTCCTAAGTCAACTTAACATGTGAATATGTGTGTGAATATTACTTAACTAATAAATAGTTAAATAATATGAATTATTCACACAATAAGGGGAAAATAGCCAGTAATTATCAAACTAGATATGAAATCCACCTATTCACATTAAGAAAATATACTTGTCATAACATGCCAGTAGTGTCTTGCTTGAAGTAACTTCTTTGTGAGGATTAATGCACTCATGTATAGTTTGTTGATGTTTATGTGATCTTCATTGATAACTAGGTTGATCTTGTCCAAGTGATTATACTTTGATAGGGAACCATCATAGCCCTTATTGTAAAGTGTTGCTACCACAAAATGATGGATTTGGGAATTAGATTTCATGGATTTTAAACATGCTTTTTGATGTGTATGGGAGATATTGGATGTGAAATTAGGTGATTGTGATACAGTCGACTTTGATGAATAAGTTCGTGATGTAGATGGGTTTGACAGATTCTTATCTCACCAAACTTGCGTTGATGGATTATAGAATTTGGATTTAGAATTATGAAGTGTAGATGTGGAACTAGGATGGTGATTAGGACTAATGCTATTATATAGATAATAAGGTGGTGGGCACCTATTATATGAAATGTGTGTGTTTTGATTTGATAGCTTTGAGATCTCATGGTATTTGGATTATATACTTCATTTAATTTTCTTGGTCCACTTTGTTTTAGGACCCATATTGCTTTTATATGCTTTGCTTGATTTTTAACTTCATATTCTTTTGACATTTCATTTGAAGATTTTAATTTGTATGCTTTATGAGTTTGTCGGCCCTAATTGAGGGATAGAAGATAAGATTCAGTGGTAGAGATGATGAAAGTGAAGGATTGTTGAGATTGTTAACAACATGTTTAGTGTAAGGACTATAAATGGTCCCTATCTCGATGCTCTCATTGGATGATCTTTCCTTAGTGATCTTGGAAGTATCACTAAAAATAGTAGATTTCTTTGATAATTATGTGCCAATACTTTGACTATGTCTGATGTGGATTGGGAAAGGTTCTAGGATTCCTTATTCAAAAAGGCCCAATCCTTTTCTATGATAATCCATGCTTTGACATATCTTGTTCACAATAGGGTACTTGTTTTCTTTGAAACATGATGGAAGGTCCTTGGTATTTTGTTGAGAGTAGTCAAAATTTGGTATTATCTCTTCTATGAGTAATTTATCTTGATAAAAATAGATCCTATATGATGGGATTCCTATACTAGATCATCATGTAGGCTCATTGTACCTTAATGATCATTGTGTAGACTTGTAGTTTCATGATCATTGTTTGTGATTATCATTCCTTGATCTTCTGAATCCTCAATAGTATCCACTATAACTTTTATGTATTCATGCTTGATGTAAGTAGGATCTTGACTGCAACTATGCTCATTGGGATCAATTGAGATATGATCCAAGTGACTTTTTTGATTGTCTGTGTTGCCTTGGGTACCAAGTGTCTCATCATAAGATTATTCATGATCATCAAGGCCAAAATAATCCTATCACATATCCATCTAGCCCTATCATATATCTAACTACAACATTCTTCACTAAACTATTCTGTCATATTAGGACCCGTTACTCATATGCTCATAACTTTTAATTCCTTTGTCATCGGAGGCTGAAATCTTAGATCATTGTGTAGATCTAGTAAAAGTGTTTTGCTAGGTTGTGTAGGGGATACAATGTTAGTAGCCAACATGTATTATGTCCGACAAGTGTTATTTTTCGTATGGAACAATATAGGTGCATGGATTCAGCCAATAGAATAGAGTACCTATATTGTTTGATAAGTTCTTCACAAGGCTGACAGAAAAGTGATTAAATTCCTTGAGGTGAATATATATAGCTAATGGATTCAAGTGAATTTAATGTTGAAGTGATGCGATATAAGAAGCGAGTATGAAAAAGGTAGAGAGAAGGAGGAAAAATAAAAGATCTAAGGTCCAAATTATGGTAGAATATTAAAATAGGGTAGAGTTAAGATGAAGTATACAAAGTCAGTATTTTGTGCTTAACCGGAATTAAATTCTTCCATTGGCAGATGCTATTTATCAGTTCAAGAAAATCTGTAATCTTCTTGTAAACTTTCTTGTAGGCAGTGAGCCTCTTTAAGCAGTGAGCTTTGGGTAGTGAGCTCGAAGGCATGTACCTTCCCATTTGTAAAACTTTTAATAGAGTATAATCTTTGTGGGTTAATTATTGCTCTTCATGTTTGTAAAATTTGATTGTTAATAAAGTGGTAAAGAAGAATTAACTATAGAAAGCATTAAAGTTTTGAGACAATTCATTCTCCCCCCTCTCAGTTGTCTATCCTAATTTTAATAATTGGTATCAGAGAAAGGTTCCTTGGAAGAAGCTTAATAGCTGAAGGAAGATCTGGGAAGGAGTTTCAATGGGTTTACTTTGAGATCAATTTCAATGGGCATTAGAAGATATTGATCAGTCCAAAGTAGAAGTAAGAGATTTGAAAGAGAACCTTAAAGATGTTGATGACTGCATTGAGATGTTAAAAGAGAAACTTAAGAAATATATATAAAAGAGGAAGGAACTACTTCAACAGATACCTAATCTTACTAAAGATATTGGCTTGAATGAAGCTTTGGAAGAAAAGACTAAGGAATGTGAAAAGATGATAAAAGAAGTTTTTGTGCTAAAACTTGAAATGGAATCTAGGGTAATGAGGCTAATGAAAGAAATTAAGCTTGAAGGAAGAAGACTGAAGAAGAATTGAATCAAACTCTGAAGGAAAAAACTGAAGAATGTTACAGAATGGATAGAACCATTGGCCACCTTAAATCTGACATACAAGAATGCAAATTTAAGGAAGAGGAACTTGAAAGAAAAATTGTTATTCTTATACATGACCTAGAAGTTGCAAATGAATATAAGGAGAAGTTCAAGATAAGATCACCTGAACTTGAAGTGTTGATTGAGAGTCAAAAGAAGGCTGATGATAAGCATGGTCTTGGGTATGAAAAAGGTGAAAGATCTGGATTTGGACAAAGAAATTTTCAACCAAGAAATAGGAGAAACAAACCTAGAAGACCTCTGGTAAGACAACCTAATGCTCAAAGGTATCCATCCTTCAATGGCAATTGGTTCAAATGTAATAGATATGGTCATAGAGCTAATCAATGCAAAAATCAAGTGAATAAAAATGCATCATCCTTCTCTGATTAATGCTTTAGTTGTAAGAGGATAGGTCATAAGGCTAATGAATGCAAAAATGGATCAATGAATCCTATTAAGAACAAGAAAGTGTTCAACAAAAGATGTTTTACATGCAATAAGGTTGGGCATATTGCAATACATTGCAGATCTAAACCTTCTCCAACTTGTGGTTGTTAGAGAAATAAGCTTGTATGCTTCGACGACAACAAATCTAGTCATATTGCAAGATTCTAAAGAAGTAGGAATAATGGAAAAGGAGGTTTGGTGAACAAAAAATCAGTTGAATAGAAAGAAGACAAAGGCAAGGGCAAGGTTGATGTGAATGAAATCTAGAATGAAATGAACAAGAAATAGGTGAAGAAATGTGTAATGAACAATGGTGATGGATCCGCACTAGAATCCAGTGCTAGTAACTCCTCTAGGAATTGAATTGAGAGCTCTGGCTCAGGGGGAACTACACTGAAAATCAAATTCCCCTAGCTAGTAAGTGGGTGCCTAGATTTGGCACAATGAGAGGAGTTATTTTGATTGTTTCAAAATGTTTGGAAGGAATTTCGGAAGAAAAGAAGTAGATATGGCAATTTATGGAGTAATTCATGAGAAACTACTCAAGAAATAGAATAACTAGATGTCTTAGGGCAAACCATTTATTACAAAGACAAATTAGGTTTGTGGAGCATAAAAGGGTCATTCATTCTTCATTTGAATCACTTTGCATTAGAATAAAGTAAGAAGAAAAGAGGTGAATGAGTTCTGAGCCAAGATTATTCAAGAGTTGAAGCATGAAGAGGATTTCCAAGGAAAACCCTAACCTACAGAACAAGGTATTTCTATTTTCTATGAAAGCTCTTAAGTTTTCAATCTATGCAAATGGCTACACCCTTAGTTATTAACATAACTGAAAGGCCCCATCCAAAATTTAAGAAGCATCCTTACAAGTCTGTTGAAGTCGAACTACTAGGTGCATTCTCTAGTGTCCCACATGGAGTATTGCATGTTGAAGATATTAGGGCATATATCCATTGTAATGTAGATGGATTTAGAAATCTAAGATTGCTAGAATTGTTTGAGAACCATCTAAAGGATAATAACTTTCAACTGAAACTAGAGTTTGAAACCTTGTAAAGTAAACTTTTTCTTCAAGTGATTGAATTTTTGACATTTAATGAAAGTGAGTGGGTTCAATATGTGTTGAGCCAGATGTGTGATGAATTCATATGATTGTTAAAACCATTCAAGATTACCAATGATGCTATTAGAATTGTGACTACTTTAAACTCAACCTATGGATTACCCATGTTGAACTCTATGAAAAACCAAACAGTCACTGATGCACAACCAATGCAAAGTTTGACAAGAGGGCAATGACCATCAATGACATTATAGAACTGGATGTTAAATTTTCTTCCATGGTAATTGGCTACAAGATTTATCTCTCCATCTGGGAGAATTCTGTCTCTAGAACTACCATATATGTAGCATATCAAGTGTTAAAAGAGAATGCAGACTATGACTGATGTGAGCTGCTACAAAACCATCTAATTGAAAATTTGAGAAAAATTAAGAAGGATAAGAAAAACACCTTCAAATATGGTTCCCTAGATATATGTTTGCTCTTCTATTTTATGAATGAAGTGCCTGGAGTAGAAGGTGTGCACTGGACAAATGACAAGCCAATTCCATGGCAAATAAGAGATCATCTACTTAGTCTTGGTGATTCTCAAGCCTAGAAGAAAGCCATCTAGGGTTATTTCAAAAAACTTTCAGAGTATGATGCATGCAAGAGAGATAATTCCCAAGTCAGTTGTGGAGAAGTATGAAGATGAATTTTGTTTTATGATTGACACTGATCAGTGCCTGATGGAGGCTGTGGAACTCAGAACCATATGGATTATGCCAATGGACTATGAGGTTGATGAGAAGGTTTTGGACATGTATGCTCAACATCTTTTGAGAAAATCAAAAGACACCTATGTTGAAATATTTGGAACATATAAGGAGTTAAGTCTAAAACTACATGTTGAGCTAAGATAACTAGAGATTAAGAGAAAAGCTTAAAGGCAAGTTGAAATGTATGTTGAAAGCGTAGGCATCACCAAAGAAGCTGTAAAAAGGAACAAAGAAAGAATTAAATAGATGAAGAGAAAAAATGAACAAACTTCAGAAGAGAGGGCAGAAAGTGAACCAGCAGCTACTCCATAAGTTGTACCTAGCTCTTCAAGAAAAACAAGAAGTTCAACAACTGTCTCTGAACAATCCAAGTCCATTCCCATTGAGACACTAGTAGACACAAAATCTAGTGAAGAAGGAAAAGGAAAGAAGACAAAGGCCACAAGAACTTAGAAGAGCACAAAAGATGATGATGAAGAAACATATTTAGATGTTGAGGTGAAGGAGTTGAAAGTATTTGGAACAAAAGCTGTCAAGGTGACTAAGGAAAAGGCCCTTGATAGAAAAAGGATAAGCAAAAGGAAGAAGTCATATACCTATGTAGAGAATCCCACACTTTCTGTGGAAGAAGTAATAAAATTAGTCACTATCGATAGAAATTTGAATCCCATGACTAAATTCTTTCATGTAGACAATGATGCAGATAAGACAATGTTAGAGGAATCAACTATTAGATATCTAAATATCTATAATAAGGCCCTAATTGAAAAAAATTATAAGATCCCTTAAAGTCTTGTAGACATTTTGGAGCTAAGGAAAGAAAATGCAAAAAGTAAGGATATAGATCTTAGAGAACATGAGCTGATAAACTTGTGCCCTCAGATAATTCCAGACCAAATGAATATGATATTTAAGGAAGTAAAAGATGATTTCAGAAGCAAGAAAAGGATGAATAAACTCATGCTTGGTGAAACAGGTGAAATAGTAAAGGATACTAAGGAAAATTTTCTAAGGGCATTGAAGAAACACAATATTCCATTTGTTGAAGAGGAGACTAATAATGGGATTGATTCATCAATTCTAGATGTCGAAGAAGTTAACATCAATGAGCAACAAACTAAGGTTGAAGACTCCTCTATTCTAGAAGAGGAGCAAATAAAAAAGGAAGATATAGAGATGGTGGATAAAACTGATGAAGCAGGAAATACTCTAACTTCTCTTGATCAATTAAGAAAAGAAGATAATGTTGAGATTACTACTGCTATACAAAATCCTCCAAAATAGATTGCATATGGTGAGGACAGAAGAAAGAATCCCCCCCTGTAGATGACACAGAGAAAGGTAAAGAAGAGGAAGAGAAAGAAGAAGATAAGAAAGATAAAGCAGAAGAAGATGGTGCAAATGTTGATACACTCAAACAAAACAATCCAAATATTAGCACTGACAAAACTCAAGGAAAGGAAGGTGGACTGGAAATTGTTGCAAGAGACACTGTAGAAGCAGTGAAGAACTTTCTAAGTAAAGAAATGCTGGAGTTTGATGAACTAGAACTAATTCAAGGACTAATCAACCTAGCTAATCTCTCTTTGGTCCAAAAGATGAAGGTAGCATCTTTCACTCAAGCCAAAGCAAGTGAGAAGATATTGAAATCTCACTTAGAGAATAGTGAGTTGTTAGGTCTTGTATCTAGTATATTGGAGAAGATAATGCAATCTTTTCAAAAGAATCTATTTGACTCTTCCTCCAGAAATCTGAAGATCCTAATAAACTTTGTAGGTACACACTTTGAATCCTTTGAGAAGACTGTAGAGATTAAAGTTTAGAATGAATTTAATAACAAAAGATTTGATGCACTTAAAGGCATGATTGGGGTAGATAGTTTGGTGCTAGATAACATTATAAAAAGTAATCAAAATGCTCTTTTAGAAGGAGGCAGTATATATAAGTTTTGTTTATCTACTCCTAAAGTCATAGAGGATATACAAGATAAACTAAAGAACTTAAAACATAAATTGTCAAGTATGTCCCAAGCTTTTTATCCATTGACAGTATCAGTTGCAAGTAAGGAGTGTCAAGCAATCAACCTGATGGAAGAAATAAAGAAATTGGCAAGAGAAAATGGTGCAGGAGCACCCCTACAAGACAAGATATAGGTTCATTGTCCGCATGACAGGACATTAGTCTATTTTTAGCATGTTTGACTTCATAATGTAATAAGGTCCATTGGACCAATGCATATGTATTAGATCAGCCTAGGAGAGTGTGCAGGCAGTTAGAGCTCGTGATCAGGTAGTCTGAGCTGTCCTCTCCCAGCCGTTTGGAAGCTCCCAGCCGCTGGGAATTGAGTTGGTAGTACTCGTAGGATATTGCTATAAATAACTCAGATCAGTTAGGGTTTGAGATCAGAGTAGTAGTTATGTTATGTTGTACTGGTGATTGAGTGAGATCCAGAGATCAGTCCAGACATTGTGAAACATTGTTGTTCGATAGTATTGTAGAAATAGGACATTTGTGTTTCATCTAAATAAGATCTCATCAATTGCATTATCTGGTTTATCAGCTGTTTATGTTTTGATTTCTGTTCTAATTACAGGTTAATGGATTATTTCAACCCTTCCACCAGTTGATTCTGTGAATCGGTGGAATGGTCATGCATGTTAGTTTAGGTTGTATTTTAGTTTTCTGTTTATGCATTTCATTGTGTGGGAGATCGATTGGTAGCATGCTATGAATCAGCCTAGCATCCTCATGTGCTAGGGTTAGGAGGATAAATTGTTAAGTTTTGATCTGAAGGTGATCCGGCCCGATCATCATGTTTTCTTTGTGAAATTGTGCGGTTCTGTGAGTTTGCATGCAGCTGACGGATATACAGGGATCTGCATGTACTTTTCCAGATGGAGTGAATCATATCATCATCTACGAGTATATCACTATTAGGATCAGGTTCTGAAGTTGGGAAAAATTGCATGTTTCCAGTGCATCAGGATGATATAGGTTGGATATATACTCAGTGTATATATCATCATCAAGATCATCTTTCGTGTGTATCCATCGTCCGCATATCACTATCGCATGCAGGAGTGAAAGTTCACTTTTTGGCTAAGGACTCAAAAGGTCATCATCAGGATATTGAAAAGATCACCGGATATTCATTATCATGTTGCGGAGGATATAAGTGTCTTATATCCTGTTGACATCATCATCAGGTGCATTGACATCATCATCGGGTGCAAGTGACGTCATTGTCATCAGGATATTGCGAATATCACCCTATGCAAGTTTATCCTGCTGTCGCTAAGTGTTTTGGCATCGGCGTAAGTCATCGGCATAAAGTCTGGTTAACATCATCACGATGTTTCAATATGACCTGATAAGTCATATCCTGATGCTGTTTGTTTAAAGAAGGTCGATATCAGGGTGACGTAAGCATCGAAGAAAAGGTGCATAAGGAATATCATCATCAAGATATATGAGAGGAACCCGACGAAGGGTGAAGATGATGCTAAACATCATGATGCTGCCGATAGAGTTTGGCGCTAAGTGAATAGTGATCATCAGGAGGATAATTGTGTTCGTCGAGTATCATGATGCTGCTGACAAGCGAAAGGCGAAAGGCAATAAGGAAGTGAACAGTAGTTAGCAGGAGGATATTTCATGCCTCTTTGAAATATGATGATGCTGTCTGTGTTAGCAAGAAATATGATGATGATGATAAGCCGATAGGTATTCCATACTGCATGTCCCAGATTTTAACATGTTGGTTGTGTTAATGACTCCTCTTTCCCATTTGTAAGCTTCTGTTGCGTTTCCTCTGCATCATAGTGGTATCAGAGCAAAGGAAGGATCTTCTGGAGAAGATCAGGATATAGCAGGATGTCAGATGAAGAAGGAACATCTGAGATTCCAGCAAGGATGACCAACGTTGAGTTGGCAGTTCTGGTAAAGAAACAGATTGCAGAGAGCAAGGCCGTGAAGGCTCAGAATCAGGAATTGAAGGATGAGTTAGAGAAGTTAAGGAACAGAGTAGGTTCTGGTAGAGAAGAAGATAGGGAAGAAGAAGAGATCCCTAGTTGGAACGAGGAGGTTGTTCCTGCAGACCAGAGACCACTGTTGAACGCCCTCAAGGCCATGGAGAGGAGAACCATGGATGTGAAATTGGATTTGCCAGTGTTTACAGGAAAGATGGAACCTGATTCAGTGATGGAGTGGATAGACTCCTTGAACAATTTCTTTGAAACAGAGGAGATACCAGAACAACAGAGGGTGAAAATAGCCCAGTCAAAAATGAAAGAAGCTGCCTTGACATGGTGGAATTTCATCCAAGATGATAGAGTACAGGAAGGAAAGCGTAGAGTCACTACATGGAAGAAAATGATGGCATTAGTAAAGGAAGCTTATGTCCCATTGGATTATAGTATCCAATTACACAAGAGGAAGCAAAACCTGAAGCAGAAGGAGCTAGATGTCAGCTCATATACAGAAGAATTCATGAAACTTTGTATGAAAATAAAGATAAAGGAAAGTGAAGAAGAGAAGGTAGCCAGATACCTTAATGGATTGAGGTTCAACATTCAGGAAGATTTAAGTCTACATAATCCAGATACACTTCAGAAATGCTTTCAGTTGGCATTGAAAGTGGAAGAGAAGTTAAAGAGAAAACAAGAACAACACAATAGAGGAAGAGGAAGACAACAAAGGGGTGGAAGAGGTCCTTTTAGAGGTAGAGGACATGGACATGGATATCAAGGAGAATCTAGTCATGACAATAGTAAGGGAAACAATAGTCAGAACCAGGGGGAAAATTATAGTCAGCAAGGAAACTTCAGAGGTAGAAGACCTTTCAGAGGAAGATTCCAGGGCAGAGGACCCATCAGATGTTATAACTGTAACAAAGAAGGCCATATAGCCAGCAGATGTCCAGAAAAGGCCACAAGCTCAATAGGAGAAAGGAGAACAAATCTGATCCAAGAACCTGATAATCAAAGTATGACAGGCTCTAATTCTTTTCAGAGTGTGAATGCTCCTGATAATTATGGATACCTAGAAAGTGGAGAGTCTGTAATGATGAGAAGAACAGTGACTACCATGAAGGTACCTGACAAAGAATCCCCTCCAAGAAAGTCTCTTTTCAGGACTATCTGCAAAGCAGGAGGTAAGGCATGTAAAGTTTTGATTGATTCTGGTTCTACTGAAAATTTTGTGTCTGAAGAAATGGTGACAAAGCTTAAGCTTAGGAGATTGCCTCACCCATCCCCATACAAAGTCTCATGGCTTACCCAAGGTCAACAGACAATTGTAGAAGAGCAGGCTTGGGTAGAATTTCAGATTGGAGCATATAAGGATAAGTTGTTGTTTGACATTACCACGATGGATGCTTGCAATCTTTTATTTGGTAGACCATGGCAGTATGATTTGAAGGCACAACATGATGGTGTTAGAAACACCTATACAATCACTAAAGATGGTAAGGTTATAAAGTTACTACCATTGACGGAGAAGGAGGAGAAATTTAAAGGAAAAGAGGTGAAGGTAATGCTGATGGAAGGTAAACAGTTCATGAAAGAAGTAGCAGCAGAAGGTGCAGTTGCATATGCCCTAATCCCATGTATGAGGGTGAATAAAGAACAGCAGCAAGAAGTCAAGGAAGAGAAGAAGCAAAGGTTCATAGACCCAGCTATCCAAGAGCTATTAGATAAGTACAAAGGTATCATCTCAGAGGGAATGCCAAGAACCCTACCACCTGTCAGGGATATTAGTCACTGCATAGACTTAATTCCAGGGTCAACACTTCCAAACAAAGCAGCCTATAAGCTAACTCCAGAACAGAATGCAGAAGCAGCCAGACAAATTGAAGAATTATTGGATTCAGGTCTGATTGGGAAAAGTTTAAGTCCATGTGTAGTACCAGCTGTACTAGCACCAAAGAAGGAAGGTACTTGGAGGCTTTGCCCAGATTCTAGAGCTATTAACAAGATCACAATCAGGTATAGGTTTCCAATCCCTAGGATAGAGGATTTACTTGACTATTTGGGAGGTGCTAAGTATTTTACAAAAATAGATTTGAAGAGTGGATATCATCAGATCAGGATTAGGCCAGGAGATGAATGGAAAACAGCATTCAAAACTAATGAAGGGTTATATGAGTGGAAGGTTATGCCTTTTGGTTTATCTAATGCACCTAGTACTTTTATGAGGTTGATGAATGAGGTTTTGAAAGAGTTCATTGGTAAGTTTGTCATAGTATATCTAGATGACATTCTGATTTTCAGCAACACAAAAGAAGAACATCTCAGACACATAGATTTGGTTCTTAAGAGGTTACATGAAGAGCAGCTGATGATAAATTTAGACAAGTGTTTGTTCATGCAAGAGGAGATCACATATTTGGGTTTTGTCATTTCACAAGGAAAGTTACAAATGGATAAGGAGAAGGTAAGTACCATATTGTCTTGGCCAACCCCACAGACTATGAATGATGTCAGAAGTTTCCATGGGTTAGCAACCTTCTACAAGAAGTTTATAAGAGGGTTTAGTCATATTTGTGCACCCATGCTTGATACCATCAAAGGAGGACAGAAGTGCAGATTTGTTTGGACTCAAAGAGCAGATGATTCTTTTGAAACATTGAAGAAGAAGGTGGCATAGCAGCCAGTCCTTGCACTTCCAGACTTTAACAAAATCTTTCAGGTGGAATGTGATGCCAGTCACATGGCCATTGGAGCAGTACTCAGCCAAGAAGGTAGACCTATTGCATTTTCAGCGAGAAGCTCAATGATGCTAAAAAGAGGTATTCCTCATATGATTTGGAAATGTATGCTTTAGTCTAGTCACTCAAGAAATGGAGGCATTACTTGATGCCAAAGGAATTCATAGTATTCACAGATAACCAAGCTCTGAGTTTCATAAACAGCCAGGAAAAGCTGAACCACAGACACATGAAATGGGTAGAAACCTTACAAGCTTTTACTTTTACATTGAAGCATAAGAAAGGAGTCAAGAATAAAGTTACAGATGCTTTGAGCAGGAGAGTTCTAACAGTCAACCAGATTCAGTTAGAAAGTGTTGGCATTGATTCACTAAAGACCATGTATGAGACTGATGAAGATTTTGGGGAGATATATCATGTATGTACTTCTTTTGGAGAGAAATATCATGCTGAATTCTCTGAATTTTTGATTCAGGATGGATTGTTGTTCAAAGGTGGACAGTTATGTATTCCAAGGTGTTCTATGAGGTTAAACATCATTAAGGAGAAACATTGTGGAGCTATGGCAGGTCATTTTGGTCTAGATAAGACTCTTGATCTTGTCCGAAGACATTACTTTTGGCCTAAGTTACAATCAGATGTCAGAAAGTTTGTAGAGACATGTGTGATATGTCAGAAAGCTAAAGGCAGGTCGACTAATGCAGGTTTATATCAGCCCTTACCCATTCCTTCCAGACCATGGGATAGCATAAGTATGGATTTTGTCTTGGGTTTACCAAGGACAAGGAAAGGGTTTGACAGTGTTTTTGTTGTAGTGGATAGATTCAGCAAAATGGCACATTTCTTGCCATGCAAAACCACTGCTGATGCTTCATACATTGCAGATTTGTTTTTCAGGGAGATTGTCAGGATCCATGGATTGCCATTGAGCATAGTGTCAGATAGGGATGTGAAGTTTATTGGTCACTTCTGGAGAACTCTTTGGAAGAAACTTGGAACAAATTTGTCTTTTTCCTCTGCATATCATCCTCAAACGGATGGACAGACTGAAGTAGTGAACCGTTCCTTAGGAAATTTGCTTAGATGTTTGACAAAACAACATGGAGAAAAGTGGGATAATATTCTATCTCAAGCTGAATTTTCCTATAATGATACTGTCAATAGGAGCACAGGGAAATCACCTTTCTAGATAGTTTATGGTGTGCATCCAAGAGGAATTTTGGAATTGAGAGATCTACCTACAGTAGACCCTATTAGTGCAGAAGGTGAAGCTTTTGCAGAAGCCATAAAAGAGGTTCATGATCAAGTCAAGACCCAACTGCAACAAACCACCTTGAAGTATAAGGAATATGCTGATAAAAAGAAGAAGGATGTACAGTTTGATGTTGGCGACTTGGTATGGGTTCATTTAAAGAAGGACAGACTTCCTAAGGGCAAATCTACTAAACTTATGCAAAGAAAAGTTGGACCATGTCAGATCTTGCACAAGCGTGGACAGAATGCTTATGAGATACAACTCCCCCCTGATCTTGGTTTGTCCCCTGTATTCAATGTATGTGATTTAACTCCATACAAGTCTTATCCAGATGCAGATCAGGAACTCCTACAGGATACAGTCCATGATAACATTCCCAAGCATGATCCTCCACAGTTGCAGAAGGTTTTGGACACCAGAGTGGTCAAACAGATCCAGAACAAACAGTACTTGGAGTATCTAGTCTCTTGGAAGGGAAAACCTAATTCTGAAGCAGTCTGGATGACTAAAGAGCAGATCCAGAAACATGGTGCAGATCTTCATACTCTCATCTCAAGTGGACTTGAGATTTCTTCTTCTAGGGAGTATGGTGCAGGAGCACCCCTACAAGACAGGATATAGGTTCATTGTCCGCATGACAGGACATTAGTCTATTTTTAGCATGTTTGACTTCATAATGTAATAAGGTCCATTGGACCAATGCATATGTATTAGATCAGCCTAGGAGAGTGTGCAGGCAGTTAGAGCTCATGATCAGGTAGTCTGAGCTGTCCTCTCCCAGCCGTTTGGAAGCTCCCAGCCCTTGGGAATTGAGTTGGTAGTACTCGTAGGATATTGCTATAAATAACTCAGATCAGTTAGGGTTTGAGATCAAAGTAGTAGTTATGTTATGTTGTACTGGTGATTGAGTGAGATCCAGAGATCAGTCCAGACATTGTGAAACATTGTTGTTCGATAGTATTGTAGAAACAGGACATTTGTGTTTCATCTAAATAAGATCTCATCAATTGCATTATCTGGTTTATCAACTATTTATGTTTTGATTTCTGTTCTGATTACAGGTTAATGGATTCTTTCAACCCTTCCACCGGTTGATTCTGTGAATCGGTGGAATGGTCATGCATGTTAGTTTAGGTTGTATTTTAGTTTTCTGTTTATGCATTTCATTGTTTGGGAGATCGATTGCTAGCATGCTATGAATCAGCCTAGCATCCTCATGTGCTAGGGTTAGGAGGATAAATTGTTAAGTTTTGATCTGAAGGTGATCCGGCCCGATCATCATGTTTTCTTTGTGAAATTGTGCGGTTCTGTGAGTTTGCATGCAGCTGACAGATATACAGGGATCTGCATGTACTTTTCCAGACGGAGTGAATTGTATCGTCATCTACGAGTATATCGCTATCAGGATCAGGTTCTGAAGTTGGCAAAAATTGCATGTTTCAAGTGCATCAGGATGATATAGGTTGGATATATACTCAGTGTATATATCATCATCAAGATCATCTTTCGTGTGTATCCATCGTCCGCATATCGCTATCGCATGCAGGAGTGAAAGTTCACTTTTTGGCTAAGGACCGGAAAGGTCATCATCAGGATATTGAAAAGATCACCGGATATTCATTATCATGTTGCGGAGGATATAAGTGTCTTATATCCTGTTGACATCATCATCAGGTGCATTGACATCATCATCGGGTGCAAGTGACGTCATCGTCATCAGGATATTGCGAATATCACCCTATGCAAGTTTATCCTGCTGTCGCTAAGTGTTTTGGCATCGGCGTAAGTCATCGGCATAAAGTTTGGTTAACATCATCAGGATGTTTCAATATGACCTGATAAGTCATATCCTGATGCTATTTGTTTAAAGAAGGTCGATATCAGGTTGACGTAAGCATCGAAGAAAAGGTGCATAAGGAATATCGTCATCAAGATATATGAAAGGAACCGGATATTTCATATCCTACCGACGAAGGGTGAAGATGATGCTAAACATCATGATGCTGCCGATAGTGTTTGGCGCTAAGTGAATAGTGATCATCAGGAGGATTCGTCGAGTATCATGATGCTGCTGACAGGCGAAAGGTGAAAGGCGATAAGGAAGTGAACAGTAGTTAGCAGGAGGATATTTCATGCCTCTTCGAAATATGATGATGCTGTCTGTGTTAGCAAGAAATATGATGATGATGATAAGTCGATAGGTATTCCATACTGCATGTCCCGGATTTTACATGCTGGTTGTGTTAATGACTCCTCCTTCCCATTTGTAAGCTTCTGTTGAATTTCCTCTGCATCATAGTGGTATCAGAGCAAAGGAAGGATCTTCTGGAAAAGATCAGGATATAGCAGGATGTCAGATGAAGAAGGAACATCTGAGATTCCGACAAGGATGACCAACGTTGAGTTGGCAGTTCTGGTAAAGAAACAGATTGCAGAGAGCAAGGCCGTGAAGGCTCAGAATCAGGAATTGAAGGATGAGTTAGAGAAGTTGAGGAACAGAGTAGGTTCTGGTAGAGAAGAAGATAGGGAAGAAGAAGAGATCCCTAGTTGGAACGAGGAGGTCGTTCCTACAGACCAGAGACCACTGTTGAACGCCCTCAAGGCCATGGACAGGAGAACCATGGATGTGAAATTGGATTTGCCAGTGTTTACAGGAAAGATGGAACCTGATTCAGTGATGGAGTGGATAGACTCCTTGAACAATTTCTTTGAAACAGAGGAGATACCAGAACAACAGAGGGTGAAAATAGCCTAGTCAAAAATGAAAGAAGCTACCTTGACATGGTGGAATTTCATCCAAGATGATAGAGTATAGGAAGGAAAGCGTAGAGTCACTACATGGAAGAAAATGATGGCATTAGTAAAGGAAGCTTATGTCCCATTGGATTACAGTATCCAATTACACAAGAGGAAGCAAAACCTGAAGCAGAAGGAGCTAGATGTCAGCTCATATACAGAAGAATTCATGAAACTTTGTATGAAAACAAAGATAAAGGAAAGTGAAGAAGAGAAGGTAGCCAGATACCTTAATGGATTGAGGTTCAACATTCAGGAAGATTTAAGTCTGCATAATCCAGATACAGTTCAGAAATGCTTTCAGTTGGCATTGAAAGTGGAAGAGAAGTTAAAGAGAAAACAAGAACAACACAATAGAGGAAGAGGAAGACAACAAAGGGGTGGAAGAGGTCCTTTTAGAGGTAGAGGACATGGACATGGATATCAAGGAGAATCCAGTCATGACAGTAGTAAGGGAAACAATAGTCAGAACCATGGGGAAAGTTATAGTCAGCAAGGAAACTTCAGAGGTAGAAGACCTTTCAGAGGAAGATCCCAGGGCAGAGGACCCATCAGATGTTATAACTGTAACAAAGAAGGCCATATAGCCAGCAGATGTCTAGAAAAGGCCACAAGCTCAACAAGAGAAGGGAGAACAAATCTGATCCAAGAACCTGATAATCAAAGTATGACAGGCTCTAATTCTATAGCTTTGATAGATAGACAGTATATGGTCCTAGCTCACCATATACCCATTACTTTGGAGACTTTCATCCTACCCAAAGTAGCCCCTATCTCAAGTATAATGGTATGTGTGAGCATCTTCCCCTCCTACTATAGTAGTGTACCACAAGATATAATGGTCAATGGTCTTAATCTAGGCTTGACAAGGATTCTATGGAGTCCCCTATATACACATGGTACATGGGGCCCAAACTATGAACAAGATTCCATAGGGACCATCCACAAATGTTGCCAAACCAAGTCTTGACACACTAAGGGACTTAGGGATCAATTTGGACTTATCATGTTCACCATTAAGGTACATCTTTTGTTCTCCCTTATTTATATACCCCACTAGAACATGTGGTTGAGGTCATCCATAGGGGTAGTGAAATCCCCTAGTAGGCCTCCTAAAGCAAAGGAATACTATTTAATTTTGATCTCCAAGATCGTGTGAAATGCAAGGAGATAGCATACATGAGATAGCACCCTAGAATGAAACAAATAAACAAAAAGGAAAATGATGATCAGACTTCTTGTCCCTAGGTTTACTCAAGAGTGTGAGGGGAGAGCATACATCCAATCAAGATCCTAAAAACATGGAAAACAATTTTGTTCGAACTTTTTAAATTTAGTGTGTTTAGGGTAAAATTTGGATAGTTGGTTTCTCATAGTTTGCGTGTGTATTCTCCTTTCAACCTAAAACATTCAAGGACCTTGAGTCAAGTAGGACTCTACAATTAGGCCCTTGTTCACCTAGGAATGTAGGAAAACTTGGATTTGTGTGATTTAATTACCACTTATGCTTAATTATGCTTAAAACCCTAATTATTCAAAAACAGAAGCAAACAGACAAATTACTAAAATGTTGCTACAAAAAGATGTAAAATAACAAACCAATGTGTACCATTTTCTGAAGTTTAGGAAGTAGAACAGTCAAGGACTAATGAGCAGGCACCCTAGTCCAATGCCCTATTTTTTGTCGATATCTGGGATGTTAATCTACAACCTATCCCTGTTGTCTTAAAGATTTCTCCATTGTAGTGTCCAGAGGACTAATGAGTGGGTGCCCTAGTCCAACTCCTTATTTTTAGCTCTAATGTACAATTTCGACACTCTACAACCCTTCTCTGCAACTCCACTTTCCTTGCTTCTTCAACCTATAACCTGCGATCACAGAAAAATGGGGAGGGGGTTGTTGTGTTTAGAGGTTTGCCTTAGTCAAGCCGTAGAGAGACATTCACCAAAGAGAGTGTGTGCCCTTGTTAGGCAGAGGCAAAAACCAAATGATAAATGCTTAAAAACAAAAATGATATCACCTTGTAGTGAAGATCTCATGGAACTAAAAAGCTCTTCATGCCATGAGGAGATGGATGCTCAAATCTACAAATACAAACACATAAACAACACAATATATGCTCTTGCCACATAATGAGTGCCTTGAATCACTTCTACTGAAGCTCATGAATCCCAATTGCCATCTAGTAATCATCTAGTTTACAAATGAATGGCTAAACATGCTTATATATGCAACTTCAACCATTCTCACCAAGAATTTCATAATTCTAACTTACTGTGTCAGCCTAGGGACCAAATAACACTTACAATTTAGGCCTGACCCAAAATAGGTTAGGACTAGGGTACGGGTGCCCAAGTCCTCCCCCCTATTTTGGATAGGGCTTAGCTCAAAGGATCTCCTAGGTCCCATTTGTGATGACACTTAGGGTTTTTCTCATCAGGATGCCAAAATATGATGCAAGATGTCCTAAATGTAGGTAAAAGACCCATAAGCTAAAATTTAAGAGGGAAAAGTCCCCAAGGGGACATTTTTTGATGTTACATTTAGCACCCACTTTAATGTCTGTATAAATGCAAGGTCAACACATGCATTAAAGTATGGTCAACAAACATAGAAAACATGGCAAGTACAGAGAAGACACACCAATCACTGAGAAAATAATAATAGACACACAATTTACACGGAGAAGATAGTTACAATCACATAAAACACAGAGAAGACATCATTCAGTGTAGAGGAGGCAGTAAATGCATAAAAGACATGAATGATTTCTTTTCTTTTCTATTTCTCATATATGTATATGATATGCAGATGCAAGTATAAGGAAAGTAAACACACCACCCATAATGTAGAAAGTACTCATCGCACTAGTCTTTAAACTACATATGGGGCAATAGACATGCCAAACACAGCACCCATAATGTAGGAAGTACATTGCACTAGTCTTTAAACTACAAATGGGGCAATAGAAATGCCAAACAAATCAAGCATGCCAAACACACACACACACACTTTGAAGACATGGAGAAAACATGGTAGACAAGTGGTGAGAACTTTTGAAAATGACAGGATGTGTACTCTCCTTGAGAAATACACCATCCCCACCTCTGTAAAGAGCTTAAGATGATTGATGATTGACTAATTGCAAACAAACTCAAAGTGCAGAAAGTACTCATCACACTAGCCTTTAAATTGCACTTGAGGACAAGCACATTGCTAACATCTAAAACAAATAGCTTACCTTATATATGCCTCCACCTTAAGGTGGTTGATATCATGCATTGATATCAAGCACATTATGGTAGGAAGAAAACACACAAGGGGACACAGACTCTCACAAAGCCCATGCCCCCTGGAGGTGACATGTACTTTACGAT
Source organism: Cunninghamia lanceolata (assembly GCA_027924645.1). Lineage (NCBI taxonomy): Eukaryota > Viridiplantae > Streptophyta > Pinopsida > Cupressales > Cupressaceae > Cunninghamia > Cunninghamia lanceolata. The sequence continues at coordinate 44,969,925 of BSBN01000254.1, read as the reverse complement.
CACCAAATGTTCCCACAAACACATCCTTGCAAGAAACATGTTAGTGTCCACATAATCATGATAAACAACAACATCAATGCATATGACTAATCACTTAAAGAGCCAAGGTTACACTACAAATTAGGATATTGAGTATAACCACAATGCTATACTATGAAAATCTCAAAATTGAGTATCACCAAGGCAAGATTCAAAGACAAATGAAATGCACGAAGTAGCAGTATTGTTATGTTTTGTAAGTGAGATAATACACCATGAAAATCACTACATAGAAAGCATAGAGTGTTTCTACTAGCTAAGTATCAGATAATATATTACAACCCCATCTTCATATTAGGAACTAAGCCCGAATTTTAATTTCTTGCTAAAGGGATGCTAGGTCCACATCAATATAAACAATTTTTGTCATCCACTTGCTAGATACAAGCACTAGAGGAAGGTAAACAATAAATAAGAGAGGTGAAATAAGTGTCTTAGGGATAGTCACATAGGAGGGTGCCTCCAATTCACCAACCGCAATGCTATGTCTGTAAGACATAATGCATAATGAAAATAGAGAGAGGCAATATACAAAAATGATGATACAAATAGAAGGTCACAACAGAGGTGGTCTCCTATTATCTCAGACCTTACAAGAGGATCTAGGGTCATCCCAGGAGGCCTAAACAATACATAACACATCACGGGGGAAAGACATTACGAGAGACAAAGGGTTAGAGATACTTACCTATAGGGTCTTCCAAGCTAACGGTCATCATGAATCTTGTTTTTTATCTTAATGGTTAAGGCTTTATCACTTCTTCTATCTTCCATATCTTCATGAGTTTATGAGGGTAACCATGTATGAAAGGTACCCCTTAATGATGGTTGAGAGGGTATGTTGCCATTTTCTTTGTAAGTCCATATAGAGATTGTCAGAATACCATAGGTTTGAGGCATAGTTTGTTCTTCAATGTCATGTAAAATTTCATTATTTTCCTAGGTATGTGAAGGTTCAAGTAAAAATGCTTGATCCATTTCTTTGTTTAAGATGTAATTGAGAAGTTCTTGAATATCAAGTGGTAATTTTTTATTAGATTTAAGCAAATGGTTACAAAGAGAATATACATCATCCAAAGCATCATCCTAGTTAGGGAGAGCAGGAAGAGATGGAAGAATAGTATGGAGAAATGTATCAATGATATCTTCTTCTTGTGCCAAGATATCCTCACTAAGTGGGGTTATGTTGGGACAAGTCTCTTTGTTCGATAAATCACCCATTGCTATATCGTTCTCATAGGTCTCAGAAGGATTTGCATTATGTCATCATGAAACAAAGGGAGAGAAGGAATCATGTTTTCACTACTACTTTCCCCATGATTGTTATTAGCAATTAAATTAGTAAGATTCTCCATGATCAAAGGGAAAACATCCACAATAGTAAGAAAGTTGTCAAAATAGGCTATTGTGCAAAGGATATCACAGATGGTGCTCACATTCATGTGAATGCCGTAGATGTATGCTATTTGATGCAAGACTTGAGGATGTTTATCAATGAATTTACAAAAATTATCATAATTCATAATTTATGCAAATAAATCTTTCAAAGATGAGCCCTTAGGAGAATCCATAAATGCAAAACTATGTGTAAAAATGAGCCAAAATGCTTGTTTTTTTGTACTTTTTCAATGCAAATATATGAAAGAAAAGGTTCTATGAAGATTTTCAAGAGGGAAAGAAAATGATATGCCTAATAATAGTCCACTAATTCAATAATACCTTTCATAACACACTATTGAAATAACTCTAGAAAGTCAATAAGCCAAAATCTAGTAAAAATAGGCTAAAATATTTAACTTTTCACCAAATATTAATGCAGAAAGAGTAGGGCAGTAGGTGTTGTAAATAAAATGATTATGGATAGCAAATTATAACAGTAGTAACAACCACCTAATCTAGATCAAACCCTAGTGCAAAAATATGCCAATTTTCACAAAATTTCAATGCAAAAGCCCAAAATAAAAGGGTGTTCTAAGGAAATTGAGAAGGGGCAGAAAATAATATGTATTATATCAGTCTAATAAACCAATAAAATCCTTCACAACATGCTTTTTATGCAATTCTAAGATGATGATAAGTCAAAACCTAGTGAAAGTACCCTAAAATATGCAATTTTTTACAATTTTTCAATTCCAAAATCTAATGAAATGGGTGTTGTAAGGAATTTTAGGAGGTATAGAAAATAATAGTAATAATATTAGTCACCTCAATCCATAAAACTCATAACAACATGCTTCAAGTGCAAATCTAGGTCAAACCCTAAGGCAAATATAGCAAAATTTTGCAAGTTTTTACCAAACTTTTAATACAAGAGTGTAATAAAAAAGGTACTGTGAAGATTTTTAGGAGGGGCAAAAGATAATAACCCTAATAAAAGCCAACTAGTGCAAAAATATTCTTCACAACACACCTATGGTGCAAATCTAGAGAGTCACTAAGGCCAAATCTAATGAAAATCAAGGTTTTCAAGCCCTAGGTATGAGATGTTAGTGCAAAATGAGCTATATGAATGTTTTGAAATCTGATTTGTTATGAAAGTTAATACCACTCAAATATAAAAGTGATTTTCAAGTCCTATAATGCAAAATGCAAGTGTAAACCTAATGAAAAATGCTAGTTTTTGTCGAAATTCTCTATGTAAAAATTCAAATTTTTGAGATCTAAATGAAAATTCTCACTAAAATGAAATACTATAGACAAATGAAAATTTGAGTGAGTGTCTAAGATCAGTGGAAAAATCTGAAATAAGATTTTACCTACAAACCCTAGTTTTCAAAATTACTTGGTTAAATAAAAAATTTAAAATTTCTAACAAAACCCTAGCAATTTTTATGATGAAAATGCAATGCAAGTGATTCAATTTTTGTAATTTTCTATAATTTATCTCAAATCTAATGCAAAAATCATCAATTTGATGAAATTCAAATTAATTGATGCAAAATAGAAACCCTAGAATGCAAATTTTTTTGTAATTTTTCCAATGCAATAAGATGAATGATGATATGAATGAATTAAATCAATGTAAATCTAGAGAAAAACACTTATCAAGGTCCCAAATTCATGAAAAACACAAGTTCACCAAAATGTTTAGGGTAAAATTTGGATAGTTGGTTTTTGATAGTTTGTGTATGCATCCTCCTTTCACCCTAAAACATTCAAGGATATTGGGTCAATTAAGACTCTACCATTAGGCCCTTGGGTAGTTAGGAATGTAGGGAAACTTGGATTTGTGTGATTTACTTACCAATTTTGCTCAATTATGCTTAAAACCCTAATTATACAAATACGGAAGCAAACCAATAAATTACTAAAAATGTTGGTACAAAAATATGTAAAATAATAGACCAATGTGTACTAGTTTATGAACTTCAAGAACTAGAATAGTCAAAGACTAATGAGCAGGCGCCATAGTCCAATGCCCTAATTTTTGTCAGGATCTAGTAATTCAATATGCAACTTGTCCTAACTGTCTTAGAGATTTTCTACATTACAAGATCCAAAGGACAAATGAGTGAGCACCTGAGTCTAGGTCCCTATTTTTAGCTCTGATCTTCAATTTTGACACTCTACAACCCTTCTCTGCAACTCCACTTTTCCTGCTTCTTCAACCTATAACCTGCAATCATGAGAAAATGGGGAAGAGGTTGTGGTGTTTAGAGGTTTGTCTCAGTCAATCCCCAGAGAGACATTCAAGTCTTTTGAACATTGTTGTCAGAGAGAGAGTGCGTGCCCTTGTGAGGCAGAGGCAAAAACCAAATGATAAATGCTTGAAAACACAAATGATATCACCTTGTAGTGAAGATCTCATGGAACGAAGAAGCTCTTCATGCCATGAGGAGATGGATGCTCAAATCTACAAATACAAAAACATAAACAACACAATATCTTCTCTTGCCACACAATGAATTCCATGAATCACTTCTACACAAGCTCAGAAATCCCAATTGCCATCTAGTAATCATATATCCAAACATTCCAATGAAGAATTCCATAATTCAAGCTTACTATGTCGACCTAGGGACCAAATAACGATCATAAACAAACACTTAAAATTTGACCCAAAATAGGGCAGGACTAGGGTGTGGGTGCCCAAGTCCTCCCCCCATATTTTGGGCAGGGCTTAGCTCAAAGGATCCTCCTAGGTCCTGTCACAACCCATATTTGAGTTTTGAATTCAAATTAGAACACAATTGTAGGTATTTTATTTTCAAATAACATAAAAGCCAAAAAAATTAAACAATAAAAATAAAATAATAAACAAATTTAAATGATAAATGAGGTGAGGACACTTCTAGAATGGGCAATAAATGAGGAACTTTCCCCCTCATCCTCAAGCCAAGACTCCAATTTATGAGATGAGTCCTTTTTCTCCTTAAATTTATGACCATTGGAAAATTTGGGAAAACATTTAAGAATTACAAGATTCCTTTTCCACAAAAATTAAATAGCAATATGGAAAATGGAAAGGAGCATTTAAGTTGAATACTTGACTAAATACTTGGAATTTCCTCCCTAAAGGTTGTAATTTTCTATAAATTTGCATGGGATGTTGAGAAGGAGGACACAACAAGATAGATGCATTCTGTCAAAGCAAAGAGCAAAGCAGAGGTAAGCAGCCAAGCCCAAAACTATGTGAAATTTCTAGTATTATCACTACTTGATTTATCTCTTGTTGGGGATAAGTCTAAGCATCTATGGAATTAGCCAAATTTGTTATTGGGCCTTAAGTATTGTAAATGTTTTAAACCATTTTATTTCAAGTAGGATGAAGTATATAACTAATGAATTATATGTGAATAGAGGAGTTGTAGATAATTTTGAGTCTTGTTTTCTTAAATTGGTTTTCTATTTTAGATTTTAAGAACTTTGCTCAGTCAAAAGAGTCATATGTTCATTTTCTTTAACAATGACAAGATTTTGAAATTAGAAAATTGGTATTCTCTTTTTCTTGGAGTTTAATGTTACACCAGCTGGTCATAGTTGCTTGAAAGTTTTTAAAGCCACTTCAACAATTCCATTTTGTGTGATCCTGCAATCATTGCATTTCTTTAGGCTTTTTGTCAAATAGTTCACTCACCATGTATGTGTGTCTATCTTTGTGGTCTGATGGATGTCCATCCCCTGTTTCAAGGCTTTGGTCTAGGCATAGATACAGAGGATGCTGGTAAAGGTTGAGGTGTCTAGCTTGAAACTCGCCAATTGCATTTGCTTAAAAGTTTCTGAGGCATTTTTGAACAAACCCATTTTAAGCATACTCTGGTATTATGGTGTTTCATGAGATCACATTTCTTTGAGTGATTTTGTCAAATAGTTTCATGCAGCATCTATGCTTCTACATTTTGCATGCATGTCTATCGGGGCACTTGCAACTGTAACAAAGAAAAAATTTCTCCTTCCTTTAGGCTTGGATGGTTGTCCATACCCTGATCTAGTGCCACGCAAGCACAAGAAGGGATGACATTAGCAAGGTTTTGGTTGAATTTTGTTTTACACCTGCTAATTTCATTTACTTGAAACTTTCTAAGGCTTTTTTTTTACATCCATTTTATGCTCAACCTACAAACATTGGAGTCCATGAGATAACATTGCTTCAAAGGATTTTGACAAATAGTTGGCATGCCTTGTCTGTGCTGTCTCATTTTGCATACATATCTACCAGAACATTTCCAACTGTAATATTTGGCAATTTTCCCCATCTATATGCTTGTTAGAAGTCCCTACCTTGCTCCCAAGCTTTAATTTGTGCGCTGACCATGCCCTCTTCCAAAGCTTCCATTTTTACGTAGGCTGGGTGAATGTTGGAAAAGGGTGCAGAGTCTGGTTTTATACTTGCCAATTGATTTGCATTGAAAGTTTTCTAAAGCCTTCGCAAAAACTCTATTGTGTATAGAATCGTACTCTAGTAGTCCAAAAATAGAACCCTCTTTGAGGCATTATGTCAACAGATCTGGATCCCCTATTTGCATACATATCTACCAGAGCAATCCCAACTATTACATCTAATAAATTAAATGATTTTATGTCTATATGGATAAATAGTCTTATAATAGGATTTGCCTAGTAAAAAAAATACTTTGAGGCTATTAAGTAAGTGAGATAATGGATCACCTTACTCGACACAATTTTTGGGAGGATTAATTGAGTTGATGCAATTTCTTATCAAAATACAAACTTGTAGTCAAAATAAATGTAGGTATAACTAAATATGTGATATTAAAACATCAAGTCTTAACATTTATAAAACTGACTTAAATAACAAATTACCTTCATATTTCACATTTATTTGAACAATTAACTATATAATTTGGTACATTACTGATTTAAGTCGTGATAGTGGGTAAATTGATTTGTGAAAGCATGTAAAAGGTTATATGGTTGAATCTTTTATATAATCTATAAAAAAAGAAAGGAATGGAAAAATCTTATTATGGGGATTTTAAAGTTTAAGTATTGAGTTAAAAAAAAATGATTTGAAATGCCTTGGCCAATAACTTCCTTTTCGCAATATGAAATTTTATACTTGAATAATGATTTAAAATTGTTCATGGATGAATATATTGTTTCATGATGTAAATAAATGATTCTACATAATCGTATAGTTATCTTGAGAATCATGAACTCATAATTAATAATATTCTCCATAGAATCAATATGTGTTTGTACATATCAAAGAAAAAATATATATATATAATTGAGTTAGATATAGAAAATTGATTAAGTAATAACTACTATCATATATTTGAACCTTTCATTATGTTTCTAGATACAATTGTAGCATGGATGATTTATCTTTAAATCAAGTGAACCATGTTGATGTTAATCAAGCTAGATACTCAATGATTTTGTACATGAACTCACTAAACAAGCATTAACTTAAAATTAGCAATATGACTATTTGACTCTTTGACCATATGTATATACAAGCAAAATACCCTATTTAAAACAAATGTCGACCCTTACGAATGAGTATCTAAGTTATTAGAAAGACAACAAGAGAAATGTTTTGGAAACTGAATACCATTAAAAAAAAGTCATCTAAATACGTATGCTCCCTTCGATAAGAATATCCTAAATTTATTTAAATCAACATTAAAGGTTTACTAGGGAAAATGAATAATTAATGAAGTAACTGAACTACCATTCTAGATAAATGAATTACGAATGTAATCCAATGTTTTTGAAATGGTTGTTAATCAGAAAGTAGAGCAACTAATTATCAGTTTAGGGTAACAAGAATTGGTGTTAACTAAGTTATACTCACAAGTGTATTAACAAAGGAAACTATTTCCTAAATCAATTTAGGGAATTAAAGAAAAACCTCTTGTTAAGATATTCGTCATATTCTATAACTTTATCAAGTCTTTAATTGGTTTTAAAGTTACAATAATGTAAATTATGATCATGGTTGAATCATGAATGGAATTGAGAAGTTCTTTAAAATAGCCATAAAACCTTAGAACAACTAATTACCATTTCTTAAGTATTACAAATCATTATTATCCTTGATTAAGTATATTGATAATAGAAATTAACCAGTTTTGTTGAAGTATAAATCTTTGTAGATAATTTCAATTAAATCTCTTGTTAAGACATCTATCTTATTTTAAAAACTTTTATTAATCCTTAATAGTTTCAATTTGAAAATGATCTTATAATGGTTATGCAAGAAAATGTTTCAATTATTCACTCTTGGAATAAAATCTATTCATGTATGACAAAATAGTTTATCAATATTCCTTGTTTTTCCAAATCTAAATCTTGTTATATTGTGAATTGATTAAATATTTTCTAAGAAAAATGATCATGCATCTTTATCTTCCTTGAATTATGTTCCTTTATCAATTTTCTTATTTAGTTATTATGCAAGTTTTTCTCTTCTACTAGATAGGTAAACCTTGTAAATAAACATCCAAACTCAAACAAATCGCAGCATTTGGTATTTACAGTACATCTATGTCATGTTTACGGGTAATGTCATCATGTTGAACCAAGTACCTCACACCTAACATAGATGCAACAATGACATGTGGGCACCATCCCTCTAAATCATTAGGGAGTAATAAGGGACATGTCAAAATTAAATCCATAAGAGGGGAGATTCTCCTTAGATACTTCACTAAAAAGATTAACTAAAAAGGAAAGGACAACTCTATCAAAAATAGTTGTAGGATGATTACCATGACAACCGTCAATGGAAAACCTCATCAGACAAATATGTGTACTAGGTAAACTATCCTCACATGAAAAGTTAAATGTCAAATACTCCTGAGAGGGGTGTTTGCAAAATAGTTTCCTAGGAATTCTGTCAGTATATCACTCGAGTGGGTGGCAATTGGCGAAGAATTGTGTACCCACTCAGTTACATAAAACATAGTGCAAGACAGAACTACATGTTCGCATCCCTGTGATGATAGCATCTGAAGAGGGCCTTGATCCCATGGATATAGGGTATGTAGGTAGTCTAGACAATGAAGGATGCCCCCAGTACTCAGGTCCCTTAGATATAGGATACTCTTTTAAAATCAAATTTGTAATCTTGATCCCTAGTTTAAAGGTTATCTAGGTAACTTAAGAACTCTCCTAGTGCTTAGAAGAATCCTTGAGGTGGATTACTTGTACCTGGCTTTGCCGTAAACTGAGGTGAGTACAAATTGATGTTATGTGTTCCCTAGTTGACATCCTCAATATAGTGCTTGGGCATACTGTGATCTCTAGGAAATGACTCATGAACTTGTATTGGTCCTGAGGGAGTCGGAAGTCTCTGGCCAGAGCATAATGATTCCTGTCCTATTTAGCCTGTTAGGCTATCATGATGACATATCCCAGATTGGATAGAGTCTTGGCCTATTTGACCCACTAGGCCTTTTGGCCACTATTTGTTCTACCACGTGTTGGGTAGAAATAAGGTCCATTTGACTTGGTTCCACATGAACCTATTTTCCCAAAGGATAGAAGAGCCTAGGTTGGGTTAAGAATATTATGTTTGAACATATGGCTCGTATTGGCTAAAGTTTTACTGAGTACTCAATAAAAGTCTTGATATATCACATTTGAACTTGTTAATAAGGTAAAATTTTTGAAAATTTGAGTTTGGACGAAGCAGGTCCTTATATGTAGTATCAGAGCCAAGTTCAAACACTCAGCCTGGAGGCCTACTAACTTAAAATTGATAATAGTTGGTATTTAAGATAAGAATTGTAATATATTTAATTATATTCAATTTTTATGTTGTAAACCAAAGATTGTAGCAAGTGGTAAATCACCTCTCTCCTTGTTTTCATAATTAAAATGGTAAAAACCTTAAATTTGTGAGAACTACATGGAGAAGAACCGATCAACCAAGAACTAGCTGAAAACCCACATGAGAATCCAAATGCTGATATAGAAGCAATTATTAACTTGTTGACAAAGTAGAGAGAAAATTTGGAAAACATTGAAAAAATTGTACAAAAACTTGAAGACTAGATAGGGGATCATAGAAAACATTATGGAACCTAAAGATGAACATCAAAGTGTGGAAGTACCCATAGCTCAAACAACTAATGAGCCAGAGGTTCCTAGGTCTTGGCAGGAAACCATTGTCCTTGATATCTCATAAGACCTTAAGAAGATAACTCCTTTAAATTTTGATGGTAAACATGTGGGGGATGCTATAGAAGGATGGCTCACCGAAATTGAAAGGTATTTTGAGTTAAGGAACTACTTAGAGAATATCAAAGCAACTTGGGGAGCTTATCAACTGGAGGGAGAAGTTGACAGTTGGTGGATAAACATAAAGGAACAATATTGCTATTCAAAGGAAAACCTAACATGGAGGCAAGTTGTGAACCAATTCCATGAGAGATGGATTCCACAACTATTTTATGATGAAAAGATGACCAAGTTTCTAAATCTCAAACAAGGAAATTGCACAGTCCAGCAGTATTGGGATAGATTTGCAAAGCTACTGAAATATGTTCCTATCTATCAAAAGGATGAAAGGTTTTAGGAAAGGAAGTTTATTTTGGGATTGAATACTGATATTGGGGTAGAAGCGGATATGTTTGCCCCTAAGAATATGAATCAAGTCTTAGAGAAGGCACTCAAATAGGAAAATAAATTACAGGCACTATTAGTGGCAAAGCAAAACTTTTGGGACAAGCAATTTTTCTTTAAAAGGAAACTAGACAATAGGGGCAATAGAGGAGCTCAAAAAATCAAGAAGAGAGACAAGGGTATAACAGAAGCTGCTGGTAATTAGAATCATAAGAATAATTACAATGGTAATGCCAGAAGGAATGATTTGAATACCCCACCTTGAAGTTCTAATGGACCCCCTAGCAGATGTTTTATGTGTGGAGGCAATCATTATGCAAGGGACTATTAAAAAATAAATGGGTCCAATCAGCCACAACAACCTTGGCAACATCAAATACATGCTGCCATTAGAAATCAACAAACTCACCATCAAAATGTACCTATGGAGAAAAAAGGTATGCTTTTTGGTAAACCCATAACTATTTTGATAGATACTAGTTCCTACGAGAATTTTATTTCCCCAGAATTGGTAAGAAAAATGTCTTTGCAAACTAAGAATATGGAATCATCATGGATGGATTTAGTATGGTGACAAGACTACACAGAGAGTGAACAATTACATAAGAGGAGCCCTCATTAAGTTTCCAAAATTAGAAACCAAAGTCAACTTATATGTCATACCGCTGGGAGCTTATGATGTCATAATCATAATAAGTTGGCTAACGAGTGATAAGGCTAACATAGATTTCTATAACAAGGTGGTGGAGTGTGTAGATGATAAGGAGTGTAGAGTTAGGATCTAAGGAATTTACAAACCTATATCAGTGGGGACCATTTCTACTATGCAACTAAAGAAGGTAAGGCAGAAATGAGGAAATCTGATATTCTTAGTATCTTTAAAGAGAAGGGAGAAGAGAAAGAAGCCCCTACCTTTGAGAATAGTCCATTCCTTTGGGACTACAAGGATGTGTTTCCTAAAGAGCTACCTAGATTACCCTTAAAAAGGGAATTCAATTTTTCAATCGATATACTTCCTGGAATGGCACCTATATCCAAAGCCCCATATAGGATGAACACCACAGAACTCCAAGAGTCAAAAATACAGTTGTAAGAATTTCTAGAGAAGGGGTTGATAAGGCCTAGTGTATCACCTTGGGGAGCACTAGTCATATTTGTAAAGAATAAGGATGGGACACTAAGGTTGTGAATTGACTATAGAATGTTGAATAAGGCTACCGTAAATAATAGATATCCCTTGCCTCGTAGTGATGATATATTTGACCAAATGATAGGAGCCTCAGTGTTCTCCAAAATTGACCTTTTCTCAAGCTATCACCAATTATGGATAAAAGAAGAAGACATCTAAGAGATAGCATTTAGGACTAGGTATGGCCACTATGAATTTACTATAGTTCCATTCGGACTAACAAATGCTCTGGTTGCCTTTATGAATCTAATGAATAGTGTGTTCCATGATTATTTGGATAAGTTTATGATTGTGTTTTTGGATGACATCTTAATATATTCCTGTTAGACTTAGGGCACACAACTGAGTGGGGGGATGAATCAGTTGTCCAAAACTTTCTATCTATTTAAACACTTAATTCCATTTTTCAATTCAACAATTTAATTATAAATCAGTCATGGAAACATAATGCAACAAATCAAGAGCAGAAATATATCAACGCATGAGACACCAAGATTTTGACGTGGAAAACTTGATTAAGGGAAAAACCACGGGGTGATTAACCCATGAATGTATTCTCTATTAGAAGAATAGAAGGAACAAAATGGCACTTGCCAATTACGGCTCACTACCCAAGCACACTGCTCACAAGAGGCTTACTGCCTACAAGAGACACACTGTCTACAAAGAAATAAGTATCACCTACTTGAACTGAAAAATAGCATCTTCACCATGCTTGAAATAGTTCCATTAAGTCCAATGCTTCTACTCTGCCTTTCACTCTCCTCCTTGCTACCACACACTCATCTCCACAAGGACACCTTACAAATGACTTCACAATCCTTTATTTATACAAGAAATCAACCTAGGAATTATCATCTAAGTTGACAAACATCCATAATATCATTTGCAGGATGTATAATTCATCTGGTCAGGCTGTTTTAGGAAGAACACCATTATCTAGAAGTTTTTCTTCAAAAGTGAACTCCAACTTCAATGCAGACCACCAACATGAACTGGACAAGATCCAAAGACCACCACAAGCTCTCCTAAATAACCAAGAACATCCACACTTCATCTGCTTACTCAAATCATTCTCTCCTTCATCCAGAACCTTAAGAACATAGTCTGTCATCACTGTCACAAAAGAATAGATGCTTGCGGACCTTCAAACCATGAACCAATATAGTTGATACTCCACAAAGACTTCCTTAGTACTCCCTCAAATCTGTAGAACATTATAATGCAATTCCAGATCTCACCAGACCTATCTGTCTCACTCTGTCACCACTAAACACCTGTCGAAACCGGTTTAACTTGAACAACCACAAATTCTTTAGATATTCATGTGGACCTCTAAAATCTCTACTGAACCTTCTTAAGACTCATATATTCAAACCCTTTAATCTGTATTCTCTTATCCTCATCCTATCTTGAACTTTTACCTTACTGTCTTCCATGTTCTTCTCTGTTCCTGATTGAGACTAATTTTCTCAATATCCTCAACACATAGCTCATCCAATCCTTATCATTAATGTAACAGGAGTATGTTGACATCAATGACAACACTGATTAGGCCCATACTTGCAACAATCTCCCCCTTTGTCATTGATGGCAACATTAGATGTGAAAAATTATTTTAACCATCAGGATAAGAACTTCTCCTTACTATCACAACTCCCCCTAATAGAAACAACCATTCACATGTCTTCTCTCCCTTAACTGCTCCCCCTTTGATCAGCAACTACTTATTTTTCACATGTCTTCTCTCCCCCTTTGACATCAATGGCAAAGGGCACATACTTGCAATTCTACCACTTCAGAATCATACCTGCTGCTCCCCCTGAGTAGCAGCTCCCCATCAATCTGGATCATTAGATATAACTGTGATATCCACTGGACTGATGCACAACTTTGCACCTTAGTTCATAACCGGAGGGGCAATAACCCCTAACTTCTCCCTGAGATATGCAAAAGAGTCCTTAGGTAGAGGTTTAGTGAAGATGTCTGCAATATGATCCTTGGAAGGCACAAACTCCAATCTGACTTCATTCTTGTTCACTTGCTCTCTCAAAAAGTGAAAGTTGATGGATACATGCTTAGTTTTTGAATGCAACACCAGATTCTCATATATATATTTATTGCACTTGAATTATCATAGAGGATTGTGATAGGTTCCTCATACTCCACTTTGATATCTCTTAGCATCTGCTTCATCCATAAAACTTTAGTGCAACAACTTACTGCTGCAATATACTCTACTTCAGTTGTAGACAGAGATATTGCCTCTTGTTTCTTGCTTAGCCAAGAGACCAATCTCTTTCCCAAAAAGAATGCTCCACCACTAGTACTTTTCCGGTCATCCACATCTCCTACCCAATCCGCATCTATGTATACATGAAGAGAGAAATCATGATCTCTAGGGTACCAAAAACCATACTCAACTGTTCCTTTTAGATATCTAAAAATCCTTTTGATTGCCATGACATGAGATTCTCTAGGATTAGCCTGGAATCTAGCAACAACACCAACAACCTGCATAATGTCTGGTCTAGTTTGAGTGAGATACAATAGTCCTCCAACCATTGACCAATACTTTGTCTGATCAGTCTTAGGAGAATCATCATCTTTGCTCAATTTACATCTAGTTGCCATGGGGCTATTCATTGGCTTTGAATCTTCCATCCCAAATTTCTTCAACAATTCTTTCACATATTTGGTTTGAGAAATGAAGATACCTTTCTTTGTTTGAGTGATTTGCAAACCCAAGAATAAATTCATTTCACCAAGCATGGACATCTCAAACTCACTTTTCATTTGATTTGCAAAAGTTTTACACATACTATCTCTTCCTCCAAAAATGATATCATCAACAAACACTTCAACAATCAAGATGTTTTCATGATCAATTTTGAAATACAAATTACTATCAGGAGTACCTTTGTTCAAACCAATCTTCAAAAAATGCTTATCCAATATTTCATACTAGGCTCTTGGGGCTTGCTTCAGTCCATATAGAGTGCTCTTTGATTTGCAGACCATATCACCATGATCAAACAATTGAAAACCATCCAGTTGTTCAATGTACACTTCTTCTTCCAAGTCACCATTCAGGAAGGTAGACTTGACATCCATATGATACACTTTGAAATCTTTGAACGCAGCAAATGTAAGAAATAATCTGACTACTTCAATTCTTGCCATCGAAGCAAAAATTTCTTTAAAATCAACTCCTTCTATTTGAGAATAGCCTTTGTAGACCAATCTAGCTTTGTTTCTGATTACTTCACCTTCATTCAGTTTGTTCCAGAAGACCCATTTGGTTCCAATCACATTCTTGTTTCTAGGTCTAGGAACAAGATCCCAAGTGTGATTTTTCTCAATTTTCATTAGTTCTTCCTCCATGGCTTTTGACCAATTTTCATCATTGCAAGCTCCATTCACTGTCTTAGGTTCAATCTTTGAAATCAAACAACACTATTCTTGAGAAATTCTTCTTCTTGTTTGTACTCCTTTGCTTTTATCACCTATGATCTGATCTTTAGAGTGGTTCAATCTTACATACCTAGGAACTTTGGGAGTTTCTTGTACTTCTGATTCTTGACTAGACTCATTGAAGTTCAACTCTTCTTCCTGATTTACCGGATCAGTTTGAATCTAAATTTTAGAAGGGGCTTGGGCTTTTTGAGACATAACACCATCCTAATCATCTTCATCATATTCATAAAACCTTGAGGGTTTTTCAATTCCTTCATCAACCTTCACATTTGTACTTTCTATAATATTACCTAGTCTCTTGTTATAACACTGGTATGCTTTTCTTTGAGTAGAGTAGCCCAAGAATATTCCTTCATCACTTCTAGCATCAAACTTCCGTACATCTTCATATTTTTTAATGTAACATTTGCTAACAAAAACTTTGAAATACCTCATAGTAGGAGTGATGCCAAACTAAAGTTCATAAGGAGTCTTACTGGTATTGCTTCTGATTTGAACTCAATTGAGGGTATAGACTGTAGTACTGATAGCTTCTCTTCAATAGATTTGAGGAACCGTTACTTCCATCATCATGGTCCTGGATGCTTCCTGGACGGTCCGGTTCATTCTCTCAACTACTCCATTCTACTGTAGAGTCCTAGGAGTAGACAACTACCTTTTTATTCCATGTTTCTCACAGAACTCTATGAACTCTCCGGATGTGAATTGTCCATCTCTATCAGACCTCAGACATTTCAAATTTAATTTGGTTTCATTTTCTACCATAGCCTTGAATATTTTGAATTTCTCAAGAGCTTCTGATTTCTCTTTCAGAAAGGTTACCCACACTATCTGGGAATAGTCATCAATTAGCAACATGAAGTATCTATCACCTTGCACACTTCTGATTCTTGCCAGACCCCAAAGTTCAGTATGAACTAGGTCCAATAAACTAGTAGAAGATTGTTCCTTGCTTTTAAATGAGACTCTGCTTTGTTTGTCCATCTGACATAATTTGCATAAACTATTTGTGGGTTTCACTAATTTTGGTAGATCTCTTACAGCCTGAGTATTACTTATCTTGATGATATTATCAAAATTTACATGACACATTCTCCTATGCCATAACCAACTCTGATCAACTTGCACAAATAGACAACTTTTACCAGTACCAACTAAATGGAAGATATTACCTTTTGTTTGTGTACCAGATGCAATCTCTGTTCTAGAACTCTCAAAGATCTTGCATTTTCTATTCTTGAATCTGAGATCATAGCCTTTGTCCATGAACTATCCAACACTGAGAAGATTGTGCTTCAATCCTTCAACATACAGTACATTTCTAGTTTTGTTCTTTCCATCAAAAGAAATAGTTCCTCTACCTCTGATTCTACCAGTAGAATTGTCACCAAAACTTACCACTCCTTCATACCTTTCCAAATCTACAAACTTATTTTTGTCACCTGTCATATGGTGAGAGCATCCACCGTCAATGACCAAATCGTCCTTTTCTTCAACTTGGGTAGCCAGAGATCTTTCTACAACTTTATGATTTACAGATTCAGAGGATATTGGTTCTTCTTCCTTGATAGCAATAAACACTGATTCACTTCTAGATTTGTTTCCTATCTCTGATTCATCATCTGTTACTCCTTCATTGTCATCTTCTTCATGAACATAGTAACAAATCTTTTGGAACCTTGATCTGTTAGGGTTTGGCCTTGAAAATATTTCCAAACACTTTGAGGGAAAATGACCAATCTTATTGTAGTTAAAACACTTAGAAGGTAGTTTCCCTTCATACTTACTGGATCCTCTTGGCAGTCTTTTTGCAATAAGAGCTTCAAGATGAGCAGTTTCAACTTCTTCTTCTAGGCTTTTCTTGCTTTTTCATACCATGAAAGTTTCTTTGAAGAGTTATCTCCCAGATCAAACCTTTGTTTACCTTTTATAGAGGAACTAGCTTTGAATGTAGATTCATTCTTGGGGGGGTCATCACCAAACTCTATCATTTCAAATGCAGCTAGTTTCCCAACCAATTGATCTCTTGTGACAGTTGTATGAGCTCTAAATTCTTCAATAGAAGCAACCTTGATTTTGTAAGATTTAAGTAGAGATCTGAGAATTTTTCCAACAATCTCATTTTCATCCAAGACTCCACCAACATTTCTAATTCCACAAACCAGCTCATTCACTCTTGGCATAAAAGTAGTAATATTTTCATCATCTCTCATCTTTAGTTTTTCAAATTTCCCTTTGACTATGTAACCTTGCACATTTAACATACTGGTCTCCTTCATGCAAAAGTTCCAGTTTATTCTAAATCTCAAAAGAAGTTGGTAGGTCAATAACATTTGAGAGCTCTAAATCAGATAATGCACTTAGAAGAGCCTCTTTGATCCGCAGATTGTTTTTAGCATCTGTGATTTCATTTAGGGTTGTTGGACTACCCTGTGGAGGTACATACTATTTTGTAACCATGGACCAGTACGTCATTCCCATACACTGCAAGTGACATTTCATGCGACCTTTCCAAAGAGAAAACTTGGTTCCATCAAACTTTGGACTATCCTTCTTGTAAGACAACATCTTGGATCTCGTCAAGTGGTTAAGCTTCTTTTAGAGGAACTTGGCTCTGATACCAATTGTTAGACTTATGCCACACAACTAAGAGGAGGGGTGAATCAGTTGTGAAAAACTTTCTATCTATTTAAACACTTAATTCCATTTTTCAATTCAACAGTTTAATTATAAATTAGTCATGGAAACATAATGCAACAAATCAAGAGTAGAGACATATCAATGCATGAGAGACCAAGATTTTGATGTGGAAAACCTAGTTAAGGGAAAAACCATTGGGTAATTAACCCAAGAATGTATTCTCTGTTAGAAGAATAGAAGGAACAAAATGGCACTTGCCAATTAGGGCTCACTTCCTGAGCACACTACTCATGAGAGGCTTATTACCTACAAGAGACACACTATCTACAAAGAAATAAGTATCACCTACTTGAACTAGAAAATAGCATCTTCACCATGCTTGAAACAGTGCCATTAAGTCCAATGCTTCTGCTCTGTCTTTCACTCTCCTCCTTGCTACCAGACACTCATCTCCACAAGGACACCTTACAAATGACTTTGCAATCCTTTATTTATACAAGACATCAACTCAGAAATGATCATCTGAGTCAGCAAACATCCATAATATCATCTGTAGGATGTATAATTCATCTAGTTGGCCTATTTTAGGAAGAACACCATTATCCAGAAGTTGTTCTTCAAAAGTGAACTCCAACTTCAATGTGGACCACCAACATGAACTGGACATGATCCAAAGACCACCACAAGGTCTCCTAAATAACCAAGAACATCCACACTTCATCTGCTTACTTAAATCCTTCTCTCCTTCATCTAGAACCTCAAGAACATAGTCTGTCATCACTGTCACAAAAGAATAGATGCTTGCAGACCTTCAAACCATGAACCAATATAGTTGATACTCCATAAAGACTTCCTCAGCACTCCCTCAAATCTGTAGAACATTATAATGCAATTCTGGATCTCACTAGACCTATCTATCTCACTTTGTCACCATCGAACACCTGTCGGAACCAGTTTAACTTGAATAGCCACAACTTCTTTAGATCTTCATGCAGACCTCTGAAATCTCTACTGAACCATCTTAAGACTCATATATTCAAACCCTTTAATCTGTATCCTCTTATCCTCATCCTATCTTGAACTTTTACCTTACTATCTTCCCTGTTCTTCTTTGTTCCTGATTGAGACTAATTTTCTCAATATCCTTAGCACATAGCTCATCCAATCCTTATCATTAATGTAATAGGAGTATGTTGATATCAATGACAACACTGGTTAGACCCATACTTGCAACAATTCCAAGGAGGAAGAGGAATAGTTAACCCATCTACAGGTTGTCTTACAAAGGCTATGGAAGCATACGTTATTTGGGAATTTATCCAAATACTCCTTCTTTGAAAGGAGGGTCCACTATTTAGGGCATATCATTTCAGCCAAGGGTATAGTGGTAGATCCTGATAAAGTAAAAGCCATCACTGAATGGCCTATACCTACAAATGTGACTGAAGTAAGAAGTTTTATGGGATTGGCAGGGTGCTACAGGAGGTTTGTGAAAGACTTGTCAAGGATAGCCAATCCAATCAAATCTTTGCAAAAGAAGAACAAAAAGTTCATTTGGACTAAGCAGTGCAATAAGGCATTTCAAGTACTGAAGGAAAGGCTAACGTCACCTCTAATTCTAAAGGTGCCTAATCCTAATGGTAACTTCATAGTAGTAATAGATACATCCATAGAAGGACTAGGAGGAGTTCTTTTCCAAGAGGAAGGAGTAGTGGCTTATGAATTACGAAAACTGAAAATCCATGAAGTCAATTATGCCCCCCATGACCTTGAACTTGTAGCCATAGTTCATGCCTTGCAAAAATGGAGACATATCTTGTTGGGAAAACCATTTGAGCTTAAAATAGACCATCAAGGACTAAAATATATCTTCACTCAACCTTAGTTGAATGCAAGACAAAGAAGCTTGTTAGAGTTCCTAAGTGAGTATGATTTTGAGATTGAATATATCAAGGGGAAAGAAAATAGGGTGGATGATACTCTCAGTAGGAGGAGACACATAATGGCCATATCCAACTTGCACATAGACCTAGAGCAACAAGTACTCTCCAAGTAGAAACATGACCCATGGTACACTTAGGTTAAGGCATCTCTAGCTAACACATCTATGGAACCTAAGTATTTGGTTTATGCTTTTGATGATGATGGACTAATGAGGTACTAGGGGAGAATATATGTTCTTGATAATGCAAAACTAAAGAGTATGATCTTGATAGAGGCACATAAGGCTCCATATTCAGGACATCCAGGTGAATAAGATGGATGTAGATCTCAAAAGACTATATTTCTAGCCATGAATGAAGAAGGATGTGGTAGACTCTGTTAAGGTAAAATTGGATTAAACATGAATAACTAATATAATCAATATCAAAATACCCAAAACTCAACGAAATAAAGAAACAAAGAGATCAATCAAATAAAAGAACTTCAAAAACCTTTTGCAAACCTCAAAGCTTCATAGCTTCTATTGGTTGCCTATCTCAATCGATCTTGCATATATGAATAAGGCCCTCAGAGAGTGCACTTCCTTTCTATTCCAAGATTGTCAATGGAGAATGGCTATGATAATGCTTCATAATGAAGATGAGCCTCACAACAATGGTAGTGATATGGTAACAAGTTGATTGCAAGCAATGAAGGAATTGGTGCCAAAGGTGTGCTGTAATTCCTGCAGAGTAACAATACTTAAAGCTTGGATGAATGAAATGTAGGAATAAGGTTCAATTTATAGACTTGGGAAAGAGAAGATCAATGGTATAGAAAGAATGAGAAGATCAATGGTATACAACGGTTAAGGAATGTGCACAAATAAGAAGACAAGTGTCACACAAAAGCTATTTTATTTGAGTTAACTACTTTCTTTTCTAAAGATAAGACATGCTTTTTCATAAATTAGAAAGTTTATTTCTAATTTAAGAGATATTGATAAAAACAAGGTTGATTGAGTCAGTTAACTCAACTTGAGATTTGCTTTTGCATGATTTGAGAGAAATTAAATAATAAATTATTTAATTTTGTGTGCATGGAGAAGAAGACTTATTTTTAGAAGATTTGGAAGATATTTGAAGAATTAGAAGATAAGAAAGCAAATTAAATAAATAGATTTATTTAATTGTTGTGCATGATTTGGAAGAATAAATAAAATATTTGATTGTATTTTATTTTTAGAGATTGAGAGGATTTAAATAAATTTGATTTGATTTATTTAAATTTGGAAGAATGAATTTGATTTAATTAAATAATTTAGAATTATTTAATTGTTTGGAAGAATTTAATTAAATAAAGGATTTTATTTAATTTTGACTTTAGATGAGGTAATTAAATATTTTGGTATTTAATTAATTTAGAGGAATATGAATCAAATAAATAAATTTGTATATTTATTTATTGATAGAGGAATTTGAATGAAATAAATATTAAGAATATTTATTTAGATCGAGTCGTGTCATTTTTAGGCGTATACATTTTGCCCCTCTTTGATACAATGTGTTTTATCGCGTTGCTTCAAAGAATAAGTTGTCTGATAATGATACATGCCCCAGTTTGCCCCTAGTATAGGTTATGATGATAGGATGCCCCCTTGGGAGATTGGATGAGAAGAAGGCAGAAGGCGTGAGATGGACAATCTCACGAAGATGAAGGGAGAACTTGGTTAGAATTAAAGAAAAAAATAGGATGCGTTTCTGAGAAATGGGAAGAAAATAGGAAGAGACGGGTGTGGGAAGTAGTCATAGTCATGACATAGCCAGTTTAGGGTTTGCATGCTATATATAGGAGTTGGGTCCATAAGACAAATCATTTGCACACTTGGCTTTGTTTGATTTTCTTTTGAGAGCTTAGGAAAGCATAGAGCATAGAGCAGTCAACCCTAGGATGGATATTCCACACGAGGAGCATCACTTTGAACAAGTCTGATGATTTGACCAGCAAGCAAAGGTAGGACCCCTAGTATGTATCTCAAAAAATTTCTCCTAGGGTCAATTTTTAGTGCAATAAATGCTAGGCAAAATTAGGCTAGATAAATGCACCAGATCATAGTTTGGTGCATATGACATGTGAAACTGTGCATCTGTAATTCTGCGGTGCATATAGGATATAGAATGGTGCATGCATGAAAGTTGCACATACATGAGTAAGGTTGGCGCATGCAACATTTGGCATCACTTTTATGGTATGAGTTAGCGCATGCAACTGGGCAATGCATTTATGGTATAGGATAGTGCACACATGAAATGTTACGGTGCATGTGTCAGAAGTGGCACATTTGATATGAAATGACACATGTGCCTTCTTGTTGATGATTGTTTTGATGCAATCATAACAATAAGTTAAAATTCACATATAATGAACTGAAACTATACTTGAAAGATAAGAAGGAATCATTTGAGATTCAACTAATCCCAAGTCTACAATGGTTCGGTTGGTCAAGTTCAGTTGGTCAATGTGAAGCTATAATGTTCAAGGGGCCTTACGTAGTTTAGGTTTGTTTGGTGGTTTACTGGACTAAGAATATGCAAAAAGATCATGAGATATGTCAATACTTTTCATTCTTTTGCATAAAAGTGTTACTGTGCTGCAAGTTTTAGATGGTTTTCTTGAATTTTTGTAGCTTTCTTCTTCATATATTTATGAAAACTGTCTACTTATAGCTCTGTTATGCATGCTTCTTCAAATTTGAGACAATTTCCTTTAGATTTTTATGTTTTCAGCTAAATATTTCAGATGGGTTGGGAAAAGTTAGAAAGATCTAATCTATACCTCATTTAATCTACCGAAGGATCTAATTGTTCTGTTATGCACTATGTAAATTCCACAGTAATTTGATCAAATCCACAGTAAAAACCTTAAATGCAAGTTCTGAGCATTTTCACAAACATACATTTAAAATTGCAAGCTCTCAAAGAAAATATTTCAAAACACAAAGAAGAGCAGGAGAACACTCAGAAGATAGATGCAGAACTCTAGATTCTATTGTATTAGGAACGAATAGTCATACATGATTTACAATGTAGGAATGACTCTTAGTTTCATTGATCATACTACAGAGAACTTACAAGCTTTACAGATACAGTAAGGCAGTAAGACATTCCACGCGCACCTTACTGCAGACAAACAGGCGACCTCCTTCTTCTACCTCTAAACTATGCTAACTTGCTATGTGCTTCTAACAGAAAATCCTGTTGTAGCCCCTGTTGTTTTCCTAAAATCCCTGTTGTAAAGTATTACAGTGTAGAGAGGCATAATATAAAGACATTCTGATTGTCCTCACTACAGCAGAAACCTAACTAAACCCCTGGTTCAAACCCCTGGTTACAGCAATAAATACAGGTGAACCAGCTCTTCCAAAATATCTCTGAGCAGTGTCAAATCTGGGGCGAAATATTGCCCCTTCTGAGAAGTTCCGGCAGCTTGGCAATAACTTCTGTTTGTCTGTTGTAGTAATACCCTCAGCTGCAACTCTGTCCTTCACTTGAATGGCCTTGACTTCTTCGCACTTCATCTTTATCTTCCTGCTCCTGAGATTGGATGTTCTTCCTCCATGAGGTCACTGTGTTGACTTTCCAGCTGCTTCCTCAACTGCAAGCCTGCAAGACAAGACAAGCAATAAGTATCACATTTATCACATAAATAGCAGGAAATTAAAATAATCGTTTAAATCTAGGTGACTACGTAAAATCGTGGAAATCGGATCCAAAATACTCTTAAAATGCGTTCAAAACGCATACAGACCGCTCAAAACCCATCGGGTCAACTATCACTGACCGGGAAAATGCCACAGGTGCCAAAAAATAGTTTAAAACTCCACCGCTTCATTTCCCGCCCATCGGCGTGACTATCGCTATCGGCGTGTCAAAAAACATGTTGGCCAATATTCTCTATTTGGCCGATGTTCACTTCATCTGCATGATATTTTGGAAATATGATGCTCTCCCTTCCAAAGGTCCAGATGACGTCATCAGGATGTTTCGCTTCTGTATATCAGGGAAAAGAATAACATTATCATCATCATCATGTTGAAGGAAAATAGGAGGATGTGAAATAAGATCCTGCTGCTGAGGAATGGAAAATGATGGTGACGTCATCGTCATATCCGGGCTTCATTAAAGTGCAAAAGATGACGTCACCGTCATGTTCAGTTAAGATCAGGGGGTAAATGTAAAATCGGGTCATCTAAGGAGCATGATCAGGATGATGATTGTAATACGACCCCTTTGCGGCCAAGGTAACCCTCTCGAAAGATCAGGATGATGATGATCATCAGGATATTTGCTTCTTCGTTTATCAGATCGGGATGACGTCATCATGATATCCGGGGCTTTTGTTAAACTTTAGAATAAGACGTCATCATCATATTTGCGAATATCATGTTTTGGAAAATATCCTGCCGAAGGGAAATGTGATGATGATGATCATCAGGATATTTGCTTAAGGTCATATTTCTCGGCAGGAGGACTTTACGAAATATCAGGTAGACAAACAAGATCATGATGATCTTGTCAACAGGACAGGATTAAAAATATGATGATCCTCGTCATCGAAAAATCATGATGACGTTTTCATCATTTTCCATCTTCGAAGCATGAGGATGAGTTGAGGGCATCATCAGGTTAGCGCTAGGGTGATATTTAAAATATGATCATACTGTTGAGGAATGGAATATCAGCCTCCCTTAAAAGATAGGGTGATCATCATGATCATGCAAAAGGAGATCAGGAGGATATGATGACGTCATCATCATCTTAGCGAATTTCAGCAAATATGACCCTCTTGTGAAAGATCAGGATGATGACCCTCCGATAGGATTTTGGCATGCGCATGCAAATTATGCAGATGGTGGATTTTCTAAGCAGGGTGATCTTATAATATCAGCATGATATTATAATATCGGGTGATGTTAAAATATCATGATGCTCGTGATACAAAAGACCGCTCGACAGGAAAAACTTACTATGACTTAAAGTTGACGTCCGGATATTTGAACCTCAGGATATTATCGAGGGGGCATTTCAAATATGATGATGATCTTCATACAACAAAACCGAGTTTATAAAATATGACCCTCCTAAAATCATGATGCTCACGATGCGCATAAGGCCATTTGACGGGTAAAGGGCACTACCACCTAAGATTGACATCCGGATATTGCGACTGCATGATTTTTATCGGGTGATAGACCAAGATCAGGATGATCTTGACAACATGACTAAGGATAAAAAATATGATGATCCTCTTGCGATTATCAGGTTTGACCAAAACTTTGACTGCTCATAACTCCCTCATATGGACGAATTTTCAAGTGATGTAAAAGGCAAACCTGCATGGAATTTCAAGCTCTTTCCAAATATGAGGTCACAGAAACAAAATATGAACTTTGACAAACTGACCTCATGATGATGACCTACCTCATCCTGACTTTCATGATGATGATGCACCTGACTCATTTTTACCAAACCGCCAGAAAGCAGACAAACACAAGCAGAAGCAAAAAGCAAAGCGACAGCAGGGGTCCCCATTTTGCTAAGGAGCATAATGGGGCGTGTTGTGAACATCACAACAACTAGCAACCAAAACAAAACAATTAAATTCAGAGTGTTCAAGGAAACTAGATGAAATGAATTCATAGCTTCCGACTATCTTTCCTGCAAATTACTATTCAGCTTGAGACTCAAAGTATTCAATAAAGATGCATGAATTTCCATTTTCAGTTTAGTTGTGTGCACGTGATTAATTATCCTCATCTTGAAAATCGGTTGAACAAACTAGTGACCGACATTAGCCTACGTAGGTGAGGATATTCCCTCATAGCCGACTGGATAGAGCCTTGCTACCAGCGAGCGTCCATAGCCCCGGCAAGGTTATCGTTACAATTCTCCTAAGTAGAGCCCCACTGCCAGCGAGCGTCCATAGCCCCGGTAGAGTTACTTAGATGGCTTCATCTGGATTTTCAGTATAATCCGCTTTATTCATTTATTTATTTATTTTTTGTTTTCTAATTTTGAAAGATTTCATAAGATATAGCAATTTGTAACTTCATGATGCAAGGAGTGGACACTTGCTGAAATTAAGCTGAGAATTGTAATGGTAGCAAGGGTGACCTCTAATTTTTCACCTAATATCTACACTGGTATGTTCAACAAACCCAAGGATTTTAGGTGTGTCATCGTGAGAAACTTGCTTCGAATCCTCAATCACATTTATTGAATACAAAACTTCAGAAGATGAACAACTCTCTACATTCATGACAGTAACAAGCTATGTGTAAATTGCAAATGATTAACTTGAAGATCCTGAATTTTATATTGTTTTGAATGGTTGCTAGTTTTGCTCCTTAATACTCTAAAGTAAAATAAAGATCCCTGCTAAGGAGACAACAAACAAACCAAACAAACAGGCTGTATAAAAAGAAAAAAGCAGAAAAACTGTACAAACAAAAAGCAACAAAAGCCAAAAAAAAAAAAACAAACAGAAGACAAGCTATACAAACAGCCAACCCAAAAGAAAACACAAAAGAAGAACTGTACATTACCCACAGCATTTACATTAAGAAAAAAAAGGACTGCCCCCCTGACCTTCAAGCCTACAAGTAGTGTTTCAAATGCTGGCCATTAACTGGTAATGGCATATCTTCTCCAGTCAGGGTCTTAAGTCTAAAGGTGTTATCTCCTATTATTTCTGAGACTTGTAATGGACCCAGCCATAATTTATCAAATTTTCCATGGCTTCCTTTCTTTTCATGTGCTTTGTCCCAGCACAACACTAAGTCTGATATCCTAAATGTTTTGACTCTTGCCCTTTTGTCAAACCACCTCTTAACAACCGCTTGGTGTTTGGCAAACTTCTCGAGGGCTTGACCTCTTTTCTCCTCTAGTTGTAACATTTGCACTATTCTGGCTTCCCTATGGGTATCAAAGCCTAAATATTCATTAGCAAACTTCCAGGTTGGTATTCTCAGATTAACCGGAAGTATGGGATCAGTCCCATAAACTAAGTGATAAGGTGTGCTACCTAAAGCTATTTTGAACTTGGTCCTGTCTACCCATAATGCATATCTTAATAGGGTATTCCACTCTCTAGGACTTTTGGCAATTAACCTCTTGATTATGTCTAATAAAATTTTATTTGTTGATTTAGCCAGTCCATTACCTTGAGGGTAATAATTTGAAGAAAACCTTAGAATAATCCCATATTCAAATGCCCATTTAGAAAATTTTAAAGAAGAGAAAGCAGGGTCGTTATCACATACCAATGAATAGGGCGTTCCAAACCTGGTGATAATGTTTTCTTCAAGGAACTTGATAACTACCTCAGTTGTGGAAAATTTGCAGCAGGTGGCCTCAGTCCACCTTGTACAATAGTCCGTTACTGTCAATATAAATTTGTGTCCTGCAGAAGATGGGGGATTGATGACTCTGATAAAATCCAAGCCCCACTGTGCAAACGGTCTGGATTCAATCACAGGTTGTAGTGGATTGGATGGATTTCTCCCTTTGTCTGCTGCAGTCTGACAGGTGTGGCAATTTCTGATGTGACTCTTAGTATCTTTGAACATAGTGGGCCAGTAATAGCCCGCCCTCAGTATTTTGTGTGTTGTAGCTAAATGGGAACCATGGCCGGTTCCGTACTTATCATGTAGTTCTGTCAACACTCTATCAGCTTCAGTTCTGTTTATGCATCTCAGATAAATTCCATCATGGTTCTTCCTGAATAGAAGACCTCCTTGCACCATATAATTCTGTGCCTTAATCTTCAAAGCTCTCCTCTGAGAAGCCTTCATCTTGCTTGGGTACTTTCCAGCTATCAGGAAGGTGCTTAAATCATCGTACCAGCCTGATGCGTCTTGGGAATTCAATACATATTGTTGTTTTATCAGATTTGGATCCATGTTTTCTATGGTCTACACCAGCGCCTGCCCTCTGACCAGCTTTGCGGGAATGATCTCCATGTCAAATTCTTGCAGTGTGGTGATCCATTTGGCTCTTTTTTCTCCAGGCTCATTTTGCATCAGCAACATTTTTACTGCTGCGTCTGGTACTATGGCTTTAATCTGGCTGCGCAGAATATAGTGTCTAAATTTTTTCACAGCCTTCACTAATGCAAATGCCTGTCTTTCGATATCTAGATATCTCAGCTGTGCATCCTTCAGAGGTGCACTCATAAATGCTATGGGCCTCTCTTCATTATTTTCACCTTTCTGTGTCAAGGCAGCCGCGACAGAATGAGAAGATGCAAAGGAGTAGATGTAAAATGGGCTTGTGTAGTCTGGACTTGCCAATACAGGGGCATTAGAAATTGCCTCCTTGATATCTTCAAATGCGGCTTTGTCCACTGGCGTCCATTCCATCTGTGCATCTTTCTTCAACATGGCATTCAATGGCTGCACGATCTTTGCAAAACCTGTTATAAACTTCCGAACAAAGTTAATTTTACCAAAAAATGATTTCAATTCTTTCCTACTGTTTGGTATTTGCAAATTTTTTATGGATTCTATTCTATCTGGATCAATTGAAATTCCATTTTCAGAAATGACATGGCCTAATAATTTACCTTCAGTTACGCCAAATATACATTTCCTAGGATTAAGGGAAATCCCATACCTTTCACATCGCTTGAGTACTTTCCTGAGGTCTTCAGCGTGGGTGGATGCATCCTTGGAATACACAGTTAAATCATCCATATACACAACAATGCATTTACCTGATAATCCATGGAATGCAACGTCCATGGGCCTCTGAAAAGTGGCACCTGCATTGATCAAACCAAAAGGCATTCTTCTATACGCATAATTTCCCCATTTGCAAGTGAAGGTGGTTTTTAGTCTATCTTCTCTATCAATTAAGACCTGATTATAACCTGAAAAACCATCTAAAAAAGACATCATCTTTGCGCCATTTACTGCTTGCAGTACTTCATCTATTGGGGGCAAAGGATAATTATCTTTTTCAGATGCCTTGTTTAAATTTCTAAAGTCTACGCACAACCTGATGTCTCCGTTTTTCTTTCTCACTGGTACTAAGTTAGCTACCCAAACAGAATGTCTGACTGGGAAAATTATTCCAGCAGACAGTAATTTTTTAACTTCCTCAAAGATTAAAGGCTCTAGAATGGCATTTACAGGCCTTTGTTTCTGCCTAAATGGTTTGACTTCTTTTCCTAAAGGTATTACGTGAGTTATGATGGACTCATCAAATGTTTTCAAGTCTTCATAAGTCCATGCTATGACATGTTTATATTCTTTCAGAACGTCCAGAACCTCTTTTCTAATTTTCTCAGAGCAAGCTTTTCCAATTAGTACACTTTGTGGATTTAGCTCAGTCCCTAAGTTATGTAAATCACACCTACCCCCTTCTGTTTTGGGTAAGTCCTTCTGTCTTATTACTCCGTCGAAGTCAAAGATGTGTTCTAATTCAATTACTCCTTTTGGCAAGAAGTTGCTCTTTAGGTTGATCATGTCTTCTTCGTCCCATGTTACTTCAGGCCTTTCTTGTTCATCAATGATTTGGGCCTCAAATGCCTCATTACAAGTCAGGAAATTAATAATTTGCTGATCCTCTCCAAATACCTGAAAGTGTGTAACATTGTCTGGTATACTGGGCACGTTAACTAGCTCAACAGCAAATCGTTTTAATCCTGACAGTGCCAATGGTTCCAATGTACTAGCAGCAACTGCTAACGCATCTGGCCTGTGGTTCAGCTCTCTAGGAATGTGCTCTATGTTAAAAACATCAAACGAATCCATTAAACCCCATACTCTATGTCTGTAACTAATCATTTTCTTATAATTGCAGGCATATAGTTTCCTCACTTGTCTGACTACTAATTTAGAGTCTAAAAATACTCTGATGGTTTTTACCCCTTTCTTGATGGCCATGACAAGTCCTAAAATTAGGGCCTCATATTCAGCAATATTGTTAGTGCAGGAAAATTGTAATCTATATGCTGCCAAATGTGATTTACCTTGAGGATTTATGAGTTCAATACCCGCACCTGCGCCCTGTTTTGATTTGGACCCATCACATTTTAACGTCCACATGCCATCTTTTCTTTTCTGATCTTTTACCTTGGCATACTTTGTCCCTTTTATTGTCTGTGGGGTGTTGTCTTGTTTATTCATAGGTTTTTCCGTTTGGTTATCTTGCATATGTGTGTTTTTAGTTTGCAACTCAGAAAGATAACTACCCTTGTCCTCTATTTCTTTTCTTAAATCTGGAATCAAGGCATCTATATTATCCTGAACATATCTCTGTGTTGGATCAGGATTCTCATTTTTCTCTTGTGACTCTACCCTTCCTATGCACTTTTTGTATTCATATTCAATGATGTCTTTGCATATTTCACAATTCTCCTCGGAATGTTGCCCATCATGGACTCTACACCTATTTTTATATAACTTACATTAGACTGGGAGATTGTGTGTAACGCACTCTTCCAGCTCTCGTCTAATGGCACAACCAAATTTTTCTATTGCATTGTTTTCCTCATCTGAAGAATTTCCGTCAGACTCAATGAATAGGGCCATTCTATTGTTGACACACTTCTTTCTAATGTTTAACATCATAATCTCTTCAATCTGCATCCCATTGTTGGTAATTCTATAGACAACTGGTTCAACAGCAGCATATAATATTTCATTAGTTCGATTATACTCTGTTATCATATGTTTCATTCTGGGCTCTGCCTCTATTCTGATCTGGTTTGGGATGCCTCTCCACGGTAACCACATGTGTGAAAAGTTAGTAGCCATATATCCGTTTAATGTCTTGGACCAATCCCTACTTAGCAACATTCCATAATTTACGGGTATATCCACTACTTGAATGTCAATGATTTGGCTTACCCTAGGGTCTGAAGCTAATTGCACTTGAATGTTCATGAGTTCTCCTATCACGCTAACCTCGGTCTTATCTAATTGCGTGACAACCTTGGCAGATTTGGTGGGAGTCAGCCCGAGAGTTTTACATATTCCTAAGGGCATTACGTTGGCTGAAGCACCAGAATCTACCATGCAATTGTGTATATTCTTCCCACACAACCTAACAGTTAACAAGAAAGGTTGAGTATCCCTCTTATCCGCATGTATTACTACATTTGTATTGGAAGGCTGCTCAACTTTCCTACCTTTCTCCTTAGGTTGTGAATCACTATTAGGAACAGTTATATCAGTAGACACCTTGTTTGTTATGGATGTATCCAGGGATTTTAAAAAAGCATTTCTGATCCCTGGAGTCTTCAATAATTCATTTAGAGGTATACTGACCTTAATTTTCTTTATTTCCTCTGATAAGTAATTCATTAATCTTGTTGTCTCTATCACCTCTGCCTTACTTGTTTGATCCTTTTGCACTGTTGTTCCATTATTTGTATGCTGACTAGCTTTGAGTATGGCAGGATTGTTGCTAGCATTCTGATCTGGGGGTGTATTAATGTTATTCGGAGGAGTGGAAGTGGTGAAAGGTCCTCCCGGCCTAGGGTTGTTCCTCAAATTGTAGGTGTGGCTTTTATTTGTTTGTTGAAAGGCCTGCACCTCCTCTGTTTCATTTGATATCTCATTTTCAGATTCAAAAGGAAACTGAAAAGCATTTAACACAAAGGCTGATTCAGGATAAAGACTTTCACAATAGTATGGTTCATCCTCTAGCAATTCATCCTCTTTTTTTTTTGCAGTTGCAAAGGTAAACATTTCTAAGACTAATGCTGTGTCATAGTCTGAGGGTACTACCTCATTACCCTTAGGAATGAGAAATTCAGAGGTAGGAGGCTGTACATCTATGTTGAAAATACTAGCTGCCAAGTGGAACTGTGGACAGTCGTGCTCAACATGGGCATTGGTATTGTGAAATCTGTACCAATTTTTGGGTGCTGTACTGGCCATTTGTATGCTAGTCGTTGGTTTTGTACCATGATTATCTGTATTCTCAAAAGGAGAAGCCAGAGTACCGTTGTTGGGCCCAGTGTTCCATGTCTTGGGTGGCCTAGATTGATTCTAATTTTTGTTATTATTGCCCCAGGTCCTGTTATCTATCACTGGCCCCCTATTTTGCATTGGTTGCCCCTGACTGGGGCCTTGATGCTGATTGTAGTTTTGGTTCTGATTGTACTGCTGATTTTGATTGAGACTATAATTCTGATTTTGGCCTTGGTTGTGATTTTGATGTGGATTGTAGTTTTGGTTGCTTCTTCCATAGAGGTTCTCATTTATTAGCTGTGTCACTTCGGTTGTTAATCTTTTCAAATGTGCAGTAATCTCTTTGATTTCTTCCCTATCCTCTTGTGCTTTTGCCACAGTTACATCCCTAGGAAGTTGGAAGAAAGGCTGACCATTATTTTGACTATTATTGGAAGTACTAGCCGTGTAAGGAGTTATAGCTTGGATTGGAGTAGGATTATACACAGGTGTGTAAGAAGGAACCGGATTTACTAGTGGAGCATGCTGCACAGGGACTCCATTCCATGGGTGTGCCTGATTCTGCACCCCAAAATTTCCTCCATTGACAAATGGACTATAAGTTGTATGCCTCATTTCTTGGTTCACTGAGGCTGCCTCTTTATAGGCTTTGGATATTGAATCTATGTCAGGTTTTCTTTTGACAAACATGGCGGTTAAAGGATCCAAGGCAGCATAGTACATAGCCAACAAGGGAGCATCATCTATAGTATAAGGGGCTACCAGCCTAGAATAGGCCTTTTGAAATCTGTCATTGAAATTATCAATTAGCTCTCCCTCACCTCGTTTTATAGCAGCCAATTTATGATACAAAGCGCAAGGGTCAATGGGTCCTCTAAATCTTGACAGAAATGCTTCTTCCATAAGTGCCCAGGAAGAAATGTAACCATTGGGTAAGTTTACGTACCAGCTAGAGGCCTACTCATTAAAGGTGTAAGGAAACAATCTACACACAACATCCTCATGCTCTAGCATAGCCCTAAAACATGCCTCCTTAAATATTCTAATATGATCTTCTGGGTCCTGATGCAACTAGTATTTGGGACATATCTTTTCCGGATTTTTTGGCATCTCATGATAATCATTGAAGAGTATGGGAGAATTGACATCGAAATAAGCCATTGCAGGTGTTTGAGCTTGACTTGAACTTGCAGGAATACCTGGATTGATTGGTGGATTAGGATTTAGAGGAGGATTGAGACCTCCAAGAGTGCCTGAACCAAGATTTAAAGATCTGAACAGTGATCTGTCAGGACTTACAATATTATGAATGTTAAAAGGTGACCCAGGAGGTGTTCCAGATGAACTTCCTGCTTGCGATATTTTTGGATTCCAAATTAAAGGGTTTTTACTTCACCTTGTATCAGGTAGTTGCACAAATTTATCTCCTAAACTGGATCTAGACCTAGTCACTCTATTACTGTCGTTAGCCAGTTTGAAATGAAACCTAACTCAGGAAGGCCCTCCTTCTAGCGCCAGAAAACTGTTGATGATTGTTTTGATGCAATCATAACAATAAGTTAAAATTCACATATAATGAACTGAAACTATACTTGAAAGATAAGAAGGAATCATTTGAGATTCAACTAATCCCAAGTCTACAATGGTTCGGTTGGTCAAGTTCAGTTGGTCAATGTGAAGCTGTAATGTTCAAGGGGCCTTACGTAGTTTAGGTTTGTTTGGTGGTTTACTGGACTAAGAATATGCAAAAAGATCATGAGATATGTCAATACTTTTCATTCTTTTACATGAAAGTGTTATTGTGCTGCAAGTTTTAGATGGTTTTCTTGAATTTTTGCAGCTTTCTTCTTCATATATTTATGAAAACTGTCTACTTATAGCTCTGTTATGCATGCTTCTTCAAATTTGAGACAATTTCCTTTAGATTTCTACGTTTTCAGCTAAATATTTCAGATGGGTTGGGAAAAGTTAGAAAGATCTAATCTATACCTCATTTAATCTACCGAAGGATCTAATTGTTCTGTTATGCACTATGTAAATTCCACAGTAATTTGATCAAATCCACAGTAAAAACCTTAAATGCAAGTTCTGAGCATTTTCACAAACATACATTTAAAATTGCAAGCTCTCAAAGAAAATATTTCAAAACACAAAGAAGAGCAGGAGAACACTCAAAAGATAGATGCAGAACTCCAGATTCTATTGTATTAGGAACGAATAGTCATACATGATTTACAATGTAGGAATGACTCTTAGTTTCATTGATCATACTACAGAGAACTTACAAGCTTTACAGATACAGTAAGGCAGCCAGACATTCCACGCGCACCTTACTACAGACAAACAGGCGACCTCCTTCTTCTACCTCTAAACTATGCTAACTTGCTATGTGCTTCTAACAGAAAATCCTGTTGTAGCCCCTGTTGTTTTCCTAAAATCCCTGTTGTAAAGTATTACAGTGTAGAGAGGCACAATATAAAGACATTCTGATTGTCCTCACTATAGCAGAAACCTAACTAAACCCCTGGTTCAAACCCTTGGTTACAGCAATAAATACAGGTGAACCAGCTCTTCCAAAATATCTCTGAGCAGTGTCAAATCTGGGGCAAAATATTGCCCCTTCTGAGAAGTTTCGGCAGCTTGGCAACAACTTATGTTTGTCTGTTGTAGTAATACCCTCAGTTGCAACTCTGTCCTTCACTTGAATGGCCTTGACTTCTTCGCACTTCATCTTTATCTTCCTGCTCCTGAGATTGCATTTTCTTCCTCCATGAGGTCACTGTGTTGACTTTCCAGCTACTTCCTCAACTGCAAGCCTGCAAGACAAGACAAGCAATAAGTATCACATTTATCACATAAACAGCAGGAAATTAAAATAATTGTTTAAATCCAGGTGACTGCGCAAAATCGTGGAAATCGGATCCAAAATACTCTTAAAACACGTTCAAAACGCATACAGACCACTCAAAACCCATCGGGTCAACTATTGCTGACCAGAAAAATGCCATAGGCGCCAAAAAATAGTTTAAAACTCCACCGCTTCATTTCCCGCCCATCGGCGTGACTATCGCTATCGGCGTGTCAAAAAACATGTTGGCCAATATTCTCTATTTGGCCGATGTTCACTTCATCTGCATGATATTTTGGAAATATGATGCTCTCCCTTCCGAAGGTCTAGATGACGTCATCAGGATGTTTCGCTTCTATATATCGGAGAAAAGAATAACATTATCATCATCATCATGTTGAAGGAAAATAGGAGGATGTGAAATAAGATCCTGCTGCTGAGGAAAGGAAAATGATGGTGACGTCATCGTCATATCCGGGCTTCATTAAAGTGCAAAAGATGACGTCACCGTCATGTTCAGTTAAGATCAGGGGGTAAATGTAAAATCGGGTCATCTAAGGAGCATGATCAGGATGATGATTGTAATATGACCCCTTTGCGGCCAAGGTAACCCTCTCGAAAGATCAGGATGATGATGATCATCAGGATATTTGCTTCTTCGTTTATCAGATCGGGATGACGTCATCATGATATCCGGGGCTTTTGTTAAACTTTAGAATAAGACGTCATCATCATATTCGCGAATATCATGTTTTGGAAAATATCCTGCCGAAGGGAAATGTGATGATGATGATCATCAGGATATTTGCTTAAGGTCATATTTCTCGGCAGGAGGACTTTACGAAATATCAGGTAGACAAACAAGATCATGATGATCTTGTCAACAGGACAGGATTAAAAATATGATGATCCTCCTCATCGAAAAATCATGATGACGTTTTCATCATTTTCCATCTTCGAAGCATGAGGATGAGTTGAGGGCATCATCAGGTTAGCACTAGGGTGATATTTAAAATATGATCATACTGTTGAGGAATGGAATATCAGCCTCCCTTAAAAGATAGGGTGATCATCATGATCATGCAAAAGGAGATCAGGAGGATATGATGACGTCATCATCATCTTAGCGAATTTCAGCAAATATGACCCTCTTGTGAAAGATCAGGATGATGACCCTCTGGTAGGATTTTGGCATGCGCATGTAAATTATGCAGATGGTGGATTTTCTAAGCAGGTTGATCTTATAATATGAGCATGATATTATAATATCAGGTGATGTTAAAATATCATGATGCTCGCGATACAAAAGACCGCTCGACGGGAAAAACTTACTATGACTTAAAGTTGACGTCCGGATATTTGAACCTCAGGATATTATCTGGGGGGCGTTTCAAATATGATGATGATGTTCTTCATACAGCAAAACCGAGTTTATAAAATATGACCCTCCTAAAATCATGATGCTCACGATGCGCATAAGGCCATTTGACGGGTAAAGGGCACTACCACCTAAGATTGACGTCCGGATATTGCGACTGCATGATTTTTATCGGGTGATAGACCAAGATCAAGATGATCTTGACAACATGACTGAGGATAAAAAATATGATGATCCTCTTGTGATTATCAGGTTTGACCAAAACTTTGACTGCTCATAACTCCCTCATATGGACGAATTTTCAAGTGATGTAAAAGGCAAACTTGCATGGAATTTCAAGCTCTTTCTAAATATGAGGTCACAGAAACAAAATATGAACTTTGACAAACTGACCTCATGATGATGACCTACCTCATCCTGACTTTCATGATGATGATGCACCTAACTCATTTTTACCAAACCGCCAGAAAGCAGACAAACACAAGCAGAAGAAAAAAGCAAAGCGACAGTAGGGGTCCCCATTTTGCTAAGGAGCATAATGGGGCGTGTTGTGAACATCACAACACTTCTGTTATGATGCATATGATATAGATATTTAGTTTACTTGGCAGAATTGACTTAATTGGCATCCTGTTTGATGCGTCAATCGATAAGCTATCTCTGAGATTGTAGGAATCTAGTCAAGAGATGTAGTGTGTTCTTTTGATCAATTTGATATGTTAAGTTAGTTGATATGTTTCTATAGATATGTTGAGCATGGTACTTGTAGCTTTTAAATTGATGCCTTGCTTTGCGTGCTTACAGGAGGACATATGCGATACATTGATCTCGAGGGAGCAATTTCCCATGCCGATGTTGTAGCGACATATGTTGACTAAGATGGATCAAGAGGCACTTAGTGTGATGGGTTTCGACTATGTATGCTTTATGCCTAAGGTTTGAGTGAACCGCGACCTACTGACTGCAACAGTAGAGAGGTTTCACAGCGAGGATGGGACCTTTCACTTCCCTAAGGGCGAGATGACAGTTACTTTGGAGGATGTATATAGGATACTCCACTTGCCTATTTAGGGAGAGCTCGTGGAGTATGATCCATAGAGGGATGTAGGACTTGTAGAGTGTAGGTGAGTGTAGGTGGGTATTTGATGACCCTGAGCTGGTAGGACATGTGATCTATTGGCAAGACATTCCTGACTACTATGAGTACTTCCCTGGGATAGTCATAGGATTGATCAGAGGCATTTTATATTCTGATAGGAGATCGCATGGGTTCCCAATTGGATGGGGATGGCTCATGGAGAGGATAGTCACAGAGAGCACCCATTATGCTTTGGGTGTTTACGTTTTGGCACACCTATAGCACGACATGTATCAGGTAGTATACCATAGGGGTGCTAGTCTATCAGCAGGTGTCTTGCTATTGCAGTTTTGGCTATGGGAGCACATTGGCATTACTAGGTTGTGATGCAGAGGCATCCACACTA
This sequence comes from Cunninghamia lanceolata, assembly GCA_027924645.1. Taxonomy (NCBI): domain Eukaryota; kingdom Viridiplantae; phylum Streptophyta; class Pinopsida; order Cupressales; family Cupressaceae; genus Cunninghamia; species Cunninghamia lanceolata. Next base: position 44,932,932 of record BSBN01000254.1, on the reverse strand, counting down.
AAACCTTGACATACAGCATGTATGTCTACAACCCTTCATCATCATCATCATATTTCCCTTGCCGACCGATATCCTCCTGCAGACAAACCTTCGACCTTTCACCTGTCAGCAGCATCATCATATTCGGCTATCGACAGCATCATCACATTCGGCAAGCGCAATCATCCTCCTGACGATCACTGTTCATATTACCGCCAACCTCTATCTGCAGCATCATGATGTTCGACATCATCTTCATCAACAGGATATAAAATATCAGGTTCCTCCCATATATCCTGATGACGACAACTTCATGCACCTTTCCTTCGATGCTTACGTCACCTGATATCTGACTACTTAAACAACAGCATCAGGATATGACTTATCCGGTCATATTGAAACATCCTGATGATGATACTCAACTTTATATTGATGACGATTATCCTGATGACGATGACGTCATATGCAGTTCCTTCAATATCCTGCTGTCGGCCAAACTTAACATTATCGGCCCGCGATGATTTTATCAACCCGATCTTCTACCTTATGCCGATACGCTCCTCCTCGGCAACACCTTCCGATGATCACCCCAATGCACATTCACCTTATGCAAATGATTGCATCATGCTCACCTCCATCTACTCGGATGATGCCCGAAGTAAGTGCAGGATATACACAGAAATATCCTGATGATGCCGTTGCAATGAATTTTCCAACCTTAGTGAATTTTCAATCCGCCGAACCTCCTGAGGTGACCCGATCTGCTTCCTGGACAACTTTCCACACTCTAACAACTAGCACGACCTAGCACATACCCATGCTAGGGTTCTCAACACCTCTCGACTGCGATCCTGCAAACATACAAGTGAACAAACAGAAAATGCAAACTAAACCCTAAACTATTGTACATAGCCATTCCACCGATTCGACGAATCAACCGGTGGAATGGATCAGCGAATCCATGCAACCACCAGAACAGCAACTCGATTACACAATGGAATTCAAAACAGAGAATTAACACAAACAGGATCTCTTTATTGATTTCAAAAGATGCAATTACAATACTCTGTCTCACTCTGAAATCTAACTCCTCAATCTATCTGTCTATATTTCAATATGTATCTATCTCTAAAACCAACCGATCCTAATACATAAATAGGATCTGCTTGCGAGTACTACCACTCGATTCCTAGTGGCTAGGAGCTTCCAAGCGGCTGGGAGGATCCAACTGAACTAACAAACTATACAGCTGTCATCAACTATCATAACAAACTACCTAAAAATAGAAAAGCACGGTCAACTTGGACCTTATTACATGCATTGGTCTTATAAGACCTTCTTGGAAACATTAACCAGACCTATAACAAACTAACTGCCTCATGGAGGCCAGCTGTCAAGTAGGTGCTCCTGCACCATACTCCCCAATAGAAAAGAACTCATGTCCCATGAGTTAGGTTGTGGAAGTCCTCCACCTTTACACTTTGCCTTTGCAGTGTCTTGACCTGTTCCAGCTTTATCCTCTGCTGTCTCTTGGCTGCTCCAAGACTTCTGAACTGTAACTTGCTTTCTTGCAAGTAAATCCTCATGCCTGTCAATGTAGGCCCTTCTCTCACATACCTTGTGTTTGTCAGGTTGTCTTACCAGAACCTCTGTCTGAATACCTGGTTGAATAACCTTAGGAATTGCCTCTTGAACTTCTACAATGGTCAACTATGTCTTTCATTCAACCTTTATAGGACAAACAATAGTCCCAACTATGACAACATCCTTGTCATTCCTCTCAACTGGTTGCTGTTTGCAAACCTGTTTTTGAACCTACTGCTGACCTCTGTCAGTCAAAACTGAAACTTTCTTCAACCTGTTGTCCTTAACAACTCCTTTCCCTACAGTGTCCTCAACTGCCTTTATGCCTGCTACTATAGGCATATGCACAAACTCCTTCTTTCCCACTAAAATGATTTTGGCTGCCTTTTGTACTGCAGCTGCTTCCTGTAATGGCATCAACATAATAGTCTTCCCATCTTTCTTGATGGTGTAGGTATTAGCATACCCATCATACAGTACCCTTCTATCAAATTGCCATGGTCTACCCAACAGTAGGTGACAACATTCCATGGGCAAAATGTCACACAAAACTCTATCCTGATATGCTCCAATCTGAAAATCCACATATGCCTGTTCATATACAAAAAGTGATTGACTATCACTCACCCAAGATGCCTTGTAAGGGTGATGGTGTGGAATCCTTTCCAAATTCAGTTTATCCACCATTTCCTGAGATACCATGTTGTCTGTTGAACCAGTATCAATGACAACCTTACATACCTTACCTTTGCTCTTGCATGTGGTCTTGAAAAGATCTCTTCTTTGCATCATATCCTTTGATGCCTACAAACTAATTCTCCTTAGCATCAATGCTTCTCCCTCCTCAGGATATCGATAATTGTCAGGAACTCTGTCTTGATAAGTGTTTAAACTTTGCACACTTTGTTCTACTTTCTCTTCTTGCACAAGTTGTATTCTCTTGTCATTCATTCTATCATTTCTGGATGACGAACCTTTGCTTTCTGGACATTTGAAAAATGGATGACCAAACTCACCACAGGTGTAACACTTTCCTGAAAATGTAGTAGAACCTCTACCACCTCCAAATCTGCCTCTATTACCTTTCCATCCACCTCTGAAATCAGACTGTCCCTATCCTTTACCAGTGTCTTCTTGACCCTCATTGGTTTGCCTTGTTGTAGGGGCTGATCCTCTTCCCCTCATATTGTTTCCTCTTCCTCTCATGGACTTATCTTGTCTTCTATTCATCTTTTCTTCAATCCTGATTGCCATTTGGTAACAATCCTCCACACTCTTAGGGTTAGCTAAAACTAACTCATCCTGTATGTTCAATCTTAAACCAGCCAAGTACCTAGCCACCTTTTCTACCTCATTCTCATGATGACCAGATCTCATACTCAACTTATAAAATTCCTCAGTATATGCCTTCACATCCATTTCCTTCTGCCTTAAAAATTGTAGCTTCTTAAACATCTGAATTTCATAATCCTTGGGCAAGAATTTACCTTTGATCCTTGCTACCATTTTATCCCATGAAGTGATCTTTGACCTTCCTTGTTTCCTTCTCTCGGATTGTACATAATCCCACCATACCAAAGCATGACCTCCTAACTTGGTCTTTGCAATCTTTACCTTCTGATCCTCAGCAACATCTTCACATTCAAAGTGATTATCAAGTGCAGCAATCCAATCCAGTAACTCATCTTCATTCAAACTTCCATTATACTTGGAAACGTCAACCTTTACTTTAGGTTTATCACTCTGCACTGCCTTTAACAGTTTTGCAAATCTCTGGTCTTCAGCATCCAGACCTTCAGCTACCTCTTCATACTCTTCAACAGTATCTTCATCTTCTTCTGACTCACGGTCTTCCACTTCCCTCTTTTTGTTCTTTTCCAGGGCTACAAGCCTGGCTTGAAGTGCTTCAACAAGCTCCTTCACCTTCCTCATCTCTCTGGCATGTTTTTCCTTCATCTCTTGCAATTCCCTTGCAGTACCATTACCTTTCGGAGGCATTTTGTCAACCTCTCACTCCTCTACCTCTGTCCTTTCGGTGACAGAATCAACACACAACAGCCCAGACCTTTTGTTGAGCTCTGATACCACTATGATGCAGAGGCATCCACACTAAAACCTTGACATACAGCATGTATGTCTACAACCCTTCATCATCATCATCATATTTCCCTTGCTGACCGATATCCTCCTGCAGACAAACCTTCGACCTTTCACCTGTCAGCAGCATCATCATATTCGGCTATCGGTAGCATCATCACATTCGGCAAGCGCAATCATCCTCCTGACGATCACTGTTCATCTTACCGCCAACCTCTATCTACAGCATCATGATGTTTGACATCATCTTCATCAGCAGGATATAAAATATCAGGTTCCTCCCATATATCCTGATGACGACAACTTCATGCACCTTTCCTTCGATGCTTACGTCACCCGATATCTGACTACTTAAACAACAGCATCAGGATATGACTTATCCGGTCATATTGAAACATCCTGATGATGTACTCAACTTTATACTGATGACGATTATCCTGATGACGATGACGTCATATGCAGTTCCTTCAATATCCTGCTGTCGGCCAAACTTAACATTATCAGCCCGCGATGATTTTATCAACCCGATCTTCTACCTTATGCTGATACGCTCCTCCTCGGCAACACCTTGCGATGATCACCCCAATGCACATTCACCTTATGCAAACGATTGCATCATGCTCACCTCCATCTACTCGGATGATGCCCGAAGTAACTGCAAGATATACACAGAAATATCCTGATGATGCCATTGCGATGAATTTTCCAACCTTAGCGAATTTTCAATCCGCCGAACCTCCTGAGGTGACCCGATCTGCTTCTTGGACAACTTTCCAGAATCTAACAACCAGCACAACCTAGCACATACCCATGATAGGGTTCTCAACACCTCTCGGCTATGATCCTGCAAACATACAAGTGAACAAACAGAAAATGCAAACTAAACCCTAAACTATTGTACATAGCCATTCCACCGATTCGACGAATCAACTGGTGGAATGGATCAGCGAATCCATGCAACCACCAGAACAGCAACTTGATTACACAATGGAATTCAAAACAAAGAATTAACACAAACAAGATCTCTTTATTGATTTCAAAAGATGCAATTACAATACTCTGTCTCACTCTGAAATCTAACTCCTCAATCTATCTGTCTATATTTCAATATGTATCTATCTCTAAAACCAACCGATCCTAATACATAAATAGGATCTGCTTGCGAGTACTACCACTCGATTCCTAGCATCTGGGAGCTTCCAAGCGGCTGGGAGGATCCAACTGAACTAACAAACTATACAGCTGTCATCAGCTGTCATAACAAACTACCTAAAAATAGAAAAGCATGGTCAACTTGGACCTTATTACATGCATTGGTCTTATAAGACCTTCTTGGAAACATTAACCAGACCTATAACAAACTAACTGCCTCATGGAGGCCAGCTGTCAGGTAGGTGCTCCTGCACCAGGTTGACTTGTATTTTTCAGAGACGGAGAGGAGAGCCTTATAGCTATGGCTATGCAGGAGTGATTTCCCAGCATAGGCTAGGGAAGCTTGAGTATTGGAGGCATGCATTAGACGAAGTAGATGTGGTCGTCTGGCAACCATATCTAGACTGCGAGCCCTAGGAGGATAAGGTGGACGAGCTGCCGTACTACTATCAGACTCGGTGGCTGATAGGTCAGATGTGGTTCATCCTAGAGAGACAAATTGTCAGCTAGGTTTAGACACAGTTTGGGAGGAGACAAGGCATGCCACAGGGGTAGGATCTATTTGCATAGACTCATGCAGAGAGATTCAGTTGGGGGCTCGTGGCGTCCTATGAGGAGGTAGTACCAGAGTTTTGACAGATTCCTTATGTTGCCTGGGAGATGAGGAGAGATATTGCAGATGCCAAGATGACTTAGGACTATGAGGAGTGGTTTCGCAGAGCACCTATTTTTGAGGTACTCTAGGCCTAGAGAGCTAGTTCCTCATATAGACGAGGTAGATTCAAATGATGAGGGCTAGGTTGGCAGGAGGAGGAGGAGGAGGAGGAGGAGGAGAGGAGGATGGGGAGGTGGTGGAGATGGTGGAGGAGGGTGGTGCAGGAGCACCCTAAGACACTAAGAATCTGAGGATTCCATGCATTTTCTGTTATGTCCAAGTGTCATGTTGTAAGGCCTTAGCGCCATATTGAATCATAGTTAGCCGAGTAACGGCATAACATTGAGTCTGTATATGTGTCATAAAAGGTTGTAACCAAACTGAAAAGATTGTAACTGAATGACAGAGGTGGTTATAGGGCAGTTTGCCTTGCATCTTATGTAATTACTGATATGAAGAATCTATATAGTTGGTCTGTGTTTGTACAGAGAGACACAGACACTGTAAGGAAGAGAAGATTTGTATGTATATTTATTCTAAGAAGCCAGGAGTTAGCAAACAGATAAAGTGTTGTTGATCAATGAAAGTCACAGTCAATGCAAGGTGAGGTCCATCGATGCATCAGCTAGTGTTGGTAAACATTAACCAATGTTAAAAGTCACACAGAAGACAATGCTTATTGGCATGTCAAAAGAAGGTAACAAGACTCTGCCGATGATCTAAGTCACACCAACAGTTGAGGGTCGAAGGTGCCATCGATGTATCAGTAGGAGATCAAAGGTGTCCACCAATGGTAAAGGTTTCACTGATAGTCTTGGTGCGAAGGGTCAGTGAGGTGATCGGTATATCGGTAGAAGAATTGTCGAGTGTGTCGATAACAATTGTCTTGCTGACAGACAAGGGCATTGAGTCTCATATCAGAGTGAGTAAGACTTCAGTGTGAAAGGTTATAAGGTGGCCAATAGAAGTCTATTTGACTGATGGGAGTCAAAAACAATAAGTCAAAGTTGCATGGTGGTATCAGCCTATCAACTGACAGATCTTAGAGCTTGCTGATAATATATGTCTTATCGATAGATGGAGAATGAGGGTGTTTAGGTATTGAGAGAAGGGTATTAAGCATAAATCCTTTTGTACTATGGATTAATGGGTATTCACCCCTGTATTGAGTGCTTCCACTATGTACTCTACATAAAATGGTATCAGAGCTAGCAAAAGATCTGGCGAAAGATCTGGTGAAAGATCTGGTTAAAGATTTGGTGAAAGATTTGGTGAAAGATCTAGTGAAAGGTCTAGGCAGTAAGAAGGTAGATGAAGAAGCAAAATGTTTGGATGGTGACCATTTTGAAAACAAAGATTGTAAAAGGTATCTAAAGGCTGACAGTAGTTGTTAGACTATTGTAGATGCTTGTGCCATCTAGTTGTGAGAAGGAATAGGATTCCTGAAGTGTGGGTAGATAATGATGAGGTCTGTCAAGACCATTCACCAATAGAGATTTAGCTAGAAGATTGTGCAGAGTGAAACCACTGAGAGAGAGAGTGGTAGTGCAACACTAGGATCTATTGTTGGATGAGAGGAATGGGTCTATGTAGTAGCATATAGGATGGACATCTAATTGAGCATTGTGTTGTAGTCATTAAAGCTTTGATCAGTCTAAGAGTACTCCATTGCTAGAAGTAGAAGGAGTTTGAAGATACACTGAGATGTTGATGGTAGTTTTGTTGCAAGTATGGGTCTATCCGATGTTGTCATTGATGTCAACATACTCATGTTGCATTAATGAGAAGGATTAGATGAGCCGTGTGCTGAGGATATTGAGAAAATTAGTCTCAATCAGGAACAGTGAAGAATAGTGATGACAACAAGGTAAAAATCCAAGATAGGTTGAGGATCAGACGATACGATTTAAAAGGTTTGTAGATATAAGTCTTGAGATGTTCTAGTCAAGTTTTCAGAGGTCCATATGAAGATCAAAAGAAGTTATGGTCACTCAAGTAGAACCAGTTTCAGTAGGTGTTCAGAGGTGACAGAGTGACACAGATAGGTCTGGTGAGATCTGAAAATGCATTATCCCATTTTGTGGATTTGAGGAAGTGTTGTGAACGTCCTTGTGAAGTATCAAGTCAATTGGTTTGTGGTTTGAAGGTCCAGAAGAACCTATTCCTTTGTGACAGTGATGACAGACTATGTTCTTGAGGTTCCATATGAAGGAGAGAAGGATTCTAGTAAGCAGATGAAGTGTGGATGTTCTTGATGATTTAGGAAAGCTTATGGTGATCTGTGGATCATTTCCAATTCATGTTGGTGGTCTGCATTGAAGTTAAGGTTTGTATTTAAAGAATAACCACTGGATGTTGGTGTTCTTCCTAAGACTAGTCGACTGGATGTATTACACATATTGCAGATGTTCTTGTAGGTGTTTGCTGACTTAGATGATTGTTCCTAAGTTGATGTCGTGTATAAATAAGGGATTGTGAAGTCATTTCAAAGTGTGCTTGGTGGAGAGGAGAGTGTTGTAGCGAAGAGCAGAGTGAAAGGCAGAGTAGGAGTATTGAGCTTAATGGAACTGATTCAAGCATGGTGGAGATGCTATTCTCCAGTTCATGTATGTAGTACTTATTTCTTTGTAGACAATGTGTCTTTTGTAGGCAGTGAGCCTCTTGTGAGCAATGTGCTCGGGCAATGAGCCCTAATTGGCATGTGCCATTTTGATCTTTCTAATCTTCTAATAGAGAATACATTCTTGGGTTAATCACCCCGTGGTTTTTCCCTTAACCAGGTTTTCCATGTCAAAATCTTGGTGTCTTATGTGTTGATGAGTTTTTGCTTTTGATTTGAATGCATTATATTTCATGTTTAATATATTGCTAATCACCAAGAAGATTTAAGTGTGGAAATTAGAGAAAGCTTTTGCACAACTGATTCACCCCCCCTCTCAGTTGTGTGCCCTAAGTCTAACAATTGGTATCAGAGCTAAGTTCCTCTAAAAGGAGCTTAACCGCTTGAGGAGATCCAGGATGTCGTCTTACAAGAAGGATAGTCCAAAGTTTGATGGAACCAACTTTGCTCTTTAGAAAGGTCACATGAAATGTCACTTGTAGTGTATGGGAATGACATACTGCTCCATGGTTACAAAAGTGTATGTACCTCCAGAGGGTGGTTCGACAACCCTAAATGAAATCACAGATGCTGAAAACAATCTATGGACTAAAGAGGCTCTTCTAAGTGCATTATCTGACTCAGAGCTCTCAAATGTTATTGACTTGCCAACTACCTTCGAGATTTGGAATAAACTGAAACTTTTGCATGAAGGAGACCAACATGTTAAATGTGCAAGGTTACAGAGTCTAAAAGGGAAATTTGAAAAACTAAAGATGAGAGATGATGAAAATATTACCACTTTTATGCCAAGAGTGAATGAGCTAGTTTGTGGAATTAGAAATGCTGGTGGTGTCTTGGATGAAAATGAGATTGTTGGTAAAATTCTTAGATCCCTCCCTACTTCTTACAAAATCAAGGCTGCTACCATTGAAGAATTCAGAGTCCATACAACTATCACAAGAGATCAATTGGCTGCGAAATTGGCTGCATTTCAAATGACAGAGTTTGGAGATGACCCCCCCAAGATTGAATCTACATTCAAAGCCAATGCCTCTGTTAAAGGTAAACAAAGGCTTGATCCAGGAGAGAATTCTTCAAGGAAATTGTCATGGTATGAAAAAGCAAGAAAATATTTGGAAGAAGAAGAAGTAGAAACTGCTCAACTTGAAGACCTTATTGCAAAGAGGCTGCCAAGAGGATCTGGTAAGTATGAAGGAAAATTGCCTTTTAAGTGTTTTAACTGCAATAAGATTGGTCATTTTGCCTCAAGGTGTCCGGAAAGATTTTCAAGGCAAAATTTTAACAAGTCGAGATTCCAAAAGAACTGTTACGATGTACATGAAGATGATGATAATGAAGGAGTAATAGATGATGAATCTAAGATAGGAAACAAATCCAGAAATGAATGGGTGTTCTCAAGGAAGAAGATCCAATGTCCTCTGCATCTGTCAATCTTAAGACTGTGGAAAGAGCTCTGGCTACCTAAATTGAAGAGAAGGATGACTGGTTCATTGACAGTGGATGCTCTCACCATATGACAGGTGACAAAAATAAGTTTGTAGACTTGGAAAGGTATGAAGGAGGAGTGGTAAAGTTTGGTGACAATTCTACTGGTAGAATCAGAGGAAGAGGAACTATTTCTTTTGATGGAAGAAACAAAACTGGTAATGTATTGTATGTTGAAGGTTTGAAGCACAATCTTCTCAGTGTTCGACAGTTGGTAGACAAAGGCTATGATCTCAAATTCAAGGATGGAAAATGCAAAATCTTTGAAAGTTCTAGAATAGAGATTGCATCCGGTACTCAAACTAAAGGTAATATCTTCCATTTGGTTGGTACTGGTAAAAGTTGCTTATTTGTTCAAGTTGATCAGAGTTGGTTATGGCATAGAAGGATGTGTCATGTGAATTTTGATAATATCATCAAGATAAGCAACACTCAGGTTGTAAGAGATCTTCCAAAATTGGTGAAACCTACTAACAGCTTGTGCAAGGAATGTTAGTTGGGTAAGATGAGCAGAGTCACTTTCAAAAGCAAGGAACTGTCTTCTACTAGATTATTGGACCTAGTTCACACTGATCTTTGTGGTTTGGCAAGAACTAGGAGTATTCAAGGTGATAGATACTTCATGCTGCTAATTGATGACTATTCCCAGATGATGTGGGTAACCTTTCTAAAGGAGAAATTAGAAGCTCTTGAAAAATTCAAAATATTCAAGGCTATGGTAGAGAATGAAATAGGATTAAAGTTAAAATGTCAGAGGTCTGATAGAGGTGGAGAATTCACATCCGAGGAGTTCATAGAGTTCTGTGAGAAACATGGAATTAAGAGACAGTTGTCTACTCCTAGGACTCCATAGCAGAATGGTGTAGTGGAGAGAAAGAATCAAACCATCTAGGAAGAATCTAGGACCATGATGATGGAAACAAATGTTTCTCAGATCTTTTGGAGAGAAGTTGTCAGCACTGTAGTCTATACTTTCAATCGAGTTGAAATCAGAAGCAATACTATTAAGACCCCTTAGGAACTGTGGTTTGGAATTACTCCTACTATAAGATATTTTAGAGTCTTTGGTAGTAAATGTTACATCAAAAGAGATGAAGATCTAGGCAAGTTTGATGCTAGAAGTGATGAAGGGATATTCTTGGGTTACTCTACTCAAAGCAAAGCATACTGGTGTTATAACAAGAGACTGAGAAAGATGATAGAAAGTGCAAATGTGAAGGTTGATGAGGGAATAGAGAAACCCCCAAGGCTTTCTGAATATGATGAAGATGATCAGAATGGTGTTCTAGTTCAAGGAGTTCAATCCTCTTCTGAAAGTCAGATTCAAACTGATCCGGTAAATCAGGAAAAAGAGACAGGTCTGAATGAGCCTGATCAAGAAGCAGAAGTGCAAGAAACTCCCAAAGTTCCAAGGTATGTAAGACTAAACCACTCTGAAGATCAGATCATTGGTGACAAAAGCAAAGGTGTGCAAACTAGAAGGAAAATTGCTCAAAATTTAGATGAATATTGTCTAATTTCAAATATTGAACCTAAGACACTAAATGAAGCCTACAATGATGAAAAATGGACCAAAGCAATGGAGGAAGAGTTGATGCAAATTGAGAAAAAGCACACTTGGGATCTTGTTCACAAACCTAGAAACAAGTATGTGATTGGAACCAAATGGGTCTTCCGGAACAAACTAAATGAAGTTGGTGAAGTAATCAGAAATTAAGCTAGATTGGTCTGCAAGGGCTACTCCCAAATAGAAGGAATTGATTTTGAAGAAACTTTTGCTCCAGTGGTAAGAATTGAAGCAATCAAATTACTTCTTGCATTTACTACCTTCAAGGATTTCAAGGTGTATCAGATGGATGTCAAGTCTACTTTCTTGAATGGTGACTTAGAAGAAGAAGTGTACATTGAACAACCAGATGGATTTCAATTATTTGAGCATGGTGATATGGTCTGCAAGTTGAAGAAGGCACTGTATGGACTAAAGCAAGCCCCAAGAGCATGGTATGAAAGATTGGACAAACATCTTTTGAAGATTGGTTTCAATAAGATACTACTGATAGTAACTTATATTTCAAAATTGATCATAAAAACATCTTAATTGTTGAAGTATTTGTTGATGATATCATCTTTGGAGGAAGAGACAGTATGTCTAAAACTTTTGCAAATCTAATGAAAAGTGAGTTTGAGATGTCAATGCTTGGTGAAATGAATTTCTTCTTGGGTCTACAAATTACTCAAACAAAGAAAGGAATCTTTATTTCTCAAACCAAATGTGTGAAAGAATTGTTAAGGAAATTTGGAATGGAAGATTCAAAGCCAATGAATACTCCCATGGCAACTGGATGTAAGTTGAGAAAAGATGATGACTCTCCTAAGGCAGACCAGACAAAGTACAAATCAATGATTGGAGGGTTGTTGTACCTCACTCAAACTAGACCAAATATAATACAGGTTGTTGGTCTTGTTGCTAGATTCCAAGATGATCCTAGAGAATCCCATGTCATGGTAATCAAGAGGATCTTTAGACATCTAAACAAGATGGTTGAGTATGGTCTGTGGTATACTAGAGATCATGATTTCTCTCTTCATGCATATATATATGCTGATTGGGCAGGAGATGTGGATGACCAGAAGAGTACCAGTGGTGGAGATTTCTTTTTGGGAAAGAGATTGGTTTCTTGGCTAAGCAAGAAACAAGAGGTAATATCCCTATCTACAATTGAAGCAAAATACATAGCAATAGTAGGTAGTTGCACTCAAGTCTTGTGGATGAAGCAGATGCTAAGAGATATTAAAGTAGAGTATGAGGAGCCTATCACAATCTGCTGTGATAATTGAAGTGCAATAAATATTTCTAAGAATCTAGTGTTGCATTTTAAGACTAAGTATATATCTATCAAGTTTCACTTTCTGAGAGAGCAAGTGAACAAGGGTGGAGTCAGACTGGAGTTTGTGCCCTCCAAGGATCAGATTACAAATATTTTTACTAAACCTCTTCCCAAGGACTCTTTTAAGTATCTTAGGGAGAAGTTAGGGGTTATTGCCCCTCTAGTGATGAACTAGGATGCACTGATGTGCATCAGTCTAGTGGATATCACAGTCATATCTTGTGATCTGGATTGATGATGGGGAGCTGCTACTCAGGGGAGCAGCAGGTATGATTCTGAAGTATTAGAGTTGCAAGTATGAGCCATTTGCCATTGATGTCAAAGGGGGAGAGAAGACATGTGAAAAATAAGTGGTTGATGATTAAAGGGGGAGCAGTAAAGGAAGAGAAGACATGTGAATAGTTGTTGTTGTTAGGGGGAGTTGTGACAGTAAGAACAAGTTCTTGTCTTGATGGTTTTTCACATCATATGTTGCCATCAATGACAAAGGGGGAGATTGTTGCAAGTATGGGTCTAACTGGTGTTGTCATTGATGTTAACATACTCATGTTGCATTAATGAGAAGGATTGGATGAGCTATGTGCTGAGGATATTGAGAAAATTAGTCTCAATCAGGAACAGTGAAGAACAGTGATGACAACAAGGTAAAAATCCAAGATAGGTTGAGGATCAGAGGATGCGGTTTAAAGGGTTTGTAGATATAAGTCTTGAGATGTTCCAGTTAAGTTTTTAGAGGTCTACATGAAGATCAGAAGAAGTTATGGTCTCTCAAGTAGAACCAGTTCCGATAGGTGTTCAGAGGTGACAGAGTGACAGATAGGTCCGGTGAGATCCAAAAATGTATTATCCCATTTCTCAGATTTGAGGAAGTGTTGAGAACGTCCTTGTGAAGTGTCAAGTCGATTGGTTCATGGTTTGAAGGTCCAGAAAAACCTATTCCTTTGTGACAATGATGACAGACTATGTTCTTGAGGTTTCAAATGAAGGAGAGAAGGATTCCAGTAAGCAGATGAAGTGCAGATGTTCTTGGTGATTCAAGAAAGCTTGTGGTGATCTGTGGATCATTTCCAGTTGATGTTGGTGGTCTACACTGAAGTTAAGGTTCATATTTGAAGAATAACCACCAGATGTTGGTGTTCTTCCTGAGACTGGCCGACCGGATGTATTACATGTCTTACGGATGTTCTTGTAGGTGTTTGCTGACTTAGATGATTGTTCCTAAGTCGATGTCGTGTATAAATAAGGGATTGTGAAATCATTTCAAAGTGTGCTTGGTGGAGATGAGAGTGTGGTAGTGAAGAACAAAGTGAAAGGCAGAGCAGGAGTATTGAGCTTAATGTAACTGATTCAAGCATGGTGAAGATGCTATTCTCCAATTCATGTATGTAATACTTATTTCTTTGTAGATAGTGTGTCTCTTGTAGGCAGTGAGCCTCTTGTGAGCAGTGTGCTCGGGCAGTGAGCCCTAATTGGCATGTGCCATTTTGATCTTTCTATTCTTCTAACAGAGAATACATTCTTAGGTTAATCACCCTGTAGTTTTTCCCTTAACCAGGTTTTCCACCTCAAAATCCTAGTGTCTTATGTGTTGATGAGTTTCTTCTTTTGATTTGAATGCATTATGTTTCATGTTTAATATACTGCTAATCACCAAGAAGATTTAAGTGAGGAAATTAGAGAAAGTTTATGCACAACTGATTCACCCCCCCTCTCAGTTGTGTGCCCTAAGTCTAACAAGTTTTCCATTGTCAGTTGGTTGGTCACTGTTCCATTGATGTAAAGATTTGAAGCCTGAAGCTGAAGAGATAGAGTGAAAGATGAGGCCAAACAGAGATGCACAAAAGATAGTTTTGTTTTGCAGATACATTTACAAGGGACTTGGAAATCTTTGTTGGTTGGTTGTATTGTTCAGGAGCACCCTGAGACACTGAGAATTTGAGGATTCCATGCATTTTTTGTTCTGTCAAAGTGTCATGTTGTAAGGCCTTAGTGCCATATTGAATCATAGTTAGCCGAGTAATGGCATAACATTGAGTTTTTATACGTTTCATAAAAAGGTTGTAACCAAACTGAAAAGATTGTAACTAAATGGCAGAGTTGGTTATAGGGTGGTTTGCCTTCCATCTTATGGAACTGCTGATATTAAGAATCTATATAGTTGGTCTGTGTTCGTACAGAGAGACACAGACACTGTGAGGAAGAGAAGATTTGTATGTATATTTATTCTAAGAAGGAATAAAAGAAGTTCTGTTTTGGTCTGATTACACAGAATGTAGATCGGAAGCATTCCACTGGTTGAGATTTCTTTGAAATTAGTGGAATGACTTTCTCAAGGTTAGATCATTTTCCTTTTTGTTGAGTTTTTGGTGTTTTTGTGTTAGTTGTTCAGTTACAAAGTTGAAGAGGCTGGCATCGGTGTAATACAGCCCATCAGAGAAGCGTTTGGAAGTCACACCGATCTAAGGTGTCAGACCAATAGAAAGCGTATCAGTGAAGAATGAAGAAATACATATCGGCCTGTCAGAATAATGAGCCAGGAGTTAGCTGATGGATAAAATTTTTCTGATCAACGAAAGTCAAAGTTGACACAAGGTGAGGTCCATCAGCGCATTGGCCAGTGTTCGTAAAAATTCACCGATGTTAAAAGTCACACTAAAGACAATGCTTATCGGCATGTCAGAAGAAGGTTACAAGACTCCGCCAATGATCTAAGGCACACTGACAGTTAAGGGTCGAAGGTGCCATCAGTGTATCGGTAGGAGGTCAGAAGTGTCCATCGATGGTAAAGGTCTCATCGACGGTCATGGTAAGAAGGGTTAGTGAGGTGATCGGTATGTCGGTAGGAGAATTTTTGAGTGTGCCGATAACAATTGTCTTGCCGATAGACAAGGGCATTGAGTCTCACATCGGAGTGAATAAAACTTCGGTGTGAAAGGTTATAAGGTGGCCAATAGCGGTATGTCTGACTAATGGGAGTCAAAAGCAAGAAGTAAAAGTTTCATGGTGGTATCAGCCTATTGGCCGACGGATCTTAGAGCTCACTGATAATATATGTCTTATTGATAGATGGAGAATGAGGGTGTTTAGGTATTGAGAGAAGGGTATTAAGCGTAAATCCCTTTGTACTATGGATTAATGGGTATTCACCCCCTAGTTTGAGCATTTCCACTATGCACTTTGCATCAGAGGGGGAGGTGGTGGAGATGATGGAGGAGGGGGAACTGGTTGAGATGGAGACAGGCCTAGGTAGAGGAGGAGAGCTAAGGAGGGACTTTCGCTGACTCCGTAGGTGGTGTAGCCATAGGTTGCACAGTAGGCACAGATCCTACCACCTAAGCAAGTGGCACAATAGTAGGTACCTCAGCCACAAGGGCAGGGATAGGCACAAGCACCAAAGGATCCATCATAGCCGGATGTTTAGGAGAGAGACATAGCTATGCTGAGAGGATAGGTTAGGCAACTGCAGGCACAGCTTAAGATGGTTGAGGCTTGGTGGGAGATAGATGCAGAGGTTATCTTGGGGCTCACTAGAGAGTGAGATATGGTAGAGGTGTCGATACAAGTTATCTGAGTAGAGTGAGATATAGTAGTGGCAGCCCTTGGGACAAATGCCACCAATAGATTTTTGGTTGGACAGGTACACCAGGCACAGACACAGCTAGCATAGGCACATGGACAACTAGCATAGACACAGGCATAGTTGGCATAGGTGCAGGGGTAGTTAGTGTAGGTGCAGGGTGAGCTTGCCAGAGTGCAGGCTTAGATACAGTACTATCGGGGTTTATACCATGGTGTTGTGTTAGTTAGTCAGAGGGTTCCAAGCTACAGGAGCCAGTCTATGGCCTCCCAGAGAGTAGGTGGATCGAGGTTAGGAGCCTCCATGATGGGACCACAGTAGTCTGGGGCCAGTAGAGGAGGGGACTCAAGAAACACTGCTAGGAGCAGTGGTTCACAGCAGCAGGGCTAGTAGATACTTGCATAGATTTTTGCCTCCTATGTACAGTTTTTGATGGCTCAGATAGCCGGATATGCATATGTACCACTTTTGTACTTTGAGACATGTATCACTATCTTTGAGATGTATTCATTGTATATGACATTGACTCAAAGATGGACCTTTTGATATTGTACACTTGGACACGTTTATGATATTTATATGATGATGCAACTATTTGATACTCTCTATATGCAGTTGGCTCATTCTATGTTATGGATGCATTTCTATTTGTATGATGTATATGTTTATCTAATGCAGACTTTTATATGATGTTATGTAATGCTTATCTAATGCAGTCTTAGATTCTTATGATGCTATGTGACCTAATGCAGACTTTAGATGTGTTTACTTGATATGCCTCTAATGTGCAAAATGCAAATGGTATCTATATGATTATGCAATTTATGCGATGCACTTTATCTATGTTTTTTATTTATTTTTTGTTGACACTATGTGATGATTGTATATGGATGACTTGATGCACTTTATTATGTATGCAACTGATTTAATCATGTAAATGACTATCTCATGTGATATGATATGCAACTGTATGCTATGCTTTTGTGATGTCCAAATGTACTCTATCGTCACAGAGATAATATAATGATAGATATAAGATTGATTGAAAGAATGACTCGATAGAAAGACTCACAAGCTTCACTTTGTATTGTTACTCTACATTGTCTAGATCTTTTATTGCATGGGATACGGATGTATGGATGTATAATGGATGCTTTGCTTTTGAAATATTGATGGTGCAAGTATTTTGAAGTGCTTATTTCATGATTGGGCAATTTTTTTTGGTACTTTTTCTAGATGTTGTAAGTTAATACAAGCATCTAGGTATAATTGAACCAAGATGACCTAAGCATTGCTTACATAGATTTTTCTTTAGCAAGTTAATACAAGTATTGAGGTATAATTGAACCGAGATGACCTAAGTATTTCTTGCATATCAACAGACAAGGATTTCCCCCATTCATGTTAGACCTTCGATGTCCTTGATGATCTTTTTTTGATCATATTGTTAGACAAGGCTTCACATTACTAAAACTCAATCCAAAAACAACAAACAAACAAAATAATCATGCCCCCATCATAGCATCTCTAGCTTTTGGCATCCTCGAGTAGCATAGAAGGACATGATAGCAGAAATCAAGACATTGTAACTTAACCATGTTTCAAATCCACAAAACATATTTTCATTTAGATGTGTTTGAATCTTGCCATAGTTTGGGTAAAATTATTTAGAATGCCTTAGGAGTTTGTTTTCTTTTATTTGGATAGGTTAATCCCTTGTGTCAAGATTTCTGCTTGAAAAGAGTGGGTTTTGTTTTTGCTTGCTTGCTTGGTGAAAGATTCCACAATCCTTATTAGTGAGACGGACCCTAAGGGACTAACCTAGTGCCTCAGGGGCTCATTGCTAAATGGCCTTGCCTACATGATGATGCAGAGGGAACATAGTTTAGAGTAAACCCTAACCGACCTAAGACCTAGGTGATAGAAAGTGGTGTGGACTTAGATAGCTAGAAGGACTAGACACACGATGGATGGGCCAGTGGGAGCCTCGAGGGTGCATTGAAAGAATGGCCTTTCCTACGTGATGATGTAGAGGCAACGTAGTTCATGGACTTGGACCATGTGGATATTGATGAGAGACACTATGCTAGGCTGACACTATGGATAGGATATGGGATAAAACCTTAGTTGACAAGGCAACAAAGAGATAGAGTATCAAGCCATGATAAGTTGTCGTTAGGACTTTATTATGGAACAAATATGGATAGGATGGGACATGAGTGAAGGAAGAATGGACACAAGGTGATTGGTTTCCCAAAGATGGAGGAAGTGGTTTATCACAAGTAACACTTGTTTACCAGGTTTTCACCACTTGCTTTTATTTGCATGGAAGCTAGAAAGTATGCACAATGCTCGTTTACCAGTTTTTCATCATGATACCTATCAAAGGTGCCTATTTTCCAAGTTTTCACCAAAGGACATTTTTTTATATTTTTTGGATTTTTTAATTTTTTTGTATTTTTTGTATTTTTTTTTTTTTAAATTTTATGCCCCCTTACATTGGGGTTCTCTTAGGTATAGAACCGATGAAGATGCATGCTATTGATTGGGTCATCGAATAGCTCACCCTTTGATGTTGCTAATTGATATGCTCCCGATCCATAAGTAGCTATGATCACATAAGGCCCAAGCCAGTTGGGTTTGAACTTGTCTTTCTTTTCCTAATCCTGTTGATTGAGGGGGTTCTCCTTAAGTACTAGATCTCCAACTTTAAAGAATATTGGGTAGACTTTGTGGTTGTATCTTCATGACATCTTTTGTTGATATGCTTTGAGATGATCAAAGGCTTTCTGTCTCCTTTCCTCTAGCAACTCTAGTTCTTACAATCTAGAAACTCTATATTCTTCATCTGTTATGAGACCTTTTAATGACACCATGAGATATGGTAACTTGACCTCGATGGGGAGGATAGATTCTAAGCCATAGACAAGGGCATAAGGGGTAGCACCTATGGGAGTGTGTATACTGGTTCTATAGGCCCATAGAGTAGGATTGAGTTAGATGTGCCAATCACGGCTAGCATTGTTGACTATCTTCTTGAGGAGTTTCAAGATGGTCTTGTTGAATGCTTCTGCTTGGCGGTTACCTTGGGGGTAATAGGGTGTGGAGAAATAGTGTTGGATTTTAAATCGGTCATAGAGTTCTTGGACATCCTAGTTTTTGAAGGGTCTTCCATTATCTATGATAATGGATGAGGGAATTCTGTATCTGTAGATGAGGTAGTTAAGGATGAATGAGGAGATTTGCTTACCTGTGACGATGGTGAGGGGGATGGCTTCAATCCACTTGGTAAAGTACTTAGTAGCAGTTATTATGAATTTGTGGCCGTTGGATGAGGGTGGATGGAGTTTACCCATTGACAAAAGGGCCAAGGTGTTGTTAAAGGTCTCAACTCTTTAGCTAGTGCATGTATCAAGTTCCCATGTATCTGGCACTACTTGCACTTCTTCACAAATTGATATGAATCTATTTCCATAATTGGCTAGTAATAACCCAAATGCATGAGTTTCTTAGCTAAGGTAGGACTACTAGAGTGTGTTCTGCAAATCCTTTCATGTACATCTTGTAAGGCAATTTGGGATTCTTCTCATTCTAAACAACAGAGTAAAGTACCATCTAGACCATGTCGATATAGGGTGTCGACAATAATGGTATAATGAGAGGTTTGGTGTATAAAGGTTCATCGTTGGTTTGAAGATAAGTCAGGTGGGAGGATGTTGTCCTTGAGGTAAGTGTAAACCTTACCATACCAAGGTGAATTAGATCCAACTAATAGGCATATGGAATGGGTTTTAGGAAGATCATAAGCTTATTCCTAAATTGATTCCACTAAGAACTCGTACCATGACTCATTCTCTAGGATTTCAAGAAGAGAGGCAGTGGTTGCCATGGCATCTGCTACTTTGCTTTTGATGTGAGGTATCTGCTCAAAAGAGATGATCACAAAGTATTTCTTAAAGTCCTCAACCATTTGCTTGTATGGGACAAGCTTCTCATCTTTGGTTTGGTAGTCGTCATTGACTTGACTGATCACTAGTTGAGAATTACCATAGACATGTAGCTCTTTGATTTTCCATTTTGTTTCCATCTTGAGACCAATGACTAAGGCTTCATATTCTGCTATGTTGTTTGTGCATGGAAATAATATATGGTAAGACTTTGGTATGGTGTCTCCATGAGGAGTTACAAACAAGATTCCTTCCCTTGATCCATGGTTTGTGTAGGACCCATCAAAGTAAAGTTTCCAGGAATGTGTTGATATATTGAAAAAGGATTCATTTGGAAACTCAAATTGCATTGGTGTTGTGCCCTGTAGTGGTACATCTACTAATTGATGAGTAATGATTTGCCCCTTGATAGCCTTTCTATCTACATACTCAATGTCATATTCACTTAGGAGCTTTACCCATTTGGCTAGGCGCTTGTTAGAGCTGCTTTGCTTAGTAGGTACTTCAATGGATCTATTTTTGCAATAAGTTTGACTAGATGTGCTAGCATATAATGTCAAAGTTTTTGGGAAGCAAAAACTACCGCAAGACATGATCTTTCTAACTAAGAATATTGCAACTCATAGCCCACCAATGTGTGACTAATGTAGTAGACGACTCTTTCTTTACCTTCATAATCTTGTTGTGCTAGGAGGGCCCCAAGAGCTATTGGTGTAGCAAATATGTATAGTAACAATGGCTTCCCTTGGATAGGAGGCATGAGAATGGGTGGATTCATAAGATACTCTTTTAGTTTGTCAAATGCCTCTTCACATTTCTCATCCCATATGAATGGAATGTTCTTATGTAGGAGATGACTGAAGGGTTTGCACTTGTCTGTCAATTGTGATATGAACCTACAAATTTCTTGTAGCTTGCCTTGTAGAGATCTTAGCTGAGTAAGATTCTTGGGTGGTGGCATGTCCATAATAGCCTTGACTTTAACAGGGTCCACCTCTATTCCATTTTTAGATACAATAAAGCCAAAGAGCTTGCCCGAGGTGACTCCAAACACACATTTCTTTGGGTTTAACCTGACTTTGAATTGTTCCAATCTCTAAAAGACTTTCTCTAACACATACAGGTGTGATTCTCTTGTGAGTGACTTTGTAAGGATATCATCTACATAATCTTCCATGGTGATGTGCATGATATCATGGAATATAGTGGTCATATCACATTGATATGTGGCTCTTGCATTCTTTAGCCCAAATGGCATGACATTCTAGCAGAAAGTGCCCCATGAACAAGTAAAAGATGTCTTATGCTAGTCTTCTGGTGCTATCCTAATCTGATTGTATCCTGAGAAGCCATCCATGAGAGATAACATGGTATGCCCTATTGTTAAGTTGACTATGATATCTATATTTGGCAATGGAAAATCATCCTTGAGACAAGCTTTGTTTAGATCTCTAAAATCATTGCATAGTCTAACTTAGCCATCAGGTTTGGACACTGGTACAATGTTGGAGACCCATTCTGGATAATCTATAGCTCTGATAAACCCTACATCCAGTAGTTTCTTGAGTTCTTTTATAAGCAGTGTTATGTATGGATGCATCTTTCCAAGCTTCTGTTTCATTGGTTTCACTCCTGGATCTAATGCAAGGTGATGTAGAATTAAATCTAGATCTAACCCTCACATATCTACATATGACCAAGCAAAATTAACTCGCTTTCTCTTGAAGAATGGTACAAACTTAGTCTTTACTAGTGGTGTTAGATACTGAGAAAAGTGAATGATCTTAGGCTACTCCTCTGTTCCAATCTTAATAGGCTCTATGGGTTCCACAACAATCCAAGACTTCTCCTGGTGCATGTCATCAAGAAGGGTGTTAAGCATTCCATTGTCAAGTGCCACAGTTGGGTTTTCACCATCAGATGTGTCCTGTAGACACCTAAAAATGTCTCGATCACCAAATTGACTCCTGATATCCCTAATCATGTCAATTCCCCTCCTAAACCAATAAATTAAAGTTTATTTAATTAATTAACCCTTCATTTCCCCATTTCTCATTAATTTATCCCAGATAATTAAATTAATTTCATTAATTCAATAGTTTCAAACCTAGCCAAATGAATTTAGTAAATATGCAATATTTACTAAATCATTTTTCCCTTTTTGTCACTAAATCCAATTAATTAGTTAAAATCATATTAACTAATTAATTTAACCCCACTTATTCTAGCCTTAGGGTTAATTAAATAAAATCAATATTAATTAACCCTAAATCCCTCATTTGGGTGGTTAAACCTAGTTTAACCCACTCTCCCACATTTCCCAAATGAATAAATTGGAATAAATCTACCTAAAATCCCACATCACAATAAAAAAATACCCTTCCCATGCCTATGCCTCTATTTCCCCCAAATGAATTTTTAATTCATTTGCATCTCCCCCCATGAATCTTTTATTTGGGGAATAATCTTCCCTCATAACTTTTCTCTTCCCCAAAATGAATAAAAGAATCACTTTTATTCATAACCATCCATTTTGCTAGATTAAATCTAGGCCATCCATGTCATCTTCATTCTTGACCCTTGATCTTTCCAAGCATTCTCCACCCTTGGATCAAGAATCCCTCTTGAAGTCTATAAATACAAGCTCTCCCAAGCCATTTGAGAGGGTCAAGTATATGCAAAGTAATAATGCCAAAATCACTCCTGAGCTAGGATAGTGAGTTTGCACAACTTGAGTAAGCATTTCACATTTGAATCCATTTGTCTAGGGATCATCTTGGTCATAGGAGCTTGTTTGGGTGCAAAGGCTCCTTATTCCCTTGATGGGATTAGATTGGTATTGTGAGGTATAACTTTTGTATTTATGCATTTAGTTTATATTTCTAACCTCATTTGTATTTCTAATCTACATTGGCATGCCCTATGGGACCCACTAGGTCCATTCTAACTTGTTTTCATGAGTTTTGGTGTGAGATAAGTGTGTTTTGCAGGTGTAGCGCTATTATACCCCCACAATGGCGCCATCACTAGCTCAGTTCAGCGCTATCCTCTGTTTTGATGCTATTTCTGCACAAAAATTTCCACTTCTTGCATTTCACTCACCTTTTGTTGGTTTAAACTCTCCTTGCTATTTCTAGTTTTCTCTCACTCTTAGTTTGCATAGAGATGTTGAAGTTGCAAGGGGGGTTATGTCAAATTTTTTTACAAGGGGTCTAAATAGGCACTTTAGCTTTGGTATCATCTTGTTTTTCACTTACTCCAACTAACCAGGCTAACAAGACCTTGATTTTGCTATCTAACCCCTTGCATTGTGTAGGAAAAAGTTACTTTTTGCAGGACGGACGTGTTCAGTGTTGTATCAGTGCTATTACTCAGATCGGCACCATCCGCAGGGTAACCAAAACTTCATAAAAGGTCATACAGTAGCACCTTCCCATACCTGTATCCTCGCTATCATCCAGAGCATCGCTATCAATCTGCTTTATTAGCGCTAAAAATTATATTAGCGCTATCTCTTGTTTTGTCGCGTTCACTATTTTATATTAGCGCTATATGTTGTTTTGTCACCTTCACTATCTTAAAGTAGCACCATAAGTTTAATTAGCACCATTTCCTGTAAGTCAAGTTGTTCTGCCTGTAGTGGCGCCTTCACATAACTGTTTTAGCGCTATTTTGAAAAACTGACTTTGCTGTCTATGCAGGTGTTGACAAAGTGTCTTTACAGGTTTTTATCATCCTTTTGCAAGATACTAACAAAATTTTTGTAGGGTTTTTTTTTAGTTTTTATTGCACAAACATCATTTAATGTGGGACTTAAAATGAACCTTCCTTTTGGCATCCTAGTTAGACCACACTTCAATTTGGTGTTTTAAAATTGATCAAACAAACAACTCTTTGTGTGAAGTGTGTGTGCCAAACATTTACTTTGGTGCTCTAAAAATTTACCCTTTGATGTGCCAACAAACAAATCAAACACTTCGATTTTGGACTTTTAAAATGAACCACAAATTTGCATAACGCATCTTGGTTAAAAAGAAAAACAACTTGCATCTCTCACGCATGTAACCAAGAAAGTTATCTTAATTGTTTGAAGTGTCTTGTGCTCTTTTTGTTTGTAACGTGACAGAGCATATGCTCTTCCCTCGCACCATTTTGGTGATCTTGGGAATCAAAAGCTCATCACAAAACTTGCAAAAAACACACCCCATTTAAATCCAAAAGATCTAAAATGAACCATGCTTAGTGTGATACAATCATTTAGAATACATATGCTCTCCCCTCACACCTTCGAGTGAACTTGGGGATCAAAAGTATTTTTATGATTGTATTGCTTTTGTAATCCTTAGAGGGCCTGCCACCCCGCTTCGAAAGGTGGGAACGACCCAAGCGGCATCAAGCTAAAGCCAAGCTCTTCCAAGCTGCTATATAAAATAAGGCGTTTGGGACAAAAGTCTCAAGCGACAGGTGTTGTTGTGTTATACCGACAGCCAACCTCCCCCAAAACCCTCCAAGGTTTAACCCTTGGAGGCTGGGAGACTCTGTAACGGAGAGTAGCGCTGCCGCACGTATAACCACCTGAATGGATGCCCTTCCTATGAACCTTTGTTTTAGCAAGCCAAAATCCTTCTATTTGTTGACATAGAGGGGAAACCTTTGAAGCGGCCCCGATTCATGTGGTTCTTAGCTGAGGTAGCAGGGACAATCTATAGGTTTGGTGAGGGACAAACCTTATAAGAAACCCAGATCTTGGTATGCGTGAGAAGTGTGTGCAATTGTAAGGAGGAGCTGGTGCTACCAAGATCTTGGAGCTACCCGCTTTAAATAGGCGTAGCTAGGGGATTCAACAAATACTATCACATTCTCACCTTAGGTTGTGAAAAGTGCTTTTTCAAACAAAATCATACATCATTTCACAAGACAAAAAATCTTGGTTGTTGTGCATTCATGTGCTTAATTGTGTGTTAAATGTACTTTTATTACTCACAAACAACCTGCCAAGAGACATTGAAAGCAATTTGATCAAAATCCCATCAAAGAAAATCCAAATTTGTCCTCCAAAAATCTATCTGCCCTATTTTAGCGCCATCACTGCTTGATTGTGGCACCATTTCACCCGTGGATTGGCACTATTATAAAAATTGACTAGCCTAAGACAAAGACCTAGTTAGTTGTGATCCCCACTGTCTGCACTACCATAATCCATAGTTACATTCCAAAAATCTGACAACAGTCCACCCTTTTTCTTCCAAATTTCTTCCAAAATCACACCTTCTTTTTGACCTTAGAGGATTAATCACCACCATTTGGACCCCTTGGCCATATCAAATCCATTCAAAATTGTATCCACTTGTCTTTAGTTTTCTTTTAAATACCTTTTGGACCAAATCAAAAATCCTTGTCATAACAAAATCATTCCAAAAATCTCCAAATCTCCCAAATCAAAACATCATCAAAATTTGTCATCCTTTTGAGCTAAAAATTGACCTAGATTTTCTTTTACGCACATCATATCTTTCTTGGAAAGTCAATAGTCTACCTTCCAAGTGAAATCATTATCACTCTTTCTGCAAGGTCATTAGTCAACCCCAAACAAAGAAAGACATCTCTTTTGTGCAAACCACAAATCTAGGTCCTATCTAAGCTCCATTCGTTGACTACCAAAATCATCCATATCAAACATCAAACAAAATCTCCTCCAAAAACAAACATCATCTTTGGTCCAACATTTATGCAAAATTAATAGCAACCATCCACATCACCTTTCGATTGAAACCACTATCAAATACATGCACCACATCACCTCTTCTACCTCACCCCATTACCACATCCCTCTTCAGGTCCAACATAATCAATCAAATCCTCTAAGGTTTCCATTCCTATTTCATTTCCACATTGTAAATCAAACATATCCACTTGCATACCCATCACGAGATCACAACACAAGAAAATCCAAGAAATGGCAGAGCAATATCCAAGCATGCCTAATACCAACAGTCACAACATACCCATTAACCAAGCATTCAACCAATCTACGTACTAGTACATCCCCTCATTTGGTGCCAATGAAAATCCCTCCCATTACTTACAACAACTACGACCATCACCACCCCCACCACCACACATCCCCCACATGTCCCAAGATGATGTTGATGTCTTTACTTTCACACAAGACGCCGATAACATGGACATGCTTGACAAAGTCCTACGGTCAGATCCTAATAGATTTTTAGATCATCTTATCAAAATTGGTGCTCAACTACCCCCATCATGACATCAGCACAACCATCCACCTCTACAACCACCCCTAACCCATCAAATAAACAAGCATCCACATCCAACACCCAATGCATCACCTCTCAAACATCCACGCCTATCGTCTCTACCACTAACATGACCTCTACCACTACCACATCTGCCATCACTACCAATATCCCTAACCCCACCACTTCACAACCCGTCACCACATCCACTACTACAACAATGGTAAACCCTTCCA
Source organism: Cunninghamia lanceolata (assembly GCA_027924645.1). Taxonomy (NCBI): domain Eukaryota; kingdom Viridiplantae; phylum Streptophyta; class Pinopsida; order Cupressales; family Cupressaceae; genus Cunninghamia; species Cunninghamia lanceolata. The sequence continues at coordinate 44,906,449 of BSBN01000254.1, read as the reverse complement.
TGCCACAAATTACCATGGGCATACAAGGCAACATCACGGAAGCAAGTACATCCACAAGTGTGCCTCCACCCAATCCCAACACCATTGCCTATCTGCGATAGTTGTTCTCACAGTACAATACATCCCACGCCCACCAATCCAATGTCAATCCATCCAGTGTCACATATCCACATAATCTTGTAACATCATCTACACAATATCAAACCCCACCCCAATACCAACATCTCAACCAAACCAATGCTCAATATCAAACCCCACCCCAATACCAACATCTCAACCAAACCAATCCTCAACATCAAATCCCACCCCACCTCCAATATCTCACCAACCAACATGCATACATACAACAACCACAGCAACCATAGGATATCAACACTATTGTACAAGGCTTAGTCCACTAGGTAGTAGACCTACAAACTGGGGGCAAATGCAAGTATTATTCTTTTGAGGATATTTGCCCCTACCCATTCGATCGCACATTATACATGCCCCCCTTCCCCAAGAACATTGAGACACCTAAATTTGACAAATACAAGGGAAAGGGAGACCCTAGGGACCATCTTAGGGAGTTCTACATCGCTTGCCTAGAAGTCTCTAACAACGACACATATCTTATGAGACTCTTCCCAAGGAGCCTTGGTGGCCAAGCCGTTGAATGGTTTGCCCATCTTACACCTAGAATTTGAACATTCCCTGAGCTTGCAGAGAAGTTTGTAAACCACTTCTCTTACAACTTTGAACATGAGGTGTCCATGACAGACCTCTACAACACCAAACAAAAGAATGGAGAAGCTTTCACTTCTTTCTTACAATAGTGGAGAGGCTTAGCAAGCAAACTCCCATGGCCCGTTCCTAAGAAACAACTTGTCACCATGTTTGTGGCCAATCTCAATCAGGAACTAGGGTTTCAATTACAAATTCTTTGCACATCCACCTTTGAAGAGGTTATCAATAAAGGCACTACTATCAAACGAGCCCTCATTGCCAAGGGCTCCATCAAACTATACGATAACAAATCCAACAACAATAACAATCACAACAACAACAACAACAACTACTACAAATCCAATCACAACACCCCCAATACCAACAACAATACCAACACGCAATCCAATGATAAATCATGCTATTGGGGGAAGAATAAGAACAATCTAAATGATGGTGTCATGGATGTGAAGGCTGTCCAACATATCCAAAACCAAACACCTGCACATATGTATACAACAAATGTAAATAACCCATGAGGGCCAAATAAACCACGCAAACCTCGCAGGAATTTCACACCATTAGTAGAACCCATCGAGGACGTCCTCGATAGATGTCTCAAACAAGGAGTGATCACACTCCTGCCTATCTGACTACATCAAGATAATGAACTCAAAGCGGCGTGGTGGGCCATAAATTAGCTAACTGTATGCAACTAAAATATTGCATCCAAGACCTCATAGACCTAAATCTCATCAGCCTCGATCAAAGTGCCCAACCATCACCAAACACAAACCTTGGAGCTTACAAGTATCCTTTACCCAACCATAACAAAGCCTCCTTGTCCAACCAAGCATACAATATCACCCCACCACCCATGTTCTACGACTCTATCATAGGACATATAGAAGCATCATCCCATCATGTCAACATAGTTACTATTCAGGCACAAGCACCTGATTGCATTGTTACAACTCGCTGTGGCTGTGTATCCATCTGCACAGCCCCTCCCACTGAACAAACACCTGCGTCCATGTCAACCCCCTTACCTCCTCGTCCAACCACACATCCATCACCTACCCACCAGTATAGCCTCCTAGAACACCTAGGTAAGACACCCGCACAATTCTCTATCCTCGAGTTGCTTCGTACATCTCCCCTTCATAAGGACATCCTCGACAAAGTACTCTTGCAAACACAAGTCCCTGCCAACTTGAATGTAACAGAATTCCAAGCCATGGTAGGACACATCACCTCACCCCATCATCTCACCTTCTCAGAAAAGGACCTACCCGCCTCTAATGACGTACACAACGATGCCCTACACATCAAAGTCCGCATCCACAAGCACACCATTAAAAGAGTCTTAATAGATGGTGGTTCCAACCTCAACATATGCACTCTAAAACTGTTAAAACACTTGGGGTACTCAGATGTGGTTGTCGACACCAGCAAGTGCATTACGATCAAAGGCTACAATGATACTGAATGGCTCTCTGAAGGTACTATCAAGCTTCCCATACAAGTGGGACCAAAAATCCTTGAAACAAAATGTCAGGTTCTGGACCTTGACCTCCCCTATAACATCCTTCTCGGTAGACCATGGATCCATGCCATGCAAACCGTCCCATCCACCTTCCATCAATACATCAAATTCCCTCACAACGGCATAGAAGTCACAGTCTATGCCGACCCTCACCCCTTCCAATATTGTAGTTTTCTGGAAGGCCACAACCAAACATTCTGCCCGTATAATAAAGCCACCACCGAAGCCAAACCAACAACATCAAACTCATATATCAACCCCGCAAGCATCGCTTCCACTTCATCCCAAGCAACTCCACCACCTGAGGTCCAGATCAAGCTATCCAACATGGGATGTGGGGAATATGACCTACACGGCACTTTTTGTGTGGGTACATTACCCAATACTAAGACATTCAGCATCCCAACAATAGAGATAGCCAATACAGTCATTATCAAGTGCAAACCCTCACCCACCTTCGAGAAGAAGCATCTCCTAGATCAGGATGTTCTTGAAGATATTTCATCTTGGCTTTACAAAGATGATGAGCCTGAACAAGAGGTCCCAACAATCCCAACCAAAATCTACGACAAAGGTTCTGAAATTGTTGAAAGCATGGGCTACAAAGGACAAGGTGGTATAGGCCTTCATGAACAGGGAATTGTAGAACCACTATAAGCAACAAAGAATCCCTATACTCAAGGATTAGGGTATGGTCAACCACAACGCATCCTCCCTTCCGGTGAGTGTATCTTATTCACGGCCGCTACACCCTCCTTAGATGTCGACAATGTTAAACAAACAGGCCTTAAAGACTCCTTTAGTGATTTCACCGAATTCTTCGACTCATCCATTTGTACCATCTACTCCGTCACCACTCTCACTTCATCTTCCACTGACTTGCCACTAGCTTACCCTAACCTCATTGATTGGGAACAATAGGGACCTCCTATCTTTGATATCGCACCTAATGATGAGGCCATCGCTGAAATGATGGGGGTAAGAGACCACTTCCCTTTGGGAGATCATCAAGCAGGGTACATAATGGAACTCCATCCGGATGCTTATTTCAAGGAGAAAACCCCTGCTTCCAATCACAGAAATATAAAAAGAAAATATGGTTGATGTCAAACTTTTCACACAAAGTGCAAACTTCTTGGTTTTTGAAGGGCTTTCCATTATCAGTGATGATGGAATGGGAATACCATATCGGCAGATGATATAGTGGAGGATGAATTTGGAGATTTGGATACCTGTGGTGAAGGTGAGTGGTGTTGCTTCCACCCACTTTGTGAAGTATTCAGTGGCAGTGATTATTAACTTATGGTCGTTGGAGGATGGAGGATGTATTTTCCCTACAAGGTTGAGTCCCCACTGTGAGAAAGGCCATGGTGTTGTGATCAGTTGTAGCTCCTGTGCTGGTGCGTGGATGAGATTACCATGCTGTTGACATAGGAGGCATGTCTTGGTAAACCTGTGGGTGTCGCGGTCCATGGTTGGCCAGCAGTATCCGGTCTGAAGGATCTTTTTAGATGGGGTAGGCCCACTGGAATGCACCCCACAAATATCTGTGTGTACCTCTTCTAAGGCTACTTTAGCTTCCCTAGAGTCTAAACATTGTAGAAGCATGCCGTCAAGACTCCTTTTATATAGTGTGTCACCGACAAGAATGAAATGGGAGGCTCAACGGATGAATGACTTTCACTGCAAATTGGATAGGTTAGGGGGAAGGATGTTGTCATGAAGGTAAAGGTATATTTCTTGGTACCACGGGGACAAGGGGCCAACAACTTCGCACACTAGTTCTGATTGAGGAACATCGTATGCAGGGATGGGTAGCTCTTCTATCAGAAATTCATATCTCTTGCTATCCTTTTTCATATCGACCAGAGATCCTATGGTAGCCATGGCATCTGCTGCTTTGTTATTGAGCCTCGGGATTTGCTCAAATTGGATGTCATCAAAGTAGTCTTTGAAATCATCAACCATCTTCTTGTAGGGCAGGAGTTTGTCATCTTTGGTTTTGTATTCATTAGTGACCTGCCTGATGACCAATTGGGAGTCACCGTACACCAGTAGCTTTTCAATTTTCCATTAGATGGCCATGCGGAGACCTTTTATGAGGGCTTCATATTCTGCTACATTGTTGGTGCATGGAAATGTGATTTTGAATGATTTAGGGATCGTGTCACCTTGAGGAGTAACAAACAGGATGCCTACCCCTAAGCCTCTATGAGTGTATGATCCATCAAAATCTATCTTCCATGTGTCTATGGTTGGTGTGATTGTCAGGATGGCCTCATCTAGAAAGTCTGCAATAGTAGGATGTTCTACAGGGATAGGTGCTTCAACCAACTGATCTACTATGACTTGTCCTTTAATGGCCTTTCTCTTTGTGTATTCAATGTCAAACTCAGATAGAATCATAACCCATTTTACCATTCTGCTAGTGAGAGCCGCTCTGTTTAGCAAATACTTCAGTGGATTGATCTTAGCAATGAGCTTGGTCTTATGATTGAGCATGTAGTGTCTCAACTTTTGGGATGTGAAGACAAGGGCTAAACATTAATTTAATAGTTTCAAAGAGGGGAAAATGTAGACACCTAAAAATGTCTCGATCACCAAACTGACTCCCGATATCCCTAATCATGTCAATTCCCCTCCTAAACCAATTAATTAAATTTTATTTAATTAATTAACCCTTCATTTCCCCATTTCTCATCAATTTATCCCAGACAATTGAATTAATTTCATTAATTCAATAGTTTCAAACCTAGCCAAATGAATTTAGTAAATATGCAATATTTACTAAATCATTTTTCCCTTTTTGCCACTAAATCCAAGTAATTAGTTAAAATCATATTAACTAATTTATTTAACCCCACTTATTCTAGCCTTAGGGTTAATTAAACAAAATCAATATTAATTAACCCTAAATCCCTCATTTGGGTGGTTAAACCTAGTTTAACCCACTCTCCCACATTTCCCAAATAAATAAATGGGAATAAATCTACCTAAAATCCCACATCACAATAAAAAAATACCCTTCCCATGCCTATGCCTCTATTTCCCCCAAATGAATTTTTAATTCATTTGCATCTCCCCCCATGAATCTTTTATTTGGGGAATAATCTTCCCTCATAACTTTTCTCTTCCCCAAAATGAATAAAAGAATCACTTTTATTCATAACCATCCATTTTGCTAGATTAAATCTAGGTCATCCATGTCATCTTCATTCTCCACCCTTGATCTTTCCAAGCATTCTCCACCCTTGGATCAAGAATCCCTCTTGAAGTCTATAAATACAAGCTCTCCCAAGCCATTTGAGAGGGTCAAGTATATGCAAAGTAATAATGCCAAAATCACTCTTGAGCTAGATAGTGAGTTTGCACAACTTGAGTAAGCATTTCACATTTGAATCCATTTATCTAGGGATCATCTTGGTCATAGGAGCTTGTTTGGGTGCAAAGGCTCCTTATTCCCTTGATGGGATTAGATTGGTATTGTGAGGTATAACTTTTGTATTTATGCATTTAGTCTATATTTCTAACCTCATTTGTATTTCTAATCTACATGTCCTTTCCTTTTACTATTTTGGGATCTAACACTGCCACGAAGTAGTTTTCACTGTCAGATCTAGTTTTTATTTTGATATTTTTGTGACTGGAAGGCTTGGGACCCTCTCTGATATAAGCCACATTATTAAGTTCAATGACAAATCTAGCTTTATGATCTCCTTTTGGTAGGTGGTCCCTAAGTTCCATATAGTCATTATGGGCATCATCATTTTGGAACATATTTAGTTGCGGGGTTCCTTGTAGATCCCAGTCAATAAGTGTAGGATGCACAAGGGGGAGGGAGTCGGAGGATAGATCTGATTCATTAATAGTTTGAATGGATATGCTAGGAGTATTGGTAGGGAGGGTGTTTAGGATGGTACTTTCCTCCAAATTGTTTATTGCAATAGAACTCAGACCTTCCTTGAAAGTTATATTCTCAGGGATAGGCAAGTCACACTCTAATGGTGTATTTGGTAGTGTTTGTCCCTCACGGTAGGGGCTATAAGTTTGAATGGTATCAACCTCTTTGTTGTCATAGGAATGCTCTGTTAGCTCATCCCACTCATATTAATTAGAATATGTGTCACTGTTCTCTTGAAGGGTATGGATCATTTTTAGAAGACAAGCATTTGCTTTAGATTTACCCTTATCTTTATATCCTAGACCTTTTGTAGTTCTAGTGAATGAGGATAAAGAAGGTTGAATGGGTTCTATAATTCCTTCTTTCCTTAGGCCGATGGGGCCTTGTCCCTCATGACCCATTCTATGTAGGATAGATTCACCTCACCCATAGATTTCCATTGGGACCTTAGGTGGTTCTTGTTGTGTGTTCTCTTCTTCTGTATAGAGCCATTGTAAGATATCTCTTTCCTATGTTTCATCTGATAGGGTCCCCCATTTTACAAAGGGAGTTGTGGGAGGTGTAAAAGGAGCAGATGGCTTTGGAAAATGCTTGGGTCACCCAAAGGATCTAGGAGATAAAGGAATTTTTGCTAGATTGAAGCTGTGCTCAATGGAGTACTCTCCAACTCCCTTTTCTTTGATAGCAATTTTCTGCTCTTTGGGCTTCGATTAGGAAGCTTCAAAGGTAGAATCATGCTATGGGTTAGGGGATGTAAATGCTCTATTGTTTGGTATGATTAAATTAGGTTTTGAAAGGACAGAGTTGCAATGCTGAAAGGGGTGAAGGTCACCTTGGATGGTGACTTGCTTGCCATTATGAGGGAATTTTATGCATTGGTGATAGGTAGAAGGTACACCTTTCATGGCATGAATCCATGGTCTAGCTAAAAGAATATTATAGGCTAGCTCCCTATCTAGGACTTGGCACACAACGTCTTTTATCACTAGTCCCACTTGTATGGGTAATACCACTATTCCTTTGGTAGTTTTCTCCTCTTCATCATATGATTTGATAGTAATCTTCTTCCTTGGGTCATCTGCATTTTTAGAGAACCCCAATGTAAGGACTAGCTTTAGCATGCAAATATTTAAACTGGCTTCCCCATCAATGAGAACCCTCTTGATGTGGTGCTTATGGATAAAGGTGACAATATGTAAAGGGGTGTTATGAGGCTAAGACACTGAGGTGTCATCTTGTTTAGTGAATGATATGGTATTTGAGGAGGTCAGATTACCTACCATGGCCTAAAACTTCTCTTGGGCCAAGTTAGTGGGTACTGTCGTTTCCACTAAGGCTTTATCTAGAATCTCCTTGTGAGAGGGAGAGAGATGCAACAACTCCAAGATATAAATGTGGGTAGGAGTCTTCCATAGTTGGTCTATGACACTATACTGATGGAAGTTAGACTAAGAAGGTGATGACCTTGGAGGAATGGTATTCAACGTGACCTTACCATAGCGGGTGATGATACTACAATCAGTTATGTTAGGTTTTGATTGTTGGTTGGGTGTAACCACATTGATTTGTGGGACATGATCTATTATGCAATTGATGGTATAATCAAATGGAACACTTGCATAATTGGTATTACTATTCCCATTATTTTGATTTTGCTTGTTGTAGTTGTTGTTGTTGTTGCTGTTGTTGTTGTTATTATTGTATGGCCTGTCATGATTGAGAATTGGATCTTTGTAAGCTACATGCATCTCATTGGAGGTATGTTGTTGAGTTCCTCCTTGATTTTGATCAAGCACATCTTGAATAACATGTTTGAGATAGATACAATTGTTGGTTGTATGTCCTCTTCCTCTATGACACTCACAATAGTTGGTGTCTTTCCAATAGTGAGGTTTTATTTGAGGTTCATAATCACTTGTTGGTGGCAGAGAGATTTCATTGTTGGCTAATAGCTTCCTTAATGCAGATTCTTGGGACTCACCCAGTGGTGTGAACTTTCACCTTTGATTTGAGTTGAACCATGGTCTTGGCTCCTGAGAGAATGTTTTGTTGGATGCAACATTGCTTGCCTCTCCTTTGAGAGTGAATATAGGTTGTTTTTTGGGACCACCACCTTGGCATCAACCACTTCATTGTTGACGACATTTTTATTCTTAGTTCAAAACATTGATTTGTCAATCGTTTAGTTGGAGGTAGGTGTGTCCTTGTATAACTTGATTTGCCCCTTGGTGATCATAGCTTTCTCAATGAACAATCCCATTTTAATGACATTTAAAAATGAGGTAGGGCACTTAATTTGTATTTGATAGCTAAGATTGGAGTTGAGGTTGTGGACAAACATCTTGATTAATTGCTTCTCAAGTACATCATATGAGCATTTGCTTGCTAGTTGTCTCCACCTTTGTAGGAAGGAGGTGAATGATTCGCCACTCTTTTACTTGGTGTTGCATAGGTCAAGCATGGAGACTTCATGTTTGATATTGTATGAGAAGTGCATGATGAATTCGTTGACTAACCCATCAAAAGTTTTGATGCCTGGTGGAAGTCGTGAGAACCACTCCATGTCTTGACTACCTAAAGATCTAGGGAATAGTCTCATTAAAAAAGTCTCATTGTGAGCTACTTCCATGCATGCGGCATTGAATTCCCTAATGTGATCTCTAGGGTCCCCTTTTCCATTGTATTTGTCAAACATAGGAACTTCGAATCGAAAGGGGAATGGTACCATGTTCAAACTCTTATCAAAGGGGTATGATGCAATCTTCCAAGGAGTATGTTTTAGTGTTTGTACTGATCTTGAGATCCATCATTTGTTGTCTTAGACCCTTGATTTGTTTCCTCATTTCTTCCATAGGTGTGTTTGGGTCTATGGCTTTCTTTCCTTTGTCTTCACCATTGTGGTGTTCATGATTATACTCTATGTCTCTTTGAGTTTGCTTAGATTAAAATCAGTGGGGAGCTCAATTCCAAGACATGCAAGATGATAAAAATACTTGTGAGGGTCCTCATGGAGTACTTTTTCAAGTAAGTGTTGGAAGTTCTGATCTTGGAGGTGTCCTTGATAATCTTCGTGAGAGATTTCCTCATCACTATCATGAGGGGTGACAATACGGTCAGATGTTCTGGCCATTTCAAGTTGTTTTTGGTATTGAGATCTAGTAAGAACCATGCAAGGTGACACAAGATGCGGTGGGGTGAAACTAGAGATTTTGGCAAGGTGCCGATGGAGACTGCTAAGAATAGGATACTTATGACAAGATTTGGACAAGGGACTCTTTTGATCAATGATTTCAAGTAAGATGGCCAATACAAGACAGTAGACACTAGTAAGGGTACTCAATACCTATCTTATTGTGTAGGGACTAGTCGTGCACCAAGACCACTAGCGAAGTTTTGTGACCTACTACGGTTACTTGAATCCAAAATGATACGAAAAAGGAGCCTATGCTAATCTGATATGGGATACTTTGACTTTGGACAAGGAGGACCTGATAGAAGGTGAATGAGATGACCAACGAAAGAGAGATTTTAACACGAAATGGATGGAAAAGTGACTGAAAGGTAAGACCTGACCTTAGAAATTGGAACTAGACTAAAATGGGTACCCAAAAATGATAATTTTTTTCTCTAAAAGACTGTGGAAGTGCTCACTATCATGCATGCACTAGAACAGATGCACCACAAAAATTAGTAAATGTGCAACAAGTCGGTATAGAAGCGCCACACTGGTAAATTGTAGATGCACCATAACAAGTTGTAAAAGTGCTATAAGCCAGTATAGATGTGTCGCAAGTTGACACAAATGTGCAACAAAAGAGGACGAATGCACCGCTTTGGTTTTTCAGTGATTTTTTGCAATTTTTTTGGCAATTTTCTGATGTTTTTGGTATCTTTGGTTGTAAGAAGGTCTTTTTGATCTGATTTTCTGAAATTATGGTAAGAAGACATAGCAAACACGAAGAATGTTTTTATGGTTTTTTATTTTTTGTTATTTTTTGACCCTTTTTGGACTAAAAGAAAGCAAGTACAAACATAGGTTTCAAAGGACAGTATAAAACTGAATTCTCACTATCTCTAGTGAAGCATCTTTAGGAGGTGATAATCACCCTTCCATGCACCAGATTATAAGGGTTTTTGGCATACTAAAACAAAGGATTAGTAATAAAGGAAACCATTCGAGTGGTTATACATGCGGCAACACTACTCTCCATTATGGAGTCTCCAGGCCTTAAAGGGTTGCACCCTGACGATTTTGGGGGAGGTTGGTTGTGCATATAACACAATTGCACTCGTTGTTTGAAGATTTCACTCCAAACACAATTTACTTATAGTGGCTTGGAAGGGCTTGGCATCTAGCTTGTTACCACATAGGGTCATTCCTACTTAGATGAACAGTATCCAAGAGCAAGCCCCTCTAAAGGAAAAACACATGCAAAAATGATATGTCTGGCATTTTGGTCACCCAAGATAGGGAAGAGCAGAGGCCTAGTATCATTCCCAAAACATAGAATATAGTGGTTCTTTTTCCCCTAGTTAAAATGAGAAAAACAAGATGAGCTATCTACTTGGGAAAGCATAGAAATTTGTTAACTTTGAAGTGATAACAAGATAGTAATGGTTCAATTTTACCCATATAACAATGATGCATTCAATTTTATCTAGATAGCATGGAGTTGTTAACTTTGAAGTGATAATCAAGATAGAAATGGTTTAGTTTTACCCAGATAGCAATGATGTGTTCAATTTTACTCAAATAGCACAGATTTGTTAACTTTGAAGTGATAATCGAGATAATAATGGTTTAGTTTTACCCAAATAGCAATGATGTGTTCAATTTTATCCAGATAGCAATGAGTTGTTATCTTTGAAGGATAGAAATATAGAAATGATTCAATGATATGCAAGATAGCAATGATTCAATTACTGCCTTCCTGATTAAAACTATGTGAGATTTGTATGAGCATCCATTTACTTTCCCGTTATAAATCAAAGTGTGCGTTAACAAGTGCAACTATATGATTCTAACCCATTACCTATCCTGCAAAATAGATCAAGAGAGTTCATGCAAAAAGATGTCAGCATTAGTGAAAACTTCAAGGAAACCCTAAAAATCACTGCCTAGATCAGATGCGCAACTTCAAATCCTAAATACATAGAAATAGATCTCAGAAGTGCCGTAGTACATATGTGCTAAGATAGAGGTCAAAAGTGTAGGAAAATAGTATATATGCACCAAACAGATAGGTGCCTTGTATTAGAGGATATATGTGCCATAACAGAGTCTATGTGTGCCGAAAGGATGTATGCATTGGAACATACAATAGGTGCATTGGATCAGAGACTATATGCACCAAAGGAATGTATGCATCGAAACAGATAGCAGATGTGTGTTAGGATGTGTCAGATGCATTGTTTCCCCCTGTGTACGACTTTCTAAAACACAAAAAGCTTTGTTTTTGGGTTAAATTGGGACTAGGTCCCATGATGGGCTCCAAAAATGTTAAGGGAAAATTGGATTAAACATGAATAACTAATATAATCAATATCAAAATACCCAAAACTTAATGAAATATAGAAACAAAGAGATCAATCAAACAAAAGAACTTCAAAAACCTTTTTCAAACCTCAAAGCTTCATAGCTTCCATTGGTTGCCTATCTCAATCAATCTTGCATGTATGAATAAGGCCCTAAGAGAGTGCACTTCCTTTCTATTCCAAGATTGTCAATGGAGAATGCCTATGATAATGCTTCATAATGAAGATGAGCTTGACAAAAATGGTTGTGATATGGTAAGAAGTTGATCGCAAGCAATGAAGGAATTGGTTCCAAAGGCACACTGCAATTCCTACAAAGTGACAATACTTAAAGCTTGGATGAATGAAATGTAGGAATAGAGTTCAATTTATAGACTAGGAAAGAGAAGATCAACAATATAGAATGATTGAGGAATGTGCATGAAAAAGAAGAAGACAAGTGACACAAAAGTTGTTTTATTTGAGTTAACTACTTTCTTTTCTAAAGATAAGACATGCTTTTCATAAATTAGAAAGAGTTTTTTTAATTTAAGAGATATTGATAAAAACAAGGTTGATTGAGTCAATTAACTCAACTTGAGATTTACTTTTGCATGATTTGAGAGAAATTAAATAATAAATTATTTAATTTTGTGTGCATGGAGAAGAAGACTTATTTTTAGAAGATTTGGAATATATTTGAAGAATTAAAAGATAAGAAAGCAAGTTAAATAAATAGATTTATTTAATTGTTATGCATGAATGGAAGAATAAATAAAATATTTTATTGAATTTTATTTTTGGAGATTGAGAGGATTTAAATAAATTTGATTTGATTTATTTAAATTTGGAAGAATGAATTTGATTTAATTAAATAATTTATAATTATTTAATTGTTTGGAAGAATTTAATTAAATAAAGGATTTTATTTAATTTTGACTTTAGAAGAGGTAATTAGATATTTTGATATTTAATTAATTTAGAGGAATATGAATCAAATAAATAAATTTGTATATTTATTTATTGTTAGAGGAATTTGAATGAAATAAATATTAAGAATATTTATTTAGATCGAGTCATGTCATTTTTAGGCATATACAGACACAGTTGCCATATGCCTAGAATGTCAGAGGGTTAAGGCGAAACATGTACATCCAGGAGGACTTCTTTATCCGCACGATGTACCTTTCTATAAATGGCAAGTCATAAGTATGGATTTTATCCAAGGGATACTAATGACATCCCATGGGCATAATTATATTTTGGTGGTGGTGGATAAACACGCTAAAGTTGCCCACTTCATACCAGGAAACCTAATAGATGATGCACCTGCAGTAGCAAAAAGGTTCATAAAGGAAATTTTTAGGTTGCATGGAATTCTTGAGAAAATTATCTCTGATAGAGATGCAAAGTTTACTTCTAGATTTTGGACCACATTACAAGCTACCTTAGGAACACAGTTGAACTTCAACACAACCTATCATCTGAAGATGGATGGCCAGATAGAAAGAACCAATCAAGTTCTGGAAGACCTCCTTTATATGTATTGCATGGATCAATAGACTAAATGGGAGGAATATTTTCCACTAGTTGAGTTTGCATATAACAACTCATTCCAAGAAACTATAGGTATGGCACCCTTTGAAGCTCTCTATGGGAGACCTTGTCGAATACCCTTGAGTTGGGATAAACTAGAAGATAAGATCTTGGTTGGCCCTAAAATGTTCAAAGATATGGATAACCAAGTGTAACTTATTTGACAGAGGTTGAAAGAAGCCTCAGATTGCTAGAAAAGTTATGCAGATAAGAATAGGACACCCAGAAGATTTCAAGTTGGTCAAAAGGTGTTCCTAAGAGTTTGACCTCATAAAAGTTCTATCTCTTTTAGAAGGAAATCAATCCTGTAGCTTACTGCTTGGCCTTACCTCTAGCATTGAGCCAAATTCATGATGTATTCCATATATCCTTGTTAAAAAAGTATGTACCTGAACCTAAGCATATTCTTAATTGGAATGCCCTGCAGGTGGAAGAACCTAGTACAATAACAATTGAGCCATGCAGAATCATTAAGAAGTGCTAGTTGTAGGAGTCAAGGCAACACTGAGAGGGGGTTGAATCGGTGTTGTGTGAATTTTCAAATCTTTTTGCAAACTTTAACTTTCAAAACACAAGGAGAGAAAGATATCATTGATTTGTCAAACACATATGCACATGACTGAGAATGAAGAAAGAGAACAAAACCTCATGAGTAAATCATACAAACATAGAGAAAATCAATATACAGTATGACACAAGATTTGCATGAGTGGAAAACCCTCAAGGGGTAGAAAAACCACTACAAAACTACCTCACTGACTTTATAAAAAATCTCACTAATTACAATGTTTTGAAGCACCAACTTCAAGGAGCACCAACCCCTAATTCATTTAGAAACACCAACTTCAAGGAGCACCAACCCCTAATATAGAACAAATTAAAAACAAGAACTCAGAGGGTTTCTCTGTTTCAATACAAATCACTTCTTCTTTCACATGTCTGTCAAATAACCATTCTTCTCATCAACCCAAATCATATACAAAACTCATCTAAATTTTCTCTTCAAGATGATATTTAAAATAATCAACCATGTATACTGATCCACTCAGCAACACACAAATCAATCCACCTGCGAAGCTAATTAATATGAGATGACTTCCCACATTCTATATAATCATTTTCATCTTCTCTCAATGAAGAACCTACAAACAAAAAAACTTTTCACCTTCTCTTTGCAATTTTTCTTCTTTCAAAATAAATGATCAAACTTTGATATTCTTCTGTGTGCAAATTTATCTTCATCTGTAAAAATGACTCTTTAATCTACATAAATAATTTCTTCAAAAAAAAATCTTTCAATAATATCCCTTTCATGACTTCAATATATCATCTATGAAGAATTTTTATGTATAAATCTTTTCTTCAATTTTCAATCTTCCATCTTCCCTTCAATCTCTTCAAAGATGCTTCATATTCCTACAAAAACATTTTTAAACTGATTTAATCAATCTACCTTGAAAAATCTTTCATTGGGATCCTGAGAAAACTCTTAAGATTCCACAATTTCCTTGAAAAAAACAATCATTATTATAAACTCTCTCCATAAAAAGAATTAATAATATATATAAACTTCTTAAAAACATATTTCCTTCTCTGAAGACATATATCAAGAGAGTTTAAAAATAGAAAAGATTTCCCTAAAAAATGGCTTTAAAGATTTTTTCAGTAAATGCCTTTAGAAACAAAGCCATCAACCCTTTGAATTAAATGATGCTCATTCGATGGTTTCTATATAATTTTCTTTCCTTAAAAAATGCTTTATAAACAAGGCATAATTCATGCCCATTAACATGTGCGTTTTATGCTTTATATAAACAAAGATTTTCATCGAATAGGTAGATGCCTTTTTAAAACATAGATCACCCTTATAGAAATTGGGCTCCCTCCTTTTTGAATAAAACATATTCAATACAAAATCTTCATTCAAATGAATCGGGCTCCCATTAAATTCAATGCAATTTGAATATTCGAAGATCTCCATTTAATATCTTCCATCGGCCTTTTTATTTTAAAGCAAAAAACAACTTCATGAAAAATCAAGCTCATGAAAATCAGGCATAAAGCATTCGATGCTCTTTCTTATTCGAGCATAAAGCATTCGATGCTCTTTAAAGAAATTTCCTTGACCACCGATGTTAACTAGAAATTGGGGCCGGTTTTCTTAATGTGAACTCCTCATGCAATTAGCATTCAATTAAACATCACCACTGATCTTACCTCTTGTCGCATGCATTGAAGACTGATGCAAAAAGTTTTACAAGAGGAAAGGGTCGTTTGCCCGATGACACTTATACCCTTAACATTGCCACTTAAGTGGCTTTTACCTACTCAACAAGTCAATGAGAAAATATAACATAAAGATGTTACAAAGAAAGAAATGCACTAATAAAGTATATTGTAAAATCTTTTTAATTTAGGGTTTTTAATATTCTTTGAAGCACTTCAATACTTCAACAAACACTTTGACAATACCTTCATTATGATTTCACTTAATTAAATAGACACTATTGTAGAGAGGTAAACTTCACCAAATGACCTCACAAATATGAGTCTTTCAATATCAAACCAATCAACTTCAAGCCACATCAGCATCAATGTCAAAACATGAATTCTGACTAAAGACATCATCTGAAATCACCTTGTATCATCATAACATATAGTATCAAACCTTCTTATAAGAGCATCAACAATTGATATGATCAAACTAATCAAACAAGCCCTCTCATAAATATGATGATAAATAATAAAGTCCCGATCAAGTACCACACACAAAGTGAACCCTCCAACATAAATACCTGATCTGCATTACTGAAGCATGTGAACTTTATCAAACCAGGATCCATTGAAACATACATTGTAACACCAATGATAAACAACCTAATTTACCTTAACCATATGAAGTTCATGATGAATACCTGATCAACCATCTCTTGGACAATGAAGCATATGAAGCAATAACAAAACAACTGACAAGTGTCTTGATCAACAACTCATGAACACTTTGAACTATGAGATCCAAAACATCAACACATGTTATCAAGATAATGAACTCCATCACCTGTATCAACAATACCATTGATAATCAACACACCACATGAAAGAGATATACTGACAAACACTTATCTTGTCCAAATGAACAACTCCTGATTGATGTTCCTAATAGAGTGAACATTTGTGAAAGACATGATGCTGCAAAACCTATGTACAATAGTGCAAGCCCTTTTTGACATCAATGACAATCAGTCACCATCACTGGTTCCAGCTCCGTAATAGGATAGTGGACCAATCTCAGGTCTAGTGGGACCAGTACTCACCTGAGAATACTACATGGGAAGACACAATGGAAATACAACTCTATCTGCATTTATTTTGAAAGGTCTAGATAATTTATAAAATCATCAAACTTTAAATTTTGCTTAAAGACAATGATGTTTAGATGATACTCTTTCATTTCATTGATGATGATAAACTGCTTAATCTACTAGTAAGTGATGCTTATTTCTATGAACTTATATGTATATGTTTTGCCCTTATTTCTACTATGCATTGAGACGATGCATAAATTTAAGGGAGAAGGATGTCACAACCCATGTTTGAGTTTTGAATTCAAATTATTATTTTCAAATAACATAAAAGCCAAAAAAAATTAAATAATAAAAACAAAACAAATTTAAATGTTGATAAGGGCATGGTTCAGTGGTTAAGTTGCTCGGTTGTAGTGGCGACACCAGAGTTCAAACCCCCACTGGGCAAATGAGCTCACAGGCTTTACACCTTCGCTAGGCTAACAAGCTCATAGGTTTGAAGTGTTCTTGCTAGGGGATGAGGTCCCCCGTGTTGTGGCCTCACCAGTTCATTGCTCCCAGCAAAAGCATTTGCGTGGAGCTAGAGGGCATGTCACACTAGTGTCTTCGGTCATGTTAAAAAGTTTACCAAGCACATAAAAAAATTTAAAAAATAAAAATTAAATTTAAAATTTAAAAAAAAAAAAAACAAATTTAAATGATAAATGAGGTGAGGACACTTCTATAAAGGGTAATAAATGAGGAACTTTCCCCCTCATCCTCAAGTCAAGACTCCAATTTATGAGATAAGTCCTTTTTTGTACATGTTATGGGCATTATGAGTTCACAGTTGTCCCTTTTGTGTTGACCAATGCTCCATCAGTTTTCATGAGGTGTTTCGCACCTATCTTGATTAGTTTGTTCTTATTTTCCTTGATGATATTTTGATTTATTCGAGGACTATGGAGGAGCATGAAGGCCATTTGCCGCAAGTGTTGTAGTGCTTGCAGGATAATCAGTTGTTTGGTAATTTGGCCAAGTGTGAGTTCTTCCAGACTGAGGTGAGATATTTAGGCCACATCATCTCAAGAGAGGGTATCTCAATGGATCCTTCTAAGATTCAGGCTATTGTGGATTGGCCGACACTAATGAATGTGACTGAGGCTTGCAGTTTCATGGGATTGGCAGGTTACTATCACTGATTTGTGAGAGATTTTTTTCAGGTTGCCCATCCCATCACATCTCTTCAGCAGAAAGGGAAGAAGTTTGTGTGGTTAGATCAGTGTGAGTTAGCATTTTAGGCTCTTAAGGAGTGGCTAACTAGTGCACCTATCCTGGTAGTGCCAGATCTTACAGGTGATTTTGTATTGTGTACTGATGCTTAATTGGAGGGTGTGGGGATAGTTCTCATGCAGGAGGGGTGAGTGATTTCATATGAGTCCTATAAGCTCAAGGATCATGAGCTGAACTACCCCACCCATGATTTGGAGTTAGCAATTGTTGTCCATGCACTTGTGTGTTGGAGACATTTCCTTTTGGGACATTGATTTGAGTTGCATAGTGATCATCACAGTTTGTAGTATATCTTCACTCAGTCAAATTTGAATGCTAGGCAGTGCCATTGGATGGAGTTCCTCTATGAGTATGACTTCTAAGTTCACTACATTCAGGGTAAGGAGAATGTTGTTGTGGATGCCTTGAGTAGCAGGAAACATGAGATTTCAGTTTTGTCTCTTGGAGTTGATTTGTAGAGCCATATTTTTTAGTCACTTCCTAGTGATACTTGGTATCAGGAGGTGAGAGTGGAGATTGAATCTAGGAGAGTCCTTGAGGCCAAGTTTGTAGGTTTCTCACTCAAGCCTAATGGACTTTTGTGACATCTTGGTCATATTTATGTTCGAGATTCTAGTGATCTTCATTCCTTGGTTTTATCAGAGGCCCATCATGCACCCTATTCAGCTCATCTAGGTGTCATGAAGATGCATGTCGATCTTCGATAGTTGTATTATTGGGTAGGTTTGTGATGAGATATTTCTGACTTTGTGGCTCGATGTCTTGAGTGCTAGTGGGTGAAGGCAGAGCATCAGCACCTAGGAGGATTGTTGCAGCCTCATTCCATCCCTAGATGGAAGTGGGATACGATATCTCTGGATTTCATAGCGGGGTTACCTATGTCTTCACATCATCATGATGCTATTATGGTTATAGCGGACAAGTTGTCCAAGGTGGCACACTTTTCAGCCATGAGATCTTCCTACATTACCGCGTCTGTAGCTCGAGTGTTTATGGAGGATATTGTGTGTCTAGATGGTATTCCTTGTAGGATCATTTCTGATCATGATCCAATGTTCACTTCAACTTTGTGGACTTCTCTTTAGCATGCTTTGGGAGCTTAGCTTAATTTCAGCTCTGCATACCATCCCGAGATTGACGGATAGATGGAGTACGTTAATCAGGTCTTAGAGGATATGCTTCGGATGTACGTTATGGATCAATAGTCTCATTGGGAGGACTATTTGTACCTAGTTTAGTTTTCTTATAATAATGGGTATCACATTTCTCTCCAGTATGTCTCCCTTCCAGGCCTTGTATGGTAGGCCATGTCACACTCCGTTGAGTTGGGATCTCTTAGAGGATTAATTTATTTTGGGTCTAGAGATGCTTCAAAATATGGAGCAGTAGGTACTACGGATCAGAGAGCATTTGGCTACAACTCAGGATCAGCAAAAGAAGTATGCTGATGCCCATAGGTTGGATCACCACTTCTCGGTAGGTAACCGTGTGTTTTTGAGAGTTCATCTGCGGAAGAACCCCATCCATTATGGGAAAGGCTCAAAGCTGGCACCTCATTTTGTTGGACCTTTTTGAGATCCTTGAGAGGATTGGTCCTATTGCCTATTGCCTTGCATTACCACTGAGTCTATCATGCATCCACGATGTGTTCCATGTTTCAGTTCGTAGATAGTATATCCTGATGTGACCCATGTTCTTGATTGGACTGCTTTGCAGGTTGAGGTGGATGGGTAGCTTTCTTTGGAACCAGTACACATCGTTTAGTATCAGAGGTTGACCCTTAGGGGTCAGAACATAGAGCAGGTAAGGGTCCAATGGGATCCTAATGGTAAGTCCTCAGCATCTTGGGAAGATGCGGCGAGGATGAGAGACCTTTATCCATATCTTCTTGCAAACTTCTAGGGGATGTAATGACCCCTATGTTTGTATTATGTTTTTCTTATCTTGATGGACTTAGATCAATGTATACTTTATTTTTGGATTACGCATCTTGTTATTATTTTGTATTGGCACCAGTGATGTGCAATCTTGATACTATTATGATGTGGACATTATTATTACTTATGATGGATTTCATGCTTACATGATTGTTGTTGCTTCAGCTATATGATGTATATATATGCACAGGTACCTTGACATGTGCTTGGAGTGTTACAGGTACTGAGTATCAACTCTGCTTGGATTCACAGGCCTAAGCATACTCTTATTATCCCTGATGGTGGTTACTGGAGATAGTCATAGGCCCTTATTCCCTATACCCTACCCTAGCCACTATACCTTGCTAGTGCAGTGTTCTATGTTGTTGCCTTATCATCCAGTTACCTAACAGTAATGTCTGGATTACCTTATGGTCATGTGGAGTTTGCCAGTCCATTTGTTAAGATTTTTCCCCTCGGCTTCTTTTGATTGTATCAAATTTCCTGGTTTAGTGTGTGCTTTGGCTACATCTTAGTATTTGTAGGCTTCCAGGAGTAAGCCTAGTCCTAGGGGGTAGGATGTAACAAGCCTCCCTATTGGCCCTCCTTGCTGTGGTGGAAGGGGCTTGGTGTAACGTTTAGTGACAAGAAAATCTGATAGAAAAGGGAGTTCTGTCTTATGAGGTGGCATGAAAATATCTTTTTTTGGGTCAAGAATTGAATGCTTGCAAGGAACGACTGTAGAGAGAGTTATTGCAAGAGCAAGAAATATCCACAGAGTGGGTGATTGATAGAGATAAGATAAGGATGAGGAAAATATCTTTTAGGCAGCGTATGTATCTAGGGCAAGAAAGTCAATGCATGTGGGGTAGAAGAAAAATGAGAGTTTAAAAACATAGAAATATCTTGGAAGTGAGGAAAAAAAATATAGAGTTGGAGTTACAAAAAGGGACGGATAAGAGGATTTAAAAAAAAAACATCTTCACAGCGAAATCACCACTTCCATTTGGTGTCTGTCAACATAAACAAATTTCTATCATAGCTTTGAGGGTAGTTGGAAGTAATTTTCAATGTAACGCTTTGGTGATTTAGTGAAATATTTGAGTAGCTTGATAGAGAAAGAGAGATAGGTATACCCAAACACTGATTTGGGTTTTGTTATAGTAGAATAAAAAGAGCATGCTGACGACATTATTCAAGAAGCAATATCAGCACAGGTGGACTCCATAAAGACAAGACTCAGCATTTACAAAGATGGAGGTGCACTGAAGGGAGAGTGTGAGCAACCAAAGGAGTGCGATCTAGAAACAATAGGGAGCATAGCAAAATTTGCAAGATCTGAGACGAGCAAAGTAGACTGTGCATAGGCAAGACACTCAAGTGAGCATACCAACTTGCAAGGTTGAGGTACGTTGAAGGGGAGCACGACTGGATCTGAGGTATTTACCTTAGTCTTTTATTTTCCCAGCACAAAAACTAAACCATGCTTGCTACTATTCCATTAAGCATAGAAAAATCGAAACCCCATTGCTACCATTTAAAAAGTATTTATGCCAAAATTTATTTCAATGCAAGATATTTACATTGCCCCTTCCCATGAAACAATTTTAAACATACATAACTATTTTATGTATTCTTTAGATATTATGGGTTTTTGAAGAAGATCATAGGGTCTCTGATTTATCATTGTTGGTAAAAAAAAAAAAAAATTGAAACCCCATTACTGCCTTTTTATAAACTCAAATATGTTTGCTATGATTTTGTTAAGCACAGGAAAACTGAATCCCCATACCATGTTTAATATATGCAAAAATTATTTCAATGTAAGATATTACATTGCCTCATTCCTGGGGAATTGTTTTGGTTTTGATTAATAATTTTATTGAAATAAAAATAGAGGGTTTCAATTTTATAAAGAATAAAATGAGTGCAACCATACACAAGAGTTGGGACATATAATAGAGATTGAATAGATCTAAGTCCCATGGAACCATTTGTTATTCGATGACTTCTCTGATGAGGTTGTCATTTCAACTCTTCTTAAGAAAATGGAGTGGTTTTACTTGGGTTACACAGTCTTTTTCTACTAAATGGCCATCCTTGCGAAAACTGTGATTTTGAGTTAAAGAATGTCATGACACTAAAATACCATAGAGGCAACGATCTGTGTTGTGCATTGAGCTTTAGTCACATAATTTCCCTTTAAGAAAACCAGTCACGCAACACAAGGATATGAGGGAACTATTGTAGGAGGGAAAATTAAGGTTTCCATTTTGTAAGTCTTTGTAATATTTTATTTTGTTATGTTAAATATGGCAGTTTGTATGTAATATTAGTCTATGAGAAGGCTTGGAATACCATTTGCCGTGTTTATTCTTATTTTTATTCATTCATACCTTTGCTAATCATGACCAAATTGGGGTCACTAGAGTTATTATACAACTAATCTAACTGGCATAGGGTTGTTTCCAATAACACTACACTGCCTATGGAAGCTTTTGTCTTGTAGACCACATTCCTCTATTTCTAATTTCTACACCAGTGTTTTATTCTTTTTGGATTCCTCATTTAGTCAAACGAGATGAACAAGGTCTAAGCATTAGAGTGGTCTATTGGAGTGGCTCTCTACGGTCCTAGGGCCCGCAAGTGGCTACCGGGGGAACTAGTAGCAGAGTTACATTAAAAGTGATAACTAAAACTAAAACATTGGGGTAAAAACACTAATAAGATAATTAAACCTCATGCATGGCCTTAAGTGCTTGTAAAGGCTAAGGATGTAACAAGAAGGCCTATCCGTTTGCGGGGCGTTGAGTCATCTATCTATGAGGCATGGATTCAGGCACGATTGAGTCTCCTCGTCTATATGAGAGGTACTTGGTCCCATGTGTTCCATCCCTTCGAGCACATATGATGACACTCCATATGATTACACTCTAGTATCTAGCACCTTAGGAGTCATGAGTAGTACCTGACTTATGACTTAGATGAGTACACCTATATTATGACTTTGGATGTATGCACTATTCTCCATGTCTGCTCTATGTCTGATGTGAGTGTTGGCCATCTTGTATCCCCTTGTTATTGTTCATCCATTTGGGCCTTGTGACTATCTTCGAGTATGGTGGGGTGGTCTCTTAGGAGTCCACATGGTTGGGAGGTGTTGCCACCACCATTGGGGACCGATGAATAGGTTTTGGAGCACCAGTTGGAGATGATCTCTCTTTCCATTACTTCATTGAGTTATTGTAACCATTCAGTCCTTGTATCATATTCTAGAATATATCATTGTAATTGTATATGCAGTTATGTAATTGAACTCTCTTAGGAGAGAAGTTGTAATCATTGTATTTAATGAGAAGAAATGTGATGTTCCTTTATTGCTTTATAGATTCTAGTGTGGGTATCTGATCCGCCTTTATTTTATGCTTATGGATTCATGTTTTTTTATCATATAGGATTAGGAACATTTGCTTTGGTGTTTAAAATAAATGATATCAATCTATTGATTTAATATCTTGGTGCAGGAGCACCTAATACAAGGTGGCCTCCGTGAGGCATTTAAGTTCATGTTCTATTTTAAAATAGGTTTTGTGTTATAATAAGGTCTATATGATTAATGCATTTTTCCTTTCTATTTGTAAGTCCCTAATGACTTAGGTCACTTTTGTCAAGTTGTCAGTTTTAGACAATTGGAATCAGTTAGTTTTCTCCCAGCCGCTTGGAATCAGTCTCCCAGCTGCTTGGAATAGGGTTAGTGTTCCGCTGGCAAGCTTATAAACCCTAGAGAAATGAATAAAATACATATAGATCAGATGTATTGTAATTAGGTCAAAGCAAAGAGGGATTGAATGTAACTGTACAAATGTAATTGTGCATTGTATTAACGAGAAATTGAACTATTTTGTTTCGTCAATCTATTTTTCGTTCCTTGTAATTATCAATTACATAGTTGTAGATTTCTTTTCCTTTCTATAATTCTGTTGTTGTAAAATGTTGATGTGAAGGATTCTCACCCTTGGGAGGAACGGAGATATGTCTTCTTCTCCTGCATTCCGCCATACTTGCCTTTGCTGCTTTGTCCCCTGTAGACTGGTGTATCATCTTGAACTGGAATTACTTCCCTGATGGGACTGCCTTCAAATGCTTCTGATTCAAGATATTGCATCGGATCTTCCGCTTGCTCTTGCTTTATCTACAGAGGAGATTGCACCTCTCTGACTTGATAACCTTTCTCAGAACACATTAAGAGTTCTTCTGAGATAGTTGGTCGTTCTTGTGGTAGAGGAGCAGCAGTTGCTTGATTATACTTATTGATATAGAGCTGCAACTCGCGCTGGGACTCTTCTACATTTCTTTCTTCTAAATCCTCAGTCATGAGAATCTCCACTTCTTCTTGTGCTTGTTTCAGCACCTTATCAAAAAACTCGAGGCGATGTCGCCTCCATAATCTTCGGGCCATACTCCCAGGACTGGGAGCTTCAAGAATGCCTTTCTGCTCAATTGGTGTTGTAGCAGTAATCACAGACTCTGTCGGACCAGCTTCTCTCAGAGTTGCCACCGAACTCCGAGGTTGGTTATACCATGGAGATGATCGATAACCATGACTTCGAGGACTCTGACTTTTCTGAGGAGGTCTGATTGGAATGAAACCTCTACCTCTTGTCTGATAAGGCCGGGCTGACTGGTAGAAGTAATGATCTTCTTCTTCTTCTTCTTCCAGTTGAATTTCCGCAGGAACTGGCCTTTGTGAAACGAATGCTGGTTCTTTGGGCTTCATTAGATTATACTTTTTCGCTTTGAGATCCGCGAGCCGAGCTTTTAACTTCTTCCAAGTCTCTGGACCCATGTCCATTACTTTTAGCCGCTGCTCAATATTCAGGATCTCTCCAATGACTTGATCTAATTCCGAGACGGAACCTTTCATCATTCTAAAGGAGCCCTTCATCTTTCTATAATAGAAAGATACTTCTGAGTCGTCTGAAGCTTCTTGATCTGAAGAATCTCTTGCAGATTTATCTGACTCAACCTCAAGCTGAGATTTCATCAGCTTTACTTTCGCCTGATCTTCTCGGGATGAGAAGTATTCTTCTTCGTCAGATTCTAAATCCTCTGGACTAGAAATCACAATGTCTTCAGAATCGGATGGATAATCATATATATAATCATATTCATCTGCTGTGACACCGACACTTTTAGCTGCCCGAACCTTAGCTTTACCTTTTTTCTTATCTTTCTTCGGACACTTGTTAGCTAGGTGGTCACCTTTACAGATGTAACAGACTGGCTTTCGTCTGTAGCTACTTTTCTTTCTATTGTCTTTCTTACGAAAGAATCCCTTTTTTCTTGGCTTTCGGCGGTCCTTTTCCTTTCTTTTGTCAGATTTCTTTTTATACTTTTTCTTGTATGGCTTGCAATCAACACAGTCATCATTACCTTTTTCCAGCTGGTAACATACGGCTGCAGATAAGATCGGCTTCGGAGGTGTAGATGTTCCAGATTGAGGGTGGTACACAGTAGGCGGCCTAGCATCTCCATGTGCTAGGGTTTGATCAGAGGAGTTGGAGCTGATATCAGTGAGACAAAGGCCATCAACAAAGCATTTCTCACTTAGAGTGATGAGGATTATCTAGCTGAAGGAAGGTTCCAGCCACTAAATGGAAGTTGTGGCCTAAGATTCAAATTAGGGTGACAAAGCGCATCAGGCTGAGTGTCTAAGTGTTTGCTGATGTCAAGAATCTCACCAAAGACAACAGGTTGTATTGGCATATCAGGGAAATGAAAAAGGTGATTGTTGATGAGAGGAGTCATGTTGAAGTATCGGGGGTAGTCAAATGAGGTCAAGTGTATTGACACATCGGCCAAGGTTTCTAAGTGTTCGCTGATGGTATTTTTTCTTACGGATAGTCAGGGTTGCCAAACCTCACGTCGGAGTGACTACAACGGTCAAAGTAATAAGTTGCAGGGTGGCTGACAGAGTAAGTCTTATCGACTGAGGCTCCCCACCATATTGGTATCAGAGCTAGTGAAAGCTCTAGGCAAAGGTGTTGTGTATTTGATTTCTATCACTAAGAAGGCAGATGAAGAGTTGCTTGAGCCATCTAGTTGGGAGAAGGAATAGAATTCCTGTAGTGTGTGGGCAGATGATGATGAGGTTTGTCAAGACCATTCACCAATAGAGGTTTGGCTAGAAGAGGGTGCAGAGTGAGGCCAATGCGAGAGAGAGTGGTAGTGCATCTCTAGGATTTGTTGTTGGACAAGAGGAATGGGTCTTTGAAGCAGCATGTAGGATAGATAGCTGATTGAACATTGTGTTGTAGTCAAATTGAGAATTCATAGGAGTGTTGGCATTTGGGTGTTGTTTATGAATGTTTATGTCAAACAAAGAAAGCGAAGGAGAGGCTAGCAATATGCCTCCAAAGGGGATGACCACTGAAGTGGTGAAGAAATTCAAAGAGATGAAGAGATGATCAAAACTAGAGTCAGGGAAGCACTCCAAGCAGAATTGAAGGCAATGAAGATAGGAAAAAGGATAGAAGAAGGTTTAGATGCAAAAGAAGAGAAAGAGGAAGAAGCAGAAGAACAAGAAGAGACAAAGATACTAGCTAAACAAAAGCAATTCATGGAAGCCATTAAGGCTATTGATAAGGACTCTTCAGAGGCTCGGATAGATATCCCCATGTTTAGTGGAAAGATTAATGCTAATGAAGTCATGGAGTGGATTGAGGCTCTAAACAACTACTTCAAATACAAAGAAGTTCCTGAAAGTAAGAGGGTTAAGTTTGCAAAAACTAAACTTAAAGGTGCTACCCTTACATGGTGGAATTACACGCAAGGAGAGAGGGTAAAGAATGGGAAAACTATGATCTCTTCGTGGAACAGAATATTGGAGAAGATCAAGTCCCAATTCCTTCCATCTGACTACGAGGTGCAGATTTATAGGAAAATGCAGAACCTTAAGCAAAAAGATATGGATGTGGCTACTTACACCGAGGGGTTTCACAAATACACTCTTCGTTGTGGGTACATGGAGGATGAAAAAGCCAAGGTAGTAACATATCTAAATGGTCTGTGGATCAATATTCAAGATGAAATTAGTTTATTTACACCAGAAAGTGTGGAAAAATGCTTTCAAGTAGCATTAAGAGCTAAAGAGAAGCCGAAGAGGAAAGGTGAGCAGCAAAGTAAAGGAAGAGGTGATAGAAATTTTAGAGGTAGTTTTGGAGGAAAAAGTCCTAACCAGAGGCCTAGTGGCGAGTCTGGCCAAGAAGAGCAAGTTGGAGACTCAAGTAGCAAAGGAAGCTATCGAGGAAGAAGGCCAAATGAAAGAGGTGGGACAAATGGATTACACAAATGATTTGAGTTCTCTAATATGAGATGTTATAACTATAATCAGATAGGGCACCTGACCTATAAGTGTCTACAGAAGGCCTCAACTTCTCATGGTAATGAGAGAAGAACTGCATTGACTCAAGTGGATGTAGGGAGTGTGACATCTCTTGAAGTGAGTTTGTAATTAGAAGTGGGAGAAAATTTGATGATTAAGAGGATGTTGCTCAAAGAATCAATGAAGACTAAACCATCACAAAGGAGAGCTCTTTTCAGGATTAACTATAAAAGAAAAGGTAAAGTATGGAAGGTATTCATAGATTCTGGTTCAATAGATAATATGGTGTCTAGGGAAATGGTGGATAAATTGAACATAGAAAGGATTCCTCATCAAACTCCTTACAGAGCATCTTGGGTAAGTGATAGTTAATCACTTTTGGTAGATGGGTAGGCATATGTTGATTTTTAGATTAGTTAATATAAGGAGAGAATTCTATGTGACATTTTGCCCATGGAGTGTTGTCACCTACTTTTAGGTAGGCCATGGTAATTTGATAGGCAAGAATTGTATGATGGATATGCTAACACATACACCATCAAGAAGGATGGAAAGACTTTTGTGATGACACCATTGCAGGAGGATGCTGAAGTAAAGAAGGCAGTCAAGATTATTTTGGTGGGTAAGAAAGAGTTTGTGAAGATTACTGAAGAAGAGATAAGCACAGTTGAGGATACCTCAAGGAGTGAGGTTGCCAAAGGTCCAAGTTTGAAGGTGATTTCAGTTTTGAATGATGGAGATCAGATGGTAATGTCCAAGATGGATCAGCAGGAGGTCAAAGAGTAGGTCTGCAAGTAGCCACAAGTTGATTGGAAAGAAAGAGATGCTATCATAGTAGGGACCATTGTTTGTCCTCTAGAGCCAACAAGAGTTGAAAGGCAAACATATTCTACCATAGTAGTAGTACAAGCATCATCAAACAAGGTTTGGAATGTAGGTGTTCAGGCAGAGATGATAGTAAGGAAGAATGGTGAGCAAAGTATGGGTTTGGTTGCAAGCACTCACTAATGGAAAGGTGTGAGTAGAGCTTACATTGATAGGCATGAGTTTTTGATTCCATGGAAGCAAGTTGCAGTCCAGAGATCATGGGGAAGGCATGAGGCAGCAAAGGATAATGGTGGTGTAAGACATAGACTCAACTCATGGGACATGAGTTCTTTTCTAGGTGGGGTGTATGGTGCAGGAGCACCTAACACAAGGTGGCCTCCATGAGGCATTTAAGTTCATATTCTGTTTTAAAATAGGTTTTGTGTTGTAATAAGGTCTATACGACCAATGCATTTTTTCTTTCTGTTTGTAAGTCCCTAGTGACTTAGGTCACTTTTGTCAAGTTGTTAGTTTTAGATGGTTGGAATCAATTAGTTTTTCTCCCAGCCACTTGGAATCAGTCTCCCAGCCGCTTGAAATAGGGTTGGTGTTCCTCTGGAAAGCTTATAAACCCCAAATAAATGAATCAAATGCATATAGATCAGATGTATTATAATTAGGTCGAAGCAAAGAGGGATTGAATGTAACTATGCAAATTTAATTGTGCATTGTATTAAGGAGAAATCAAACTGTTCTGTTTTGTCAATCTGTTTTTCGTTCCCTGTAATTATCAATTGCATAGTTGTAGATTTCCTTTCCTTTCTATAATTCTATTGTTACAAAATGTTGATGTGAAGCATTTCACTAGTGACATTTCTATCAAAATTAGTGGAATGGCTTCATTGTACCATATTGGTTTGTTTCCTTTTATGTTTCATGGTTTGGTGGTGCAAATGTTCCAGATCAAGGGTTGTGCACAATAGGTGGCCTAGCATCTCCATGTGCTAGGGTTTGATCAGAGGAGTTGGATTTGATATTAGTGAAATAGAGGCCATCGATGAAGTATTTCTCGCTTAGAGTGACAAGGATAATCTGGTTGAAGGGAGGTTTGAGCCACTGAACAGAAGTCACGGCCTAAGATTCAGATCAGGGTGACAAAGCGCATCGACCTAAGTGTGTAAGCATTTGCTGATGCTAAGAGTCTCACCAAAGACAACAGGTTGTATCGGCATATCGGGGAAATGAACAAGATGATCACTAATGAGAGGAGTCATTCTGAAGTATTGGTAGTAGTCAAATGAGGTCAAGTGTATCGGCACATCGGCCAAGGTTTATAAGTGTTTGCCGATGGTATTGTTCTTGCCAATAATCAAGGTTGTCAGACCTCACATTGGAGTGACTACAACGGTCGAAGTGATAAGTTGCACGGTGGCCGACGAAGTAAGTCTTACCAACTAAGGCTCCCCATCATAGCTGAACCTATGTATGTTGTTTACTTATGTCAAAAAAAATTTATCTTTCCTCCTTTTAGCTCTTACCCTTCGGGATTACGTAGCGGGATGATACAGTTACAATCTCCATTGATTCCACATTATTTAGAGGATATTAATAAGTTTTGAATCAAATTTCTATTATGTGGTTTGAACCTTCAATTCTAACATTTGGTATAAGAGCCTAGTGAATTTTGATTTGTAGGTGGTAGTGTGAAGGTTTGTTTTTTAGATGTAGTGGGAGATTTGGTTGTTTTTTGTTTGCAGACCTTGTGTAGATATCATGGCTACATTCACTATTACTTCTACCTCTCAATTGGACACTGAAATGTTCAATGGCACTGGGTATAAATTGTGGAAGCTGAAGATGGAGGATTTGCTTCAGGAAAGAAATTAGTGTTTGTTTGTTAAGAAAGAGAAGAAACATGATGATGTTATTCAAGATGAGTGGGATAGACAGAATAAAAAGGCACGAGGTACAATCTGTTTGTGTCTTGCAGATTTTGTTCTACTGAATGTTGTAAGTGAGAAGTTTGCACATAGCTTGTGGAAGCGTCTAGGTGAGATTGACCAAGCCAAGAGTATGGTAAACAAGCTTTATTTAAAGAATAAATTATTTTCCATGAAAATAAAAGAGGTTGAATCAGTTGTAAAGCATTTGGATACATTTAATTTGTTATTGAGTCAATTACCATTTGTAGATGTTGATGTGAATGAGGAAGATAATGTATATTGGTTCTCTCTTCTTTACCTAAGTCATGGCTAAATTCCATTTTGGCTATCACTTCTAACCTCATAGATCTGAAGTTGGATGTTCTTGTTTCAATGTTGTTATCATAGAAATTGAGGAAGAAAAGTTTGGATAGTTCAGAGGATGCTCTGAGTGTTAGGGGAAGGTCTATGGAAAGAGGACCAAAATGATATTAGAAAGGGTTTAAACACAAGTCTAAGGGTCATTCTAAGACTCTTGGAAAGAAAAACAGAGTCAAGTGTTGGAACTGTGGAAAGAGAGGACATGTGAAAAAGGAATGTAGAAATTTGAAGAAATAATAGGATTCTGCCTCTCATAAGTCTTCGAATACAGGTGATGAAGTTTTACTTTTTGCATGTAATGTTGTTTCTCATTAGCATTTGTTGGTTGACTCAGGATGCTCATACCACATAACCTTGCATAAAGAATGGTTTTCCACATATGAAGAGTATGATGAAGGAAATGTGTACCTTGGGAACAACTATACATATCCTATTGTTGGATGAGCAAAGGTAATGTTGTGCTTACGTGATGGGAGAATTAAAACCCTCCCTTGTGTTTTGTATGCTCCTAGATTGGATAGAAATTTGATTTTGGTTTCAAAGTTGAATGATTTGAGAATACATGTGACATTTGATAAGCATGGCTATAGATTGGTGAAAGGAAACTTGGTGGTAGCAAAGGGGAAAAGGTTGGTTGTTTAAGCTAAAATACGCTACTATTTGTAATGCCTCTTATACATCTAAGGCTAATATTGAAAATACATGTATGTTGTGGCACCATAGATTGGGCCACATAAGTTAGTCTGATTTAGAGACTATCTTAAATAAAAAATTCTTAGATGGTTTATCCTATTTTGATGAGAGTCTCAATTTTTGTGAACATTATGTGTTTGGAAAATAGAATAGGTCTCCATTTCCTTCAGGAAGTAATAAATATAATAATAAATTGGAACTTATTCATTTTGATGATTTTGGTCCAATGGATGTTGAATCAATTGGAAAATCTAGATATGTTGTTTTCTTTCATTGATGATGTACCAAGGTTTACCTCAATTATTTTATGCATCACAAATCTAGAGTTTTCACTAAATTTAAGGAATTTAATATTTTAGTTTGAAAGAAATAAGACCATAAGATAAATATTTCAAGATTTGATAATGGAGGGGAATACTATTCTAAGGAATTTGATTAGTTCTGTAAGCATGCATATATTGTTAGATAGAAGAAAACTCCATATATACCACAACAAAATGGAGTGGTAGAAAAGATGAATCAAACAATAATAGAAAGAGCCAGAAGTATGTTGTGTCAATCACAGTTGGATAAATGCTTTTGGGCATAAATTATGTGCACTACAAACTACTTGGTTAGTACATCTCCATGTAAGGCTCTTGTTTCAACTCCTTGTGAAATATAGATAGGTAAGAACCTTATGTTTCACATTTAAGGGTATTTGCCTATGAGTCTTTTGTTCATGTGCTTAAATAAAAATGAACTAAGTTGGATCCAAATGCTTAAAAGTGTATTTTCATTGGGTATGCTGATAATGTAAAAGGTTATAAGATTTTGAATCCACTAACTGGAAAATTTATCTATTCTAGAAATGTTATTTTTAGGGAACTTAGTGTTATTTTAGGACCTAAATAGCTGAAGGAAAAAGAAGAAAACATGAAGAGAGTGCATTTGGAATTAGAGAATGAAGATGCACCTCAGGAAGAACATAATGATGGATTGGGGAGTGAAGAAGCAATAGAAGACTCAAGTGAAAGTTCTAATGAGGAAGAATTTGTTGTGATAGAAGAAGTTGGTACAAATAAGCATGCAAAAGAACCTAAAGAGTCTATTACTCCAACTTGAGAAGATCCACAAGACAACATAACCCAATTGATAGGTATAGGTCACTAGATTTTCGCTGTGTATTTGCTTTATTGAGTACTGAAGATGAGCCTAGATCCTATAGGGAATCTACTCATGCATATGATAGTGAGTCTTTGTAGTTAGCCATGTAGGAGGAGATGATGGCTTTAGACACACTTGGGATTTTGTTCATTTGTCCAAAGGAAGAAAGGCCTTAGGATGCAAGTGAGTCTTCAAGAAGAAGTTTGGAGTAGATAGTTCATTGGATAAGTACAAGGCTAGATTGGTAGAAAAGGGCTACTCCCAGAGAGAGGGAGTTGATTTCGGTGAGATATTCTCTCCTATTGCTAAATTAACTTCTATTAGATTTCTCTTACCAGTTTTGTGTCTTTTGATTGGGAAATAAAGAAAATGGATGTTAAGACTACATTTTTGCATGGAGATCTTGAGGAAGATATTTACATGCAATAGCTAACATGTTTTGAGGTAAAAGGGAAATAATATTGGGTTTGCATATTAAAGAGGTCTCTTTATGGTTTGAAACAATCCGCCATAATGTGGTACCAAAAGTTTGACTCATTTGTGTTGAAATTGAGTTTTGTTAGAAGTGAGGAGGATCACTATGTGTACTTTCATTGTATTGATGATTCTACTCTGATAATTGCATTATATGTTGATGACATGTTAATTTTCAGTAATACTAAGGGTATGATTATTGAATTAAAAGCCCAACTTTTAGTTGCATTTGATATGAAGGATCTTGGAGTAGCTAGGTATATTTTGGGTATAGAGATTAGGAAGGACGAAGGTAACATAAAGCTTTGGTTGTCTCATAGTAGGTATGTGAATACCATTTTACATAGATTTAGTATTTAAGACTGTAACCTAGTTAGAGTTCTCTTATCCATTGGTACTAAGCTTTCATTAGATATGTGTCCAAAGAATGAGGATGATTTAGAGGATATGTCTAATGTTCCTTATGCTAGTGTTATAGGTAGTTTGATTTATGCAATGGTTTGCACTAGACCAAATATTGCCCAAGCAGTGGGAGTTTTGAGTAGATTTATGTCTAACCCTAGTAGACAACATTGGAATTATGCAAACATGGTGTTTATAATCTAGTAGGTACTCCTACTTACTATTTGGTTTCTTCTAGTACTAACAATGGTAAAAAGACTTTGGACATACAACAATTAGTTGATGCAGATTGGGCAGGTGACTCGGATAGTAGAAGGTCCACCAGTGGCTATGTGTTTATTTTGTTTGGTGGAGTAGTGAGTTAGATGAGGAAAAGGTAGCCTGCAATTGCTTTGTCCAACACCAAAGTAGAATATATGGCTGCTACCCATGTCTGTAAGGAGGCATTTTGGTTGAGGAGATTGTGTAGAAGTATTAGTTTTCATTGAAAAATCATTCAGATGGGTTTCTATAGCCAGAGTGCTATTTGTTTAGCTAAGAATCCTATGTATCATGCTTGGACTAAGCATGTCATTGTACAATATAACTTTATTCAAGAAATGGTTGAAAGTGGATAGATTTAGCTGAAGAAGGTATACACTCTAGAAAATGTTGCAGATGCTTTGACCAAGCCCGTGAGAACAAAGACATTTGTTTGGTGCAGAGAGGTCATGGGATTTGTTTTTAGTGCCTAATCATTTTATTGTTTTCCTATGGGTATTTATAATGTATGATGTCAAGTGGGAGAATGTTAGGATTAAGGTGCCATCAACCTTGTAAATTCTATGTAATTTATTATTCCTATTATTTCTTGTAAATCACCCATAATGGATGAGAGATTTCACCAATATCAATCTTGTTTCAACCGCATGTTTATATCCAGTACTCAATACTAATTCATCCATGACGGAGGGTCACATGAAGTTTTTAGCAAAGTTGTGAGTAACAAGCACCATTGAATTAAAGAATGAAGAGAAGAGGAAGTGCATGTATTGTAATCTCATATATTTGAAGATAATATGATTTGGAGCTTCTTTTCTTGGTAGAGTTTTTTACTTGAAAGGGTTTTCTCCACCGTACATACTATGTTATGTGTTCAATTCTTAATGTATTTTATTTCTATGTAGTGGGTTTTATTTTTGTTGCAATCTCCATTTATTCTACATTAAACTTAGAGGACATTAATAATGTTTGAATTAGATTTCCATTCTGTGGTTTGCACCTTCAATTCTAACAATGCAAGCTTCACAGTAGGGGCGGCCAGTCTATTACATGGAGGAGTCGTACATAATTTAAAGGACTTGCTTTTAGTTCAAATTTTAAGTTGGAATTGATATTGCATTGGAATATTGAGGTGATGCCTTGTATCTCGTTAATAGGGAAGTTGAATGGCGAGGTCTCAGTATATAGAAAAGAGAACAAATTAGATGTGGTTCGACTCAACACAAGAATAGAGAACACGTAAATTGGATACGTTGTGAAACAAAAGAAAGGAAACATTTAGGTGCTTCCATTAGAGGAAAGATAAGGGTGTTGAAGAACAATTGTAGAGTGAAAAACATTAATTGTGAGGTAGATAATAGTAAGAGGTAGTTGTGACAAGAAGGAAGGTGAGGTCTGCTCAGAAGGAAGGAGATACCTCTATAGAAGCTATTTAACAAAAAAAAGGAAAATTGAAGTGGTAGTCTACTATTTTGGAGATGCCTCATGGGAAGAAGGCATAGATGAGTTTAAACTTGTAGCTTAGTTGGTTTTGAAAAAACTGATAGATTAGTTGCAAGAAGAGTTAAACAAAAACAACCAAAGTGAAGTTGTGAGTAGTGAAAGATCATATGAGTGGATTGTTGCTGATTTGGTCTATAAAAATTATAATTCATCTAGAAATCAATTGAATCAAAGATTAGTTTGTGTGCATCTATTCTTGTTCTGTTTCAAACATATGTAGCCTATTATTTGATTTAAAGAGTTGGAATAAGAAACTTTTTTCACACACATGGTTCTTAAGGTTGTCATTGAGGTCAACTTTGTCACAAGGTTGTCATTGATGTCAACACTATCATGAATATGTGACGGTGTTCATGGTTGGATGTCATGTCTTAAGGAAGATATATTAAGATGGGAATTAGAAGTTCATGGCTGGATGTCAAGTCCCCATCTAGTAGAGAAGATATACTTCATGGTTGGATGTCATGTCCTGTCTGGTGGTTAAAGAGAAGATATATTGAGATGGGAATGATAAGTTCATGGTTAATGTCATGTTCCTAAAGCTCTTAGTCAGTAGAGATTGTATTCATTAAGCATGTTTACTGACAACAAAGAAGACATTAATATGAGAAATAGAAATGCTAAGATGATCAAATGTGTTGCTGATGTAGGGGAGATGTTATTGATGGTCTAAACCTTACTATATGCTCTCTCCTATTGTTTGTAAGAATGTATGTGTTGATATAAAGAAGTTTTGGCCTCCGGATGTTGGTGAAAGTTTCTACTACAAGAAGATTATTTTCAAGAATGTTTGGGAGATTGCTCTGTATTTTCATGCTCTTAATGTTCTATCTCTACAGATTGGAACATAACTTCATATAGTTTTAAAGCATGTATGTTCCAAGTTTCATATTGTTTGGATTATCAGAAGAGTGTTTTGCAATTGATAGTTTGGAGACAATGTTGTTTCTAAAGAAGGTATTCTCTATATTGCATGTTTAGCTCTGCATTTCTCTATGTTTGAAGATAATGTCTTATGGTTCAAAAGGTAAGTTTAATATCTGATAGAGGTACTATTTCCAAGGTTTTAGGTCTCTACACCCTCAATAGTCAAAGTTATAATTGGTGAAGTTTCAGTCTATATTTTGTCTAAGAAAAGTTGTGTTGAAGGCTTGTTGAAATGCTCTGCATTCCTCCGAAAGAGAAGAATTTCCTATGCAGTTTTGTGGACATGTTTAGGGATGTGTATTACATGCATCGTTGTAGTTTTAGGTGGTTTAGTGTTTCACAAGGTTACTTTCTCAATGCCAGTGTGTTACAATGTCTTCCAAATGGATGTTTTATCTCAGTGTGCATGTTTTAAAGTATGCAACACAATGTCTTTGTTGTCCAAAGTTAGAGCTATATTTGAAGGTGTTGTATGAGTCATGAAGACTGATTTGGAAGAATTTCATGAAGATCCTTCATGTTTCTAGTAATGCATAAGGCTTTCAAGTGTTAGTAGCCATTATACTTCAAGTTTCATGTCTTCCTACTTAAGGCTATCCTATTCCAACTGTGCGATGTGTGCGGAGGTGATTCCTTGAGGACTGATGCTATGAAGACTATTTAGGACCAAACTAAGCATGAATTGGGATCCACAAAGTGTGTGGTTCCTTCTAGAGTAGCGTGTTTTCCATGATAGGGCTTGCCCTATGCATGTTTCATGTTGTATAATCTCTAGCTAACTTATAAAATGTAACATTCTTGTTGTATTATAAAACTTGTAATGGAATCAATGTAAGGTCATGTGCATATTGTAAACCTAGTTGTTTTAGGTGATATATGATTACAAATATAAAATATGAATGTGTAAAAGGTAGAGTATTGTTTAGAGTAAAATTTGATGGTTTAATTACTCTAGGTTAAGTACCATAATTTCACCACTAAACATATGGGATGACAAGGATCAAGCTTGTGAACAAGATTCTAATCACTTTGCCTCCCTTTTATACTCGTGTAGTTATGAAACATAAGGACCTAATCAAGATTTTATCAAGTTTTGTACTTTTAACCAAGTAAAACCCTAGTTATGCCTCAAATTAACAATATATAGAAACTGATGAAGTATCTGGTAAAACTGATCACATAAATGTAGAGGAGAGGTTTTAGAGATAGTGTACTTGGATTTTAAGGAATACCTTGACTAGGGCACTTGCCCCAATGTCCTACAAATTCTTGAACAGCAAAACCTTCTACATAGGGTGTCTGATACTACTAAAAGGCTCTGAGATCCTAGATAAAACACCTGGTTGGACTAGGTCTCCCACTCCAATGTCCTGCAAGTCTCAAAATCTAAAAATCTGAAAGTCCATCATGAGTGTACCCACAATATCCTTCTTTTTGTAGCTTCTTTTCGCTAGAACTTGCGAAACACGATCTACACATACAAAAGAAGGAAATTGTTGTGGCTATATAGGAGCTTGCCTCAGTCAAGCCCTGTCTTCAGTATAGCTAGAGGAAAAGATTTGCAGAAGTGTGTGCAAACCTAACAATGTGTGTATGCACAAAAATCAAATCCTAGATGTCTCAATCAAGGGAAGTTCAACAACTTGCTTTGCATCAATAAACACATACAACATCACCTCAAGGAGATGAAACAAATGAAGACTTGCATGAATAAGAAGGCAAATCAGCAATGTCCGTGGAGGATCTCTAAGATTGTTGTTGGAGGATTCAACCCTTCTACTAATCATGAAAAGGGTGTATAAACCCTAGGAAGAGCAAGATAGACTCAAGATCCTGATTCCTAACCTTCATCCATTGTCTCCAAGATAACAAATAAAGAATATTTTGAATAGCTTCAACAAGTCACTAATCTTCAATGGCAATTGTAGTAGAGTTTGGCATCAAGCTTGCATAAGAATTGTATCTGATAAAATAATTTGCGAATGCCTTTTTATATCTAGCTTTAGGGAATTCAAATTTTGAAATAATGTCTCGATATCACGCGAAAATCAAGAATTTGAAAATGGAATCCTGAGGCACTTAGTGGGAACCAATACCCCACTAAAATTCAAAATCCCATGAAACTAGGGAGGACTAGGGCATGGGTGCCCAAGTCCAATTCCCCAATTTTACCTCAGATCTATATTTTTGGGGGTCCTAGGGACCCTAATCTCAAATCTCTTTCTGGCTTCTATCAATTAGATACCTCAAAAAGTGAATAGATTGCTCCTAGAATAAATCAATTAGGGTTTCGGGAAGGCTGAAAAAGAAAAGGTTGAGAGGTCACCAAGAGTGAGGAGCTAAACCAAGGAAAATTGTACCATTCCATATAGGAGGACAATTTGAATGTTACAAGTAGGAATATTGCATACATTATGAGGACCAACTGAAGGAGAAAGAGTATTAGAGTTAGAGGCTTTTCTGATTCATCTTGAAGACATTTTTGTGATAGGATGGAAGTGAAGAGTGTTCCTAATTGATCTAATCATTAGAAGAAGTAGAATTGTATTCATCAAAGGTGTGAGCTTCAATGATAGTTTTTAGGCAGTAAAAGGACTATCATACTATAATCATTTCTGAGTTTGTTATCAGATCAGGGAATAGTTTCTTCCTTAGATTTTAGCTCTAAAATAAAGACTATATGGAGTTGTATCTTCCTTGGGAGTGACCCTAGTGAAAAGTTTTCAGGGAGTAGCAACTTCCTTAGGTTGTAACTCAAAAACAAAGTCAACAAGGAGTAGTATCTTCCTTGGGTTGTAGCCCTAAAACAAAGTTATTATTTGAGCTTCATATATTGTGAGTTTATCCTCACTGTATTTTTTCCCTTCTTGGATTTTCCACATATATATGGTATTATGTGTTGATGTGCATTGTCTTGATCTTTCATGTTTATGTTAATGTTGTAATGCTTAAGTTTTAATCTGCTTCAAAGGATTTGAAGTTTGTTTAGATATTGATTCACCCCCCTCTCTGTATCATAATGTGTTGAACAATTTATATCAGAGCGAAGTTACTAAAAAGAAGATTAACCACTTGAGGAAGGTTTTTTATGGCTAATAATGGATCTCTTAAGATACCTATGTTTGATGGAACAAATTATTCCTTTTGGAATATAAGGATAGAAAACTATCTATGTTCTCTAGGTTATGGTATTTGGCAATCAGTGAAGAACGGTTACACTATTCCTACTAATGGTTCTATAGATGCAAATGAGATTAAGTTGTACGTAAATAATGACAAGGCAAAGAATGTTATCTTGAGTGGGCTAGCTAATTTATAAATTGTGAAGGTAATGGGTTGTACATCTACTCAGGATGTCAAGGACAAACTTGAAAGTATTTATGAAGGAGATAGTAAAGTGAAGCAAGGCAAGATGCAAATTTTCAAGAGAAAATTTGAAACCTTAAGGATGACAAATGATGAAGACATTACTGGTTACATGCTCTAGGTGGATGAAATAGTTAATGGCATTAGAAGTCTTGGTGGGGAAGTGAAAGAAAATGAAATTATGAAGAAGGTTTTGAGATCTCTTCCTCAATCCTATAGTCATAAGGTCTCTACCATTGAGGAATCTCATGATTTGAATAAATACACAATGGATCAATTGTTTGGCTCTCTCACAACCTTTGAATTGAGATAATTTGACAAAGGTGCTCCAAAGAAGGAAGCAAAACTCAAAGCAAGCAAGAAAACAGAAGATGAAGGAGTTGATCAGGATGATGATTTGGATGCGATAGAAGCAAACTTTGTAAGAACATTGAAGGAAGAAATGGGCAAATACAAAGCTAAGTTACCCTTCAAATGTTTCAATTGTTGAAAGATTGGTCATTTTACTTGTAAATATCCTTTTAAAGAATCAAGGGGTAGTAACAAGAGAGACAAGTTGAAAAGGAGCATGTATTCCATAGAGAGTAGTTGTTCTTTAGAAGATGAGGATCATGATTATTCAAATGATGAAATACTTTTCATGGCCTTGAATGTTGGTTACAAGAAGGATGATATTGGGAAAGGTGAAAAGACTGATACCTTACAAGCTGACCAAAACAATGATAGATCAATGGTTGTATGGACTACCTTTCATGAAAGAGAAGAAACCAAGGCCTGGGTAATTGATAGTTGTTTCTCTAATCATATGAATGCTGACAAGGAGAAGTTTATCAGCCTTGAGAAGTTGAATGGTGGATTTGTTAAGTTTGGTGGTGATGAGTCAACACAAATCTATCGAAAGGGTGTCATAACTATTGATATGAAGAATAGGACTAAGGATGACATCTATGTCAAAGGGATAAAGCACAATCTTCTTAATGTCAGTCAGATGTATAGAAAAAGATACAATCTTACCTTTCATGCCAAGGGTTGTGAAATTTGGAAGGCAGGATCCAAAAAACTAGTTGCAAAAGGCATCAAGTCATATGGTGATATCTAACATCTGAAGGAGGTAAATGGAAGAATATTCCTATTAGTTCAATCAAGTGAATGTTGGCTATAGCACAAGAAAATGGGACACACCAACTTTGATAATATGGTAAAGATCAGATCTATTCATGTGGTGAGAGACATGCCCAAAATAACCAAGCCTACAAACACATTATGCAAGGAATGTTGATTGGGAAAGCAGACAAAGACAAATTTAGAGAGAAAGGAATATTCTTCTTCAATGCCATTGGAGCTAATTCAAACTGACCTATTTGGTCATGTAAGAATGAAGAGTCAACAATGTGAAAGGTATTTCATGTTACTTATTGATGATTATTCTAGAATGACTTGGATTGCTTTTTTTAAGAGAAAAATAAGATGCCCTTGATAAGTTTAAGGTTTTCAAAGCTATGGTTGAGAATGAGATGGATACTAAGATCAAATACTTAAGGATTGATAGAGGAGGTTAGTTTACATCAAATGAATTTGAAAATTTTTATGAAGATCATGGTATTAGGAGACATTTGTCAGCTCCTAGGACCCCTCAGAAAATGGGGTAGTGGAAAGGATGAATAGAACTATCTAGGAGATGGCTACAACAATGTTGAAAGATACAAGTCTGCTTGACATGTACTGGAAGGAAGTAGTTCACACTACTATCTATCTAACCAATAGAGTACAGTTAAGGGCTAATAGCACTAAGACCCCTTATGGGCTATGGTATGGAAGACCTCCTACTATTAGATACTTTAGGATCATTGGGAGTAAATACTATATCAGAAGAGATGAAGACCTAGGAAAGTTTGATTTAAGAAGTCATGCAGGGAAATTTATTGGTTACTCAACCAAAAGCAATGCCTATAGATGCTACAACAAGAGATTGGGAAATATGATTGAAAGCACAAATGTCAAAGTAGATGAAGACTTGTATTAGATCTCACAAGAATTAGAGGACTCCAAATCTGATATCTTTTCATGCATTGAAGATGAAGTAGAAGAAGGGAAAAAGGAAAAGGAACAAGAATCAAAGAAGATACCCATGACTCTAGCAAAGTATGCTCATGAAGAACCATTCAATAGATCATATCATTGGGGAAAAGAATAAAGGTGTGTTGACCATGAGACATTTTGTAAAAGCATATGAGCAAGTGAACTTGTGTTTATTATCAAATGTAGAACCCAAAACCTTTGCTAATGTTAGTAATGATGATAAATGAATAAAAGTAATAAAAGAGAATTGGATCAGATAGGGAAGAATCAAACATGGGAATTGGTTCTCAGACCAACCAACAAGAATTTCATAGGAACAAAGTGGGTGTTCTAGAACAAGCTGAATGAAGAAGGTGAAGTTGTGAGGAACAAAGCAAGATTGGTGTGTAAGGGCTATTCTCAAGTTGAAGGAATTGATATTGAGGAGACTTTTTCTGTAGTATCTAGGATGGAGGCAATTAGAATGTTTCTTGCCCTTTC
Organism: Cunninghamia lanceolata; assembly: GCA_027924645.1. Classification (NCBI taxonomy): domain Eukaryota; kingdom Viridiplantae; phylum Streptophyta; class Pinopsida; order Cupressales; family Cupressaceae; genus Cunninghamia; species Cunninghamia lanceolata. The sequence goes on along the minus strand of BSBN01000254.1, from coordinate 44,864,869 downwards.
TGCTCACAAGAACTTCAAGATTTATTAGATGTATGTCAAGTCAACATTTTTGAATAGTGATCTAGAGGAAGAAGTCTACATTGAGAAACTAGATGGTTTTTAGATATTAGAATATCTGGACATGGTGTACAAACTCATCTCAAGAAAGCACCTAGATCTTGGTATGCTAAGTTGGATAAGTAATTACTTCAACAAGCCTTCAAGAAAGGTACTATAGATAGCAATCTTTACATCAAGGAAGATGGAGATATGATATTGATAGTTGCAGTATATGTTGATGACATCATCTTTGGTAGAGATGATGATATGTGTAAAAGGTTTGTAGAGGAGATGCAAAAAGAGTTTGAGATGTCTATGATTGGTGAGATGTATTTCTTCCTAGGAAGTTTCAAATTCCTCAGCTAGATGATGGTATCTTTATTTCTAAGGCTAGGTATGTTAGAGAGATGTTGCAGAAGATTGGTATGGAAGATTAAAAACTAATGAGTACTCCTATGGTCAATGGATGTCACTTGATAAAAAATAATGAGTCTCTAAAGGTTGATCAAACTTCCTATATATCTATGATTGGAGTAATGTTATACTTGACTACTTCTAGACCCAATATCATGTATGCAGTATGTGTGGTTTCTAGATATCAAACTAGTCCCAAGAAAACACATGAGAACGTAGTGAAAAAAATATTCAGATACTCGAAGAGGACTCTGGATTATGGCTTATGGTATCCAAGAGGTAATTATTTTGATCTGAGTGCCTACACTAATGTTGATTGGGCTGATTGTGTTGATTATAGAAGTACTAGTGGTGGTGCTTACTTCTTAGGAAGCAGATTGGTTTCATGGTAGAGCAAGAAGTAAGATTTAGTTTCATTATCAACTACAAAGGCAGAGTATATTGCAATAGCATCATGTTGTACACAAGTATTCTGGATGAAACAAACCTTGAAGAATATTAAGGTACTATATGATGAGCCTATTCCCATTTTGTGTGATAATAAAAGTGCTATCAATATTTCCAAGAATTTAGTGATACATTCTAGAACGAAGCATATAGCAATTAGGTATCACTTTCTGAGAGAGAAGGTTGCAGATAAGGAATGAATGTTGGAATATGTTCCAACAAAGGATTATATTGTAGATATTTTCACAAAGGCTCTTGCAAAGGATACTTTTGAGGATCTTTAGCAAAGGTTAGGGGTAATTGCCCCTCCTTGCTAGATGCATAGTTGTGCATTTATCTAGAGGGAGTTGTTCATGTTATATTTTTTTCCTAAACTGATGGTGGCTAATTCTTAGGGGGAGCAGGTAGTGGTTGCTAATAATAGGGGAGTCTATTTATTGTACAAATAAGTTATGACCTAAAGGAGAAGAAGTTTTCCTTTGTCCTTAGTGTCAAAGGGAGAGACTAAGCAGGTGTGTGTGTAGCAGCTATATTGCCATCAATTCCTAAGGGAGGGATTGTTGCACGTGTGGTTATTAAGGTTGTCTTTCATGTCAACTATATCACAAGGCTGCCATTGATGTCAATAATGTCATGAATGTGTTATGGTGTTTATGGTTGGTTGTCATGTCCTAAAGAAGATATATTAAGATGCGAATTACAAGTTCATAGTTAGATGTCATATCCCCATCCAGCAAATAAGATATAGTTCATGGTTGGATGTCATGTCTTGTTTAGTGGCTAAAGAGAAAACATATTGAGATGGGAATTAGAAGTTCATGGTTGGATGTAATGTTCCTAAAGCTCTTAGTTAGTAGAGACTATATTCATTAAGTATGTTTGTTGACAACAAAGAAGACATTAATATGGGAATTAGAAGCACTAAGATAATCAGATATGTTTCTAATGTTGGGGAGATGTTATTAATGGTCTAAAGCATATTGTATGCTCTCTCCTATTGTTCTTAAGAATGTATGTGTTGATACAAAGAAGTTTTAGCTTTCAAACGTTGGTGAAAGTTTCTGCTATAGGAACACTATTTTGAGGAGTGCCTAGGAGATTGCTCTGCATTTTCATACTTATAATGTTGTATCTTGATAGATTGGAAGATAGCTTCATATAGTGTCAAAGCATGTATGTTCTAAGTTTCATATTATTTAGATTACCAGAAGAATGTTTTGCAATTTAGAGATAGTGTTGTTTCTAAAGAATGTATTCTCTATAGTGCAATGTTTGGCTCTAGATTTCTCCATGTTTGAAGATAAGGTATTACAGTTCAAACGGTAATTTTCGTATCTAATAAAGGTACTATTTCCAAAGTTTTAGGTCTCTGCACCCTCAACAATGAAATTTATAAGTGGTGAATTTCTAGTTTGTATTCTGTTTGATAAAAGTTGTGTTGAAGGCTTGTTGAAATGCTCTACATTCCTTTAGAATAGAAGAATTGCCTTTGTAGTTTTGTGGACATGTTCATGGATGTTTATTACATGCATCCTTGTAGTTTCAGGTGGTTTAGTGCTCAGCAAGGTTAGTTTCTAAATGATACTGTGTTACAATGTCTTTTAGATGGTTTTTTTGATCTCAATGTGCATATTTGAAGGTATGAAACACAATGTCTTTGGTGTACGGGGTTAGAGGTATATCTAAAGGTGTTGTAGGAGTCATGAAGACTCATTTGGAATAATTTCACGAAGATCCTTTGTGTTTCTAGTACCACACAAGGCTTTCAAGTGGTAGTGACCATTATACTTCAAGTTTCATGTCTTCCTACTATAATGGGTTAAAATTTGGATAGGTAGTCTATTAGATAGTTTGTGTGTGTCTAACCTCCTTTCACCAATTACATTCAAGGACCTAGGGTTGAGTGGCAATGTGCTATCATACCCTAGGTCGCTATGAGATGTAGGGAATCTTGGATTTTTATGATTTGATTGTCAATTATGTTCTCTTATGCTCAATTTTACCTCAAAACCTTAATTATGCAAATGTGACAGTAAATAGATGATTTATTCAGAATGATGCTACAAAGAGATGTAAAATGAAAATTAAACTGCATCTATTTTTAAAGTTTGGAGGTAGAAAAGTGAGGGACTAATGAGCAGGTGCCAAAGTCCAAGGCCCAGCTTTTTGTCAGGATCTACAAACAAGATTTGCAACCTCTTCTTGTTGTACCAAAGGTTTTTCTATCATGAAACTTCAAAGACTAATGAGCGGGTGCCCTAGTCTAGGGAGATATTTTCTTCTCTGATCTACCATTTTGACACTCTATTGTATCCTCCTACAACTTCACTTTGTCTCTATCTCTAATCTGTAACCTACAATCATGAACACATTGGGAGGGGGTCGTGGTGTTTCGAGGCTTGCCTCAGTTAAGCCCTACAGAGAAATTTAAGTCTTCTGAAAACCATTGTTAGATAGAGAGTGGATACCCTTCAGAGGCAAAGGCAAAAACCAAATGATAAATACTTAAAACCATAATAGATGTCACCTTGTAGTGAAGATATCATGGGAGGAAGAAGCTCTTCATGCCATAAGAAGAGGATTACTCAAATCTACAAATACAAACACATATACAACACAAATTTTTTGTTTCTACACAATGAAAGCCTTGAATCACCAAAAGATCACAATTGCTTGCTAATAATCCTCTAGTTGAAATCTAGTTTACAAATGAATGCCTAAACATGCTTTTATATACAACTACAAACATTCCCACCAAGAATTTCATAACGTAAACTTGTCATGTCAACATAGGACCTAATTAACAGTCACAAGACAACATTCAAAATTTGGGACTGACCCAAAATAGGGAAGGACTAGGGCATGCGTGCCCAAGTTCTCCCCCCTATTTTGGGCAGGGTTAGGTTCAAGGGGTCCCCTAGGTCCCATTTGACATGAAACCCAGGGTTCATATCATCAAGATGTCAAAATATGTTGTAAGATGTCCTAAATGCACACTAAAGACCCAAGAGCTAAACCTTATGAGTGAAAAGCCCCCAAGGGGACATTTTCTGACGTTACATTTAGCCCCTACTTTAATGTATGTATAAACAAGAGGCCAATACATGCATTAATGTATGGTCAACAAACACAAAAAACACACCAAGCACAGAGAAGACACACCAAACACTAAGAAGATGTGAGGACCGCCCTTTCTACTACTATTGTTATGACTATTTACAGTACTGTTATTGTTACTTTCATATTTGTGGGATAGCAATTCCCGGAATTTGTCAGACTATTTAACTTTATTATGTTTTCGGGAAAACTAATTGGGTGATGTTTGGATAAGTTACTTTTCAGAAAAATGAATTAGGGATGATGGAAAAATTGTAATATGATTTTTTTTTATTATGTTAAATTGTACTAAGGCATGAGAATGCATGTGTTATTTATGTTGCTTCGGCTATGATGAATTTATGTGGTTACTGATCTTGTAATTGAGTGTGCAGGGACTACTAATCAAACCACAGATTTCGGAGATCAGTCCACACCTTGTTAATTGTTATTCCCTGTTAAGCCGATCTGGTTCCACGAAGAACCAAGATCTCTTTGTGTTTGATGTCTTGATGTAATGTGGTCTTTCGTATGGTCGAGTGGGTTAGGTTACCCTCATGTATCATTATTTTTATAAGTAAGTGTTGTTAAGAGATTGAATTTGAAATTTCTATTTTTCTTTAAATTATGAGGCCCTTTTTCTTGTGCTTTACCTTGACCTGGGGTGTCTTGTTTGGGTTAAAATTGACCCTGGGTTCTACCCCATGGGTCCAGGGGCCCATTTGGCATGGGTAACCCTTGAGTAACCTCCATCTAGTCAACTTAACCTTTCCCTGAAGTTAAGTGGCGAAAATTGGAGGTAGGAGGGGACATGATGGGTTGTACCAACACTCAACCCATCCCCTCTACTTTACCCTAGATAAGAGATGCCATCCATTAGTAAAAGTTACCTCTTCTTTAGTAAGATTCCCCCATGTACTATGGGGACACCCATGTGAAGAAAGGAGAAAGAGGCATGGGTCACCTGTCTTGTTCCCATTTAACTCTTTTTTTTATTTCTCCCATGAGAAAGTGGAGTCACATGAAAGGATTAAGGAGTCCCCTTGGGAATGGAGAGTGACATAAGCCACCTGGACAGTATAGTGATTTTTGGGAAGGGTGAGGAGGTGACAAGTGTCACTTCCCCATTTCTCAAAATTGGAAAGAAAGAGAATTTTGGGTTATTTATTTTCAAATTTTGGGATGAGAGGGAGTTAGTTGAATTTTGGGGAAACTCTTTCATTTTGGCCTTACCAAAAATAGAGAAGTTAGTTTGGAAGATAGAGAAGAGAGAGGGAGTTGGTGGCTAAGCTTGGAAGTGAACTCTGTGGACTCTGCAACAACTTCATTCCAGGAGGGCTTGCAAGGTTGGTCTGAATTTTACCTTTGTTATGGTAGGACTGAAATGTGTATGAAATGTGTGTAACATATGTGTTTAAATTTGTTTCTGTGGGGTTCTTGTCGGGTGTTTGACAGAGCGTCTCCCATTTGGGAGAAATGCTCATCAAGTTTGGGGTAGGGGAGGAGAGATCCTCCTCGGGTGCATACCTGTTCCATCTTTTGGGATGTTGAAAGCCTTGAGGGCATGTATCTGTGACTGTATTTTTGACTTGTGAGTCATATGCAGATTTCTTGTAAAATGTGATCACACTTGGTTGAGACCAAGAGAAATTTTATATGAGTTCATTTATCTGTCAGGGTGACACCCTGGAGTCGAGTGTATCCACTCTCCTGCCCCTTATGAAACTCACTGTAGTTGAGTTTCCGTATTGTGTAAAATAGCCACGGGTGTAGGTGTGCTTTGGGATTGTTGTTGTTTCTGTTGTGAAGTGGAGTGTTTGAGTACCCAGGTGTGAGTATGGTCTCCCTAGCTCGGGGGTGACCCTCTTGCGGGTCTACGGTAGGGAGGAGAGCTAGACAAGTGGTATTTTCTTCTTTGTTTGTCTTTGATATGCAGGTTTTTCTCTTGGAGCTTTCTGGTTGGCTATTTATGAAGAAACAGATTATCTTCTTGTCATGAGAATTAGGCCTGGTTTATTTCATAGAAATGAAGAGAGAACACCTCTCTTGTTATTGTTGTAAATTACTGATATTCTGGGAGTGAAGGAAATCACCTCCCTGGTCTTGTTATTATTGGACTTTAATTGGTTGTCATAAGTTTTCAGTTGTATACGGTTTGGGAGGAGAAAGTTCATATCTGGGAAGTTGGTATTCATGATTGTGAAACTGTAATGTGAATGTGCTTAAATTTTTAAGTTGATGTTTACAACCTTTGTTCAATAGCAATTTTTGTGTTTCAAGTATTACTGAAAGAAATAAATTCGTTTTTTGCAACTTAATCTGAGTTGTTTACATTTGAAAGTTTGGAATTGCTTCTTTAGTTGAAATGCTAGTTCCCTTTTAATGTTGAAATGGAAAAGACAGTTTTTAAATATTTGAGCTTTCTCCATAATAATGGATTCTGTTAATTTAGAAGAATTAGAGGAATTCTAGCATGTAAATATAATCTGTTTGTAAATTTACAAGTCTTATATGTTTATAACAATGGAATAATTTATACTTATACTAAGGGAAGAGCTATTTATCATTTGGTGAAATTGGGATATATATATATATATATATATATTTATATCTAATTGTTATGACAATTCCTATATACTATGTTGATTTGGAGAAAATGCATAGAGTAGTGAATTAAAAAAAAAAATTGTCGAAATTGGAATTATACAAAAATAATATTTTTCTCTAAATACTTTATAAATATATATATAGAGATATATATAAATTTCTCATTTTGAGTAATTATCATTTTAGAAAATAATAGAGAAATTGAAAGTAATTATAATTGTTATATATAAAAAAAAAAGGGGGGGATATATATATATATATATATATATATATAAACATGAAATATATATATATATATATATATATATAAATATATTATCGTTGTTATATATATACATATATATATATATATTTATATATGAATATATAAATATATATATATATATATATTTGAAGATATTTTATTATTGATAATAATCAACGAACGGAGAAAGACTGTCAAAAAAATTAAGCCGCGGGTAACAAATTACACAGTCGTTATTTACTATGGGCGGTGGGGAAGAAAACCCCACCGCAGGTTTTCGTCATATTTGGAGGTGTGGAGTGGGGCGGAGCCCCACCCACACCCCACGTCGTGGGAATGTGGGTGGGGCTCCGCCCCACTCCACATCTCCCCCTCCTCCATACCCTTATGCCTCCCGCGGATTTTGGCTGCCGCTCTGCGGCCACCTTAAACCCCGTCCGCCGCTCTGCGGCCACCTCTGATCCCCGTCCGCCGCTCTGCGGCCACCTCAGATCCCCGTCCGCCGCTTTGCGGCCACCGCCGCCCATGGCCGCCATCTGCTGTGGGTTGAAAGCCATAAAAAAATGTAGGGCTTGGGCCCTAACATATGAATGGGTGATTTGATAAATAAATTCAGTTTAATTTTATATAGCTCTATATATAGGCATATATATATATATATTATATATGTCTATGTATATAGCTATATATATAATATAAGAATGATTAGATACATCTGTATATATATATATATATAGATATATCTATATATATATATATATATATATATATATATATATATATAAAGGTTTAAGTTGTGGGAAACCAATTTGTTCATTATTGAGATATTTAAATAAATATATTTTATGTATATATATATATATATATATATATATATATATATATATATATATTTATATATATTTATATTTATTGGGCCCTCGTTTAAAAATCGTTAATAACTATGTTTCATGGATATGGAAAAAAAAAAAATATATATATATATATATATATAAATAACAATTATATTCTCACAGGAGATGTTATTAAGTTTCGAACACAACTACCAAAGAAGCTATATTACCATGAACAGAGTTTTATAAAGTGGTGAACCACCTATACCTATAGACAACGTCATACGAGTTACAAACAGTGTATGAATCGTAATTATGAGTAACAGTAACAACAGTAATTCTAAACAAGAGAAAATAAAATTATAATGTAAAGAGAGTTTAGGAATATTCAGTGATACTCTGGAAAGAGATTCTCGGAAGTTTCAACTAAAAAAAAAACATACTAACAATCACCCGGAAAATGAAGAGGAAAATTACACAACTCCTTACTCAAAAAGAACACTGGAAATAAACTTAAGAAGCCACCACTGACGATCCTTGTGGCCATATTAATCTCAACTGTAGCAAACAATCTCATATGTAAACCTGTAAGAGGTTCCGAAGAAGGAAAAACCAACATTGGAAAACACAGAGGAGAAAATGCGCGACATATCTCACACGGGATAAGAGAACTAAGTTGACGGACCCTTCTGTCAATTGTGCTTAGGTACAAGTTGACTAAGTATTTACGGAGAGGAGGAACCTAGATCGGGGAAGATTAGGAGACTGAGTCCAGCGAAATAGTAAACCAGCCTATGTGACCGAGATCATCCTGAAATTAGGTTTAATATCAACAATAGCTGCAGTAATAACCCTGATTGACGTAAATCACGAAGAAAGGACAGGATGCACATAAAGAAAGTATAGAAAATGAAAGAGAGAGAGAGACCGAAATATAAACACACTAAATGAACTAAGAGATAGTTAAGGTAAGGGCGATAAAGATATAATCCAACTTAAGAACTTGTGGAAAGGGAAGAGAGGGCAACCAAACCGCCTTGTTGAAAATGCTAAGTCATAGGATGGGTATGTTTCAGGAAACAAGAGAGGAGACAGACAACCGTGCCTAGCTGAAAAATGACTAAATAGGGAGATCACTAGCCGGTTTAGTTGGAACAAGGCGTCGAGGGGAGTGGTTCCTCTATCAGCGAACCACGTGCGTAAATGAGTGCAGCGTAATTCCCACTAACGCCGTAAGGCATTTTGCTACCGAACATTGCCGAGGGTGCGATTAAAGGACTTGGGTAATCTCACTCTTGCAATGATGTTAGCAGCATTGTATCGACCCTCTTGTTGATCTATATGTTTCTGTTTGCACGCCATTATACTTGTATTCCGTCGATGAGTATAGTGTTTCGCCATGAGAGAACACCGTTGAGCATGCGTACGCATGCGAAAGGGGTTTTTAGGACGGTGTGAGAAAAGTTTTTCATATCTCGTGTCATAACCACATGACAGATGTGGCTATGACACGTGCGAAGTGAGTTGTGACCACAAGGAAAATGTGGGCATGACATTTGGTATCAGAGCCCAGTTTGTAAACACTGGGCGTATTTGGGCACGTTATTATTCCGCAACTTTGGCTAATTAATTTCTACCTTGTTTTGTAGGATGCCTCCCCGACGTGTTCGACGAGCGCGATCACGCCACACAGCGTCAGTCGAGGTGCACAGCGATTCCTCAGCCGAGGGACTGGCACCCGCAGATTCAGCAGCACCACCTGCCCCACCTGTGCCACAAGCACTACTAGTACCACAGGCGACACCAGTAGCGGATATAGGTCCACAGATCTTACAGGCACTACAGACTATGCTAGACAGGTTACCACCAGTGATTCCTGAGCCACGTATAGAGCCTCGTGTTGCTCCGCGAGAGGAGCCACGTGCCGAGTCACGTATTGAGCCACGTATGGAGCCCCGCGTTGATCCACTAGCGGTGAGACGTGTGGAGCCCTTTGTTGAGATTCCTGACACAACAGTAGAGGAGGTAGGGTCGGCCTCCCGAGCACGGAGCAGGAGTCCTCCGAGACTTTTGAGACAAGAACAGGTTCAGCAGGGAGTATATGAGGATGGTGTGGAAGAGCCACTTGGGAGACTTAGAGACAGAGGGGACCCTATCAGAGATCTACTGAGGCTCAACCCACCCACCTTCGCAGGAGCTACAGAGGGAGCTGTGGCCGAGGCTTGGCTAATTAGCTTAGACAGGTGTTTCGCATTGCGACCGTATGAGAGCAACACGAAAGCACGAGTGGCAGTTCATCTTCTTAGGGATGCAGCAGCCACCTGGTGGCGCACAGAGGAGTGCAAGCGCCGACTCTCCGTGGATACACTCACATGGGACACCTTCATTGAGCGCTTCAATGCGCGGTATTTGTCCGAACATTATAGACAGCGCAGAATTGATGAGTTTCATGATCTACAGCAGAGGGGACTCACCGTTACTCAGTATGAGAGCCGATTTATAGAACTTTCTCGTTATGCGGAATACCTCCATGACGAGAAAATCTTAATACACAAATTCATCAGGGGGCTAAATCACGGGATATCAGGACCAGTTCGTATGGCAAATCCCCAAACCATGAGCGAGGCTGTTGAAAAGGCCCTTATATCAGAGGAAATTCAGGGACGAGGACAGAATTCACGCTCACAGTACCAGGAACGAAATCCCCAACAACAACAAAATTTCCGAAGGCCTCAAAACACAACACAGAGAGGAGGATATAATGCTTCATCATTACCTCCTAGGCCTCCACAGCAACAGCAACATCAGCAAAAATCCAAATTTCAACAGAGGGGACAGGGAGGACAAAACCGTGGATGGCAGCAGCAGGGACCACGCAGGGATCAGAGACAGCAGGGTTCATCGGCAGGACCCGCAAGGTCCCAGCAGTCTTACAGAGGCTCACAGGGATCCACCGGACGGACCGGGCAACAACAGTCGGGCAGAACACAGTCAGGGCAGTTACAGGTTAGGGGACCATGTTATGTATGTGGTGGAGCAGGGCATCTGGCTAGAGAGTGTCCGCAGGGATTTACTGCAGGGGGTCAGCCCCGATCAGGAGGGTCTGAGCAGACCGTAGGTGACGTGGGCAGATCTCACCACATGTTTGCAGCGGTTGATAACCGCCAGGCCGATTTTCAGGCTTCTGTCATCGAGGCAGCAGGTACGATTAGAGACTTTCCCATCTCGATCCTTTTTGATTCAGGAGCTACTGACTCTTTTTTGTCTACATCGTTAGTGGAGCGTTGCAGGCTGGTGGCTTCTAGGCAAGACATTAGGTGGGAAGTTGAGTTGGCCTCAGGGGCCAGGATGTCAGTAGATACCTTGGTTAAAGACTGTGAGATCACATTGGGACCCTTCACCACAATATGCGACCTTAGGATTATGCCATTAGGGTCTTACGGAGTAGTTCTGGGTATGGATTGGCTTGCGGCACATAGAGCCAAGCTTGATTGTCGCCAGAGAACGATTAGCTGTTTAGATGATCATGGTTCGTCGGTTGAGATAGTGGGCATTCAAAAGCCCACGGCGGTTCGTATGATATCCGCACAACAGCTTAAGCGCTGTATGCGGAGGGGATGTCAGATGTTTGCCATCACAGTCAGTGATAGAGCAGAGGATGAACCTGAGGCTACTTTAGATGATCACCCTATCCTTAGAGAGTTTGCCGATGTGTTTCCGCCAGAATTACCTGGTATGCCCCCACGTAGAGAAGTGGACTTCCACATTGACTTAGTGCCAGGTGCAGAGCCGATATCCCGCGCACCCTATAGAATGACGACCCATGAACTCACAGAACTTAAGCTGCAGTTGGAAGAATTACTTGAGAAGGGACACATCCGACCTAGCGTTTCACCATGGGGCGCACCAGTGATCTTCGTGAAGAAGAAGGATGGGTCTCTTCGTCTATGCATGGACTACAGGCAGTTGAACAAGGTGACGGTGAAGAATCGTTATCCTCTACCTAGGATTGACGACCTTTTTGATCAGATGCAGGGAGCCAGAGTGTTCTCGAAAATCGATCTAAAATCTGGGTATCATCAATTGCGCATCACGGAGTCAGATATTCATAAAACTGCTTTTCGAACCAGATATGGCCATTATGAATTCACAGTGGTACCTTTCGGGTTGACGAACGCTCCTGCAGTATTCATGAGTCTCATGAACGGGGTGTTCCGTACATACCTAGACCGGTTTGTGATCATATTCCTAGATGACATTCTGATTTATTCACGGACTGAGGAGGAGCATGTAGAGCACTTGCGTCAAGTTTTGCAGAAATTACGAGAGCAGCAACTTTATGGCAACTTGGCGAAGTGTGCCTTCTTCAAGACAGAGGTGCAGTATTTGGGACACATTTTATCAGGCGATGGCATCTCTGTAGATCCATCTAAAATTAGAGCAATCCAGGAGTGGCCGGCACCCACGAACGTGACAGAGGTCAGAAGCTTTATGGGGTTAGCTGGGTATTATCGTCGGTTTGTCGAAGGTTTCTCCAGGATAGCACATCCCATTACTTCCCTTCAGCGAAAAGGGAAGGGTTTCACTTGGACCGAGCAGTGTGAAAAGGCTTTTGGAGTCCTCAAAGAGCGTCTTACGAGCGCTCCTATTTTAGCAGTTCCAGATCCTTCGGAAGAGTTTGTAGTTTGCACGGATGCATCATTAGAAGGTTTGGGAGCCGTGCTTATGCAGGATGGACGAGCGATCGCATACGAATCGCGGAAACTAAAGACACATGAGTTAAACTATCCTACGCACGACTTAGAGCTTGCAGCTGTTGTTCATGCCTTGGTTCGCTGGAGACACTTCCTCTTAGGGCGACGCTTTGAACTCCATTCAGACCATCATAGTTTGCAGTATATTTTTACACAGCCTAATTTGAACGCCCGCCAACGACGTTGGATGGAATTCCTATGCGAATATGACTTCGATGTCCATTATATAAAAGGGAAGGAGAACGTGGTCGCTGATGCTCTGAGTCGAAGACGCCACGAGATCCAGACCCTGACCTTGAAGATGGACTTGAAGGATCGCATCTTACAGCATCTGCCGGAGGACGAATGGTTTCTTGAAGTGCAGCAGGCAGTACTAAATCAGAAGGCCCTTGAGGGCAAATTTACAGGATATACCCTTGATTCTGATGGAATGCTTCGACATCGGCAACGCATCTATGTACCCCATGCGGGTAATCTTCGTACAGTAATCCTATCAGAGGCTCATAGAGCACCCTACGCAGCACACCCAGGAGTGAAGAAGATGCATGCTGATTTACGACAGCTTTATCATTGGGCTGGGATGAGGCGTGACATTGCCGAATTTGTTGCTCGTTGCCTGGAATGTCAGAGGGTTAAGGCCGAACATCAGCATCCAGCGGGACTGTTGTACCCTCACGAGATACCTGAATGGAAATGGGATACCATTTCTATGGATTTTATCGTTGGTCTACCTATATCATCACGTCGCCATGATGCTATTATGGTGACAGTTGACAAGCTGACCAAAGTGGCGCATTTTTCACCAATATGTACAACATACAATGCACCATCAGTGGCAAAGGTGTTTCTTGATCAGATTGTTAGACTTCATGGGATACCTCGCCGCATTATATCTGACAGAGACTCCGTATTCACTTCATCGTTCTGGAAAGCCTTACATCAGGCGTTGGGCACACAGCTCAACTTCAGTTCTGCATATCATCCAGAAACCGATGGACAAACAGAAAGAGTTAACCAGGTGTTAGAAGACATGCTTCGCATGTATGTGATGGATCACCAGTCTAGATGGGAGGAGTACCTGTATCTAGTTGAATTCGCCTACAATAATGGACATCATAGCTCGTTGGGTATGCCTCCTTTCCAGGCATTATATGGCAGACCATGCAGAACACCTTTGAGTTGGGATCGTATAGAGGACAGAACAGTCATCGGCCCAGAGATAGTTCAGAATATGGAACTGCAAGTTAAACAGATAAGACAGAGGCTTTTGGAAGCACAGGACAGGCAGAAAAAGTATGCCGATGCAAAAAGGACAGACCGAAGCTTCTCTGTGGGGGAAAGAGTATTTTTGAGAGTGCGGCCGCACAAAAGTCCAATCCGTTACGGAAAAGGCTCTAAACTCGCACCTCGATTTGTAGGACCTTTCGAAATCTTGGAGCGGATAGGACCAGTAGCCTATCGTCTAGCCTTGCCACCTAGCCTGTCACGTATCCACGATGTATTTCATGTATCAGTTTTACGTCAATATATTTCTGACTTATCTCATGTGTTGGATTGGAGTGCTCTTCAGGTAGAGGCAGACGGACAACTGGCGTTGGAGCCAATTCGCATATTGGCTCGACGGAAGCTGGCCCTTCGAGGTCGAGAGCTGGACCAGGTTAGAGTCCAATGGGACTTATACGACGAAGTCACTGCAACATGGGAAGATGCAGAGCGATTGAAGACCCTGTATCCTCACCTTTTTGACGACTTCCAGGAGGAAGTACCGTCTTAGGGGGAGAGGATGTGAGGACCGCCCTTTCTACTACTATTGTTATGACTATTTACAGTACTGTTATTGTTACTTTCATATTTGTGGGATAGCAATTCCCGGAATTTGTCAGACTATTTAACTTTATTATGTTTTCGGGAAAACTAATTGGGTGATGTTTGGATAAGTTACTTTTCAGAAAAATGAATTAGGGATGATGGAAAAATTGTAATATGATTTTTTTTTATTATGTTAAATTGTACTAAGGCATGAGAATGCATGTGTTATTTATGTTGCTTCGGCTATGATGAATTTATGTGGTTACTGATCTTGTAATTGAGTGTGCAGGGACTACTAATCAAACCACAGATTTCGGAGATCAGTCCACACCTTGTTAATTGTTATTCCCTGTTAAGCCGATCTGGTTCCACGAAGAACCAAGATCTCTTTGTGTTTGATGTCTTGATGTAATGTGGTCTTTCGTATGGTCGAGTGGGTTAGGTTACCCTCATGTATCATTATTTTTATAAGTAAGTGTTGTTAAGAGATTGAATTTGAAATTTCTATTTTTCTTTAAATTATGAGGCCCTTTTTCTTGTGCTTTACCTTGACCTGGGGTGTCTTGTTTGGGTTAAAATTGACCCTGGGTTCTACCCCATGGGTCCAGGGGCCCATTTGGCATGGGTAACCCTTGAGTAACCTCCATCTAGTCAACTTAACCTTTCCCTGAAGTTAAGTGGCGAAAATTGGAGGTAGGAGGGGACATGATGGGTTGTACCAACACTCAACCCATCCCCTCTACTTTACCCTAGATAAGAGATGCCATCCATTAGTAAAAGTTACCTCTTCTTTAGTAAGATTCCCCCATGTACTATGGGGACACCCATGTGAAGAAAGGAGAAAGAGGCATGGGTCACCTGTCTTGTTCCCATTTAACTCTTTTTTTTATTTCTCCCATGAGAAAGTGGAGTCACATGAAAGGATTAAGGAGTCCCCTTGGGAATGGAGAGTGACATAAGCCACCTGGACAGTATAGTGATTTTTGGGAAGGGTGAGGAGGTGACAAGTGTCACTTCCCCATTTCTCAAAATTGGAAAGAAAGAGAATTTTGGGTTATTTATTTTCAAATTTTGGGATGAGAGGGAGTTAGTTGAATTTTGGGGAAACTCTTTCATTTTGGCCTTACCAAAAATAGAGAAGTTAGTTTGGAAGATAGAGAAGAGAGAGGGAGTTGGTGGCTAAGCTTGGAAGTGAACTCTGTGGACTCTGCAACAACTTCATTCCAGGAGGGCTTGCAAGGTTGGTCTGAATTTTACCTTTGTTATGGTAGGACTGAAATGTGTATGAAATGTGTGTAACATATGTGTTTAAATTTGTTTCTGTGGGGTTCTTGTCGGGTGTTTGACAGAGCGTCTCCCATTTGGGAGAAATGCTCATCAAGTTTGGGGTAGGGGAGGAGAGATCCTCCTCGGGTGCATACCTGTTCCATCTTTTGGGATGTTGAAAGCCTTGAGGGCATGTATCTGTGACTGTATTTTTGACTTGTGAGTCATATGCAGATTTCTTGTAAAATGTGATCACACTTGGTTGAGACCAAGAGAAATTTTATATGAGTTCATTTATCTGTCAGGGTGACACCCTGGAGTCGAGTGTATCCACTCTCCTGCCCCTTATGAAACTCACTGTAGTTGAGTTTCCGTATTGTGTAAAATAGCCACGGGTGTAGGTGTGCTTTGGGATTGTTGTTGTTTCTGTTGTGAAGTGGAGTGTTTGAGTACCCAGGTGTGAGTATGGTCTCCCTAGCTCGGGGGTGACCCTCTTGCGGGTCTACGGTAGGGAGGAGAGCTAGACAAGTGGTATTTTCTTCTTTGTTTGTCTTTGATATGCAGGTTTTTCTCTTGGAGCTTTCTGGTTGGCTATTTATGAAGAAACAGATTATCTTCTTGTCATGAGAATTAGGCCTGGTTTATTTCATAGAAATGAAGAGAGAACACCTCTCTTGTTATTGTTGTAAATTACTGATATTCTGGGAGTGAAGGAAATCACCTCCCTGGTCTTGTTATTATTGGACTTTAATTGGTTGTCATAAGTTTTCAGTTGTATACGGTTTGGGAGGAGAAAGTTCATATCTGGGAAGTTGGTATTCATGATTGTGAAACTGTAATGTGAATGTGCTTAAATTTTTAAGTTGATGTTTACAACCTTTGTTCAATAGCAATTTTTGTGTTTCAAGTATTACTGAAAGAAATAAATTCGTTTTTTGCAACTTAATCTGAGTTGTTTACATTTGAAAGTTTGGAATTGCTTCTTTAGTTGAAATGCTAGTTCCCTTTTAATGTTGAAATGGAAAAGACAGTTTTTAAATATTTGAGCTTTCTCCATAATAATGGATTCTGTTAATTTAGAAGAATTAGAGGAATTCTAGCATGTAAATATAATCTGTTTGTAAATTTACAAGTCTTATATGTTTATAACAATGGAATAATTTATACTTATACTAAGGGAAGAGCTATTTATCATTTGGTGAAATTGGGATATATATATATATATATATATATATATATATATATATATATTTATATCTAATTGTTATGACAATTCCTATATACTATGTTGATTTGGAGAAAATGCATAGAGTAGTGAATTAAAAAAAAAAATTGTCGAAATTGGAATTATACAAAAATAATATTTTTCTCTAAATACTTTATAAATATATATATAGAGATATATATAAATTTCTCATTTTGAGTAATTATCATTTTAGAAAATAATAGAGAAATTGAAAGTAATTATAATTGTTATATATAAAAAAAAAAGGGGGGGATATATATATATATATATATATATATATATATAAACATGAAATATATATATATATATATATATATAAATATATTATCGTTGTTATATATATACATATATATATATATATTTATATATGAATATATAAATATATATATATATATATTTGAAGATATTTTATTATTGATAATAATCAACGAACGGAGAAAGACTGTCAAAAAAATTAAGCCGCGGGTAACAAATTACACAGTCGTTATTTACTATGGGCGGTGGGGAAGAAAACCCCACCGCAGGTTTTCGTCATATTTGGAGGTGTGGAGTGGGGCGGAGCCCCACCCACACCCCACGTCGTGGGAATGTGGGTGGGGCTCCGCCCCACTCCACATCTCCCCCTCCTCCATACCCTTATGCCTCCCGCGGATTTTGGCTGCCGCTCTGCGGCCACCTTAAACCCCGTCCGCCGCTCTGCGGCCACCTCTGATCCCCGTCCGCCGCTCTGCGGCCACCTCAGATCCCCGTCCGCCGCTTTGCGGCCACCGCCGCCCATGGCCGCCATCTGCTGTGGGTTGAAAGCCATAAAAAAATGTAGGGCTTGGGCCCTAACATATGAATGGGTGATTTGATAAATAAATTCAGTTTATTTTTATATAGCTCTATATATAGGCATATATATATATATATATTATATATGTCTATGTATATAGCTATATATATAATATAAGAATGATTAGATACATCTGTATATATATATATATAGATATATCTATATATATATATATATATATATATATATAAAGGTTTAAGTTGTGGGAAACCAATTTGTTCATTATTGAGATATTTAAATAAATATATTTTATGTATATATATATATATATATATATATATATATTTATATATATTTATATTTATTGGGCCCTCGTTTAAAAATCGTTAATAACTATGTTTCATGGATATGGAAAAAAAAAAAATATATATATATATATATATATATATAAATAACAATTATATTCTCACAGGAGATGTTATTAAGTTTCGAACACAACTACCAAAGAAGCTATATTACCATGAACAGAGTTTTATAAAGTGGTGAACCACCTATACCTATAGACAACGTCATACGAGTTACAAACAGTGTATGAATCGTAATTATGAGTAACAGTAACAACAGTAATTCTAAACAAGAGAAAATAAAATTATAATGTAAAGAGAGTTTAGGAATATTCAGTGATACTCTGGAAAGAGATTCTCGGAAGTTTCAACTAAAAAAAAAACATACTAACAATCACCCGGAAAATGAAGAGGAAAATTACACAACTCCTTACTCAAAAAGAACACTGGAAATAAACTTAAGAAGCCACCACTGACGATCCTTGTGGCCATATTAATCTCAACTGTAGCAAACAATCTCATATGTAAACCTGTAAGAGGTTCCGAAGAAGGAAAAACCAACATTGGAAAACACAGAGGAGAAAATGCGCGACATATCTCACACGGGATAAGAGAACTAAGTTGACGGACCCTTCTGTCAATTGTGCTTAGGTACAAGTTGACTAAGTATTTACGGAGAGGAGGAACCTAGATCGGGGAAGATTAGGAGACTGAGTCCAGCGAAATAGTAAACCAGCCTATGTGACCGAGATCATCCTGAAATTAGGTTTAATATCAACAATAGCTGCAGTAATAACCCTGATTGACGTAAATCACGAAGAAAGGACAGGATGCACATAAAGAAAGTATAGAAAATGAAAGAGAGAGAGAGACCGAAATATAAACACACTAAATGAACTAAGAGATAGTTAAGGTAAGGGCGATAAAGATATAATCCAACTTAAGAACTTGTGGAAAGGGAAGAGAGGGCAACCAAACCGCCTTGTTGAAAATGCTAAGTCATAGGATGGGTATGTTTCAGGAAACAAGAGAGGAGACAGACAACCGTGCCTAGCTGAAAAATGACTAAATAGGGAGATCACTAGCCGGTTTAGTTGGAACAAGGCGTCGAGGGGAGTGGTTCCTCTATCAGCGAACCACGTGCGTAAATGAGTGCAGCGTAATTCCCACTAACGCCGTAAGGCATTTTGCTACCGAACATTGCCGAGGGTGCGATTAAAGGACTTGGGTAATCTCACTCTTGCAATGATGTTAGCAGCATTGTATCGACCCTCTTGTTGATCTATATGTTTCCGTTTGCACGCCATTATACTTGTATTCCGTCGATGAGTATAGTGTTTCGCCATGAGAGAACACCGTTGAGCATGCGTACGCATGCGAAAGGGGTTTTTAGGACGGTGTGAGAAAAGTTTTTCATATCTCGTGTCATAACCACATGACAGATGTGGCTATGACACGTGCGAAGTGAGTTGTGACCACAAGGAAAATGTGGGCATGACAGAAGACAAAGACAGGCACACAAAACACAGAGAAGATAGTTATAGTTATGAAAAACACGGAGAATGTCGTAAATGCATAGAAGACACATTAATGCATGGAAGACAGTGAATAATTTCATTTCTTTTTTTTCTCTCATATATATGAAATGTAGATGCAAGTACAAGAAAGTAAACACACCTCCCATAATGCAGGATGCACTCATTACACAGGTCTTTAAACTGCATATATGGGGAAACACACACAAGACACGCCAAACCTCCCAAAATGCTGGATGCACTCATCACATAGGTATTTAAATTGTATATGGGAAAATACACATGCCAAACAAAGAAAGCACATCAAACATATGCACTTTGAAGTCACGGAGAAAACATGGTAAACAAGCGATGGAGTGTTCTTATTTCTAGGCTCAACACCATCTCAGGCACATTATAGGCACACATCAATGATTGCACTTGACCACAACAATCACCAAAGACATGCTTAAGGGTTGAGTTAGTCACAAAACCACTTCCTACCTCCTGAGGACATTGTTAACATCTACAATAGACAACTTACATTATATATGCCCCCACCTTAAGGTGGTTGACATCATGCATCGATATCAAGCATGTTACAGTGGGAAGAAAACACATAAGGGAACACAGACTATCACAAAGCCCATGCCCCCTAGAGGTGACATGTACTTTATGATCATCAAATGTTCCCACAAACACATCCCTACAAAAAACATGTTAGTGTCTGCAAAATCATGATAAACAACATCTATGCATATGAAGTCTAAGGCTTGCAAGATTCAAGATAGACAAAGTGCAGGAAGTAGCAGTATTATTATGGTTTGTAAATGAAATAGAACACCATCAAAATCACTACACAAAAAGCATGAGTGCTTCTACCAGCCAAGTCATATTAGGAACTAAGTCCAATTTTTTATTTATTGCTAAAGGGACACTAGGTCCGCATCAGTATAAATGTTTTTCATCATCCGCCCACTAGATAGAAACACTAGAGGAAGGGAAACAATAAATAAGAGAGGAGAAACAAGTGTTTTAGGGACAGTCACATAGGAGGGTGCTCCCAATTCACCAACTACAACGTTATATCCATAAGACACAACACAGAACAATAAAATTAGAGAAGCAATATAGAAGAATGATGATACAAATAGAAGAAGGTTACAATAGAGGTGATCTCCTGGTATCCTGGACCTTACTAGAGAATTGAGGATCATCCCAGGAGGCCTAAACAAAACATAACATGTCACGGGGGAATCACATCATGAGATAGATAAAGGTTTAGAGATACTTACCTGTTAGGGTACCATCGTTAAGAACATACATACTTGGGATATCTGTCATGTTGTTTTGATCTTGTTGAATTAACATTAAGTTTAGGATGATGAGAGGCTTTTTTTTCTTTAAAACGATTATATCCAATTGCCACTTGAGTAATGTGTTGAAGCAAATTCTATAGGTACTCGAATCCCTTGTTGATTTACACCACATCCCTTACCTACATATTCACAATTGTTATAAAGAATTTTAAATCCTCAACCATAAAGAGATGTCATTTCCTTTGAAGATGGTGAAGCCTCATAGGTCTCATAATTTGTGGTATAAGTGAGAGTATTATTTTTATTTTTGACCAAGGGGACTTTAGGTTTCTTAAGTGCTTCAAAAGATTGCTTAGGTGAGATTGATACTATTTTTGATGTGTCAAGGCTATTATTTTTATATTCCTCTATGCTGCAAGGATTAAAATCTAATGGGCCCCAATCATCACCAAAGAGTACATTTGATGGTTGGGAGTCCTACACAAAATTAGTCATTAATGGATCACCTCGCAAATTATTTAAGATCATATGGTTGTAAATTGGTTTTTGCATTTCAATGTGTAAATAGTTATCTGGTTTAGGATCTACATGAATAGTGTGTAGCTTATCTTTGAATATGAATTTAATTGAATGATGGAGGGTAGAGGGAACTACCCCCAATGCATGAATCTAAGGTCTACCAAGAATCATGTTGTAAGATAGAGGACAAGGCATTACATGAATCAAGGTAGGCACAAATATAGGTCCCACTTGTATAGGTAAAGTTATAGTGCCCATGGATTGTCATCCAACATTGTCAAAACCATAGATACTTAACAGTTTTGGCTTGATGGCAGATGTATCAACTTTAAGAGCTGATCCATTAGCAATCATAACTCTCTTAACCAATGTTTTTTTAGTTGTGACAAAGATTACAAGAGGATCATATTAGTTTTGAACTTCAATTGATAGCAGTTCATGTGGTTGAAAGAGTATATACATTTTTGTTGCATGCATACTATCCAATACGACTACTACATCATTAGGCTTAGTAGTAGGTGGGACAATCACCTTTTGTAAAGATTCTTGAAGAATTCCATGTTATGTAGGCAATGTTTGTATTAAATCCCAAAGAGAGATCTTAGCCGGAGTAGTGTGAAGCTATTCGACAAGATCATACTCTTGACCACTTTTATGAGTAAGAGGAGGTTGTGGAGGGAGCATAGGTTAAGAACACGGAAGAGAAATAGGTAAATGCAGTGCTTGCATACTTTGCTTGTTATTACAAGTGTTGTATGTGCAATCACATTGTATTGTGGTTGTTGTAACACATTTTGAACACCATGAACCGTAATCATAGACTTTAAGCAAGAAGGTGCACTAGGTGCCCCCTGCACAACCATCTTAGGAATATTACTACAAAATCTATTAATAAATATTAAATTAACATTATTTTCCTCTTGATTGCACCCAACATCCATTCCTAAACGATTTAATGTGAGAAACCTTTTCTCATCCACTAATGCTACATCTTGGCCAAGGAGAGTAGTGGGATGAGAGGAAGGTACTATATTGTTAGGTAGACTAGAGCTATCCATAGTCTTCTCATCGAAGTTTCTTAATTTTTCAATCAAAGGTGGAAGGTCTAATGGATTATCCGTAGAGGTCTCATGCACCAAATGATTGTTAGGTGAGTAGTCTTTCTCCATCCATGAAGAACCCTTCTTGAGAGGGAGCCCTTTATTCTCTAATGCTTCATTTTTCAAAGAGGGCAGGGTGTTGTATAGGAATGTGTCAATTATTTCATCCTCTTGTGCTAGTATATCCTCATAGGAGGAATCATTTTCTATGTCATCATCACATGTTTTACCTATTAAATCCAAAGCATTAAGAGAACTTTCACTCTCATCATTCTCAATGTGTCTCATCAAATCTTCTACTAACCAAGGGTATGTATTCATGACAGATGTGAAGTTGTCATAATTAGATACATAGTCAAGGATTTCAAATGAAGTGCATTTAAATATATCCTTGTAATATATAGCATGTAAGTAAGTGAGAACATGTGGTTTCATATTAAAAATTTTGTAGAAACTGTCGAAGTTTTTGATATATGCATGTAAAGATACAAAATAGTAATGAGATGAAGATTCCATGATGAAATGTCTTGTAACATCAATGTATAATCAGATCTTAAAATCTTTTCAAAATTATGCAAAAGACAAGTGTGGAACTATATGCAAAAATGACCTAAAATGCTTTATTTTTTGTACTTTTTCAATGCAAATATATTAAAGAAAATGTGTTGTAAGGATTTTGATTAGGGGTAGAAAATAATATGTCTGATATCAAAATCCCTTACAACACACTTTTGATGCAAATCTAAGATGACATGTTAAAACCTAGTGAAAATGCCCTAAAATATGCAATTTTTCATTGTTTTTCAATCCCAAGACCTAATGAAAGAGGTCTTGTAAGGAATTTTATGAGGTACATAAAATAATAGAAATGATATCAGTCATCTAGAATCATAAAATATTTTACAACATGCTTAGGATGCCAACTAGGCCAAACCCTAGGGCAAAAATAGCAAAAATGTGTAATTTTTCACCAAATGTTCAATACAAGAGGCCAACAACAAGGTGTTGTAAAGAATTTTAGGAGTGGATAAATAAAATACTCCTTATATCAGTCAATTAATGTAAAAATATTCTTTACAACATACCTATAGTGCAAATTTTGAGAGCTGATAAAGACAAATCTAGTGAAAATCAATGTTTTTCAACCCCTAGGTTTGAGATCTTAATGTAAAATGCTATATGAATGTTTTGGAAGATGATGTATGATGAAAATTAAATACTCTCAGATATAAAAAATGATTTCCAAGCCCAAACATGCAAAGTGCAAGTGCAAATCTAATGAAAAATTAATGAAAATGCTAGATTTTGTTGGAATCTTCTATGCAAAAATACAAATTTTTGAGATCTAAATGCAAACTTGTACTAAAATGCAAAAATATAGACAAATGAAAATTTTAATGAGTCTCTAAAATTAGTAGAAAAATCTGAAACAATATTTTGCCTACAAATCCTAGATTTTGGAATTACTAGGTTATACGAAAAATTGACAATTTTCAAGAAAACCCTAACAATTTTATGATGAAAATACAATGAAAAATAATGAATTTTTGTAATTTTCTACAATTTAGATCAGATATAATGCATAAATTATAAATTTGGTGAAATTAAAATTAATTGATGCAACATACAAACTAGGGTTTGCAATTTTTTTCAAAATTTTCATTTTTTTGTAAGTTTTCCAATGCAATAAGATGAATGGCTATATGAATGAATGGAAATCAATGCAAATCTAAAGAAAAATACATAGCAAGGTATAAAAAGTTCTAATAACATGGATTTACCAAAATGTAATGGGTAAAATTTGGATAGTTGGTTTTTGATAGTTTTTGTGTGTCTATCCTCCTTTCACAAATTACATTCAAGGACCTAGGGTTGAGTGGTAATGCACTATCATACCCTAAGTCACTGTACGATGTCAAGAAACTTGGATTTTTATGATTTGATTGTCAATTATGTTCTGTTATGCTCATTTATACCTAAAACCCTTAATTATGTAAAAATGATAGTAAACAGATGATTTATTCAGAATGTTGCTACAGAGAAATGTAAAATGACAAATGAAAGTGCACCTATTTTTGGAGTTCAGAGGCAGAAAAGTTAGGGACTAATGAGAGGACGCCCAATTCCAAGGCCCTGCTTTTTGTCAGGATCTGTAAACACTTGATTTACAAACTATTCTTGCTATACCAAATGTTTTTCCATCACAGAACTTCAAGAACTAATGAGTGGGCACCCTAGTCTACTGAGTTATTTTATTCTCTGATCTACCATTCTGACACTCTATTGTATCCTCCCGCAACTTCACTTTGTCTATAGCTCCAACTTGTAACTTGCAATCATGAAAACTTTGGGATGAGATTGTGGTGTCTAGAGGCTTACCTCAGTCAAGCCCTAGAGAGACATTTAAGTCTTCCCAACACTATTATTAGATAGAGAGTGTGTACCCTTGGGATGCAGAGGCAAAACCCAAATGATAACTTAAAACCACAATAGATGTCACCTTGTAGTGATGATCTCATGGGAGGAAGAAGCTCTTCATTCCACGAGGAGATGATTGCTCAAATCTATAAATACAAACACATAGACAACACAAATCTACTCTTGCTACATAATGAAAGCCTTGAATCACCAAAAGATTACAACTACTTTCTAGTAATCCTCTAGTTGAAATCTAGTTTACAAATGAATTCCTAAACATGTTTTTATATGCAACTACAAACATTCCCACCAAGAATTGCATAATGGAAACTTGTCATGTTGGCATAGGACCTAATTAACAGTCACAAGCTGACATTCAAAATTAGGGACTAACTCAAAATAG
This sequence comes from Cunninghamia lanceolata, assembly GCA_027924645.1. NCBI lineage: Eukaryota > Viridiplantae > Streptophyta > Pinopsida > Cupressales > Cupressaceae > Cunninghamia > Cunninghamia lanceolata. Next base: position 44,839,722 of record BSBN01000254.1, on the reverse strand, counting down.
GGTAGGACTAGAGTTTAGGCGCCCAAGTCCTCCCCCCTATTTTGGGCAAGGTTAGGTTCAAGGGGTCCCCCTAGGTCCCATTTGGCATGAAACCTAGGGTTCATTCCATCAGGATGTCAAAATATGATGTAAGATGTCCTAAATGCACAGTAAAGACCCAGGAGCTAGACCTTACAAGGGAAAAGCCTCCAAGGGGACATTTTTCAACTTTACACCTACTCAAGGCCATCCTATTCCAAATGAACAATGTGTACAGACATGATTCCATGAGGAATGATGCTATGAAGGATGTTTAGGACCAGACTAAGCATGAATTGGGATCCGTAAAGCATGTGATTCCTTCTACAGTAGCATGTTGTTCATGATAGGGCTTACCCAATGCATGTTTCATGTTGTATAATTTCTAGCTAACTTGTAAATTTAATACTCTTCTTGTATTGGCCAATTTGTAATGAAATCAATGTAATGTCATGTATATATTTTAAACCTAGTTGGACTAGGCGATGTATGATTGTGAAGATAAAAATATGAATGTCTAAAAAGCAGAGTATGAATATTACATGCATTATTAGGTGAAATGAAAGGAGAAAGAGCAGTAAAGTTAGAGGTTTCCCTAATTCATCTTGAAGACATTTTTGTGATAGGAGGGAAGTGAAGAGTGTGCCTAATTGATCCAATCATAAGAAGGAGTAGAATTGCAATCACCAAAGGTGTGAGATTCAATGTCAGTTTTTAGGTAGTAGATAGACTGTCATAGTGTAATCATTTCTGAGTTTGTTATCAGATCATGGAGTAATTGATTCCTTGGGTTGTAGCCCTACAACAAGTCTGTAAGGGGTTGAAGCTTCCTTGATTGTGACCATTAAGTAGAGTTTTCAGGGAGTAGTAGCTTCCTTGGGTTGTTGCCCTAAAACAAAGTCAACAGGGAGTAGGAGGTTCCTTGGGTTGTAGCTCTAAAATAAATTTATTATTTTTAGCTTCATATATTGTGAGTTTATCTTCACTGTGGTTTTTCCCTTCTTGGGTTTTCCACGTATATCTGGTATTGTGTGTTGATGTGCACTGTGTTGATATTTCATTTTTATGTTAATGCTACAATGCTTAAGTTTTGATATGCTCTAGAGGATTTGAAGTTTGTTTAGATATTTATTCACTCCCATCTCACAATTCTAGTGTGTTCAATAACTTTGATGTGAGAAATTTCATATTTGTGTGAGTCGATTGAGAGAAGTTGTAGAGAGAGGGCAAATTGTCCTTGTTATAGAGAGAGGCCTTTAAAGGCCAGAATTGTAAACATTGTTACAGATTTATACATTCATTGTGTTGAATTGAATTAAATAAAATCAAGTATTTGTTGCAATATTTGTAGCATTCTAGTCCAAAGAGGGTTAGAGTGTTGCCTATATGTGTTATGTCTTTTTAATTATGAGTTTTCTTACAAGAGGGGAGTACCTTCCTACATTAAGTTCTATTAGAGTGAGATAGTCCTAAGAGTGTAGAGTACACACCATGATGTGTGGGTAGAGGCAATAGTAGAGAAGAGCTCATGTGAGAACTGTTGTACTCTAGTGAAGTCTTGAGTAGATGAGAGCTAGTAACCACAGAAAGGTTGTTCTTCCAGGTTGTATGGTAAGTGAAAGTGAAGGTAGAAGATTGCAGTAGTAGATGAGATGAAGGTATATGTATGGAAACCAGTAATTTGGGAAGGCTAGAAATAGTATAAAAGGAAGGGATTCCTTAGAGAGATGACTAAAAAGATTGACAAATTGTTTGAGAGATGTGATAAATTAGAAGCTGTGCAATGTGGAGAGGTTGCAAGGGATGAATTTGTAGCAGAGACATGTCATGAAGAAGGCATGAAAGAAAAGGATGAGGAAGATGAAGAATTTCATACAACCGTGATTGAGAAAGAGAACAAGGGAAATGAATCAATGGCTAAGAATATTTTGAAAGATGAAGAAAAGAAAGAAGAGATGGTAGCAGATAAGAAAAATGAAAAAGAAGAGGAGATATTTGTGCAAAAGGATGAAGAGGGAAGAGAAGAGATTGCAACTGAGGTTGTAAAAAATGAGAAGAAGGGTTGGAGCCCTTTGGTAGAAGGGACATGGAAGGGGAAGCATGTGGGAACAATCCATACAGTCTAAAAAGAGAGAAAATTAAGCAAAAATAGAAACAAGGAGAGAAAAGAATGGAAGAGCATCTTTTTCTTCTAAGGCACATACCTTGCCAAGCTTTAACAAGTTGCCTTTGAAAATCTCAATCTGCTCATAATGATCCTCTTTGATGGATAAACCAATTTTCTCTTTTCTGACATGATCATCCGAGTTGAAGACTGACTTAAGAGTTACCAAACCTTTCAACAAATTATTGATCTTAAGTTGAAGAATCTGATCTTCATACTGCTGAGACAACTTTTACTGGTTAGAAGATGAAAGTTTCAGCTTCTTCAATCATGAAACTAATAATCTATTCATCACTATCAAATACATGCCAATAAATGTTATTATCTGGCACAACAAGTCTAACAACAACTATCACATAGTTCTGAATAGCAACATTTTTTATTTTAGTTGGAATATCAAACTCAACTCCCATGGCAGCGAGTTTATCAGTTTGTTTATTCTGAGCTTTTGGTATGGACAACAAATTAAATGCATTAAATACCTCAATCATTCCCCATACTCTATGTTTATATAGTTATAACAAGTCATTTATAGTGGCATGAATATTCCTTACTTGATTAACCACTAATTCCCTATATCCAAACACTTGAAGACACTTAACATTTTTCTTTCTAGCCCATTCTAGGCCATGAACAAGGGCCTCATACTCAACAACATTATTTGAATAGCTGAAAACAAAATGAACAGATGAAAAATACCTTTCACCACTTGGAGAAACAAGCACAACACCTCCTCTAGCACCAACTTTGCTCCTTGATCCATCGAAGTACAAACTCCATATCTCATTGGACTGTTATTTTTTCTACACTTTCGCATCTTTAATAAGATTTGGTATAGCAATACCTTATTCTTGAATCATGTAAATGCCCAATTCAACCTCTTCTATATCCTCAGTTGTATTAACTTTGTGATTCTTGGTTGCCCATTCATCTAAGAATAGGTCTATAATACCTTCAACAAGGGTGTTAGGATCTTGGACAACAAGCTGATCTTGATGATTCTACTCATGAAATGTGAGATTTGCATTAATAGGACTTGCAACATATGGCTCAATGTGATCTTTAGCAAGCAATTCAGATTTTATTATGAATTTTGTACCGTATCTAGTTCTAAAGAACAAATGTGACCAATCAAAGGGTAAGTATCCTCCCAATTTGGCTGTAAAATCTCTTGTAAGACAATGAAAAATAAGCAGGAAGATATATAATATACACTTCTTGTGGAATTGCAAAATTTAGACAAGCATGTAATGTAAGATTTAAATTTTTGGTCACTCCTACTATATTGACAATTATACCATCTAATTGAACAAATCCTTTTGAGAGTGGTTCATATTTTAAATCTAGTTGGTCAACAATTTTCTTTGGCATTACTGAACGGTTAGCCCTTGAATCTATCATGAAGGTGTGGACAAGATGATTCCCAATAATCAAAGTGACATTAAAAGGAGGTGTCTTGACCTCTTAGTTTCGCTGAAACTTATTCACTGGTTTTTCTTTTGGCTGATCAGTTATAATATTCAACTTTGGCTAATCCTTACTTGGCTCATTTGACATAGTGAGACTTGTTAATGCATTTTGTAATAAATCTCTTTGGATAGGAAGAGCCAAAGAGTCCCACATTGAAACACTAATATTAGATTTCTTCATGTAAACTAAAATGTTAAAAGAAGGTGGATTTACGTTCTACTGTACTTTTAAAATAGTAGCCTCTCCTTCCACTTGTGGCTGTGTTTGAATTTTCTATTGATCTTTGCTTGGTATAGTTTGTTGTCTTCGCAAAATTTGAACTTGTTGTAAGGGAATATGTGAAATACCTAGTTGTTGACTTGAAGAAGCTTGATTTTGCATTGGATTAGGCTACTATCCCAAATCTAAAGCCCTTTTATTGGACCTTGACTTTGTTGCTATAGAGTTATATGACTGATTCTACCCTTGTCTTTGAGGCTAATTAACACCACAAAACTCTTCTCCATACCAATTCATCAAAGCCACTTCATTTGACCATCTTCATTAGTCACTTGCCCACTATTTTGCTAATCAACAATGAAATTTTGTACCATAATTACCTGATTTAACACTTGATTTGGACAAGATGATTGACTATGAGGCTCGTTACATGGAAAGTGCCACTCATGGTCTTGAAATAGATTATTTTGCATTGGAACAATCTCCCTTGATGAACTCACAGTATTTGGATTATATGGCTAAAAAGGTCTTGGATTGTAATTCCTCCTTTGAGGCTAAGGGTCAGCTTGATTTAAAGGCATATTTTCTTGGTATGGAGGTTGGTAGGGTGTAGAATTTTGGCCTTACTACTTCTTTATATTAACCAACTCATTACTAAAATTCTATTATAACCCTCTTATGTCCTAAAGTTCTTGGAAAGAGGCTAAAACATGATTATATTATGTTGTAGCTGTGTAACCCAAAGCTGATACAACATGTACAGTAGCTAAAGGTGGGATTGAAAATGGAATTGATGGCTGTATTTTGGGAAAGATAGGCATTGATAGCCTTGGAGCTATTTTGCCTACCTAAATTAGGTCGTTCTCAGCTCTAATTGCAATTGCATAAGTAGCTGGTAATGAAGTTCGATTCATTGATTGGATCATAACAACAATGTCACTATATAATGCTCTAAGAAAATACAAAAAAGCATGTTGGGCTATAGGTCTTACTGTTGATGGGATTCTATCCCATGTCCTTTGAAATCCAAAATTAAAATCAACCATATTCTCCTAAGGAGATCTTTTTATTGTACTTAGCTACTCCATCAAAGACAAGTTATTTGATTTGTCTTCAAACTATTTGTTCAAAGCATCTCCTAGCAAGTCCTAGGATGTGATAGAACCAACATCTAAACTCTGAACCATTGAAAGGCCTTTCCTTTCAGAGATGTAGCCAACAATCTGACTACGACATTTTCCTATGTTATGTGATGTACTGCAAATAGTGTGGCTACATCTTTTATATGCTCAATTGGGGTGGTTTGATCCTCACCTGTAAAGAATGGAAAACCTCTCAAGGCTGCTACAGGAATGTCATCATGTACTACAAGGAGCAGTGGGCTACCAGTGTTAAATGTAACAAATGGATATGCTCTCTTCATTGGTGGAGCTTGAGGTATCTGTGGAGTCTGAATCTAATGATCTATCAACAAGTTCCTTTGATCAAATTCTACAGTCCTTGGAGGAGTAGAACTGATCCTTAGTGTTGGACTGGATGCCCTTGCAGTTATTCTACCTCTTCTCTTTGGAGGTGAAAGTTGTAAATAATCAAAAGAAGAACAACTTCCTCTTTTCTACACTCTTCTCATGTGCTAGAATTTACTAAATATCCTTCAAAATGTAGAGATTAGAGTCACCACGTATAATATTTACCTCTAAAAGGCTAAAAATACTAGTACATATATTACGACAATAGTAAAAAAGCTTTGGATTCTTGACTGAAATGAGTTTCAGTATCCCACAGAGTGTGCCAAAACCTATTGTCATGAAAGATTATACCATGAATGTTAAGCCTTTACAATCTTGGAAATCTTGTGCAACATGGGAACGTTCTCAGATGTGGGTCTGTCTATTTTCAAGAATGAACCTCCAAAAGAATTGACTCCCTTCAAAAAGCCCCTTTAGATCTATAACTTGATGGAGAAAGGAGATAGAAGAAAACTGAATAAACTAAAAACTACACTATAAAATCTATCCTAAAGGAGGTGATGCACAAAAATTTGAACTTAAATCTGTAATATAACTCACAAAAACCTTCCAATAACCTTCTCTTACAATCCAAACTTATCAATATGATTACATAAGTATTTAATAGAATGGCATGAACAATCTTACACAAACTATGACCTGTAATAAACTAAAGTTTGTATACTTGCATCTAATAAATGAGATAAAGAGTTTAGAGATTTTCAAGGAAAACATAGTAAATTCTCATCAAATCACTCACAAAATGAACAAGACACCTAAATTTGGGAAGAAGAATCATTGATCATATTAGAAATTGAAAGGAATCTCTGTAGAACAATAATGAATCTGCTGGAAAAAATGAACTAAGATACTGAATAAATTGTAAAAAAAATAAACTGAGTTACAAGGCAATCTCTTCTTTACTATTGTGCAAAGGCCAAAAAGAAAGAACTAAGGAAAAAAACATAAGCTTTTTTTTCATATAATACAAAACTGGACCCCCAAAAATTGAATGGATAGTCAACTTCAGCTCAACAAAACTCAAAATATTCATGATTAAGTTTGAAAAAGTAACTCCAAGTTGATGGGTGAACACAAGTGAAAAGCCTAAAATTTAGGCCCCAAAAGTCCTCCAAGGTGAGCAAAAATAGCTCAGAACTCCAAGTCTCAATGTCCTTGACCATAAAACTGCCAAAAATAGTCATGTCAAAAATAGAACTCTAAATATCTCTCCTTGCATGACCTTGCACTTCAGTTTGACTCCTCTCCTATTTTTCTATAACTTGAAAGACTTCTGATCAAGTCTAGAATGGTATTTTTGGAAAAATATTGAAAATATTTTTTTTTGAAATTTTCTACATCTTAGTAAATTGCATTTTCTGAGGCCTTCAGAGCAAAATTAGGGAAATCCACCATGAAGAAGAGTTGGCATTAGCCTTAGCAAACTAGAACTTGAATTAGATAATTGGTTTATCTTTCTAATGAGTCCAAAAACTTTGAATTATAATAAGGTAGCGAGGAGTTATGACACTGCCATTTTTTTTCTAGAAAAAAGATAGATGAATGGTCTTCAAGTACCTGTATCTACATAGTGAGCAAACTATTGATTGTTAGGAACACTGAGAGGGGGGCTGAATCAGTTTTCTAAAAATATTTTCATGGACCTTAACTTTTAGTTATTTTCCAAATCTAATTAAACAAAAACACAATATGCATATGACTAGCAACCATGAAAACATGACACATGGACATCAAGATTTTAATGTGGAAAACCCAAGAAGGGAAAAACCACAGAGAGAATTAGCTCTCATATATATATATACTAGGCCCATGGAGTGACCAAGCCTGAATATTATTTTTATAGAGATTGTAATATATATATATATATATTACAATCTCTATAAAAATAATATTCAGGCTTGGTCACTCCATGGGCTTGGAACATGTTGGCTCACTTCGATGAAGTACAACTAGGTCTAGCAGGTTCACTATCTCAACCCTAAACCTAGCAAGATTACGATAAGGGATATTAAACCCTAAGGGTTGTTAAACCCTAATAAAGGCTCCCTGTCAACTCACAACCTTGATGATGAAAACTTGCTTTCAATCAAATTGCACATGAAAACTGAATACTACTTAATCATATACCACTATGCCACGGTGCATTCATTTAGTAACTAAATTCTTAATCCCATGTCTTCATCGCTATTGATCTTCTAACTTTGCTCTTCTATTCACATGCTTGCATCACACCACTCTTTTTCCACACACACACAACTCAAATTCATCACATTTATATATTTACATTATGATTTGATCCACTATCAGGTCAGCATCCAAGAATTGAAAAGTGTACATAGAATGATGTACCTTGTTGGCTCACTCCAATGTACTATGTATTGCGTGGACCCAAAACTTTCCCCAAATGTGTTCATATATGTCAGCTCTAATGATTCACATACTTAAATAGATATTTCACACACTCTCCTTTCCCCGCATCATGATTTATCTCACTAGTCTACCTGTTCCTCAAGAACATGCTTAACAGGTTCATCTGCTAACTTACAACTTCTACTGTGGATCACAAAACACTTCCCAAATCATATCAAGGACTCTTTACACCTTCTCAATCTTACCCTCAGAACTGCAAGGCATGATATCATCTTGCTAAGAAATGTAGACCATTAGAACTCAGACTCTATCTCTATCAAACACTATGCTGATACTTAGTAGCTTGCAACTATCTTTCTGGTGGACTTCAGATCTCCTAACTCTGGAATAAGACACTTCACATAAGCATTTACAACACGTCAAAACCACATAACAAAATACTTGTTTGTAGAGGAATGCAGACCACTACACTAGACCCTGTTCACTATTCCTGCTATACCTTTTCTTACCCAGACTTAAACATTTCTTTAAGATGACTTATGGAGAAGTCAAGACTTAATCATTAAGGTATAACACTATCAAACAATTGAGATCATCATACCTAAATTGCATTATCAGGTCATCATCTATGGAGGGATACTATCCAACTTGATGTCCTCTACTCAGAATACTTTCCATAGCCATTTTCTGTCAACTAGACCTAGAATCCAACATGTTCTTCTAGAGATAATTCTTCCTATCATGATGACAAGATCTCTGAGCCTTGTTTCCATCAATGACAACATATAAGTCAATACTGGAGCAGTGTCTCTTGCCAACAATCTCCCCCTTTAGCATTGATGGCAACACTTAGTGAAAAATGCTTGACTGCTCCCCCTTACTATATATACTTTATTTTTCTACTTCCCCTAAGATGATTGTCCATTTTTCACTAATCTTCTTCTCCCCCTTTGGACCCCAAATTTTTTTGAAAATTTCAAAAAAATTTGTACTCTACCACATATTTACAGATGCAATCTTCATCTATATATTACATGTACTTGAGAGCATCATTGAATATGTTTTTAATTTATGTCCACTTAACATCCCAGCGTTTCGTCATATTTTCCATAATCTGAATTTGTTTGCTTATAAGAGTAATTAAGGCTTCTATCTTTTTGAGATCAGAGGTTGTGTGTGTTTGGGTAGCTAATTTGGCCTCTGCAATAAGATTTGTCATTGAGTCTAACTTTGGACAGACTAGTGTTCTAAGTTGTCCCATCCTACTTTTTATTTGGTATTTTTGATTTATTAAGTTAGTCAAGTCATTGTGAATATTAATGCATTTGGCTTCTTTCTTTATGACTGACTCTACTTCTAGATCAAATTTCTCAGAAATATCCATCAGGTTTTGTTCCAAATCTTTGATCTTTTCTTCAATCTTTTGAGCAACTTTGGGCCAAGACAAACAAAACTTGTACACATCTCTAGCATCCTTGATAGCTTTCTAAATATTGGCTATTGTATTATTTAATGTAATTTTGTCTTTTGTTATCATTATTATAAATTGTTCCAGACATTTTTCATCAAATTCTTGTCTCACCTTTGTTTCTGCAGATTTTTAAAGTTATTCAAACTATTTTCTTATGAAGCTTATTAACCCCTTAAGATGACTTGTTGGTGGCATGGATGAATCCCTCTTGTAGGTGGTTAGTAGTTTCTCCAAAATTGTAGATGCTTCATCAATAAGTTCACTATCCTCAATATGTGATTTAATATCTCCTCTTGAGCCTTTGTTTGAACAATTGTAACCAACTTAAACTTCTGTTTGGGTGTCATTGTGTCCAAATTTATTGGACCATGTAGAACTTATGGCTCATCCAAAGCTTGGTTTCTTTTCTCCAACAATTGATTAGCAAGCTCTGTAGTGTCTCTTACTATGACATAGATTTCTTCTTTCTGGCTTTGTTCTAGATCATCTAAATCCATATTCTTATTGGTCTCCTCTTTTTGTTTAGGTGGAGGATTTTCCATGACCAATTCTTCATCAATCATTCCTTTGTCAATATTATTCTCAGTCTGCTGTACTAAAGAAGTTCTTACTTGAGAGTCATCAATAGGTCCCTCTTTTTCTTCAATCATTCTACCATCTTTACCTATTTCATGACTCAAATTCATGTCTGGAGTAGATGAATTGTCAGTGGCATTAGTTTCTTCATTGACACTTGCAATGGGAATATTGTGCTGTTTCAAGGCTTTCAAGATAATTTCTTCTAATTTTTTCACCACATTATCAATATCACCCAACATTAATGAATTCATTCTTATTTTAGTTCTGAACTGATCCTTGGGTTCTTTTGTGATCAGAGTTTTTTCTTTAGCAGTGATTTTTGGACATATTCTAGTTAGTGCATGATTTCTCAATTCAATATCTTTATCTCTAGCAGTCTCTTTCTTGATGCTGAGAATATATGCTAGGCTTTCTGGAAGATCAGATATTATTTCAATGAGGGATTTTCTAAAGGTGTTGAGATAGTTTACAGTGGCTTCCTCCAAACTCCTTTTGTCATCCTCACTATATTCATCATAGTGCTTAATGATATGTTTTAGATTCCCATATACAATGACAACCTTTACTACATCTACAAGTGTTGGGGGTATTTTCTATCTTTTACAAGACTTATCTTTTCTAGAGGATTTTTCTTTAGTACTACCAGAGGCTTTTTCAGTCTCAATTTTTGTAATGTCCCCTTCTAGGAAGCCAAAATTTTCAAAACCTTGCAAATAATTTCAACATGTAAAAGAAAACATTAGTACTTAATCCTTCTTATCTAATCATATTAACCACAAGATACATTATATCAAGATTTACAATCATAATCTATATGCATTCTATCTTTCACAATATCTATTATACATGTTTCATGATTTTCCTTGAGAGAGACACACTTGGTTCTACATGTTCATCAAACCACTTACCCAACAAGAGAGGGCTTATAAGGGAGAAATATTGTCATGGATCCTAATGTTCCATTCCTTTGATCTAGAGGGGTAGTCTTGACCAACACGAATCAAAGGCCTATCCTCTTGTCCTAGAGGGGTCTTCTCTCCAACACGAGACAAGGGCCTATCCATTTATCCTAGAGGGGTCCTTTGACCAACACAAGACAATGTGCTATCCACTTATCTTAGAGGGGTACTCTAGAACAACTTGATATAAGGGTCTATTTGCTTTAGCCCGAAAGGTGCTCTTGACCAGCTCGAGTGTTAACCATGATTAAGCCATTTTGCTCACCTTTACCCTTGGTCTCTCTCTTATGGGTGTTGGTATACTTAACCATGAGCCCTAATTCTCATCCCCTATCTTTCATGATTATCTTTTAAGAACTTTTTCTTATTCATTAATGATACAATTGTCTAACTTTCTACCTTGTAGAATAACATTTGTTATATAAGCAATGTTTATGACTTAGTGTTTCTTAGGCTATTCCTTCTGTTACTTACCATGATCATTTTGATTCTATGTCCCCAATTACCAGTTTACTCATTCTATGATGGTCTTTCCATACATTTATATACTTATGCATCCTATGCTAATACACACTTATTCTATATGTTGCTTATCCAATCTATGATAGCAATTACAATATACTCTATGCATTCATTTACAATAGTATCTAACTCTATAATTCTTATTCTATGTTATATGCATCTGTATGCTAGTTTATCATTAGAGATATGTAATTTAAATTAGAAGGCATATCTTGATACTACTATGATTTGCTATTTGATTTCTATAATTTATTTCTCAAGTTCATATTCTAGTTGATTCTCTTTTATATACCCTATATTTGATTTAATCCTTCATCATGATAATGTTATATTCTTATTTTGTATTCTACTAATTTAAATATGATAGGATAGAAGATAGTATTATAACATGGGATATAGGGTGATAGGGTCGATTGTCATACTTGCACTGACTTTTGATTGCTAGTAATACTGAAACAATGTTCACTAATTTCCTCTTAAAGTTTAACTACGATGATTTCTGTATATGTATGTATTGTTTGCTGATGTTAAGGAGTGGTGAAGATGATTTCTATACATCTAAGTGATGATTATTGAAACTATTCTAGATTGTTCCCCCTAATTGATTATCTTTCTTTTTCGTGCTACTTGAATTTTTTTCTTTGTGCCTTGATCGATCTTTGGGCTATCCTTATATAGCCTAATTTGTGAAAGGCCACACCTTCTGGATAAAGATGGGCACTTGCAAACAAAACATCATATTAATACCATTTGTCTTATACTTAATTAAACTTTGTCTTATTCATTGTCGCTGTCGTCTTATGCATTTTTGTTGCATATGACTAATTGTTCATTGATCAACGCTTATATGGCCATGTAATCATATTGATTTAGTTCTCTTAGGAATTTGTTATTTTGAACTTGATTATGATATCATGAAGGTATTACTTTAGTATTCCAATCTTTAATTGGAATCAGCCATCGAGGGACATGACAGGCCTCACTTCTCAAGATTGCTTGTCCTTAAGCAATGCTCAAGCTTGGGTGTTTGAGAATTTCTACTCCTTCCCATGTGACATTGTCCTCAGGTAGATCTTTCCACTTTATAAGGTACTTGGATATAGGTCTATGCCTCAATGTTCTTTACCTTGTGTTAAGTATCCTTTCTAGCTTGAGGACTAATTGTCCTTCATCATCAAGTGGGGTTGGTTCTTCACATGGAATAACTCTTTGTCCAAGCACTTTCTTAAGTCGAGAGACATGGAACACATTATGAATTTTCCTATCTTCGGGGAGATCCAATTTGTAAGCAACTTCACCAACTTGTCTTAAAACCTTGTATGGCCCATAGAATCACAGTTTGAGTTTCTCAGTTTCGCTTCTCATAATGAAATTTTGCTTGTAAGATTGTAGTCTAAGGAACACCATATATCCCACCTCAGAGGATCTTTCCACATGCTTACGATCTGCATAAATCTTTTTCTAATTTTGTGCATGATGCAAGTTATCCTTAAGGACTCTCATAATGTCCTCATGTTGTTGCAGGAAATCTTTCACCTTGGGTACCTTACTATCTGGTAGAAGTAGCTTCCCAAATGACATAGCTTCATACCCATACAAGGCCTAGAATAGACTCATCCCAATAGACATGTGATGAGTGGTGTTATAACAATACTCTCCCATGTGTAACCATTTGATCCATGCCTTTTGCTACCCAGTTACAGAGTTTCCCAAGTAGCCTTAGATCCATTTGTTCACTATCTTTGTTTTCACATCAGTTTGTGGATGATGACTTGTTCTTGGGGTGAGTTGTGTTCCAGACAACTTGAATATTTCCTGCCAAAATAGGCTCATGAACCGGCTATGTCTATCACTGATTATATTCTGGGGTAAGCCATGGAGCCTAAATATCTCTTTGAAGAATAATTCAGCCACTTGAGGGGCCTTGTACTCTGATGAGATGGCCATAAAATGTGCATACTTGGTGAGTCTATCCACCATCACATAGATACAATCCCTTCCTTGCACCTTAGCAAGTTCGATAATGAAATGCATGGAAATGTTGCTCCATTTTTTGTTGCAGCAAAAGTAATGGTTACAATAGTTCGGCTGGATGTGTGTACTCTATTTTGTTCCTTTGGCATGTGATACACTCTTAAACATAGTAGAATATTGTTGGCATGAGACATTGCTAGGCATGATAAATGTTGTCATTGATGGCAACCAAGTCTCTACACATCTGCATTACATAATTTGCCCATACCAGAAATCAAATTGAAGACATGTCTAGGTTCGAGAAGTCAAGAACAAAGTGTGTGATAGGGTCTGGTATCTTAGTCTGGATCTCCTTGGGAGTAGATCAAAGTTTTCTATGAATCTGAGGGAGTCATAAGCATTGTCAGGATAATCTAAATCCAAAATTTTGGCCTCCGGTGATGAAGGAGTCAATAGTTATTAGCATATGAGTATTAGGTTAATAGTTTGACAAAATAGATAGAAGAAGAATAGGGGGACATTGTAATTGATCTTGGCTCTAGATGTATGGAAGTTGTTGGTTGGATAAGTTGTGTTGATCAGTGACAGTAGCCGACTTGACTAATGATTTGTGATTTCAAGTTTTGGTCCACGTCTCAAGTTATGCATGGATCTAGCCAATAGAGTAGGGTATTCAATAAAGTTCCAAGTGTTCTTGAAGCCAACTAGAAAGTAATTAAAGATCAGGATGCGGATGTATATAGTCAATGGATTTGGATGATTTTGGTGTGTGGTGTTGTGACTATGGAGTAATTATGAAAGGAGCAGAGAAAAAAGGGTTTAGATGTTAGCATAATAGTAAGAGGGGTAGAGTAAGGATGAAATGTGTCAAGTCAGTTTTCTATCCTTAATTGGAACTGAACTCTAGCATTGATAGATGTTAAATATCAGTTCAAATTCATTGTAATCTTCTTCCTATAGGTAGTGAGCCTTCTATAGGTAGTGAGCCTTCTTTTGAGCAGTGAGCTCTACACAGTGAGACTGAATGCATGTGCATTCCCCTTTGTAATACTTTTAGTAGAGTATAATCTTTGTGGGTTAAACCCCACTATGGTTTTTCCCTTAACCGGGTTTCCACGTCAAAAATATTTGTGTCAAGTGTGTTACTTATGTTTCTACTCATGTGTCATTGATTCATGCCTTAATGTTCATATTATTAATTTGATTAGAAGTTGTAAAAGAGAATTAGAGATAGAAAACTTGAATTGTGTCACAATTGATTAACCCCCCTTCTCAGTTGCCTGAACCAATTCCAAAAATTGGTATCAGAGCAAGGTTCCTTTGAAAAAGTTTAATAGCTTAAGGAAGATCTGGGAAGGTAGTAAAATGGATGAATATAACCTTCAATGGCAACTTAATCTTTCCCTAGAAGATCTTGAGTAGTCCAGAGTAGAAGTCCAAGAACAGCATGAAATCCTCAAAAACGTTGAAGACTTCATTAAGATTTTAAAAGGAAAATTGAGCAAATCCAATGTAAAAGGAAAGAAGCAACCTCTTCAACTGGGAAATCATTATGAAGACAAGGCCATGAAAGAGAAGACAAAGGAATGTGAAAAGTTAGCTAAAGAAGCTGTTGTCCTAAAACATGAAATGGAATCTGGCGTGATGAGACTAACCAAGGAAATTGAAGATAGGAAGAAAACTAAAGAAGAGATGAATCAAAATATGAAAGAGAGAATTAAATAATGTTACATATTGGATGGAATAACTGGTCTCCTAGAATCTAATCTACAAGAAAGCAGAAACAATGAGAGAGAACTTGAGAGACAAATTATCACTCTTAGACATGACCTAGAAATTGCAAATGAGTATAAGGAGAAATTCAAGATAAGCTCACCTAAACTTGAAGCACTAATTGAAGGACAGAAAAAGGATGATGACAAGCATGATCTTGGATATGAGAAATGTGAAATCTCTAGATCTGAACAAAGAAATCTTCAACCAAGGAATGGGAAAAATAGAACCAGAAAACCTCCCATAAGACAACCTAATACTCAAAGATATCCATCATTCAATGACAATTGTTTCAATTGCAATAAATTTGGTCATAGAGATAATTAGTGCAGAAGAAGAGTAACTCAAAATGATCCATCCTTCTCTGTTCAGTGCTTAAAGTGTAATAGGTATGGTCATAGATCAAATGAATGCAAGAGTATGATAATGAATAATGCTAACAATAGAGGAATTGGCAATTCTTTCAATGGTTATTTTTTTGCTTGCAATGGGTTTGGACACATGGCTAATTAGTGTAGATCAAGAGGAAATCAATTTTATAAGAAAGGAAATGTTATGTGATTTAATTGCAATAAATCTATTCATATTGCAAGATTCTGCAGAAGTAGAAACAATAGAAGAAGAGGTCCAGTAAACAGAAAACTCGATGAGCAAAGACAAGACAAAGGCAAAAGAAAATTTGATGTGAATGAGATACAGAGTGAAATGAACAAGACTTGGGTAAAGTAAGATACAATAAACAATGGTGATGGGTCCACACTAGAATTCAGTGCTGACAATTCCTCCAGGAATTAAGTCAAGAGCTCTAGCTCAGGGGGAGCTACATTGAACATCAAATTCCCCTAGTTAGTAAGTGGGTGGCTAAATCTGGCACAATAAAAGAGGATATTTTGAATTGGTTTAGAAACTTTGGAAGGATTTCTAGAAGAAAAGATGTTGATATGAAAACTTGCAGAGTGATTCATGAAGAACTATCAAAAACTGAGTAACCAAATAAAGTTAGGGAAACACATTTATTACAATGCCAAATTAGGTTTTGCAAAGGATAAAAGGTCACTTGGTCATGCATTTGAATCACTTTGCATTAGGAAGAAACAAGAAGAAGAGAATCCAAGCTACAAATCTAGAGATTAAAGTACAAAGAGCAAATTCAACTGGCAATTGATCAACCCTAACCCCGTGAAAGAAAATGTACTTCTCTATAAAGATTTAAATCTAAAATCTATTGAGATAGCTACTTTTCATGTTGTTGACATTACTAAGAGGCTTTGACCCAAATTTAAGAAGCATCCTCACAAATCAATAGAAGTCGATCCGTTAGGTGCTTTTTCAAGTGTTTCATATGGTGTGCTGCATGTTGAAGACATTAGGGTTTATATTCATGCAAACATTGATGATTTTGGAGATCTAAGGTATGCAGACTTGTTTGAGAATCATCTTAGAGATGAAAATCATGAACTTAAATCAAAGTATAAGGCACTACAGGATAAACATTTTATTCAGATTATGGGGTTTCCAACATTTGATGAAGATGAATGGGTTTGATATGTTTTGAGTCAGATGCATGATGAATTCATTTGGTTGCTAAGACCATTCAAGTTTACCAAGGATGTTATCAGAATTGTAACCAAGTTAAACTCAACTAGTGGATTACCCATGTTAAAATTTGTGAAAAACCAAACCGTTACTGATGCAACCAGTGCTAAATTTGATAGCAGGGCTATGACTATAAATAAGATTACAGAACTGGATGTGAAGTTTTCTTCCATGGTGATTGGCTACAAGGTATACCACTCTAGCAAGGAGAATTCTATCTCTAGTACTGCCATATATGTAGCATATCAAATGTTAAAGGAGAATGTAGATTATGACCATTGTGAGCTGTTACAGAACCATCTGATTGAAAACTTGAACAAAATCAAAAGGGATAAGAAAAACATTTTTAAATATGGTACATTTTTCTATGCCTATTTTTCTACTATATGAATGAAGTACCTAGAGTAAAGGGTGTTCACTGCACTAATGATGAACTAGTTGTCATTCAGATCAGAGATCATCTTCGCAACATTGGTGACTTCAAAGCACAAAAAACGACAATATGGGGTTACTTCAAGAATTTTTAGAGTATGATGCATTTAAGGGAAAGAATTCCTAAATCAATTGTTAAGAAGTACAAAAATGAAATATGCTTTATGGTTGACATTGATCAATGTCTAATGGAAGTTGTGGAACCTAGAACTGTATGGATTATGCCTATGGGCTATGAGGTGGATGAGAAAATTTTGAGTATATATGTTCAACACCTATTGAGCAAGCCTAAAGACACAACATTTGAAAGATTTGGAACATATGAGGAGGTAATTTTAAAACTGTATACTAAGCTCAGAGAACCTATAACCAATAGGAAAGAAAGAAAAGAAGTTGAGCAGTTGGCTGAAAATTTGGGCCTAACTAAGGAGGCTGTAAGGAAATTCAAGGAAATAACTAAAAGGACTGAGAAAGAGAAACAATATAAGAAACAAACAAGTAATTGTTGTGTGGTTACACAACATGCCCCATTTTGACTTGGCAAAATAGGGACCCAACTTTTCGGCTTGGCTTGTGTTGTCTGCTTTGTGGCGGTTTGGTAAAAGTAGGTCATGTGCATCATCATGTAGACCAGGATGAGGTAAGTCATCATCATGAGGTCAATTTGTCAAAATTTGTATTCCATTTCTGTGACCTCAAAGTTTGAAAGAGCATTAAAATTCATGCAGGTTTGCCTTTTACATCACCCTGATATCCCTCAGGATGTAAAAGTTATGAATAGTCAAAGTTTTGGTCAAACCTAATATTTGCAAGAGGTGGATCATATTTTATAACCTCAGTCATGTTGTCGAAGATCATCCTAATCTTGGTACATCACCCGATAAGTCATGCGGTCTAGATATCTGGACGTCAATTTTAAGTGGTAATGAGTCTTCCCCGTCAAACAGTCCTATATATCGCGAGCATCATATTTCCAAAGGTAACCCGATATTTCTTAAATATCCTCCTGCCATGAAATATCACCCTAAGCCAATATCCTGATGACGTCATCCAAATCGGATAAATGAAGAAACAAACATGACGATGACATCATCATCACATTTACATTTCGACAGGATATTTTCTAAACATGATCATGTTTGCCTAATATGACGATGACGTCATGATGCCTTTCTGATACAAAGAACGAATATCAGGATGACGTCATCCCAATATTCCAAAAGAGAGACATGTAAGTTTGTCTTGTCATCATCATATTTGAAACATCACGTGATACATCGAAATATCCTCCTGATGTACTAAACATAACCAAAAGGTGCTTTTGTCACCTGAATCTTGTCACGATAACAATTCCAATATGAGGGAGGAGGATGATATTGAAACTCGACCTGACATTTGTGAATATCATCCTGCCTTCATGATATCCTGTCATATGGATATCCCCCTGCTCCCATTGCCGCCATTATCATTTAATGCATGCAGACATGGTAGGTGGTTCCCGCCGACCCCGGAACCTAATGAAACACCTGGCGAGATCTTGCATTTTCGCACGAATAATCAATGAATATAATCTAATTTGTCAGAGTTACCCTAAATTTACCCTAATTGCAAGGTTAAAAGGTAATTCAACTATGATTTTTACGTTTACCTTGCGATAAAATTGTTTTACAGAGCACTAGCTTCTATATCCGCATACAAGCGATTGTTGCACGATTCGATTTAAGCTCACAAACAGAAGGAAGTAAGTGATCATCAGCTGAATTAAGAGCATTGTTAACAGTCTACCGGTATAAAAGAAAAATTTGCATAACCAGGTAAGTAAATGAAACCCTCATCATGTTATTGTTGTTCAGGTATGATGATGTAAGTTTTGGTTTATGCATCCATATGATTAAGTAATGTTGAAAAGATATAGTAGGCATGGTGATTTATAAAGTTAATTGCAATATGCATGCATGTGTATACCCGTTGTGAGATAGGATTTTGTTAATTACAAGTACTCATGGCGGACAAGCGGTTAGTTAAGTGTTAAGAGGAATTCAGTAGGCCCATGTTCTCTTCTCAGAGGGGGGTCCTGTTTAAATACGGTGCAATTACAAATACCCATCAGGGGAGCACCAATTTGGAAGCCTGGTCAGCTAGGCTGAATGATGGGAATGACAAAAGTCCTGTGCTGGACGCAGTGTTCGTATCAAGAATATGGAACGCTACCGGTTTTCCATACTCCATGGAATCTCTGAAGCTAGTCATCGAATGTGCCCGAAATTATAATTCTGAGACAAGGCAAGTGATGAAACATGGGAGGATATATGCAGACCTCTCCATCAAGGGTCTCTCCCAGACATTTGGATTGCCATTGGGCAATAAAGTTAAGAGCGTAGACCTAAGGAAGTCTAAAAAGGAATATGAAGCCAACAAGAAATCAGCCAGGAAAAACATGTATCAATGGTGGGCTGAGAACAACACATATCCTGCAGCAGCCAAACTTCCTATGTACCTGTTCAAGTATGATTTCAGTGAGGAATACCAGTACATGATTGCACTCCTGAATAGAGTAATAGGCCAGCCTGATGCTGGTAGTTTTAGGGATTGGATGTACAAAATAATAATGATGTGTCTATATTCAGATATCAAGCCACTATGGGGCCAGATAATAAGTGATGCTCTGCATGAGCAGCTGATGAACCTAGGAGGTTCAAATTGTATATTCTATATGTCATCATACATTGTTTATTCTTGTGCTTACAAAGGCACTTTTGATGCTTTAGTAACAGATGGAAAGCTTACAGGCACAAATGCTACATATATCTAGGATCATCATCCCCAGCTGCAAAGAACCAATTACCTCAAAGATTACAAACTAGTCAATGATGCATTCTCCATGCATCTGGTGAGGACCATGGAAGAGGATAGAACAAAGAGATTGAGCATGGAGGCTCAAGAGAGTTTACAGGCATGGGGCCTGGTACATACAGTTTGCAACCTTTTCATACATAAGGGTTGAAGATTTTGAGGGACATCCCCTGATGCTGCCAAGGTATCCTACTGATGCAGTGATACTAATGGAATTTATTCGGCAGGCCTCCACTATGATAAAAATGTACAAGGACGCCAAAAAGATACCACCAATTTTGTTCCCAGTCAGCATTGGATGCTATATGAGGCTTGACTCAGACAATATAAAGAAGGTGATGGTCACCCTAAATAAAATGAATCTACAACCTTTTCCACTAACGAGACCATATGATCCTTACGGTAGGATGCAGAAGATACTAGGAAAGCCTATTCATCAGAGGCACCTAGAGGATTTTTGGGCCGACTGCGAAGATGAGGCAGAGGCCAGAAGAAGAAGGTATCAGAGGTTAACTCTAAACCAAATTAGAACCTTTGATTGCATCTCCCTTCCCCAACAATTGAAGAAGGATGATGGCAGGATAATTGCAGATGAATATGAACAGAAGAAGATATATAATGACACCATCTCTGCACGTGACCTCACCATGTAGGAGGATATATCCTTGGACCCTTTCATTGCTAGGACCATACAACTGACTCAAGCTTGGGTTGATGAGCAGGTAGAGGCATTGAAGAAGAAAGGTGTTGCCATTACAGTGGACAACAAGAAAAAGGGACAGCATATTCCTAGGGATGAATATGACGACTTCCTAAATGAGAAGAGGAAGACCAAGGGAGATATAATCCCTCCACCACAACAATAGAGCAAAAGACCCCCAAGGGGCAAGAAGGTGGATAAAGAACCCAAAGGGGTTATAATTGAAAGGGCAGTATTTGTAGCTGAGTAGGCAGCAGCATCAGGATCGGGATCAGAATCAGCATCCCCTCCAAAGAAAAAAATGCCCAAGAAGAGTAAGACAACAGAGGCTGGAATCACTAAGACACTAGAAGAGGGTCAATCCTCAAGAAAACTTAGAGAAGAGGATATCCTCATGGAGGAAGAGCCTGAAGAAGAAGAGGCTCCATTAATTATAAAGAGGAAGAGAAAAGCTCCATAGGTGCTGGTGTCCACCCCACCTAAGAAACAAAGAACCTCCACGAGAGGAGAAATAAAACAACCCCTTACATTATTACAAGGGGCAGGTAGTGAAGTACCTAAGGAACTTCAGCATAATGTTCCACTTCCTACCATCGTCAAGTTCAAAACTGAACTTGTAGAAGAACAAATGAAAGAAACCGATCACATACAAGCAGAAGGTCATGTCTCGCTAGACGAGACAATAAACTTGTCTGATGATGAGGTCATGTAGGATGTGGCTGCATAAAAGATGGAAACACTTGCTTGTGGTATAAGCATGACTCCTCACAAGCCTCCACCAGTTCAAACTATGCTTGACGAGATGAAACAAGTGGAAGAAGAGCAAGAAAAGAGCCCAGAGCAGGTAGCTCAGGAAATAGGGCTAGATACATTAATCACAGAGGTGACAAGTCCTACAGTAGTGGACCTGACAAAGAAACAGGATGCAAGTCCTAGACATCCAGCAGGATCACCTGACAAAGGGCACCTAGCATAAGAAATAGAGATAGCAGAATCAGAAGGCCATACTCTAGAATTAGGCCAACAAAGTCTGCATGATGCATCAGCGGAACCTTCTATACTAGAGGTTCAAGAAATGAAGGCTGATGAAAAGGAGGAAACAATAGAGGATCCAGCTGCCAAAATACAAGAAGTTGATAGTGCAGGCCCGAAACAAATAGTGACTGCAGAACAACCGCCAGCACCTCAGGCAGGATCCACAGTATCCAGTATGGTGGACATGCATCAAGAAATAGAAAAGCCAAAAGAGGATGATAAACCACAACAAGGGGAAGAGTTGAAAACAGATGAAGTGATGATGGAGAAAGATCATGGTCATCATGATCAACATAAAGATGCACAACAGGATTCCCCACACCAAGAGGATGGTCCTCTAGAGAAAGAAATTCCTCAATAGGAGGAGGTGCCGCAGGATCAACAACACGGTGAGCATCAGGAAGAAGAAATGGGAAAATCACCATCTCCACAACAGTTGCTGACAGAAATGGGAGATATGGGTGAACATCATGATGATGCTGAAAAACATGATCAGGTGCCTCCGTGGTTGGCAAAAGAGGTAAATATTGAGGAAGAACTTGAAATTTAGGAGTTTGATGTCTCCAACTTGTTCTCCTTGGATATAATGAAGCCTAGGAGGAAGGTCAGAATGACATCGGCCATCAGGAGAGATCCAGCAACTGGGAGAAGGACCGCACAAATTGCCATACCTGCGGTGGAGAAAGAAAAAGGTAAAATTACTTTAGATGAATTCCAAATCAGCACAGTGGATCTGGGCTTTGCCAATGAAGACCAAGAGGGCCAAGAGGGTAAAGACATTATTGATTCTTTGATCCAAAAGGTGAAAAGAGAGAAGGAGAAGAATAAGCAACATAAAGAGCACATTGTTCAGTTGCATGCCTACATAAAGAGGTTGATTAATCCTGATGACACTTCAACTGAACATGCAGTCCCATTGACTGCCATTTCTCAGGAAGAGGTAAATAAGTTAGACCTCATGAAACATGAGGCATCTGTAATAAGAAAATGGATGTCATCCACATTGGATGATGCTATAGAAATAGTGAAGGCCTCTTTGAAGAGGTGGAGCATTCTAAGTGACTCCAGGACCAAGGTGGATAAATTGCAAATGCAGACCGGGAAAAGGTCTTATAAATTGGAAAGGGTCCTAAGCATTTTGGGAGAAATAAAGAGGATAAATCCTCAACTGCTTATCAGTAAGTAGGTATTGAATAGTAATATTGCATTGTTGGTGGACATCTGGTACAAAGACATTCAGTTTGAATGCAGAGTCCTCAAAAGATGTAATAATAAGCTGAAGGATATCAGCATGAAGCTACACGATTTAATGGCTAAAGAGGCAGAGATATTAGAAACATTGGAAGGAAAGGTGGAAAGGAAAATAGAAAATCAAGATGAAGAGTCTGCCATCAAAGCTCCACACAGTAACTTCCAATCAGAAGTAGATGGTCCACCTGTCCACTTGACAGAGGAACTTATAGATAAAATAATGAGGATCAAGGTCAACATGGAGAAATATAATGAAACATTGCAGGACAGGAAAAACAAGCTGGATAATAGCAGAGATAAGTATGAAGCACATAAGCACGCCATCATCAAAGCAAAGACTCAAGATGGTGGAGGAATAGATCAAGTTGTGCATTCATATGAATAGATCCGGAGCAGCATGCAGCCCCATATGCGGCATCATCATCATCAGGATAGCGAAAGTTTGGGAAGTGATGCACATGATGATGATCCACATGAATCAGCTGAGGAACATGATGAAGATACATCATAAAGGGGATATAAGCATAAGTAATATAGATAGTTGCCAGCTGGCAACTTGTGCCATTTTTGTGAAGATTGACAAAGTCAAGAGAATGATGACCGTAGATTTGCATTGATAAATCAAGATCATGGATCTTTTTGTAATGGATTCCTCACCTTATTCTATAAAAGGTGGTGGAATGCCTTATTGTAAACAATCAAAACTTAATTGAAATTTGTCTGCTGAAACATTTAGAGCTCATTTCAAAGTTTTTGTATACATTTATATTTTTGCATGCTTAATGAATGAGAAGACTGTGTCAATTACAATTCATAGTAAATCTTAAGTAATCAGTGTATGAATTCTGGATATATGTGGTGATTTGCTACGTCCCTTGGAGTGCATGTCTACTTACATGTGTTGTCTTCATACAAATTCCTTTGAAGTTAGCATCAACTATATCTAGCTGTGGAATGTCCTGGTGAAAATATGGTTTGGTTTTCTTCTCTTCATGACAGTATCTAATATACATGTGGTTCAAAAGCTAAAGGTTCAACTTTAATTAGAAACATTTCTTCAATTTCTTTTAAATTTCAGAGCATTTCGCCCCCATAATTGCAAATAATTGATGATCTTAAGCAAATAACACAGATATGCATACATCTCATAGATAATTGCAAATATTTAGCATATTTGAATACAAAGCATGCACAATTGAAAATATCATGCAAAGATTGAGGTATTTCTACATCTTTTCACCAAATAACTGCATAATATGACTTCTCTATAAAGAATTTCTGCAGGAATGTCATGATGATGTCAAACTTTCACGTAAGGTCCGAAAATGGAAACAACAACTCACATTAACCTCTAAGTAACTTCAGACGAGTAAGACCTAATCACCGGAGACTTGGGATCATGAATTCTTTGAATTCATAGTATCTTTCAAGATGAATAAAGGTTAATGTATACTTTTATTCTATGCTTGTTTGTGACTAACATCATAACCAACATAAACTAGTGCTAGAAGGAGGGCCTGATCTAGAAGACTATGCTCATCACCATTATTTTTAGGTTTGATGATACAGAGAGTAAGGTAACCTCGAACCGTCTGTGAATTTCAAATATTACGCAAATATTTACTGTAAGAAGCTCAAATATGTTCATTCTATGTAAGGATTTCCAAGTCTCAGATAAATATTGCAAGCTTTACGGTAGATTATTCTGAATTCACAAACATCGGCCAAAGATACATAAATTTGTTCAAGTTTTGAAGAATTTAGGCCTTAGAAACTTGAGATCTCATGCTAGGGGTCGTTATACTTCAAATATCCTTTCATATTTGTAGTATCTCTGCAAATATTTTGTAAATATCTAGTCTGATCAACCATCTGACCGCAAATATCACCTCATCTGGTGAAATTCAGCCAATATTTGTAAAGTTTCAGCCAAATTGCCTCCAAATTGAGAAATCCTAGCTCACAGGATAAATACCAGGTCAAGACCCAATGGAATTTTAGAAGTTTTAGACCTAGAACTGTAGACATTCATCATACTCCAGGGGTCTAATGCGTCAGGAGCTTCACTAGAACCTCCTCCTGTAACTCCTGTTGGTTTACAAATACCTTCTGGGATATCTGTGACACCCCCTTCTCAACCTTAGGGTGTGGCTTTAGTCCAACCTCAGCCATCTGCACCACCAGCTCAACCTCCTCTGGTTGCAATGTCTTTCTTTGCAGCAGAGACACCTTTGACCTTTACTGCATATCATGAGTTACCAAAGAATCCAGACAAACTTTGTCCAAAATATCATCCTTATCAAGATGCTGAAGATCATATTAGAACTTTTAAGGAAGCTTGCTGTAGAGCTAGAATAGAACATCAAGATGTGGTGTGCAGATTATTTCCCTTTTCCTTAGGAGAAGAAGCCTATAATTGGTTCATCAGTCTTGGTCAGGGTTCTGTTGATTCCTGGGCCTTACTAGAGAAGGCTTTTCTTGATAGATTTAAGGTTCCAGTCGATCCCTCAATAAACTATCATTTATTTGCCACTATCAAGAGATTTGAGAATGAGTCTATCGCAAATTTCAATGCTAGGTTTTAGAAAATGTTGTCCAGAGTGGTCACTCCTTATACTGCGTCTGACGAAGCTGCAAGGAGCATTTATTATTCAGCTTTAGATCCTCTGACTTCCATGTTCATAAGGAGAACACATCCCCGAATCACAACTTTAACCTTAGCTTTTCAAGAAGCCATACAGGTAAACCAACAGTTAATACCTGCTCCTACTCCAAATATGGTATTTCCTACCTTGCCTGGCATGCATTCACAATATCCTGCATCATATTCTGCACAGTATCCTACACA
This sequence comes from Cunninghamia lanceolata, assembly GCA_027924645.1. Taxonomy (NCBI): domain Eukaryota; kingdom Viridiplantae; phylum Streptophyta; class Pinopsida; order Cupressales; family Cupressaceae; genus Cunninghamia; species Cunninghamia lanceolata. The sequence goes on along the minus strand of BSBN01000254.1, from coordinate 44,813,959 downwards.
ATATCCTAATGGAGCAGTAATACTCCCAGCAGTCATGCCTGCACCTTTGCAAGTACCTCCACTAAGCATTATGCCCCCTCCTAATGGAAATGGCCAATTGCCACAATATCCTGTACAAGCTCAGACACCTCAAGGTGCTGACCTGTCCAATAATAACCATGGATCCTCTTTCTTTAAGTCCCAGAATGAAAATGTGGTGGCCAAAGTTTAAGAAGAAAAGGAGGAAATCAAAGAAATTTCTACTCAACTGAGAAAACTCACCACAGAAGTAACACATTTGAGAAATCAAGGTTTTTATTCCCAGTCAAATCAGAATAGAAATTATTCCAATGATAGATCAAATTATCCTAACAGAGGATATAACACCAATAATTTTAACAATAATGGTGGTGGAAATAACAATAATCCCCAAAGACAGCCTAGAGTATGGAACTCTAGGCCAAATAATGGCTCATTACCATCACCCCTGGACAATCAGCCTCCAGGGGAAGCCAAACATACTACTAGAGTTAATCTTGCTGAGGCAACCCTTACTAATTGGTGTAGGATCCACAATACAAATGCACATGCAGAATTAGATTGTCCACAATTTAAAATTGCTGCTAGCATCTTTCAGACTGAAGTGTCTAACACTTCTAGAAATCCACCTCAGACAGAAGGAAATGAGATTGTTCCTTGTGGATATGACTCAGCTTTTGTGCTGGAAGCCTATACTAATCAACCACATCAGAGTTATAACCAAACATGTGAAGAATCTGCCTTAACTTTTGAAACAAATTATGTTTTCCCCTTTGAGGATGAAAATGAGCCTACAAGAGAACATGAGGAAGTGCATGCATACTAGCAGCAATATCTTAGTAAGCATAATTATAACTTGAGTAATGCTAACAGACCTGCTGGTCGACTGACGTCATCCTTACCCCCAAATAACTTCAATACACCTCCTGATCCTAAAGCTAGCAATAACCCTGGGTTCCCCAAGATAAATGCTCAATACTTGTCTCCTCAGAACACAGGATCAAAGGGTGTAAATGCACCTCATGAATCTGACAAGTTGGTCAATTATCTCACTAATGAAATGAAGAAAATTAAGATCATCCTGTCCTTGTCTGAGTTACTAAAAACTCTTGCCATCAATAAAGCATTCATGAAGTCACTAGATGATCCTGCTCCTAAAGGGGATGGCCATCTTTATCATGCTGCCATGGATAATACTATCAAGCCTAAAGTGTCAGCTACAGTCCAAGCTGCAGAAACCTCCCATATGACCTTGTATAAGGACAAAACTGAGTCACCTCCATTCCTCCTCACCATAAGAATGTTTAGCAAGAACCTGCACAACTGTCTAGTTGATTCAGGAGCTTCCACGAATGTTATGCCTTTGTCAATATGTAATGCTTTAGGACTAAATCCTCCTAAATCTCTAAAGAAGGTCACACAGCTAGACAAAACATAAGTAAGTGTAGTAGGAGAGTTAACGCATATCCACATGCAACTAGCATCTGATCCTAGGATCTAGTATTACATTGATATTTAGGTAGTTGACATACCTGATACTTATGGGATGTTGCTTAGCCGAGATTGGTCCAAAACGCTTAACAGATATATGTCCATAGATTTCAGTCACATGTGGTTACCATGGAAGGGTATACCAAACCAGATCAGGATTGATGCTGACCCGAGAATGAAGCATATGATCACCGAGTACAACCGAACAAATGAGATCATGTACGTAGACGTAGAACCTGGAGTTTATTGCATCAGGCCATAGACTGTCAAAATAGAAGAGATCCTGATGCTTGACTTTCATCATCATCATGATGGTCATCATCAGGAGGACATGCTAGTTGTAGAACATGATAATAATCCTGATAATGAGAATGAAATAGATTGCTTCAGAGACTTTGAAATGCATCTGTCTAACCAGGTAAAGCATTGTCAATTGTTAAATATACCTGCTAATGATATCTTGATTGATGGATGGTGCAGATTACATGATGAAGCACATTCAGAAAAGACTTGTGAAACATACTTAGATATGATGATGCTGGAGCAGACATGCAGTGAGGCATCATCATCATATTCTGAGGTAAACGCTACATCTGATGATGATGATGATGATGATACTAATTCTTATCTGTCTTCTGCAGGAACAGAAGAGCCGACAGATCATGATGAAGATCATATTCTGAAAATAGAAGAAGTTCTGGTGTCTGACTAGATAACTGATGTGAGGAAGGAAAAGATCACCCCTGGGAGTGATTGTTTTATGGAACCAGACTATGAATTGTCTGATGAAGACAAAAGTAGTGACCTGACTAAGTTCAAAGAATTTCTAGTAAAGGAAATAGAGAAGATGACATGACAACGTAGATCTCCCCAGGGAGTCTTAATTAAAGGTTGGTGTAGGTTGCACGAGGCACCTCACTCAGAAACAACTTGCTCACTATGTTTACACATTTTGAAAAAGCATGCAGCCATAGATCCAGAAGATCATCCTCTTGCTGAAGTGAAAGAAAGAGTAGAAAAGCCATTAGGCTCACAAAGGAAAGGAAAGAAGAAACTTGAGAAAGATAACGTCCCTAAGTTAAAGTGGATATCAGGTGGAGCAGCAGCCAAAGCTGCAAAGGAAAAAGAAAGTTCAGCTAAATATCCTGCTGAAGATAAACCCTGGATCTTGAAGTTTGATGGATCCAAATCTAAGCAAGGTGCTGGGGTAGGGATTGATCTAATTGATCCAACTGGAAAATCCTACTTAGCAGCCTACAGATTACAGTTCCCCTGCACCAACAATGTAACAGAGTATGAGGCTCTAATTCACGGGATACTATTTGCTCATAAGAAGAAAGTAAAGATCCTGCATGTCTTCAGAGATTCAGAGCTAGTTGTGAGGCAAGTAAGAGGAATCTACTCATGTAACTACAGAAAGTTGTCCAACTACAGACATCGTGTGTGGGACCTGATTGAGGATTTTGACACCTTTAATATCACCCACGTACCCAGAGAACAAAACCATAGGGCAGATGCACTTGCCCAAGCTGCCAGTACATTGGAGCTGTTGTGATGTTCACAACAGGCCCCATTTTGCTCCTCGGCAAAATGAGGACCGCTGCTGTTGCTTTGCTTTTTTTGCTTCTGCTTGTGTTTGTTCTGTCTGGTGGTAAAGGGAAAAGACAGTCAGATTTTCAAACCTTGTTAAAAATATAGAAAATTGCATTTTTTAGTACCATTGCATAATATGGTTGGATTCCTTGTGAAAAATGAGCCAGGGTTGCTTTTTGAACCATCTTAAAATTCATCATATTTTGCAAGTTATGATCATTTAGGTAAAATGTACTATCAGGTTTTGCATGATAAACAGTCTGTTGTTTGCCTTTTTTCTTGTTGGCATTCGTTTTAAATTTCAAAAAAATTTGTACTAAGTGGTTTTGGGTCGTGGGCAATTTTGTCTGGGTTCCACTCTAAATGTTGCATTTGATTGTTTGGCAAAAAAATACATCAATTCACTTTAATCGCCATTACTTATTCATTGGAAGTGTTTTTACAGGTTTGAACCTGCGTGTTGAACCATCTGATTGAACCTTTTTTGGTTCAATGGTTTGGGGTTCAATTGGTTCGGCATGATCAAAAATGTCTAAAAGGGGGTGGGCTGTTATTTCGTATTACAATGTTGAACTGCGCGTTGAACCTTCGTATTGAACCTTTTTCTTGGTTCAAAATGTCCAAAGTTCGCGGGGTTCATTTCCTTTTCAACAGTCGCTATGCTACATTGAACCGCCGCGTTGAATCTTTTTTCTTGGTTCAATGGTTTAAATGTTCAATAGACGGAGGCTTCAGCGGGACTGTTGCCAATGGTATGCCAACGACATAACATTAACTATCGGAGTATTGTTTTTGACTTTCACTGATGGGTGAAGTCATGTAGATAGATGGAAAAGGACTTGGCCAGATATAAAATGAATGGCATCGGCGTAACATTTTGAATCGGTGGAGTTTGGTTTTCTCTCGCCGAAGACTGCGATCTCCCCGATGGCCTTTTGCCATCGGTATAACTATTACTGTCGGCCATTATGTTTTGGCCCTTGCCGATGGAACATAAGAAGAGCGGTGTCGGTGAAAGTTTTAAGTAGCTTCACCGATATCATTGGTCACGCCGATAGATGAGGGAGGGCTTAGGTTTAGGGGCCATTTCAGCCAGATAGCAGTAGTCAGAGTATGGTTTAGGACCTTCGCCGACAGCAGAAACTCAGGCTGATGGAAGAAAGTGACAGAGGACTTAGCCGAAATGTGAAGGAAGGAAAGACATCGGCCAAGGTAAAGGCGTTGGCGGAGAAGATTTGGAGCTCGCCGATAGGCAAGCCTCACGCCGATGAAGGTGATGAAACAAAAGACATCGGCGGAGGAAATAAGGAGCTTGCCGATGGGCCGTCTCACACCGATGGAACAAGGGCAAAGGGCATCGGTGGAAGAGATTTAGAGTTCCCCGATGGCGAATCTCTCGCCGATGGAGAGTAATGAAAGAGCATTGGTAAAAGGTAAGACATCGGTGGAATAAATAAGGAGCCCGCCGATAGTATAATCTCTCCCCAATAGAAAGAAAGTGCAGGCCGATAAGGCTATATCGGTAACGCTTGCACCAATAGAATGGAAATAAAGGCCATTGGCCGAACGATGAAAATCGGTAGAGAAGTTTAGACTTACGCCGATACTGTGGATCACGCCGATAAAAGAAAACAAGGAATAAATAACGAGTAAGGCCATCGGCCAAATAGTGATGATCGGCCGGGGTATTTTTGAGCTTGCCGATGGTGATTCTCATGCCGATGGGCGGGAAATGGAAAGCGGTGGAATTTTAAACACATTTTTGGCACCTGTAGCATTTTTTCTGGTCAGCAATGGTTGACCCATTTGGTTTTGGGCAACCTGTGTGCATTTTGAGCGCGTTTTTGAGAATTTTTGAGCCAGATTTCCACATTTTTTGCATAGTCACCCCGATTTTAACAGATATTTTGAGTTTCCTACTGTTTATTTGATAAATGTGATACTTATTGCTTGTCTTGTCTTACAGGCTTGCAGTTGAGGAAGCAGCTGGAAATTCAACACAGTGACCTCATGGAAGAAGAAAATCTGATCTCAGGAGCAAGAAGTAAAGATGAAGTGTGAAGAAGTCAAGGCCGACCAAATGAAGGACAAAATTGCAGCTAAAGGTATTACTACAACAGACAAGCAAAAGTTATTGCTGAGCTGCCAAAGCTTCTGAGAAGGGGCAATATTTTGCCCAGATTTGACACTGCTCAGAGATATTTTTGAGGGACTGGTTCATCTATATTTATTGCTGTAACCAGGGGTTTGAACTAGGGGTTTAGTTATTTTTTTGCTGTAGTGAGGACAATCAGAAAGTCTTTATATTGTGCCTCTTTACACTGTAATACTTTACAACAGGGATTTTTAGAAGCACACAGCAAGTTAGCTTAGTTTAAAAGTAGAAGAAGGAGGTCGCCTATTTGTCTGCAGTAAGGTGTGCGTGGAATGTCTGGCTTCCTTACTGTATTTGTAAAGCTTGTAAGTTCTATGTAGTTTGATCAATGAAACTAAGAGTCATTCCTACATTGTAAATCATGTATGACTATTTGTTTCTAATACAATAGAATCTGGAGTTCTGCATCTATCTTCTGAGTGTTCTCCTGCTCTTCTTTGTGTTTTGAAATATTATCTTTGAGAGCTTGCAATTTTAAATGTATGTTTGTGAAAATGCTCGGAACTTGCATTTAAGGTTTTTTACTATGGATTTGATCAAATTGCTGTAGTATTTACATAGTGCATAACAGAACAATTAGATCCTTTGGTAGAGTAAATGAGGTGTAGATTAGATCTTTCTAACTTTTCCCAACCCATCTGAAATATTTAGCTAAAAACGTATAAATCTGAAGGAAATTGTCTCAAATTTGAAGAAGTATGCATAACAGAGTTAAAAGTAGACAGTTTTCATAAGTATATGAAGGAGAAAGCTACAATAATTCAAGAAAACCATCTAAAACTTGCAGCACAGTAACACTTTTATGCAAAGGAATGAAAAGTATTGACATATCTCATGATCTTTTTGCATATTCTTAGTCCAGTAAACTCCATAGATACTCTAAACTACGTAAGGCCCCATGAACATTACAACTTCACATTGACCAACTGAACTTGACCAACCGAACCATTGTAGACTTGGGATTAGTTGAATCTTAAATGATTCCTTCTTATCTTTCAAGTATAGTTTCAGTTCATTTTATGTGAATTTTAACTTATTGTTATGATTGCATCAAAACAATCACCAACAGTTTTCTGGCACTAGAAGGAGGGCCCTTCTGAGTTAGAGTTTATTCCAAACTGGCTAATAACAGTAATAGAGTGACTAGGTCTAGATCCAGTTCAGGGGATATATTTGTGCAACTACCTGATATAAGGTGAGGTAGGAACCCTTTAATTTGGAATCCAAATATATCACAAGCTAGAAGTTCATCTGGAACACCTCCTGGGTCACCCTTTAACATCTGTAGTATTGTGAGTCCTGACAGATCACTGTTCAGATCTTTAAATCTTGGTTCAGGCACTCCTAGAGGTCTCAATCCTCCTGAAGATCCTAATCCACCAATCAATCCAGGTATTCCTACAAGTTCAGGTCAAGCTCAAACACCTGCAATGGCTTATTTTGATGTCAATTCTCCCATACTCTTCAATGATTATCATGAGATGCCTAAATATCTGGAAAAGATATGTCCCAAATACCAGTTGCATCAGGACCCAGAAGATCATATTAGAATATTCAAGGAAGCATGTTTTAGAGCTAGGTTAGAGCATGAGGATGTGGTGTGTAGATTGTTTCCCTACACCTTTAATGAGCAAGCCTCTAGCTGGTATGTAAACTTACCCAACAGTTACATTTCTTCCTGGCTACTTATGGAAGAAGCATTTCTGTCAAGATTTAGGGGACCCATTGACCCTTGTGCTTTGTATCATAAATTGGCTGCTATAAAACGTGGTGAGGGAGAGTTGATTGATAATTTCAACAACAGATTTCAAAAGGCCTATTCTAGGCTGGTAGCCCCTTATACCATAGATGATGATCCCTTGCTGGCTATGTACTATGCTGCCTTGGATCCTTTAACTGCCATGTTTGTCAAAAGGAAACCTGACATAGATTCAATATCCAAAGCCTATAAAGAGGCAGCCTCAGTGAACCAAGAGATGAGGCATACAACTTATAACCCATTTGTCAATGGAGGAAGTTTTTGGGTGCAGAATCAGGCACCACCATGGAATGGAACCTCTATGCAACACACTCCACTATTAAATCCGGTTCCTTCTTACACACCCGTGTATAGTCCTACCCCAATTCAAGCTATAACTCCTTACACGGCTAGCACTTCCAATAACAGTCAAAGCAATGGTCAACCTTTCTTCCAACCTCCTAGGGATACAACTGTGGCAAAAGCACAAGAGGATAGGGAAGAAATCAAAGAGATCATTGCACATTTGAAAAGGTTAACAACCGAAGTGACACAACGAAGAAATGAGAACCTCTATGGAAGAGGCAACCAAAACTACAGTCAACATCAAAATCACAATCAAGGCCAAAATCAGAATTATAGTTTTAGTCAAAATCAGCAGAACAATCAGAACCAAAACTATAATCAGAATCAAGGCCCCAGCCAGGGGCAACCAATGCAAAATAGAGGGCCAGTGATAGATAATAGGACCTGGGGCAATAATAATAGAAATTAGAATCAACCTAGGCCACCCAAGACATGGAACACTGGGCCCAACAACAGTACTCTAGCTTCTCCTTTTGAGAATATAGATAATCATGATGCAAAATAGACAGCTAACATACAAATGGCTAGTACAGCACCCAAAAATTGGTGTAGATTTCACAATACCAATGCCCATGCTGAGCACGACTGTCCACAATTCCACTTAGCAGCTAGCATTTTTAACATAGATGTGCAACCTCCTACCTCTGAATTTCTCATTCCCAAGGGTAATGAGGTAGTACCCTAAGGATATGACATAGCATTAGTCTTAGAAACGTTTACCTTTGCAACTGCAGAAGAGAAAGAGGATGAATTACTGGAGGATGAACCATACTGTTGTGAGAATCTTTATCCTGAATCGGCCTTTGTGTTAAATGCTTTTCAGTTTCCCTTTGAATCTGAAAATGAGATATTAAATGAAACAGAGGAGGTGCAGGCCTTTTAGCAGACAAATAAAAGCCACACTTAGAATTTGAGGAACAACCCTAGGCCGGGGGGACCTTTTACCACTTCCGTTCCTCTGAATAACATCAATACACCCCCAGATCAAAACGCTAGCAACAATCCTGCCACACTTAAAGCTAATCAGCACACAGATAATGGAACAACAATATAAAAGGATCAAACAAGTAAAACTGAAGCAATATAGACAACAAGATTAATGAGTTACTTGTCAGAGGAAATAAAGAAAATTAAGGTCAGTATACCCCTAAATGAATTATTGAAGACCCCAGGGATCAGAAATGCTTTTATAAAATCCCTGGATACGTCCATGACAAACGAGATGTCTGCTGATATAACTATTCCTAATAGTGATTCACCACCTAAAGAGAAGAATAAGAAAGTTGAGCACCCTTCCAATACAAATGTAGTAATACATGCGGATAAGAGGGATACTCCCCCTTTCTTGTTAACTGTTAGATTGTGTGGGAAGAATATACACAATTGCATGGTAGATTTTGGTGCCTTGGCCAATGTAATGCCCTTAGGAATATGTAAAACTCTCAGGCTGACTCCAACCAAATCTGCCAAGGTTGTCACACAACTAGATAAGACTGAGGTTAGCGTAATAGGAGAGATCATGAACATTCAAATGCAATTACCTTTAGACCCTAGGGTAAGCCAAATCATTGATATTCAAGTAGTGGATATACTCGTGAATTATGGAATGTTGTTGAGTAGGGATTGGACCAAGACATTAAACAGGTATATGGCCACTGACTTTTCACACATATGGTTACCTTGGAGAGGCATCCCAAACCAGATCAGAATAGAGGCAGAGCCCAAAATGAAACATATGATAACAGAGTATAATCGAACTAATGAAATATTATATGCTGCTGTTGAACCGGGTGTCTATAGAATTACCAACAATGGGGTACAAATCGAAGAGATCATGATGTTAAACATTAGAAAAAAATGTGTTAGCAATAGGATGGCATTATTCATTGAGTCTAATGGAAATTCCTCAGATGAAGAAAACAATGCAATAGACAAATTTGGTCATGCCATCAGACAAGAGGTGGAAGAGTGCCTTAAACACAATCTACCGGTCCAATGTAAATTATATAAAAACAGGTGTAGAGTCCATGATGGGCAACATTCTGAGGAAAGTTGTGAAATATGCAAGGACATCATTGAATATGAATACAAAAAATGCATAGGAAAGGCAGAGTTACAAGAGGAAAATGAGAATCCTGATCCAACACAGAAATATGTTCAGGATAATATAGATGCCTTGATTCTAGATTTAGGAAAAGAAATAAGAGACAAGAGTAGTTGCCTTTCTGAGTTGCAAACTAAAAACACACATATGCAAGTTAACCAAACAGAAAAACCCATGAATAAACAGGACAACACCCCACAGGCAATAAAAGAGGCAATGCGTGCTAAGATAAAAGGTCAGAAAAGTAAAGATGGCATGTGGACGTTAAAATGTGATGGGTCTAAATCAAAACAGGGCACAGGTGTAGGTGTTGAACTCATAGATCCTCAAGGTAAAACACATCTGGCAGCATATAGATTACAATTTTCCTGCACTAACAATATTGCTGAGTATGAGGCCCTAATTTTAGGACTTGTCATGGCCATCAGGAAAAGGGTGAAAACCATCAAAGTATTTTCAGACTCTGAATTAGTAGTCAGACAAGTGAGGAAACTATATGCCTATAATTACAAGAAAATGATTAGTTACAGACATAGAGTATGGGGTTTAACAGATTCGTTTGATGCTTTTAACATAGAGCACATCCCCAGAGAGCTGAACCACAGGCTGGATGCGCTAGCAGTTGCTGCTAGTACATTAGAACCATTGACACTGTCAGGATTGAGACGATTTGCTGTTCAGCTAGTTAACGTACCCAGTATACTAGACAACGTTACACACTTTTAGGTATTTGGAGGGGACCAACAAATTATTGATTTTCTAACTTGTAATGAGGCATTTGAGGCTCAAATCATTGATGAACAAGAAAGGCCTGAAGTAACATGGGACAAAGAGGATATAATCAACTTGAAAAGCAACTTCTTACCAAAAGGAGTAATTGAATTAGAACATATCTTTGACTTCAATGGAATAATGAGACAAAAGGACTTGCCTAAAACAGAAGGGGGTAAGTGTGATTTACATAACTTAGGGACTGAGCAAAGTCCACAAAATGTACTAATTGGGAAAGCTTGCTCTGAAAAAATTAGAAAAGAGGTTTTCAACGTTCTGAAAGAATATAAACATGTCATAGCATGGACTTATGAAGACTTGAAAACATTTGATGAGTCCATTATAACTCACGTAATACCTTTAAGAAAAGAAGTCAAACCATTTAGGTAGAAACAGAGGCCTGTGAATGCCATTCTAGAGCCTTTAATCTTTGAAGAAGTTAAAAAATTGCTGTCTACTGGAATAATTTTCCCAGTCAGACATTCTGTCTGGGTAGCTAACTTAGTACCAGTAAGGAAGAAAAATGGAGACATCAGGTTATACGTAGACTATAGAAATTTAAATAAGGCATCTGAAAAGGATAACTATCCTCTGCCCCCAATAGACGAAGTGCTGCAAGCAGTAAATGGTGCAAGAATGATGTCTTTTTTAGATGGTTTTTCAGGTTATAACCAGTCTTAATTGATAGAGAAGATAGATTAAAAACCACTTTCACGTGTAAATGGGGAAATTATGCATATAGAAGATTGCCTTTTGGTCTGATCAATGCAGGTGCCACTTTTCAGAGAGCCATGGACATTGCATTCCATGGATTATCAGGTAAGTGCATTGTTGTGTATATGGATGATTTAACTGTGTATTCCAAGGATGCATCCACTCATGCTGAAGACCTCAGGAAAGTACTCAAGCGATGTGAAAGGTATGGGGATTTCCCTTAATCCTAGGAAATGTATATTTGGCGTAACTGAAGGTAAATTATTAGGCCATGTCATTTTTGAAGGTGGAATTTCAATTGATCCGGATAGAATAGAATCCATAAAAAATTTGCAAATACCAAACAGTAGTGTTGCAGGAGCACCTTCATAAATTGATTCTTCTATAGGAATTTGATTGAAATATGATGATTCAACAATGCAATGAGATAAATTAAGTCATTTTCCTTTTATTAAAGTCACTAGGAGATTAGGAGGTTCAAATATGCAAAATATTGCATACAATGTAAAGGTTGTCATGTAAAATTGAAAAGAAGATGCAAACTTGGAAGTTGAAGGGTCATTTGGCTCTTAGTTCATTCCAAGGAAGTTAGGAACTGAAGATTCATGATGTAATGCCTTTAAAAGGCCTTGTATCCATTTGTGAAGGCGAAGGGGAGAAGGTTGGAGAATGTGGGTTGTTACATTTTGATGTGATATCAATAAAAGATACCCTTGTTTCTGCATTTCTGAATGTTAAACTGCTATTTCAAAGATTGGTACGGATTTGTACAGATTTTATATGACCCAAATGTGGAATGGATGGAAAGAGTATTGAGTCCACTTTCTATTTATTTTTGTTTCATCAAATTTCATTAAGATTTGAATAAGTTATGGCATTTTTATTCAGGTTAGGTCTGCAGAGTTTAATTTTCTGAAAATGCAGTATGAAAGTATGCATGGTACGGCCTGGTATAGCCTCACATTGATGCATATAATAGATGGATGGAAAGATATGTATTTCTAGTTTACAATTATTTTGGTTTGGTATAATTTAATTAAGTTTTGTGAGAGATATTGTAATTTTGGTGAGGGCAGGTCTGAACACTGCCTAGGGTTTGCAGTTTTGGAAAAAAAAATCATAACCTTCTTCCCTACCATTGGATCTTCATGAAAATTAGAGGAAAAATATGTATTAATATTCTCTTCAACCTGACTAAAGCAATTGGATTAGTTCTTTGATTTGTTAATGTTATTGAGGATAGGTTTGGTCCTCCTACCTCTGCATCAAATTGGTATCAGAGCTGGCGAAAGATTTGGCTGTTGTATTTGTTCCTGTCACTGAGAAGGTAGGTGAAGAACTGAAGGAAAGAATGTGTTGGTGACCGTTATTTTGTTTTCTAATTTGTTTGGTTGCAGGTGCTTGGTCCATCTAGCTGTAGAAGGATGTTTTCTGAGGTTGTGTGTGTGGGCAGACAAGATGAGGTCTGTCATGACCATTCTCCAATGGAGATTAGGCTGGATAAGGGTGCAGAGAGAAACCACTGAGGAGAGAGTGGTAGGTGCATCACCAGGATCTGCTATTGGGTGAGATGAATGGTTTGGTGAGTTGGTGTTGTGAAGCAGTAGAGAGATGGATACCTGACTGAAGAAGCACTTGAGGTTGCAGCCTGAAGAGTACTCCACTGATGGGAGTAGAAGGAGCCTGAGGATGCTCTGTGAAGATGGTAGTTTGATTTGTTGGTTGGTTGGTCACCATTCCTATTAGTTTGAAGATTGGAAGATTGAAACTGAAAAGATTGAAGATAAAGCCAGAGGAGATGCAGAAAAAGATTTTTGTTACATTTCCAAGGGACTTGGAAATCTTTGTTGGTTGGTTGTATGTTGCAGGAGCACCTTCATAAATTGATTCTTCTATAGGAATTTGATTGAAATATGATGATTCAACAATGCAATGAGATAAATTAAGTCATTTTCCTTTTATTAAAGTCACTAGGAGATTAGGAGGTTCAAATATGCAAAATATTGCATACAATGTAAAGGTTGTCATGTAAAATTGAAAAGAAGATGCAAACTTGGAAGTTGAAGGGTCATTTGGCTCTTAGTTCATTCCAAGGAAGTTAGGAATTGAAGATTCATGATGCAATGCCTTTAAAAGGCCTTGTATCAATTTGTGAAGGTGAAGGGGAGAAGGTTGGAGAATGTGGGTTGTTACATTTTGATGTGATATCAATAAAAGATACCCTTGTTTCTGCATTTCTGAATGTTAAACTATTATTTCATAGATTGGTATGGATTTGTACAAATTTTATATGACCCAAATGTGGAATGGATGGAAAGAGTATTGAGTCTACTTTCTATTTATTTTTGTTTCATCAAATTTCATTAAGATTTGAATAAGTTATGGCATTTTTATTTAGGTTAGGTCTGCAGAGTTTAATTTTCTGAAAATGTAGTCTGAAAGTATGCATGGTACGGCCTGGTATAGCCTCACATTGATGCATATAATAGATGGATGGAAAGATATGTATTTCTAGTTTACAATTATTTTGGTTTGGTATAATTTAATTAAGTTTTGTGAGAGATATTGTAATTTTGGTGAGGGCAGGTCTGAACACTGCCTAGGGTTTGCAGTTTTGGAAAAAAAATCATAACCTTCTTCCCTACCATTGGATCTTCATGAAAATTGGAGGAAAAATATGTATTAATGTTCTCTTCAACCTGACTAAAGCAATTGGATTAGTTCTTTGATTTGTTAATGTTATTGAGGATAGTTTTGGTCCTCCTACCTCTGCATCAAGTAGGAAAGAGTTGAAATCATTTTTTGGCAAAATTAACTTTGTTCAGAAGTTTATAACAGGTTTTGCAGAGATCGTGCAGCCGTTAAATGCCATGTTGAAGAAAGATGCACAGATGGAATGGACGCTAGTGGCCAGAGCTGCATTTGAGGATATTAAGGAGGCAATTTCTGATGCCCCTGTATTGGCAGGTCCAGACTACACAAGCCCGTTTTACATCTACTCCTTTGCATATTCTCATTCAGTCGCGGCTACCTTGACACAGAAAGGTGAAAACAATGAAGAAAGGCCCATAGCATTTATGAGTGCGCCTTTGAAGGATGCACAGCTGAGGTATCTAGACACCGAGAGGCAGGCATTTACATTAGTAAAGGCTGTTAAAAAATTCAGACACTACATTCTGCGCAGCCAAATCAAAGCCATAGTACCAGACGCAGCAGTAAAAATGTTGCTGATGCAGAATGAGCCTGGAGAAAAAAGAGCCAAGTGGATCACCACGCTGCAAGAATTTGATGTAGAAATCATACCTATGAAGCTGGTCAGAGGGCAGGCGTTGGTGCAGACGATAGCAAATATGGATCCAGATTTGATAAAACAGCAATATGTACTGAATTCCCAGAGCGCATCAGGCTGGTATGATGATCTAAACACCTTCTTGATAGCTGGAAAGTACCCAAATAGGATGAAGGCTTCTTAGATAAGAGCTCTGAAGATTAAGGCACAAAATTATATGGTGCAAGGAGGTCTTCTATTCAGGAAGAACCATGATGGAATTTATCTAAGATGCATAAACAGAGCTGAAGCTGATAAAGTGTTGACAGAACTACATGACAAGTACGGAACCGGCCATGGTTCCCATCTAGCCACAACACACAAAATACTGAGGGTGGGCTATTACTAGCCCACGATGTTTAAAGACACTAAGAGTCACATCAGAAGTTGCCACATCTATCAGACTGCAGCAGACAAAGGGAGAAATCAGGCCAATCCACTACAACCTGTGATTGAATCCAGACCGTTTGCATAGTGGGGCCTGGATTTTATTGGAGTCATCAATCCCCCATCTTCTGTAGAACACAAATTTATACTGATGGTAACAGACTATTGTACAAGGTGGACTGAGGCCACCTGCTGCAAATTTTCCACGACTGAGGTAGTTATCAAGTTTCTTGAAGAAAACATCATCACTAGGTTTGGAACTCCCTATTCATTGGTATGTGATAATGGCCCTGCTTTCTCTTCTTTAAAGTTTTCTAAATGGGCATTTGAATACGAGATTATTTTAAGGTTTTCTTCGAATTATTACCCTCAAGGTAATGGACTGGCTGAATCAACAAATAAAATTTTATTAGATATAATCAAGAAGTTAATTGCAAAGAGTCCTAGAGAGTGGAATACCCTGTTAAGATATGCATTATGGGTAGATAGGACCAAGTTTAAAACAGCCTTAGGTAGCACACCTTATCATTTAGTTTATGGGACTGATCCCATACTTCTAGTAAATTTGAGAATACCAACCTAGAAGTTTACTAATGAGTATCTAGGCTTTGATAACCATAGGGAAGCCAGAATAGTACAAATGCTACAACTAGATGAGAAAAGAGGTCAAGCCATCGAGAAGTTTGCCAAGCACCAAGCGGTTGTTAAGAGGTGGTTTGATAAAAGGGCAAGAGTCAAAACAATTAGGATATCAGACTTAGTGCTGTGCTAGGACAAAGCACATGAAAAGAAAGGAAGCCATGGAAAATTCGATAAATTATGGCTGGGTCCCTTACAAGTCTCAGAAATAATAGGAGATAACACATTCAGACTTAAAACCTTGACTGGAGAAGATGTGCCATTACTAGTTAATGGCCAGCATTTGAAACACTACTTCCAGGCTTGAGGCATGGGTAGTTCATTTTGGTGTAAAGTGCTATAAGTATGTATAGTTCATTTTTTTGCTGTTTTTCTTTTTGGTTGGCTGTTTGTACAGTGTGTCTTCTGTTTGTTGCTGTTTTCTGTTTCTTTTTGTTTGTTTTGTTTTGTTTGTACAATTTTTTCTGCTTTTTGTACAGCCTGTTTGTTTGGTTTGTTGGTTGTCTCCTCAGCAGGGATCTTTGTTTTACTTTAGAGTATTAAGGAGCAAAATTAGCAACCATTCAAAACAGTATAAAATTTAGGATATTCAAGTTAACCATTTGCAATTTACACATAACTTGTCACTATCATGAATGTAGAGAGTTATTTATCTTCTAAAGTTTCGTATTCAATAAATGTGATTGAGAATTCGAAGCAAGTTTCTCATGATGACACACCTAAAATCCTTGGGTTTGTTGAACCTACCAGTGTAGATATTAGGTGAAAAATCAGAGGTTACCCTTGCTACCATTACAATTCTCAGCTTAATTTCAGCAAGTGTCCACTCCTTGCATCATGAAGTTACAAATTGCTATATCTTATGAAGTCTTTCAAAATTAGAAAACAAAAAAAATAAAATAAATAAATAAAATGGATTATACTGAAAATCCAGATTAAGCCATCTAAGTAACTCTACCGGGGCTATAGACGCTCACTGGCAGTGGGGCTCTACTTAGGAGAATTGTAACGATAACCTTGCCGGGGCTATGGACGCTCGCTGGTAGAAAGGCTCTATCCAGTCGGCTATGAGGGAATATCCTCACCTACGTAGGCTAATGTCAGTCACTGGTCTGTTCAACCGATCTTCAAGATGAGGATAATTAATCACGTGCACACAATTAAACTAAAAATAGAAGTTCATGCACCCTTATTGAATACCTTAAGTCTCAAGCTGAATAGTAATTTGCAGGACAGATAGTCGGAAGTTATGAGTTCATTTCATCTAGTTTTCTTGAACACTTTGAATTTAATTGTTTTGTTTTGATTGCTAGTTGTTGTGATGTTCACAACATGCCCCATTTTTCTCCTCAGCAAAATGAGGACCCCTGCTGTTGCATTGCTCTTTTTGCTTCTGCTTGTGTTTGTTCTATCTGGTGGTAAAGGGAAGAGAGAGTCAGATTTGCAAACCTTGTTAAAAATATAGAAAATTACATTTTTCAGTACCATTGCATAATATGGTTGGATTCCTTGTGAAAAATGAGCTAGGGTTGCTTTTTGA
This sequence comes from Cunninghamia lanceolata, assembly GCA_027924645.1. Lineage (NCBI taxonomy): Eukaryota > Viridiplantae > Streptophyta > Pinopsida > Cupressales > Cupressaceae > Cunninghamia > Cunninghamia lanceolata. The sequence continues at coordinate 44,797,115 of BSBN01000254.1, read as the reverse complement.
ACCATCTTAAAATTCATCATATTTTGCAAGTTATGATCATTTAGGTAAAATGTACTATCAGGTTTTGCATGATAAACAGTCTGTTGTTTGCCTTTTTTCTTGTTGGCATTCGTTTTAAATTTTGAAAAAATTTGTACTTAGTGGTTTCGAGTCGTGGGCAATTTTGTCTGGGTTCCACTCTGAATGTTGCATTTGATTGTTTTACAGAAAAATACATCGACTCACTTTAATCACCATTACTTATTCATTGGAAGTGTTTTTATAGGTTTGAACCTGCGCATTGAACCATCCGATTGAACCTTTTTTGGTTCAATGGTTCGGGGTTCAATTGGTTCAGCATGATCAAAAATGTCTAAAAGGGGACGGGCTGTTATTTCGTATTACAACATTGAACCACATGTTGAACCTTCATATTGAACCTTTTTCTTGGTTCAAAATTTCCAAAGTTCACGGGGTTCATTTCCTTTTTAACAGTCGCTATGCTACGTTGAACCGCCGCGTCGAACCTTTTTTCTTGGTTCAATGGTTTAAATGTTCAATAGACGGAGGCTTCAGTGGGACTGTCGCCGATGGTATGCCATCGGCATAACATTAACTATCGGAGTATTGTTTTTGACTTTCGCCGATGGGCGAAGTCACGCAGATAGATGGAAAAGGACTTGGCCAGATATAAAACGAATGGCATCGGCGTAACATTTTGAATTGGCATGGTTTGGTTTTCTCTTGCCGAAGACTGCGATCTCCCCGATGGCCTTTTGCCATTGGTATAACTATTACCGTCGGCCATTATGGTTTGGCCCTTGCCGATGGAACAAAAGAAGAGCGGTGTCGACGAGTCTTACGCCGATCGAAGGAAACAAGAGGTATCGGCTGGGTAATGGATATCGGTGAAAGTTTTAAGTAGCTTCACCGATATCGTTGGTCACGCCGATAGATGAGCGAGGGCTTAGGTTTAGGGCCATTTTAGCCAGACAGCGGTAGTCGGAGTATGGTTTAGGACCTTCACTGACAGCAGAAACTCAGGCCGATGGAAGAAAGTGAGAGAGGACTTAGCCGAAATGCGAAGGAAGGAAAGACATTGGCGGGACTCTCACTGATATAAGAGCATTGGCCGAGGTAAAGGCATCGGCAGAGAAGATTTGGAGCTCACCAATAGGCAAGCCTCATGCCGACGAATGCGATGAAACAAAAGACGTCAGTGGAGGAAATAAGGAGCTCACCAATGGGTCGTCTCACACCGATGGAACAAGGGCAAAGGGCATTGGTGGAAGAGATTTAGAGTTCCCCGATGGTGAATCTCTCGCCGATGGAGAGCAATGAAAGAGCATTGGTAAAAGGTAAGACATCGGCGGAAGAAATAAGGAGCCTGCCGATAGTATAATCTCTCCCCGATAGAAAGAAAGTGCAGGCCGATAAGGCTATATCGGTAATGCTTGCACCAATAGAATGGAAACAAAGGCCGTCGGCCGAACGATGAAAATCGGCGGAGAAGTTTAGACTTACGCCGATACTGTGGATCACGCTGATGAAAGAAAACAAGGAAGAAATAACGAGTAAGGCCATCGGCCAAATAGCGATGATCGGCCGGGATATTTTTGAGCTCGCCGATGGTGATTCTCATGCCGATGGGTAGGAAATGGAAAGCGGTGGAATTTTAAACACATTTTTGGCACCCGTAGTATTTTTCCTGGTCAGTGATGGTTGACCCATTTGGTTTTGGGCAACTTGTGTGCATTTTGAGCGCGTTTTTGAGAATTTTTGAGCCAGATTTCCACATTTTTTGCATAGTCACCCCGATTTTAACAGATATTTTGAGTTTCCTGCTATTTATTTGATAAATGTGATACTTATTGCTTGTCTTGTCTTATAGGCTTGCAGTTGAGGAAGCAGCTGGAAATTCAACAGTGACCTCATGGAAGAAGAAAATCTGATCTCAGGAGCAAGAAGTAAAGATGAAGTGCGAAGAAGTCAAGGCCGACCAAATGAAGGACAAAATTGCAGCTGAAGGTATTACTACAACAGACAAGCAAAAGTTATTGCTGAGCTGCCAAAGCTTCTCAGAACGGGCAATATTTCACCTAGATTTGACACTGCTCAGAGATATTTTTGAGGGATTGGTTCATCTATATTTATTGCTATAACCAGGGGTTTAGTTACTTTTTTTGCTATAGTGAGGACAATCAGAAAGTCTTTATATTGTGCCTCTCTGCACTGTAATACTTTACAATAGGGGTTTTTAGAAGCACACAGCAAGTTAGCTTAGTTTAGAAGTAGAAGAAGGAGGTCACCTGTTTGTCTGCAGTAAGGTGTGCATGGAATGTCTAGCTTCCTTACTGTATTTGTAAAGCTTGTAAGTTCTCTGTAGTTTGATCAATGAAACTAAGAGTCATTCCTACATTGTAAATCATGTATGACTATTTGTTTCTAATACAATAGAATCTAGAGTTCTGCATCTATCTTCTGAGTGTTCTCCTACTCTTCTTTGTGTTTTGAAATATTATCTTTGAGAGCTTGCAATTTTAAATGTATGTTTGTGAAAATGCTCAAAACTTGCATTTAAGGTTTTTTACTATGGATTTGATTAAATTGCTGTAGTATTTACATAGTGCATAATAGAACAATTAGATCCTTTGGTAGAGTAAATGAGGTGTAGATTAGATCTTTCTAACTTTTCCCAACCCATCTGAAATATTTAGCTGAAAACGTATAAATCTGAAGGAAATTGTCTCAAATTTGAAGAAGTATGCATAACAGAGTTAAAAGTAGACAGTTTTCATAAGTATATGAAGGAGAAAGCTGCAATAATTCAAGAAAACCATCTAAATCTTGTAGCACAATAACACTTTTATGCAAAGGAATGAAAAGTATTGACATATCTCATGATCTTTTTGCATATTCTTAGTCCAGTAAACTACATAGAAACTCTAAACTACGTAAGGCCCCTTGAACATTACAGCTTCACATTGACCAACTGAACTTGACCAACCGAACCATTGTAGACTTGGGATTAGTTGAATCTTAAATGATTCCTTCTTATCTTTAAAGTATAGTTTTAGTTCATTTTATGTGAATTTTAACTTACTGTTATGATTGCATCAAAACAATCACCAACAGGAGCCACTATCTATATCAGGTCTGAAAAGATTTTTAGTGGAACTGGTGTCAGTACCTTCAGTACCTGATAATGTGACCAACCTCCAGGTGTTTGATGATGATCAGCATATTTTGGACTTCATCTCAAACAGAGACATATTTGAAGCTCAGATTATAGATGAGAATGGTATGGAAGATCATGTCTGGGAAGAAGATGAGATATTAGAATTGCCTAGCAATAGGATCCCCAAAGGTATGATTGAATTAGAAAGAGCCTTTGATTTGGATAATATGCTTAAACAAAAAGATCTGCCCAAGGCAGATGGAGGTCAGTATTCACAAGTGAATATTGGATAGGATGAAGACAAGAAAAATGTACTGATAGGTAAGGTTTGTACATCAGAAGAGTTAGAAGGAATAACTCAGGCACTCAATGATTACATACATGTAATTACATGGACTTATGATGAGCTAAAGACATATGACACCTCTGTCATAACTCATACTATACCTCTCAAATCAGATGCTAAACCTTTTAGACAGAAGCAAAGGCCAGTCAATGCTTTGCTTGAACCAATAATTCTTGAAGAAGTCAAGAAATTGTTAAACGCCAGGATAATATTTCCTGTTAGGCACTCCACTTGGGTGGCAAATCTCATGCCAGTTAGAAAGAAGAATGAAGACATTAGGTTATGTGTAGATTTCAGGAATCTAAACAGAGCATCCGAAAAGGACAATTATCCTTTACCCTCATTGGATGAAGTTCTGCAGATTGTAAATGGAGCTAAAATGATGTCCTTCCTGGATGGCTTTTCAAGATACAACCAAGTGATGGTTGATAAAATTGACAGATTGAAAACTGCCTTCACTACAAAGTGGGGGATATTTGCATATAGACGTATGCCATTCGGCCTCATAAATGCTAGAGCTACATTCCAGCGAGCAATGGACATAGCCTTCAAAGGCTTAATAGGAAAATGTATAGTCATCTACATGGATGACTTGACAGTATTCTCCAAGGAAAGGGGAAATCATGTCACTGATCTCAAAAGTGTACTAAAGAAGTGCGAAGAGTACGGAGTATCTTTGAATCCCAAAAAGTGCATATTTGGCATGACAATAGGAAAGTTACTAAGCCACCTGATCACAAAAGATGGAATTATCATTGATCCTGATAGGGTGGAGTCTATTATGAAGTTCCAACTTCCAGGAAGCAAAAAGGAACTTAAATCTTACTTTTCTAAGATAAACTTTGTGAGGAAGTTCATCACCAGCTTTGCTGAGATTGTCAGACCATTAAATGCCATGTTGAAAAAAGATGCACAAATTGAGTGGACACTAGAGGCCAAAGCTGCATTTGAAGATATAAAGAAAGCCATTTCTGATGCTCCAGTCCTTATCAGTCCAGACTACACAAAAGATTTCTACATATATTCATTTGCTTCAGAACATACCTCTGCAGCAGTGTTAACTCAAAGAAATGAAGAAAAAGAAGAGAAACCAATTGCTTTCATGAGCTGTCCTTTCAAAGATGCTGAATTGAGATATGTAGATGTTGAGAGACAGGCACTTGCATTAGTCAAAGCAGTAAAGAAATTTAGACATTACATACTAAGAAGCAAAGTAATTGCAGTAGTACCTGATGCAGCAGTGAAGATGCTACTAATGCAAAGTGAGCCTGGTGAGAAAAGAGCCAAATGGATTACTGTATTACAAGAGTATGACATGGAAATTACACCAATGAAGCTGGTAAGAGGACAAGCTCTGAGCCAGATGATATCTGAAATTGATCCGAACATTACTAGTTAGCAGTATGTGATCAATGAGAAAGACAATAAAGAGTGGTATTTGGATATCAGGCACATCCTGATCACTGGAAGATGCCCATCAAGAATGTAAGCTTCATAGAGAAGAGACTTAAAGATAAGATCCCAAAAATACATGATGAAGGGAGGAACCCTATTCAAGAGGAATTATGAAGGAATATACCTGAGATGTTTAGAAAGGCTAGAAGCAAATGAAGTCCTGTCAGAACTACATGATAAGTTTGGAACGGCACATGGATCAGCATTGGCCACAACACATGTAATCCTCAGAGCAGGATATTACTGTCCTACAATTTTTAAAGACACAGCTTATCATGTTAAATGTTGTCATGTTTGCCAGGTTGCTGCCAACAGAGAGAAGTATGCTACACAACCCTTGTAGCCAGTGATGGAAGAGCGCCCATTTGCACAGTGGGGCATGGATTTCATAGGACCAATCAATCCTCCGTCCTCTTTAGGCCATAGGTATGTCTTAACAATTACTGACTATTGTACTAGATGGACTGAGGCTGTTAGTAGCAAAACTTGTACTACAGATGATGTCATTAAATTTCTGGAGAGCAATATTATCACCAGGTATGGAACTCCTTATGCATTGGTAAGTGATAATGGTTCTGCCTTCATTTCCACCAAGTTATCAAGTTGGGCTTTTGATCATGGGATTATACTTAAGTTTTCATCCAACTACTATCCCCAAGGGAATGGATTAGCAGAATCCACCAATAAAAATTTACTGAATATCATAAGAAAATTGATAGAAAAGAACCCTAGAGAATGGAACTCATTTCTAAACTATGCCTGATGGGTTGACAGAACTAGAGTGAAAACTGCATTAGGAAACTCATCTTTCCAACTAGTATATGGGGTGGATCCCATCCTCCCTGTAAACTTAAAAATTCCTACTCTGTAGTTTGCCCAAGAATACCTAGGCATAGACAATAAGCAAGAAGTCAAGTTGCTTCAATTGATGCACCTAGAAGAAAAAAGGAGTCAAGCAATTGACCAATTTGCAAAACATCAGGGTGTTGTCAAACGCTGGTTTGACAAGAGAGCCAGAGTTAAAGCTTTCAGGATATCTAATTTGGTCTTGATGTGGGATAAAGCCCATGAAAAGAAAGGTGACCATGGTAAGTTTGACAGATTATGGATAGGCCCCTTTCAAATTTCTGAGATACTAGGAGATAGTACTTATAGGCTTAAGAACCTGACAGGTGAGGATGTCCCATTGCCAGTCAATGGACAGTTCCTCAAGCATTATTTCTAGGCCTAAATGACTTCATGACAGTTATATGTATCATATTGTATATTTGTATAGTTGTTTGTATAGTTTGTTTGTTTTGCTTGTTTCATTTTGTTGGTTGAGACCTTGTTCTGGTAAGTCAGGATGATGCACTTCATCACCAAAGAAAATAACTAAATTGTTAGGATTCAAGTGATGAGAACACATTTAGACATAGATTATGATTCATTCTAAGAAGTATTCATGATCAAGTTTGTGATATCCATTCATCAGGGTGCCTTTTCTTGGTCAAAGTGAATCAATCACAATGAAACACCTAACAGCCTTGGGTTTGTTGAACACACAAGTATAGGTGTTAAGTGAAAAATCTAAAGGGACTCCCTTGCTACCAATACAATCTCCAACCTAAAGCTGCAAGTGACTGTACCTTGTACAAATGAGCTGACATAATGATATCAGGTACAAATTTTAAAGAGAAAATCAAAAAAGAAATAAAATTAGGCCATCTAAGTAACTCTACTGGGGCTATAGACGCCTGCTGGCAGTGGGGCTCTACTTAGGGAGATTGTATAGATAACCTTGCTGGGGCTATGAACACTTGCTGGCAGCAAGGCTCTATCCAGGTTGGCTATGAGGGATGATCTCCAACTATGTAGTTTAACACCAGTTACTTATGTTTTCAACTTACTTTCAAGATGAGGATAATTAATCATATGCACACACCTGATCCTTTGTTAAACATTGTTACCATGATGAAATTTTATCATTCAGAAGATCATGATGCATATGCTTAGATGAAATTAGAATACTATAGATGAATGTGACCACATCACTTGAATCATTGGAATTTGTTTGTTTTCTTTGGTGGCAAGTTGTTGTGTGGTTACACAACACACCCTGTTTTGACTTGGCAAAACAGGGACCCAACTTTTCGGCTTGGCTTGTGTTGTCTGCTTTGTGGCGGTTTGGTAAAAGTAAGTCATGTGCATCATCATGTAGACCAGGATGAGGTAAGTCATCATCATGAGGTTAGTTTGTCAAAATTTGTATTCCATTTATGTGACCTCATAGTTTGAAAGAGCATTAAAATTCATGCAGGTTTGCCTTTTACATCACCCTGATATTCCTCAGGATGTAAAAGTTATGAACAGTCAAAGTTTTGGTCAAACCTGATATTCACAAGAGGTGGATCATATTTTATAACCTCAGTCATGTTGTCGAAGATCATCCTAATCTTGGTACATCACCTGATAAGTCATGCGGTCTAAATATCTGGACGTCAATTTTAAGTGGTAATGAGTCTTCCCCGTCAAACAGTCCTATATATCGCAAGCGTCATATTTCCAAAGGTAACTCGATATTTCTTAAATATCCTCCTGCTGTGAAATATCACCCTAAGCCAATATCCTAATGACATCATCTAAATTGGATAAATGAAGAAACAAACATGACGATGACATCATCATCACATTTACATTTCGACAGGATATTTTCTAAACATGATCATGTTCGCCTAATATGACGATGACGTCATGATGCCTTTCTGATACAAAGAATGAATATCAGGATGATGTCATCCTGATATTCCAAAAGAGAGACATGTAAGTTTGTCTCGTCATCATCATATTTGAAACATCACCCGATACATCAAAATATCCTCCTGATGTACTAAACATAACTAAAAGGTGCTTTTGTCACTCAAATCTTGTCACGATAACAATTCCAATATGAGGGAGGAGGATGATATTGAAACTTGACCCGATATTTGTGAATATCATCCTGCCTTCATGATATCTTGTCATATGGATATCCCCTGCTCATGTTGCCGCCATTATCATTTAATGCGCGCAGACATGGTAGGTGGTTCCCGCCGACCCCGGAGCCTAATGAAACACCTGGCGAGATCTTGCGTTTTCACACGAATAATCAATGAATACAATCTAATTTGTCAGAGTTGCCCTAAATTTACCCTAATTGCAAGGTTAAAAGGTAATTCAACTGTTATTTTTACATTTACCTTGCGATAAAATTGTTTTACAGAGCACCAGCTTCCATATCCGCATACAAGCAATTGTTGCACGATTCGATTTAAGCTCACAAACAGAAGGAAGTAAGTGATCATCAGTTGAATTAAGAGCATTGTTAACAGTCTACTGGTATAAAAGAAAAATCTGCATAACCAGGTAAGTAAATGAAACCCTCATCATGTTATTGTTGTTCAGGTATGATGATGTAAGTTCTGGTTTATGCATCCATATGATTAAGTAATGTTAAAAAGATACAATAGGCATGGTGATTTATAAAGTTAATTGCAATATGCATGGATGTGTATACCCATTGTGAGATAGGATTTTGTTAATTGCAGGTACTCATGGCAGATAAGCGGTTAGTTAAGTGTCAATAGGAATTCAGTAGGCCCATGTTCTCTTCTCAGAGGGGGGTCCTGTTTAAATACGGCGCAATTACAGATACCCATTAGGGGAGCACCACTTTGGAAGCCTGGTCAGCTAGGCTGAATGATGGGAATGACAAAAGTCCTGTGCTGGACGCAATGTTCGTATCAGGAATGTGTTTTTCTGCCGATTTTCCATACTCCATGGAATATCCGGAGCTAGTCATCGAATGTGCCCAGAATTATAACTCTGAGACAAGACAAGTGATGAAACATGGGAGGATATATGCAGACCTCTCCATCAAGGGTCTCTCCGAGACATTTGGATTGCCACTGGGCAATAAAGTTAAGAGCGTAGACATGAGGAAGTCTGAAAAGAAATATGAAGCCAACAAGAAATCAGCCAGGAAAAACATGTATCAATGGCGGGCTGAGAATAGCACATATCCTGCAGCGGCTAAACTTCCTTTGTACCTATTCAAGTACGATTTCAGTGAGGAATACCAGTACATGATTGCACTCCTGAATAGAGTAACAAGCCAGCCTGATGCTGGTAGTTTTAGGGATTGGATGTATGGAATAATAATGATGTGTCTATATTTAGATATCATGCCACTATGGGGCCAGATAATAAGTGATGCTCTGCATGAGTAGCTAATGAACCTGGGAGGTTCAAATTGTATATTCTATATGTCATCATACATTGTTTATTCTTGTGCTTACAAAGGCACTTTTGATGCTTTAGTAACAAATGGAAAGCTTACAGGCACAAATGCTGCATATATCTAGGATCATCATCCCCAGCTGCAAAGAACCAATTACCTCAAAGATTACAAACTGGTCAATGATGCATTCTCCATGCATCTGGTGAGGACAATGGAAGAGGATAGAACAAAGAGATTGAGCATGGAGGCTCAAGAGATAGTTTACAGGCATGGGGCCTGGTACATATAGTTTGCAACCTTTTCATACATAAGGGTTGAAGGTTTTGAGGGACATCCCCTGATGCTACCGAGGTATCCTACTGATGCAGTGATACTAATGGAATTTATCCGACAGGCCTCCACTATGATAAAAATGTACAAGGATGCCAAAAAGCTGCCACCAATTTTGTTCCCAGTCAGCATTGGATGCTAAATGTGCCCTGACTCAGACAATATAAAGAAGGTTATGGTCACCCTAAATAAAATGAATCTGCAGCCTTTTCCACTAACGAGACCATATGATCCTTACAGTAGGATGCAGAAGATACTAGGAAAGCCTATTCATCAGAGGTACCTAGAGGATTTTTGGGCCGACTGCGAAGATGAGGTAGAGACTAGAAGAAGAAGGTATCAGAGGTTAACTCTGAACCAAATTAGAACCTTTGATTGCATCTCCCTTCCCCAACAATTGAAGAAGGATGATGGCAGGATAATTGTAGATGAATATGAACAGAAGAAGATATATAATGACACCATCTCTGCACTTGACCTCACCATACAGGAAGATATATCCTTGGACCCTTTCATTGCCAGGACCATACAACTGACTCAAGCTTGGGTTGATGAGCAGGTAGAGGCATTGAAGAAGAAAGGTGTTGCCATTACAGTGGACAACAAGAAGAAGGGATAGGATATTCCTGGGGATGAATATGATGACTTCCTGAATGAGAAGAGGAAGACCAAGGGAGATAGAATCCCTCTACCACAACAACAGAGCAAAAGACCCCCAAGGGGCAAGAAGGTGGATAAAGAACCCAAAGGGGTTATAATTGAAAGGGCAGTATTTGTAGCTGAGCAGGCAGTATCATCCCCTCCAAAGAAAGAAAAGCCCAAGAAGAGTAAGACAACAGAGGCTGGAATCACTAAGACCCTAGAAGAGGGTCAATCCTCAAGAAAACCTGGAGAAGAGGATATCCTCATAGAGGAAAAGCCTAAAGAAGAAGAGGCTCCATTAATTATAAAGAGGAAGAGAAAAGCTCCACAGGTGCTAGTGTCCACCCCACCTAAGAAACAAAGAACCTCCATGAGAGGAGAAATAAAACAACCCCTTACATTATTATAAGGGGTAGGTAGTGAAGTACCTAAGGAACTTCAGCAAAATATTCCACTTCCTACCATCGTCAAGTTCAAAACTGAACTTGCAGAAGAACAAATGAAAGAAACTGATCAGATACAAGTAGAAGGTCATGTCTCGCTAGACGAGACAATAAACTTGTCTGGTGATGAGGTCATGCAGGATGTGGCTGCACAGAAGATGGAAACACTTGCTGCTGGTATAAGCATGATTCCTCACAAGCCTCCACTAGTTCAAACTGTGCTTGAGGAGATGAAACAAGTGGAAGAAGAGCAAGAAAAGAGCCCAGAGTAGGTAGCTCAGGAAATAGGGCTAGATACATTAATCACAGAGGTGATAAGTCCTACAGTAGTGGACCTAACAGAGAAACAAGATGCAAGTCTTGGACATCTAGCAGGATCACCTGACAAAGGGCACCTAGCAGAAGAAATAGAGATGGTAGAATCAGGAGGCCATACTCTAGAATTAGGCCAACAAAGTCCGCATGATGCATCAGTGGAACCTGCTATAGTAGAGGTTCAAGAAACAAAGGCTAATGAAAAGGAGGAAACAATAGAGGATCCAGCTACCAAAATACAAGAAGTTGATAGTGCAGGCCCAGAACAAATAGTGTCTGCAGAACAATCGCCGGCACCTCAGGCAGGATCCACAGTATCCAGTACGGTGGACATGCAACAAGAAACAGAAAAGCCAAAAGAGGATGATAAACCACAACAAGGGGAAGAGTTGAAAATAGATGAAGTGATGACGGAGAAAGATCATGATCATCATGATCAACATAAAGATACACAACAGGATTCCCCACACCAAGAGGATGCTCCTCTAGAGAAAGAAATTCCTCAACAGGAGGAGGTGCCGCAGGATCAACAACACGGTAAGCATCAGGAAGAAGAAATGGGAAAATCACCATCTCCACAACAGTTGCTGATAGAAATGGGAGATATGGGTGAACATCATGATGATGCTAAAAAACATGATCAGGTGCCTCCGTGGTTGGTGAAAGAGGTAAATATAGAGGAAGAACTTGAAATTTAGGAGTTTGATGTCTCCACCTTGTTCTTCGCAGATATAATGAAGCCTAGGAGGAAGGCCAAAATGACATTGGCCATCAGGAGAGATCTAGCAACCAGGAGAAGGACCACACAAATTGCCATACCTACGGTGGAGAAAGAAAAGGTAAAATTACTTTAGATGAATTCCAAATCAGCATAGTGGATCTGGGCTTTGCCAATGAAGACCAAGAGGGCCAAGAGGGCAAAGACATTATTGATTTTTTGATCCAAAAGGTGAAAAGAGAGAAGGAGAAGAATAAGCAACACATAGAGCACATTGCTTAGTTGCATGCCTACATAAAGAGGCTGATTAATCCTGATGACACTTCAACTGAACATGCAGTCCCATTCACTGCCATTTCTCAGGAAGAGGTAAATAAGTTAGACCTCATGAAACATGAGGCGTCTGTAATAAGAAAATGGATGTCATCCACATTGGATAATGCTGTAGAAATAGTGAAGGCCTCTTTGAAGAGGTGGAGCATTCTGAGTGACTCCAAGACCAAGGTGGATAAATTGCAAATGTAGACCGGGAAAAGGTCTTATAAATTGGAAAGGGTCCTAAGCATTTTGGGAGAAATAAAGAGGATAAATCCTCAACTGCTTATCAGTAAGCAGGTATTGAACAGTAATACCGCATTTTTGGTGGACATCTGGTACAAAGACATTCAGTTTGAATGTGAAGTCCACAAAAGATGTAATAATAAGCTGAGGGATATCAGCATGAAGCTACACGATTTAATGGCTGAAGAGGCAGAGATATTAGAAACATTGGAAGGAAAGGTGGAAGGGAAAATAGAAAATCAAGATGAAGAGTCTACCATCAAAGCTCTACATAGTAACTTCCAATCAGAAGTAGATGGTCCACCTGTCCACTTGACAGAGGAACTTATAGATAAAATAATGAGGATCAAGGTCAAGATGGAGAAATATAATGAAACACTGCAGGACAGGAAAAATAAGCTAGATAACAGTAGAGATAAGTATGAAGCACATAAGCATGCCATCATCAAAGAAAAGACTCAAGATGGCGGAGGAATAGATCAAGTTGTGCATTCTTATGAACAGATCCAGAGTAGCATGCAGCCCCATATGCAACATCATCATCATCAGGATAGTGAAAGTTCGGGAAGTGATGCACATGATGATGATCCACATGAATCAGCTGAGGAACATGATGAAGATACATCATAAAGGGGATATAAGCATAAGTAATATAGATAGTTGCCAGCTGGCAACTTGTGCCATTTTTGTAAAGATTGACAAAGTCAAGAGAATGATGACCATAGATTTGCATTGATAAATCAAGATCATGGATCTTTTTGTAACGGATTCCTCACCTTATTCTATAAAAGGTGGTGGAATGCCTTATTGTAAACATTCGAAACTTAATTGAAATCCGTCTGTTGAAACATTCAGAGCTCATTTCAAAGTTTTTGTATACATTTATATTTTTGCATGCTTAATGAATGAGAAGACTGTGTCAATTACAATTCATAGTAAATCTTAAGTAATCAGTGTATGAATTCCAGATATATGTGGTGATTTGTTGCGTCCCTTGGAGTGCATGTCTACTTACATGTGTTGTCTTCATACAATTCCTTTGAAGTTAGCATCAACTATATCTAGCTCTGGAATGTCCTGGTGAAAATATGGTTTGGTTTTCTTCTCTTCATGACAGTATCTAATATACATGTGGTTCAAAAGCTAAAGGTTCAACTTTAATTAGAAACATTTCTTCAATTTCTTTTAAATTTCAGAGCGTTTCGCCCCCATAATTGGAAATAATTGATGATCTTAAGCAAATAACACAGATATGCATACATCTCGTAGATAATTGCAAATATTTAGCATATTTGACTACAAAGCATGCACAATTGAAAATATCATGCAAAGATTGAGGTATTTCTGCATCTTTTCACCAAATAACTGCATAATATGACTTCTCTATAAAGAATTTCTATAGGAATGTCATGATGACGTCGAACTTTCACGTAAGGTCCCAAAATGGAAACAACAACTCACATTAACCTCTAAGTAACTTCAGACGAGTAAGACCTAATCACCGGAGACTTGGGATCATGAATTCTTTGAATTCATAGTATCTTTCAAGATGAATAAAGGTTAATGTATACTTTTATTCTATGCTTGTTTGTGACTAACATCATAACCAACAGTACTTCAGTGGAACCCTCTTCCACTTCAAGAACTACTAGGAGATCTGCTGCCAACCCTATTCCTCCTAAGACTACAAAACTAGAAGCAAAATGATTTGGAAAAAGGGAGAAAAGGAAGAAAACAAAAGCATCCTAGACCTATCTAGGAACAAGAGAAGAAGAAGAAGATATAGACTCTAACATTGAGATCAAAGAACTAAAAGCCATAGGCACAAAAGCGTCTAAGACATCCAAGGAGATGCCCTCCAGAAGAAAAAGGGAAAGCAAGAGGCAAAAGATAGAGGAATATGTAGAGAATCCTACCCTCTCAGTAGATGACATCATTAAATCAGTTGATGTGGATGGAAACTTGGGTCTAATGACATAATTCTTTGATGACTATAGTGATGCTAACAAAAGAGTACTTGAGTAAGCACTGGTAAGATATTTGAATATCTACAACAAGGCTCTTATTAAGATATGTTCATTGATACCAAAAAGCCTTGAGAAAATTTTGGAACTGAGAAAAGATAATGTAAAAAGAAAGGATCTTGAGATCTGAGAATACATATTAATACAATTATGCCCCCAAATTACTCTGAATCAAATGAATTTGATATTCAAAGAAGCTAAGGATGATTTCTGAAGTAAAAAATGAATGAATGAGCTTATGCTTGGGGAGACATACAAGATTGTAAAGGAAACCAAAGAGATTCTTTGGTGTGCTTTGAAAAAGCACAATCTTCCTGTTGTAGAGGAGGGAAATGTAGAGATTGAGTCCTTAGACATGGATGTCAAAAGATTAAAGGAAAATAAGCAATAGACTGAAACTCTAGACTTCTCTATTCTAAAAGAGGAAGTGTAAAAGGAAGAAGAGGAAGTATTGATAGAAGAAGAAAATGTTGGCCATGATCCTCTAAATCCTCCTGCTATTGATGATTCTAGAAAGGACAAAGAGAAAGAAGAAGAAAAAGAGAAAGAGAAGGAAGAGGAAGAGGCAAAGGGAAAATAAGAACTAGCACAATGGGATGGTGCTAATGCACAAAACTAAGACTATCTAGTTGTTGTCCTTGACAAAACACAAGTGAAGGAAACTGAAATAGAAAGTGTGGCAAGAGAAACTATGAATGCAGTACAGAGTTTTCTCAGCAAGGAGATGCTAGAGTTCGATGAGCAAGAACTAATACAAGGACCAATCAATTATGACTCTCTCTCTGGATCAAATGTTGAAGATATCATCATTCACATAGGCCAAGGCAAGGGAGAAATTACTAAAGTCTCGCATAGAAGACAATGAATTGATAATCCTAGCATCCAAAATACTTGAGAAGATCATGCCCACATATAAAAAAAATACATCTAATTCTCCATTTGGTAATTTGAAAAATCTTGTGCATTCTGTAAATACAAATTTTGACTCTTTTGAGAAGTCAGCCAAAGTAAAGGTCCAGAAAGAATTTTTGGATAAGAGGTTTAGTGAACTTAAAAGCCTTATAGATAATGATAGAAAAACACTTAACATTGGTATAAAGAGTATTGAAAATTCTCTTAAGGATGGTGGTGATGTATATAAGTTTTGTTTGTCCCGGCCCAAAATAGTAGAGGATATTGAGAAAAAGATAAAGGAGTAGGAAAAAAAGCTGCGAAACCTATCTCAAAGTTTTGATCCTTTAACAGTATCTTTGGAGAGCCAATAATGTCAAGCAATTAGCATGACAAATGAAATAAAGAAGCTTATCAAAGAAATGAAGAACATTATGGAATGAATGGGTGAGCTCTGGGGACTAATTACCCCTAAGTTGGAAACAATGTTTAATACATTGTCAGAGGCTCAAAGTACTACCCCGACAAGTGATCCATTAGATCAAAGGAAAGAAGAAGTATATGCATTTCTACTGAAAGGACATATTTCAATTTTGGATGGTATGAAGAGAAATTGGGCCACCAAATTTGTACAGTTAAAAAAGTACTTTTGCAGATATCCTTAAATATATGAAAATATAACATATGGACTATTTGTACATATGCGGTCATATATATAGAGTTTTTGTATCATTAGTGATTGAGGATCCCACCCTTTACCATTGATGTCAAAGGGGGAGTGAAGAGAAGTGAAAAATGAGGAATCTAGCAAAGGGGGAGCACCGAAAAGTAGTGTGATCAACAATATGGAGCACAAGCAAAGGGGGAGTTATTCCAACACTTAGTCATTTTTCACTAAGTGTTGCCATCAATGCCAAAGGGGGAGATTTTTGGCATGAGACATTGCTAGGCTTGATAAGTGTTGTCATTGATGGTAACCAAGTCTCTCTACACATCTACATTGCATAATTTACCCATACCAAAAATCAGAGTGAAGATCTCTCTAAGTATCGGAAGTCAAGAACAGAGTGTGTGATAGGGTCTGGTATCTTGGTCCAGATCTCCTTGGGAGAAGATCAGATTTTGCTCCAAATCTGAGGGAGTCATAACCACTATTAGGATAATCTAAATCTAGAATTTTGGCCTCTGGTGATGAAGGACTAAATAGTTATTAGCATCTGAGTATCAGGTTAATAGTTTGATAGAACAAACAGAAGAAGAATAGGCTGATATTATAATTGATCTTGGATCTGGATGTACGGAAGTTGTTGGTTAGACAAGTTGTGTTGATCAGTGATAGTAACCGACCTGACTAATGATTTGTGAGTGCATGTTTTGGTCTGCATCTCAAGTTATGCATGGATCTAGTGGACAAAGTAGAGTATTCAATAAAGTTCCAAGTGTTCTTGAAGTTGACTGGAAAGTAATTAAAGTTCATGTTGCAGATATATATAGTCAATAGATTTGGATGATTTTGGTGTGTGGTGTTGTGACTATGGAGCAATTACGAAAGGAGAAGAGATAAAAGGGTTCAGATGTTAGCATAATAGTAAGAGGGGTAGAGCAAGGATGAAGTGTGTCAAGTCAGTTTTCTATGCTTAACTAGAACTAAACTCCAGCATTGATAGATTCTAAATATCAGTTTAAATTCATTCTAATCTTCTTCCTAGAGGTAGTGAGCATTCTTTTGAGCAGTGAGATTTGGGCAGTGAGCCTGAATGCATGTGCATTACACTTTTTAATACTTTTAGCAGAGTATAATCTTTGTGGTTTAACCCCCACCATGGTTTTTCTCTTAACCAGGTTTGCACGTCAAAAATCTGTGTCAATTGTGTTACTTATGTTTCTACTCATGTGTCATTGATTCATGCCTTAATGTTCATATTATTAATTTGATTAGAAGTTGTAAAAGAGAATTAAGGATAGATAAGTTGAATTGTGTGACAACTAATTCACCCCCCGTCTCAGTTGTCTAAACTAATTCCAACAAGTACATCCTTCTTTAGTCCTTTTGAAGCAAACCTTTCACGTACTTGTTTATATGTCTCATAGTATCCTTAATTCCCGGCAAGGGTATTGCCATGGAATTCCTTGATCACTTTATCCTTCATCTTAGAAAGAGCTGTCAAATTTATTCTATACTTGTAGAGGATGAGATCATCTTTCACATGCTATATATCCTTCATCTTTTATGTTTCATTTCATCATATCATTTGTATAGGGATCCTTGACATATTTTGCTATGATGAAATTCCTCCAATCTGGTGAATACTAGACATGGCACATAGATGTGGTCTTTGAGATAAGGCATCAGCTACCACATTATTCTTCCCCTTTACATAGGCTATGTCAAAATTGTAGGCTTGCAATCTACTCACCCATTTCTGTTGTCAATCATTTAAATCACTTAGTTTTAAGAAGAATTGTAAACTATTATGATCAGTCTTCACCATGAACTTTCCACAAACCAAATATTGCCTAAACTTAGCTAGGGCATGCATAATAGCCAACATCTCCTTATCATAGGTGGAATATAGTTTTTCAGAAGGAGTTAACTTACGAATCTTGAAGGCAATAGATTATATATCTTGCATTAGTGTGACTCTGATGCCTTCACTGGATGCATCACATTCAAGTTCAAAGAGGAGTGAGAAGTATGGGATGGCAAGTATAGGACAGGTATTCATTACCTTTTTCAAATGTTCAAAGGCCTTTTGTGCTTTTTAATCCCATAGAAAGGATCCATTCTTGGTTAGATCAAAGAGTAGAACTGTAATTTTGGAGAAGTTTCTAATGAACCTTCTATAATAGTTGTACAAGCCTAGGAATCCCCTGAGATGAGTCAAGTTTCTTGGTTTTGGCCACTCTTTAATAGCTTGGATCTTTTTCTCATCAACTTGAATTATTTGAGCACTTATTTTATGTCCTAGGTAGAGGATTTCTTCCATTCCAAACTCACACTTGGGTGCTTTTGCATATAGGGACTCTTGTTCAAGAATGGACAATACTTCATCAATGTGCTTAAGATGATCTTCCCATGTCTTACCATAGAACAAGATATCATCAAAGAATATCAATAGGAACTTCCTTAATTGCTTCTGGAATGGATGGTTCATGCATGATTGAAAGGTAGCCGGAGCATTCGTCAATCCAAAAGGTAGAACCAAGAATTCAAAATGACCATAGTGACATCTAAATGCAGTTTTTGGAATATCTTCTTCCCTCATTCAGATTTGATGAGAGCTCAATCTTAAGTCAATCTTCGAAAAATATTTTTCTCCATGTAATTCATCAATTAACTCGTCCACCCTTGGTATAGGGTGTCATTTTTTTATAGTTTGTTTATTTAGGGCTCGATAATCCATGCACATTCGAATGGTCCCATCTTTCATTTTAACCAATACCATGGAGGATGCAAATGGGCTAGAGCTTGGTTGTATGTGACCCATTTCTAAAAGTTCATTGATTATTTTCTCTATATCTCTTCCTTAAATTTTTGGGATGCCTATAGGGGGTTGTGATAATAGGTTTTGCATCTTTCTCCATTTCAATTATGTTCTCAAACCCTCGCTTGGGAGGCAAACTTGGTTGTATGTCATCAAATACTTTTTAATGTTTCCTAAGGATAGGTTGGATATCAATGTGGATGGTTTTTCCCATCGGAGTTGATTTGTCTAATATTAAACAATGGGCTGCCCATTCTAATTACTTATGCCTAAATGTCATTTCCATCGTTTTTGAAGAGACCACTCGAGGTGATCCATTGGATAGCCCATGTAGGGTAATCCTTTCTCCTTGGTTTGTAAAGGAAAGTTCTAATTTGGGAAAGTCTAGTGTGACCTGACCTAGTGAGTACAACCAAGGTGTACCAAGGATCATATATGTGTCTCCCATATTTACTACAAAATCATCTTAAATGGGGTGCCTTCCTAGGGTCCTTTTTTGTTGAGATAACATCTTTGAACAACCCTTGGTGGATCCATCGGCTAAGGATACCATGAATCCTTCAAAATCTTGGGGGTCTAGTTTCATTCTTTTGGCTAAGGATTCATCTATAAAGTTATGCGTGGCCTCACTGTCTACTAAGGTTGTTATCTTTTTTCCTTTAAGGATGCCTCTAAGCCTAAATGGATGATGTTTAGATACCTTGGATATAGCAGCTAAGGTGACTTTTTCTTTAGTTTCATACTTTCTCCTTTTTGTTGGGTTTTCTATTTCCTCATTATTGGAGAAGGCTTCTATGATATGAACTTGCCCACATTTGTGACCCTTTTCCCATTTTTCTTTACATTTGAAACATAATCCCCTTTCCTTTAAATCTCTTAAGTTTTGACACATATGACCCTTTTTCCCAAGGTTCCCCACATTTGCAACAAGGATTTCTAACCCTTCTTTTACCCTTATGGTATGATTTTTTATTAAATCTTCCTTTCTTGTGGAAGGGTTTAGTGGTTGGTTGATATGATTTGTTTCTTTCTAGTTGAATCATCATTTTAATGGTACCATCCAGTGTTGTATGTTTGAGTGCTCCTATTAACCCTCTTAGTTTTTCATCCAATCCCTCAATAAATAGGAATGTTAATCTTTCATCCTCTATTATGGAAACTAGTATGGCTATCTTCTTGAATTCATTTACATATTCATCCATGGTTCCCATTTGTCTTACGACATTGAAGTCCCTGAAATCTTGTTGTGGATGATGATGAAAAAATTTCTTGATTAACCTTTTTGAGAATTCCACATAGGATGTGATGGATTCACAGCCTTGAGTATGCTTCCCATTATGCCACAATTCATAGGCCAATCCCTCCAAGTGTAAGATGGCAAATTGGAGGGCATCGCTCTCCATCATTGGGTTGAGTAGAAAGTAGTCATTTAACTTTTGAAGCCATGCATGTGGTGTGATCTTATTGGTTCCATCAAAATTAGGAACATTCACCTTGTTGGCTTTTTGCTTCAAATCTTTGTTAATGGATCTTCTTTCTCTTCTTGCTAATTCATTCCTCCTTGAGTTTCTATAGTCATTGAATGACACTACTCTCCTCACTTCGGGTTCCAAGTTAGCATATGCTCTTGCAATATCATCCATGCTTATTGAGTTTGGAGTGGACTCTTGGGTTTGATGAAGTATTGCTATGTTCAGAGTGATTTGATCCTACTTCCCTTCCATTTGTTGAGTGAGTCTTAAGATGGTCCATAGTGTTTCCCACTTTTTAGAGAGCTTCAAGAAACATTTGTGTTCTCTTTACACCTTTCTCCATCATGTCTTTGGTGTTTTTTTCACCTTGCTCCATCATGGCTTTAGTAATTCTTTCATTTTGGTCCATCATTGCTTTTTTGGTCATCTCCATGAATGCTATTAACTCATTTCTCATTTCCATGTTGTTGTTGTTATAGGCTGATTGTCTTGTATAATGTTGCATTAACTATCTTCACAGGATGGCAGGATGATTTTTCTGATACCACTTGTAATGTCCCCTTCTAGAAAGCCAAAAATTTTACAACCTTGCAAATAATTTCAACTTTTAAAAGAAAACATGAGTACTCGATCCTTCTTATCTAATCATATTAACCACAAGATATATTCAATCAATCCTTATAATCATAATCTATATGCATTATATCTTTCACAATATCTATTATACATTTTTCATGATTTTCCTTGAGAGAGACACACTTGGGTCTACATGTTCATCAAACCACTTACCCAACAAGAGAGGGCTTATAAGGAAGCAATATTGTCATGGATCCTAGTGTTCCATTCGTTTGATCTAGAGGGGTACTCTTGACCAACACGAATCAAATGCCTATCCTCTTGTCCCAGAGGGGTCTTCTTGAATAACACAAGACAAGGGCCTATCCATTTGTCCTGAAGGGGTCCTTTGACCAACAAAGATAATGGGCTATCCACTTATCTCAGAGGGGTACTCTAGACCAACTTGAGATAAGAGTCTATTTGCTTTATCCTAGAAAGTGCTCTTGACTAACTCGACCGTTAACCATGATTAAACCATTTTTCTCACCTTTACCCTTGGTCTCACTCTTATGGGTGTTGGTAGATTTAACCATGAGCCCTAAATCTCATCCTCTATCTTTCATGATTATGTTTTAAGAACTTGTTCTTAGTCACTAATAGTACAATTGTCTAACTTGCTACCTTATAAGAAAAACATTCATTATATAAGCAATGTTTATGATTTAGTGTTTCTTAGGCTATTCCTTCTTTTACTTACCATGATCATTTTGATTCTATGTCCCCAATTACTAGTTTACTCATTCTATGATGGTCTTTTCATACATTTATATGCTTATGCATCCTATGCTAATACACACTTATTCTATATGTTGCTTATCCAATCTATGATAGAAATTGCAATATATTATATGCATTCATTTACAATCGTATCTAACTCTATAATTCTTATTCTATGTTATATGCATATGTATGCTAATTTATCATTAGGAGAGATGTAATTTAAATTAGAAGGCATATCTTGATACTGCCATGATTTACTATCTAATTTCTATAATTTATTTCTCAAGTTCATATTCTAGTTGATTCACTTTTATATACCCTATATCTGATTTAATCCTTCATCATGATACTATTATATTCTTATTCTGTATTCTACTAATTTAAATCTAACAGAATAGTCGAGGGTATTATAACATGGGATATAGGGTGATAGGGTCAAATGTCATACCAACACTAACTTTGGATCGCTGGTAATACAAAAACAATCTTCACTAATTTCCTCTTAAAGTTTAACCATGGTGATTGTTGTATATGTATGTATTGTTTGCCAATGTTAAGGAGGGGTGAAGAGGATTTCTATCCCTCTAAATGATGATGACTGTAACTATTCTAGATTGCTCCCGCTAATTGATTGTCTTTCTTTTTCGTGTTGCTTGAATTTTTTTCTTGGTACCTTGATCGATCTTTGGGCTATCCTTGTATAGCTCGATTTGTGAAAGGTCATGCCTTCTTGGACAGGGATGGGTGCTTGTCAACAAAACATCATATTAATATCATTTGTCTTGATGCTTAATTAACCTTTGTCTTATTCACCGTCACTCTTGACTTATGCATTTTTGCTCCATATGACTAACTCTTCATTGATCGGCGCTTATATGGCTATGTAATCATATTGATTTAGTTCTCTTAGGAATCTTTTATTTTGAACATGATTATGATATCATGAAGGTGTTACTATATTATTCCAATCTTTAATTGGAATTGGCTAGCAAGGGACATGACAATTTTCATCTTTTTGATTTCTCATCTATCTTTGTCTCCTCTTCATCCCTTTCACTTATACTAACATATAATCTTTTTCCTTTCATCTTTTTCCTCTTCATGCCTTTGGTAGTGGATTCTTTTGATGTTTTCTCTAGTTTCATTGATGATGTGACACCAAAGGGCATAGTAGAGCTCCTAGTAGTCCTCTAAGCATTTTTTGGTTTCTCCTTCCTTAATTGATATTTTTTTGGGACTTGCATCAGATCACTCTTTTGTTTTTCTTCTAATTTTTCCCTTACTTCCTTAAGTTTGTCTTTGGTGATGCCATATCTTGCAGCAATCTTTTCCACGTCTTTTCTAACCCTTCTAGCTGCTTCTGGTTTAGTGAATTAAGCATGAAATTTCATGGATAGTTCTTCATAAGTTCTAAATCTTTCTTCCCTATTATCCTTGGGCTTGCTCAACATGTATTGAGTAGAGTTCTCTAATATTTATCCATCTACTTCATATCCCATTGACATTACCTAGATAGTCCTAGGCTCAATCGCTTCCATCAAACATTGATCTTTTGTGACCATGAAACTGATGGTGTCCTTATACTTCTCAACAATTTTCCTAGGAATTCTTTCTCTAGACTGCATCATGCTTTGGAAGTTTTTAAAGTACCCCCATAAACCTATATTTTTCTCATCAACACTTCCAATGCTATTTAAATGATTTCTAATTTGAACAACTACTTGTTTACTACTTAACCAGATCAAATTCTTCATCTTTGGTAGCTCATTTGTGAATAAAAGAATAAACAAAGGACCAATGTACCATATTTGAAGGGATAATTCTTGCTCTCCTTTGTGTTCCACAAATTTTCCATTAATTGATTTAGCCATAGCTCACATAAGACATAATCAACATTCTCCTTTATCATCTGATAGGTAGTATAGATTGTTGTCCCTGAGATAGAGTTCTCTTGGTTGGAGAAATAGATATTGTAGCCCAAAACCATTGAGGCGAATCTTACATCATGATCTATGATATAATTTATAGTCAGTGACCTCTTGTCGAACTTTGCTCTAGTGGCCTCTGTAATAGCCTAATTCTTCACAGCCTTCAATAAGGGCACACTTCTGATGGAGCTTAATCCTATCACTACCCTAATTACTTCCTTGGTGATTTTGAAGGGCTACCCTAAACACATGAATTGATCTTGAATTTGGCTTAGAACGTACCTTACCCATTCATTCTCTGCAAACATGGGAAAATCCACATACTAAATAAACTTCTTTTCCTTTAGGGATTTGTATTCTTCTTTGAGGTCAAACTGGTCATCAGTTAGATTCTTGAGATATAAATCTAATAGACAAGTGTTGCTATGTTCATCAAGAGAAACATGAATATATGCCCTAACATCCTCAACATAGAGGACTCCATAAGGTATACTAAAAAATGCACCCATTTGATCCACTTAGGCTGCTTTATGTGGTTGTTTCTTTAACTTTGGTTGAGGGTGTTTAGTAATATCTACATTTTGTGGTGTCACTATAGAAAAAAATCAATAGATTCACAACTAGGGTTTCTATGAAAATACATTTTTTTATTGAGTTAGGGTTTCCTTTCTTCGACTGCTTCAATTTTTGGTTGTCGCTACTCAAGTTTAGCTTCGATCTCTCTAAATTTCTGATAGCTCTGAGTGTAAAGTGATTTTGAAATCAAACAAGTTCCTTTTTATCCTCCACATGGCTTGACCTAGTTGTCATTAATGCTCATTCCCCAAAAGCTACCAAAACCTTTCACTATAGAACACAAATGATTAGAATTGCTCCACAATGTGCCGCATTGACCCTTTTTCTTTCAGTTTTTCTTCTAAGAGCTGTGTCACATGAGATTTCATCTTACACCTTCAGGCCTGATTCTGGTACCCACTTTTTGGCTAGGGGATTTGGATTTTCTATACTGTTCCCCCTGAGATAGAGCTCTTGATTTACTTCCCAGAGGAAGTATCTGCACTAGAGATACTGGTGCGGATTGATCACTAACTTCAATTACTTATTTCTTGATCCATACCTGGTTCATTTCTTTCTTGGTTTCAACCAAATCAACTTCTTCTTTTCTCTTATCATTTCTTTGCTTTGTTTTCCTTTCTTTAAAATAGTGATTTCTATTCACATTATTTCTTCTACAAAACCTTGCAACATATCCAAATTTGTTGCAATTGAAGCACACCACATCCTTTTGACCTTTATTCCTTTCATTTATTGAGTTTGATCTGAATTGATTAGCCATATGTCCAAATCTATTGCATGCAAAACACTTTCCATTGAATGATTGACTGTTTCATGTGTTTTGAAAATTATCTCTTACTAAGTTTCTACATTCATTTAATTTGTGTTCCATTTTATAGCATGTATTGCACCTAATAGAATTTTGACTCACTTTACTTCTGCATACAATAGCTCTATGATCAATTCTATTGCAAGTGAATCATTTACCTTTGAATGATTGTTCATTCCTCCTATTGTTGAAACCTTTCCTAATCTAATTTCTACATTCATTTACTCTATAACCAATTTTGTTGCAATTGGAACACTGACCAGAGAATGATGGAATCTTTTGATTTATTTTGCTCCTGCACTGAGTAGCCTTGTGACCATACTTATTGCATGAATTACAATAACCATTGAAAGATGGGTACCTTTGAACATTTGGTTGTCTAACTAGAGGTCTTCTAGGTCTTCTTCTTTGATTTCTAAATCGGTATCCTTTGTTTTGCCTTGACTCAATGCTTATTTGACAAGATTTTGAACTTTCTCCTTTCTCAAATTCCAAATCTTGTTTGTCATTAGGATGCTTTTGACATATCAACAATTCTTCTAGTTTTGAAGAGCTTATCTTAAACTTCTCTTCAAAACTCTTGGCCTTTTCTAAATCTTCTTTTAATTTTTAATTTCTTTTTCAAGTTTGACACAATCTTCTATTTTTTTTCACAATTGAATTCATATCTTCTTCTATTTTTTCTCTCTATTTCCAAGAGATTGAGAGTTTCATTTGCTGATAATAATTGATCATTGACTTCCTTATTTTTTTCCTTGAATTTCTTGACTTGGCCCTTCAATCTTGCGATGTATTCATCAACTTCTTGCAAGTTGTCCTTTAGATCCCTATTTTCTACCTCAGAGTTTTAAAGGTCCATAAGAGCTGCTTCTAGTTCTTTGTTGCTTTCATAATTTCCAAACCTTCTTGTTACTATGATTATACTATCCCAGATCTTCCTGAAGATGCTAAACTTTTTCCAAGGAACTTGGCTCTAATACCAATTGTTGATTTTCAGGAACACTGAGAGTGGGGGAGTGAATCAGTGTTTCAAAAATATTTTCATAGACTTTAACTTTCATCTATTTCCCAAATCTAATTAATCAAAAGCATAATATGCATATGAACAACAACCATGAAAACATGACACATGAACACCAATATTTTTACGTGGAAAACCCAAGGGAAAAACCATAGAGAGGATTATCTCTCATATATATATATATATATATATCCGGACCTAACTACTTCTATACCGAGGGAGTAGAATCAAGGGATAGATATATATATTGCAATATTTACAAAAATAATGTTTAGGCTTCATCACTCCATAGGCCTAGAACATGTTGGCTCACTACCATGAAGTACAACTAGGGCTACCAAGCTCACTGTCTCAACCCTAAACCTAGCAAGATTACAATAAGGGTTGTTAAACCCTGAGGTCTATTAAACCTGAATGAAGGATCACTGCCAGCTCACTACCTTGTTGATGAAAACTTTCTTTCAATCAAATTGCACATGAAAACTAAATATTGCTTAAGCATCTGCCACTATGCCAGGGTGTAGTTATTTAGTAATTGAATTCTGAATCCCAAGTCATCATTGTTGTTGATCTTCTAACCTTGCTCTTCTATTCACATTCTTGCATCACACCACTCTTTTTCCACACACACACAACTCAAATTCATTGCCTTTATATATCAGCATTATGATTTGATCCACTATTAGGTTGGCATCCAAGAAGTGAAACGTGTACATAGAAAGATGTACCTTGTTGGCTCACTCCAATGCACTATGTATTGTGTGGACCCAAAAATTTCCCCAAATGTGTTCATATATGTTAGCTCTAATCATTCACATACTTAAATAGATCTTTCACACAATCTTCTTTCTCTGCATCATGATTTATCTCAATAGTCGACCTATTCCTCAAGAGCATGCTTAATAGGTTCATCTGCTAACATACAACTTATAATGTGGATCACAAAACACTTCCAAAATCATATCAAAGACTCTTTACATCTCCCCAATCTTACCCTCAGAACCACGAGGCATGATATCATCTTACAAAGAAATGTGGACCATCAGAACTTAGACTCTATCTTTGTCAAACTCTGTCAAACACTATGTCGATACTTAGCATCTTGCAACTATCTTTCTGGTGGACTTCAGATCTCCTAACTCTAGAATAAGACACATTACATAAGTGTTTACAACACCTTAAAACCATATAACAAAATACTTCTCTATGGAGGAATGCGGACCACTGTACTAGACCATATTCACTATTTCTGCTATACCATTGGTTACCCAGACTTAGACATTTCTTCAAGATGACTTCCAGAGGAAGTCGGGACTTAATCATTGAAGCATAAAACTATCAAACAACTGATATCATCATACCTAAACCACATTATTGGGTCATCATCTATAGAGGGATACTATCCAACTTGTTGTCCTCTACTCAGAATACTTTCCATACTTAGCCATTTTCTGTCAACCAGACCTAGAATGCAGCATGTTCTTCTAGAGATATTTCTTCCTATCATGATGACAAGATCTCTAAGCCTTTTTTCCATCAATGACAATGTATAAGTCAATACCGAAGTAGTGTCTCTTGCCAACACAAACATGTTAGATAAAAAGTAGAGGTTGAAGCCTCTCTCTTGACTATTTTGATCTAATATTCTCTTCCTTTCTTTTTCATTTTAGGCCACTTGCTTCCTGAAAGCCTTAGAAAACAACTTTTATAGCCCAGCCTAATTGGGCTACCAAGCACAATTTGGTAACACTACCTCATCAATTGCAACTACATATCTATTATGCAAATCTTGAATAGTCATAGAATCAGGTGTGAAATCAACACTCTTTCCTACTCCACCATATGTAATTTGATAGATAGAAAGGATGTCAATAGACAATGAAGGTACAAAAAGGATATCATTGAATGATCCTTCATCAATGTCAACTAATCCTTTGCCACAACCACTCGTAGATGTGTTCTTGCCCATCAAACTAGGTGGTGATGAATAAGTCTCATTTGAAGAGAACACACTCTATGATGAAGCCATATAATGTGAAGCTCTAGAATCAAGGATCCATTCCCTAACTCAAAATTTGCAACTACAAAAAGTGCTTTCCCATTTTGTTTCACAAACTTTGAAGATGATGAAGAAGAAGATGAACCCCCTAAAGATGAATTCATTTCAGCTTTCTTTAGTTGATGTTGCAATTCATCAACTTTATTTAAGTAACATTTGTGTTCATCATGTCCCATTTTTTTCCAATATGCACACTGAGGCTTCTCCTTCTTAGATGATTCCCCTTTGGAGGGAGAGGACTTAGATTCTTTCTATCACTTGTTCTTTTTCTTCTTTTGTTTCTTTTCAATATTCCCTAATTCTTTATGTACCTTAGGCTCACTAGCCACCAATGCTTGTCTTGGAAGACTTGGTGATGCCCATTTGAATTAGCGTCACTTCTTCTTGGATTAGAAGACTTGAAAAATCATCAAAAGTAGGTTGAACATATGCAACTCCCATGGAAACCTATTGAGTGTGAAAGATAGAAACAAATACTGAATAGTCAGGACCAAGCTTGGATACCACATTTAGTATCAATTGTAAATCCTCTTTATTAATCTTTCAATCCTTTAGTTGTGTTCTCAATTGTTTAATCTTGGAGATATAGTCTTGGATTTTGTCAAACTCCTTAGGATCAAGATTCATCAAATCATTATCAATCTAATAACCCCTAATCTTGTTAGTTTTACCATACAAATTGTCAAAAATCTCCCAAGCCTACTTAGGTGTCTTGTATGATTGAACCTAAAATTGCAAATCAAAAGAGACAAATGAACAAATGTAGCAAAGACTTTTCTTACAATTGACCTCCCATACTACCTTTGCATTCACATTAGTAGGTTCAGGAATAGATTCTTTTACATATCCTGTTCAACTTTTTCCCATTAGAAGATTCCATACTAATTATTTCCATGATGCATAATTATATGGAGTTAGGAGTTCAATTTAAGATTTCCCCATTTCAAAAACACACAACTAATCACTGAAAGCAATCAACCACTACAAGATCACCCCAAAATTCACTAAATCAATTATCCCCTCAAGTAAAGTATGATCATCACAGTTTATAATTACTGTGTTTATAGTTTCCACAAGCCAAAGTTCATCAAGGTGGTCTTTTGATTTTGGTACATACAAATGCCAAAATTAGGTTATAATTGAAAGTACAAATTTTGAGAAAAACTAGTCCAAATTGATTACAAATCTGAGAAGTACTAAAAAAATCATACACTTTCAAAAAATATACACCAATAAATGTTACTGTATGACCCCAAATAGAGCCCCAAAAGGTATGAAAATGAGGACTACTCATCAACAGTGATGAAAATCTACAATTTATAGAAAATCCAAACACCAAAATCAAAATCCATCTACACCACTGTAAATCATACAAAATTCTACCCCAAAACAAATAAAATTGCACTAAAATTGGAGCAGCTATGACCAAATTATAGGCATTTCAAAATCAGCTGAAAAATAAAAAACTCCATTGGAGAAGGAGGAGAAAATGCAAAATGTTTTTGCCACCAAATTTGGAAAAAACCTACCAAACTTAGCGATGCAACTAAAGATAGTTAATGCCAGATAAATTAGGAGCTTGGTCAAAGTTGGAAGTTTGTTAGCCAAGTTTAAATGCTTGCTAAATCTAGAGCACTACCAAAAAGTCTACTAAAATTGCTGGAAGTACCAAAAATACTACAAAAATGATGGAGTGCCACTTTTTCAGGGAAAAATTAGTAGGTCTGGCAGTAGAATAATTTGTTTTGGGCCAATTGGCATGTCTTCGCCTACTATATGGTCAACAAAGATTTGATTTTTTGTAGATTAAAAAAAGATATTAAAAAAATTAATAGGATGAACCCTGTGCGCTGCCCTGAGTATAGACTTGGCTTTTTTTAGATTTTTTTTTAAGAAATATCAAAAAATGCTGAATTTTCTATGGATTTGTTTCTTTGAATTTCTTTGAAAGAATAAGAAATAGATCGAAGCCTATAGTAGTGGTCAAGCCCCTTATATATGGGGCCTGCAGACCCCAATAGACCTACATAAAGGTTTAACCCCTACGCATGCCCTTGATCCCATGGTGTACAGCCTAGGGGTTGCAAGTTATAGCATGTTATAGGCTGACAGGTTTGACTAGGCTTGTCGGTACTGGCCAAGATTTTTTTTTACTTTTTTCTTTTCAAAATTTTTAAAAAACAATTACATGGCACTTTATAAATCTACAAAAAGTTTCGAAAAAAAAATATTTTTTTAATCCACATAAGAATAAAGTGGTGTACATGTCCATATATTCCTATAGGGAATGCTCTGTAGAATATCCTGTATGGATAGTGAAGGAGGATGAAAAATTTTCTTAGTGGCTCACGGCAAAGTGCTTCAATTTCAATAATTTGATAGTTGATCTTGGGGTTTTTGAGCTTTTTAAATGTGATGGAAATGTTAGATTTGACCCAAAATTCTCTAAAGGATTTGGTACCTATTAAATCTTCCATGTACCTCCCAGCTTCAAACACTCATAGATTTGGCCTTTGATGTTTAATCTAGATGAAATAATAGATTATTCAAATGACTATCTCAAACCTCCTAAACACAATGGTGTGCTCACATTTACACTAGCATGATCCAAAATTGACATGTAATATAAAGACACAAGAAGGAAGACCTCCCAAATCTATTATCTCTCTCAATTTTTTCTGATTCTCCATGTCATCATGTGACACAAGAGAAGAGCATACTCAAATTTTCAAGATCCACAATGATTTCACTCAATATCTCTCAATAGACTAACCAAAGTCAATCTACAAGATCTGCTACCATCTAAGATTTAGCTGTGGAGACAGCCACCGAAGATCTACAAGCCTAATAGAAAGTACAAAGAAATGAGAAGATAAATATGAAAAGAATAAGTTCTATTCCTATCAAAGAGTACAAATACAACAATATTCAAGATTACAATATGATATGACATAACTTGCTTATAAAGGTAAGGATGAGAGCTAAGATGCTTTATTCATGTGACAAGTGTCTTAATCCTATGACATGAGATAACTAGATCACATGTGTAGGATAAGACAACTATAAGACAAATATCAACAACTAAAGACAACTCTCAACATCTAGAAACAACTAGAATGCTTCCTAAGTCAACTTAACATGTGAATATGTGTGTGAATATTATTTAACCAATAAATAGTTAAATAATATGAATTATTCACACAAGGGGAAAATAGATAGTAAGTATCAAACTAGATATGAAATACACCAATTCACACTAACAAAATACACTTGTCATAACATGCCAATAGTCTCTTTCTTGAAGTAACTTCTTTGTGAGGATTAATGCACTCATGTATAGTTCATTGATGTTTACGTGATCGTCATCAATAAATAGGTTGGCATTGTCTAAGTGATTACACTTTGATAGGCAACCATCATAGCCCTTATTGTAAAGTGTTTCTACCACAACATGATGGATTTGGAAATTGGATTTCTTCGGTTTTAAACATGATTTTCAATGTGTATGGGAGATATTGGATGTGAAATTAGGCGATTGTGATACAGTCGACTTGGATGAATAAGTTGGCAGTGTAGATGGGTGTGATGGATTCTTGACTCACCAAACATGCATTGATGGATTATAGAATTTGGATTTGGAATTATGAAGTGTAGATGTGGAACTAGGATGGTGATTAGGACTAATGCTTTTGTATAGATAATAAGGTGGTGGGCACATGTTATATGAAATGCATGTGTTTTGATTTTTATAGCTTTGATGTCTCATGGTATTTGGATAATATACTTCATTTAATTTTCTTGGTCCACTTTCTTTTTTGACCCATATTGCTTTTATACACTTTCCTTGATTTTTGACTTCATATTCTTTTGATATTTCATTTGAAGATTTTAATTTGTATGCTCTATGATTTTGTTAGCCCTAATTGAGGGATAGAAGATAAGATTCAGTGGTGGAGATGGTGAAAGTGGAAGGATTGTTGAGATTGTTGACAAGTTTAGTGTAAGGACTACAAATGATCCCTCTCTCAATGCTCTCATTGGATGAGGTTTCCTTAGTGATCTTGGAAGTATCACTAAAAATAGTAGATTCCTTTGATAATTATGTGCCAATACTTTGACTATGTCTGACATGGATTGGGATAGGTTCTAGGATTTCTTGTTCAAAAGGGCCCAATCCTTTTCCATGATAATCCATGCTTTGACATATCTTGATCATGATAGGGTACTTGTTTTCTTTGAAACATGATGCAAGGTCCTTGGTATTTTGCTGAGAGTAGTAAAAATTTGGTATTGTCTCTTCTATGAGTAATTTGTCTTGATAAAAATAGTAGATCCTATTTGATGGGATTCCTATACTAGATCATCATGTAGGCTTATTGTACCTTGATCATTATGTAGACTTGTAGTTTCATGATCATTGTTTGTGATTGTCATTCCTTGATCATCTGAATGCTCAATGGTATCCACTATAACTTTTATTTATTCATGCTTTATGTAAGTTGGATCTTGATTGCAACTATGCTCATTGGGATCAATTGTGATATGATCCAAGTGACTTTTTTGATTGTCTATGTTGGCTTGGGTACGAAGAGTCTCATCATATGATATGGATATTGTAGTTAGATATATGATAGGGCTAGTTGGCTATGTGATAGGATTATTTTGGCCTTGATGATCATGAATATCATAAAGTTTAAGGAGAGGATCAACATAGCTTTTATGGTCATGGATGTCATAAAGTTCAAGAAGATGATCAATTCAATTTTCTAGATCATAACTAGGATCATGATCATAAATGGGACTGGCTTGGCTAGTTTGATCATGGATAACCTGGATAACATGATCTTAAATAGCTTGAATAACTTGAACTTGATTTAGTTGAATACATGTTTGATCTTTCTTTAGATTTGATTCTTTAGATAGCTCTTGAGTTTGGATGAGCATGAAGGTTTCCTTAATAGGATTAAGAGGTTTGGATCATTCACATCATGGTTAGATAATGGAATTGGACTTGACATTGGAATAAAAAACTCTTGAATAGTCAAAATAGGCATGGATAATGATTCATTGTTAACATGAGTTTCTTGCATAGATTGGTTGGACAAAGGATTGCATGATGGTGTTGGATAGATAGGCATGACACTAGAAGGATCTTGTTCATGTCTAAAAGAATTAGGATTCAAAAATCCTTCACATGATGGCACTTGCTCATGGATGAGTATTCTATTTCGCTTTAGATTGCATAATGTTGTTTGTTGGATAGGCATGCTACTAGGGGACTCTTGGATAGTTTTGGAGTAGATATACTTATTGACATGGGGATTCTAATCTCATTTTATTCCTTTGATAATAGTCCTCATAGTAAATCTGAAAAGGATGATTTGGGTGTAGTGGATTCAGATTGTAGATTCATACCTTGGATGGATGGATGGTTGAGTTGATGGGATGAGCTCGAGTGTAAGGATGAGGATAAAGGATTTGCATAGAATTATGTGGATGACATAGAGTATGAAAATGAGGTTGGATTTGGATACATGGATTGAAGACAAGGACCTTGTTCTAAACTAGTGCTTCCCTTGTTGAAGGTATCATGAGGAGATTCACAAAACAAATGTTTAATATTAGCATGATAATTACGACAATCACTAGATAAAAGTGTGGAAGTGGCATGATAGCTAGTGTTAGGATTTTGAATGCAAGACTCTTTATTAGTGTAGAAAAATTGTGATCAACCATCTCATCATCAATGCTATTGTTATCAATATATTCATCATGATGTACAAGACTATCATTATCATCAACAAGTTGAGTGCCACCTTTGATTGTGATTTTAGGCTTGACATTAGCTTTATTGATAGTTGTAGGACTAGAAGTTTTGCTTTGCAGGATAAAATTTTCAAACCAAGGATCTCTAGTGTACATGATGGAGGATTGTAAGGTACTTGGATGCCACAAAGAGATAAAATAAAAATTTGGACTTGGTAACTTTGGTCTAAAAAAGTGACTTGGATAATCAAACTTGGCAGGATTTCATCTTTATTGCAAAGATGCTTCGATCTTGGTTTATGCAAAATTGGTTGATTAGGTTCGACTATAAACTTCTAATTTGGATATGCGCAAGGATTTGTTTGCAAGAATTTGACTAAAAGTGAGTTACCAAAAGATCTAAACAAACAAAAAGACATGATAGTTGACTGACGTTTCAAGGTGACAAAGGCTCATTGGCTTCTATTAGTTTCACACATAGAAGACATGCCAAACAATTAAAGACATAACCTAAATGTTGGTGTCAACTACAGAGCCCAAGATCACAACCTACAAATAAATCTTAATAGAAGAGAGAAGCAACACAAGGCTATTTCACCAGAGATGAAAATATATTTAGATAAGATATTTTGCTAGACTAGGTTAAAACTACCCGAACGGGTTACGTGAAATAACTTCCCAACCTAACTATTATTTAGGCCTAAGATAAACTTAAGAAAGGTAAATGCAATTTACTCTACTACTCAAATTAATCAAGTAGGCATAACATATCTTGTGGATCTCATGAAATGGTTATGGGCCAACCCCCACTCAAAACAGATAAGAGACTCCCACCCCCATTAATACCATAATGCTATAGCTTGGATAGATAGAGAATATATGGTCCTAGACCACCATATATCTATTATTTTGGAGACTCTCATCTTACCAAAAGTAACCCATATCTCAACTATAATGGTATGTGTGAGCATCTTCCCCTCCTACTATAGTAGTGCACCACAAGATATGATGGTCGATGGTCTTAATCTAGGATTGAAAAGGATTCTAAGGAGTCCCATATATACACAAGGTACATGGGGCCCAAACTATGAATAGGATTCTACAGTGACCATCCACGAACATCGCCAAACCAAGTCTCGACACACTGAGGGAATCAGGGATCAATTTGGACTTATCACATTCACCATTAAGGTACAACTTTCATTCTTCCTTATTTATATACCCCACTAGAACACATGGTTGAGGTCATCCCTAGGGGTGGTGAAATCCCTTAGTAGGCCTCCTAAAGTGAAGGAATACTACTTACTTTTGATCTCCAAGATCATGTGAAATGCAAGGAGAGAGCATACTTGAGATAGTACCTTAGGATGGAACAGATAACAAAAAGGAAAATGATGGACTTTTTGTCCCTAAGTTCACTCAAGAGTGCAAGGGGAGAGCATACATCCAATCAAGATCTTAAAAAAATGGCAAACAAATTTTTCCAACTTTCTTAATTTAGTGTGTTTAGGGTAAAATTTGGATAGTTGGTTTTTGATAGTTTGTGTGTGTATCCTCCTTTTGAACCCTAAAACATTCAAGGACCTCATGTCAAGTAGGACTCTAACATCAGGCCCTTGGTCACTTAGGAATGTAGGGAAACTTGGATTTGTGTGATTTAATTACCAATTATGCTTAATTATGGTTAAAACCCATTATGCAAATACAGAAGCAAACAGCTAAATTACTAAAAATGCTTCTATAAAAAGATGTAAAATAATAGACCAATGTGTACCAATTTCTGAAGTTTGGGAAGCAAAATAGTCAAGGACTAATGAGCAAGTGCCCTAGTCCAATGCCTTGATTTTTGTCAGTATCTGGGAAGTCAATCTGCATCTTGTCCCTGCTGTCTTAGAGATTTCTCCATTGCAAGATCTGAAGGACTAATGAGTGGGTGCCTGAGTCCAAGTCCCTATTTTTAGCTTTGATCTACAATTCTGACACTCTACAACCTTCTCTACAAATCCACTTTTCCTACTTCTTCAACCTATAACCTACAATCATGGGAAAATGGGGAGGGGGTTGTGGTGTTTAGAGGCTTGCCTTGATCAAGCCCCAGAGAGACATTCAAGTCTTCCGAACCCTGTCGTCAGAGAGAGATTGTGTGCCCTTGTGATGCAGAGGCAAAAACTAAATGATAAATGCTTAAAAACATAAATGATCTATCACCTTGTAGTGAAGATCTCATGGAATGAAGAAGCTCTTCATGCCATGAACAGATGAATGCTCAAATTTGCAAATACAAAAACATGAACAATACAATATCTGCTCTTGCCACACAATGAATGCCTTGAATCACTTCAACACAAGCTCATGAATCTCACTTGCCATCTAGTAATCATCTAGTTTACAAATGAATGCCTAAACATGCTTATATATGCAACATCAAACATTCCCACCAAGAATTTTGTAATTCAAACTTACCCTATCGGCCTAGGCACCAAATAATGGTCATAAACATACACTTAGAATTTGGGTCTAACCCAAAATAGGGCAGGACTAGGGTGTAGGCACCTAAGTCCTCCCCCTATTTTTGGGTAGGGCTTAGCTCAAAGGATCCCCCTAGGTACCATTTGTGATGACATTTAGGGGATTTCTCATTGGGATGCCAAAATATGATGCAAGATGTCCTAAATGCAGGTAAAAGACCCAGGAGCTAAACCTTAAGAGGGAAAAGCTCTGCCAAGGGAGACATTTTCCAATGTTACATAGTGTAACTAAACTAGTGGAGAATAATTCAAGTCTTTCATTGCGGTGCTACAAAAAATAGTTAGTAGTCTGCAAAATTTATGTCTTTAACAAACTTGAAGTTGCAAGAGAAATATTAGTACAAAGCAATAAATCCTACAAAAAAGTAAACAAAATATTAACACACAACAAATATAATGTCACCAAAAAAATCTTTATGATTTTCTATGTAGTTTTTAAATAGATTCCATTAAAATTGAAGCTCATATGCAAAAGTTTTGGCGATTTGAGATTTCAAAATAAAAGGCTGATTTTCAGAGGAGTATACCTACAAATCTGAGATGATTCTAGAAAAATAATCTTGTAGTGATGTATAGAGGACTAAAGCATCTTTCCAATGCCTATAAAATTGTAGAAATCCAATGAAAAATTAGAAAGTTATATCCATTTGAGAAAAACACCCTCTAAGGGCTAAAAAATGGACACTCTCACGGTTAAATTGTGTTTAGCAATTTGACTAAAACTAGTCACATGTCATAGTTTTTCTCTAGAGTGACTTAAAGTCACTAGAGATTTACACAAAGTTGTTAATGGTCTGGGCTAGTTTGTTCACATGCCATAGTTAAAAATTTAGAAGGGAATAAAAATGGCTTTAATTGATTTTCTTCAGCGTTATTGAAACCTCAAAAATGAAGGAATGAAATCCATGGGAAATGGTGATATGGTTTGGCATTCCAAAATATACTATGACAGCAAATACTTTCTATTTTTGCTGTATGCACACTGTTGTAACAATACAAATAGCCAAAGTTGATGAGTCTCTTTTATAATATGGACTTCTCCCTTTATTTCCCACAAATCTTCCACAAACTTCTCACGTCCCCCTCTTCCTTTCTATTGAAAGTCTATTAAGAGGTGGCTGACATTAGACTTCCACACTTCAATAATATGAATGTGCTTCCATCTATAGTCATCCACGATTCCACTCAAATGGTGCGCTCCACTTAAAGCTTCCTTAAACTATGTTCAAAGTGCAACCCCACCACAAAATCTTGGCATCATTTAAAAGTCTTTTAATATCTTTAAGAGCCCACGTATCATTGACAAACAGGGTTGCGACTCAACCAAGCCTTCATATTTCCCAAGTGATGGTCTTCAGATTTCCTGACTCAGCCTCTTCAAACCTGATATGAAGACTGAAAGTGACTTGGACACGAATAAATATTTTTTTTGGGTAGCGTGTATCTTCCACATCCTCCTTTACACTATCGATCGTTTTGTTTTTATCCTTTGGGCTCACGAGGTGAAGATTAAGCTAACGATCAAAGCCATATTCATAGAATGCCGTTGCTTTAACTTAACACCTAACTGTTAGCGCTAACAACTTAGATCCACCGATCAAAGCTAACAATTAACAATGAAATTGTCACAAGCAATAATAACAAATCTAACAAATAGTCAATGGTTAACAATGCTGAAATATAATCGTTTAACCTTAAGATGCTATGTGAAGCTAGACATTTAAAGGTAAATTGTTAGTTATCGGCAATTTAGGTATGTACCATGGCTTTGAGTGTGATTAGTTCAAGAACAGTTTAAAACTTGCACTTATATTAACAATCAATGGAGAACAAATCACAAAACCGCAAATAATTATGCAACAAAATATTGATGTTTTAATGCTATGATTTGAATCTATGGATGACTTTATGCAGAATGTTTGACAAAGGGTTCAGAATACCACAGTTTACACAAATATAAAAGCATTAATCTAAACCATCTTTTATTCCAGATAAGGGAGGCTAAGCTTTAATAAATATCTGACTAAGATTTTATAAATATCCACACATGGGTGCATTAAACTTAATGACAACAATAGAATCAGAGATTAAAAATCAACAAAATAAGTAATATGCACCAGTAGAATGCTTCAAAACCTGTTGGCTATTATAGTCATGGCTAAAATAAAAAATCTCGCCAAAGTATATGTCATGGTTCAAGATTTTAGGCCGCGATTAGTGTTTTACCTTTTAACTATTCCTTGACATCTTAGGTATTAACCATTATAACAATGATCAACACTTACCATTATAGCAAATGTGAAATCAGAACCTGCAATGGAATTCATGTATGCAAAAAATTTAAACTGCCACAGTAATGTTAAACTTGCAATTCTAAAGCAATAGTTATAGATATGGTTAGCTTTACTCTTCTTTTTCTTTTTTTTACTAAAAAAGGGGTGAAAATTTATTCAAACAAGAAGAAGTACAAAGCAAGGGCTTTACATAGCTCTGTCAAGCTCCACTAAGTGGTCCAACTTTTGAGACAAATCCAGGGGTAATTGACCCCAATCCACAATGTTCCAATTTTGCATCTGATCAGAGGCCCATTTGGCCAAACAATCCGCAGCTCCATTCCATTCTCTAGGAATATGATTGAAAGTAACCGAATCCAAAGAATCACACAGATTAAGAATCTGTTTAACAACCAAAGCTAAATGCCAACTAACATTAGCTAAATGTTGTCTATTCAACAAATTCACCACCGCCTAGGAATCAGACTCACAAGTGATCATTCTCCACCCAAGATGACAGCTGCGCTCCACATCATATAAAATGGAAAGAGCCTCCATCAAATTGTTAGAATGAAGACCCTTATAAATAGAAAACATAAACTGCATAGACACAGAACTATCCTGGCCAACTCCACCAATACCAACATGACCAGGCTTTCCCCAAGAAGAACCATCCATGTTGAGTTTCAAAACTCACTGAGGAGGAGTCCAACGCCCTTCCCTATTAATCTTTCGAAGAGGGTGTCGATAATTATTTCTCATGAATCACCCTTGTTGCGGAGGAACATGAAGATGACTTCAACAAACAACATCTCGAGGATCCACTGCTTCCATCAAATCACAATTTGCCAAAACAGTTTCTCCCAAAGAATGAAGAATTTTCCACCACAAGTGATGGGCCACCAACATCATATTTTGAAAAATTCATCTCGTCTTTAGGAAGCCGAATCATTTAGGCAGGATTTGGATACCTACCTTGCTGCTTCAGGTCAGAAAGTCAATGAGCATAAGTCATCTATTTTCTTTTTTAATATTCATCAGGCTATTCAAAGGCGGATTGTGAATATTTTGAGGTTTGAGATTGCGTCTCTTCCCTTTGTCTACCTAGGTATTCCTCTTGCTGTTGGTAGACAATCCAAGTCTTCCTAGCAAATTTTGCTTGATAAGATGTGTAGGAAGGTCGCTCATTGGATGTATCATTGGTTATCTACTGCTTCTAGAGTGACTCTTCTTAAGTCTGTTAAACAGGCTCTCCCTATTTACATGTGTTTTGTTCAAGAAGCTCCTATGTATTTCCTTAGGGAATTCAATGCTCTCTCATGACAATTTATTTGAAGTGGTAACTTGTCGACTTCTAAGTGGAGCCTTGTTAAGTGGAAAACTGTATGTAGACCAAAGAAAGAGGGAGGTTTGGGTTTATCTTCTACTATTTTGAATGCGTAGGTTCTTACAGCTAAGTTATATTGGTGCTCGTGTACTAGTCAGCATCAGCTATGGGCCCATATTCTCACCCATAAGTATCTTAAAGATGTTAATTCTTTTGATGTTCCTCACTTTCCTTTGGAGGGAAGGGGTTCTATGATCTGGCATACTCTGAAAGTGGGGGCTAATTTGGTTAAGAATCGGCATTTTTGGATCTATCATTTGGGGTTGCAGGCTCTTTTTTGGTTGGATTCTTGGGATGGTCACCCTGAACTATCCTTTATACTTTTCCTACCCTCCAGTCACTTTGTGATATTTTTACTGCTGCAGACTAGGACACAGTTGAGCATTATATGGTTGCACAGAATTGTGGGTTGACTGTTAGTTTTAGATGGAAGCACTCTTCTGAATGGCTATTGAGAGGGTTTGAGGAGGATAGCTGACAGTTGGCTCAGATTCTTGTTTCTCGTGAATGTACTTCTTTGGTGGGACATGATGCTTTGGCTTGGGCTAGCAGAGATTTGTCTGGGAAGTACTATGTTTCAATAGGTTATGTGCAGCTTGTTAGGCAAATGTTTGGAGACATTGAGGTTCCTTGGTGGAAGCACGTTTGGCACAAATTTTCATGGCCCAAGTGCAACTTCTTCATGTGGTTGGTGGTTCCAAATCAGTGTCTTACTTGGGATAATTTGAGTAAGCGTGGTTTTCAAGGTCCCTCGATGTGTGTGTTGTGTTGTAATAGTGAGGAAAGTGTTTCTCATCTCCTTTTCTAATGTTCTTTCTCTAAGGAGATTTGGCATTTTTGGTGGCATGTTTGGAACCAAGCCTGTTGGTTAGCTTTACCTATTACCACAAATGAAAACTAACAAATATTAAAAGAAATAAACATTTAGTAATAATTGTTAGGCAAAAGACCTAAGCGAATAACACCTTAGCCTTACAGGTAAACTCGTGGATCAATAGACAAAGAACTATACCAAACAACCAAGAAAAATTAATGTGAGATAATGTCTAGTGGATGATAACGGATCCACCTTCTCATGAGCAAAGCCAACAACCGATGAAAGATACCTTGTGATCAAGAAGATAAACTAGACAATGAAGTTATTATCTGATGTATAGAGAATCAAGCCAGAAGGAGAAAAAAAAAAGGTATGCAATCTGCAAAATTTTTTTAGAGCAACAAAAATTGATTACAAAGATGGCTTAAAGAGTACAAGTCATACGGTAGGGCCATATGGTTGTGCAAGGGTTTAGAACTTTAAAAAAATAAAAAAATACAATGTTTTTGAAATGGAAAGTGTTATATGTTTTTCTTTCACCTATGAGTTGCTCTAGAATCAATGATGGAGTTGGATTTAGGCTAGGAGGAGACCTGCAAATGTCTACCTCCAAGACTCATAAAAAAATGCACCAAAAATGTACACAAACACAACAAAAAACACTTGCAA
Source organism: Cunninghamia lanceolata (assembly GCA_027924645.1). Classification (NCBI taxonomy): domain Eukaryota; kingdom Viridiplantae; phylum Streptophyta; class Pinopsida; order Cupressales; family Cupressaceae; genus Cunninghamia; species Cunninghamia lanceolata. Next base: position 44,755,848 of record BSBN01000254.1, on the reverse strand, counting down.
GGCAAATGATCAGAAGGTTGAGTGTTCGATTCATGTAGGATTAATGAAAATGTACACACTAAAATGCAGATCAAGTAAAAGAATTAAATACAATGAAAACATTTTAATGCAAACCTAATATGACCTCCAATTAAGGAAGGAAATCAACAATAAATGCATGAAATGCATACATATTACTCATGATCTCATATTTTGCCAAAATAGTCTATTTGCTCAAAGTGATATGGTTGCGGTTGCTCGACTCATCAGCATGACATTGCTCAGAGATTGATCATTGATGAAAATGGATCTTGACTAAATCAATTTATAGGCCACCAAGAAGGATGATCAGTAGAGAGGATTTTTTGAGAGATCAATGGATAAGATCGAATTAGTTGAGTTGGTTGCAAGATCAAAGGTGGAGGATAATAGGGATTATTAATTGATTTTTAATGTTTTTTTGGAGATAGTTATGAATTGGTTAGGGTGGAAAATAAAAGAGTTTCATATTTATTTTGGTTAATTAATGAGAGAAAGAGGAGGATTTAATTAATAAGAATTAATTAAATCATGTGGTGAGGGGACATCAATTAGTAAGACTAGGAAATGGCTTAGGACTTAGGGAAAATGGTTCTAGGATTAGGGATAAATAGGGATAATGATAGGCTTAGGTCCTGATAATCAAGATAATTGGATCAGGGATAAAATCATGATGATAAGAGAATATTTGACAAAAATTAGGGCATTTAGAATGGTTTAGAGAAATCACGTGACAATTGATCAAATTTAGAGGATAAATGGTTGGTTTGGGGAACTAGGACTTGTATTGGGATAAAGTAGTCAATTTTAGATGTCTACACATATCTTTATAACTTGGACCTCTATACTCTAAGTTTTGTATCATTTGTTGCATTGGAATCCTAGTTCCACCCTCTTCACTGCCATATGTCCAATTTGATGTTGTTTTATTAAATAATTCTATGAAAGCCACTTTCATCATCCTTTACAAAAATTTTAAATGAGGTGGATCCTTCTCCCTATTTTTACCTTTTATTTTACTAAGTAGGCATAAACACATGGGATTTATATCCATCCTTATTTTGATATTATCTTCCTTATCATCATTATTTTATTATTTTTTGAACTAACACTTTTTTGAAGTGATTTTGTATGACTGCAGTACCTAACACTATGGTTTTGTAGATTCATATTCTAGGGCATCGTTCTTGCACTTGGAACAATTTCATGTCCCCTAAGGTATCCTTTTAGGTATCCTGTCCTTGCTTATTTTCTTTCAACATTTCATTTTTGTACTTTAGCATAGCTTATCACCTAGTGTCATCAACCTACTAAACTGAGGCCAAAATGTAGTGTGGAAAATTGTGTACCCTCACAATTTCATGATAAACTTTCGCTCGGTTTAGCATCCATGCTAGTAACATGTTTCTAGGGTCAGTTAACAAAAACCTTGGCCTATTTTCCCCATCACTACGGTTTTCCAAAATTCATATTAAGCATTCATTTATTATGGTCTTCTGAGAACATGTGCAAAATTTAGCAAATATTCCAAGGATGTTAGCACTACACATAGATGTCTTTGCACTGCACTAGTGTCCCATATATTCCAAAATTTTAAAATGTTGGTTCTCTTGCTCATTCACTAGATTCCATCAGAGGTAATGCTCACGGGACAATAAAAGGGTCCTCATAACATACCCGATGGGCTAGAGATTCTCACTTTGCATCCAAATGCAAGGTTGAGAATTTTTTTTTCCCTCTCTTGGCTTCTTAAAAAAATCTTGGCTCTTTCTCTCTTTTTGGTTATGGAAGAAATTTGTGAACAAACTATTGAAATTTTTTTCTTGAATCTCTCACTTGAAAAAATCTAAAGACTAGATGCTCTCTCATGTTGTAGAATCCCATATTTTAGTTTTGTGTGGGACCTTGCTGGTGGTTTTGCACTTGGAAGAAGTTTTCTCACAAGGGATTGGATCTATACTACTATTGATTCACCCTCAATCAAGTTCTTAGTCTCCTCCACCATTTCAAAAACCTAATAACATTGTTCCTTTGAAAATAATGATGTTATTCTAAGGTAATATTACATTTATTGTTCCATTGTTGTTTTGGTAAACTCATGGTGTAGACCACCATCATTATTGATTTTCGTACACTATAATATTTTCTCCTCATAGACTAGGGATAATGTTTTACTTTTATTTTATTTTTTCACTACTCTAAGCTTCTAGATGCACATAGGATAAGATCACACACTATTTTTATACTTTTTCTCTATCATTCTACCGATGGAGGTCAAAAGACAAAAATAGGGACTTCCCTGAGGCAAGCTCCTAAGAAGCCCAAAAAAAAAGTGTTTTCATGTTGTACAAGATTAAAGGAAATTATTCAAATGCATGAAAGTTTGTTTCTATCTCTTGTTCATCACTTTGTTATTCTATTACTTTATTATTTCTTTGGGATAAATGCATTATTTTCTTAATTTGTTAATATACTATACAATTGGGTGTTCAAGTTGGTTTTATATACAATCTAGATAGTGTTAGAGATCTAGATTTCACAGTGTTACATGGGTTTCCAAAATTTTATTGATGTTTGGATGAAAATGCTATGTGAAGTCATCCTCATGATGTGTTGGCCTTTGAGACGGAGGCCTTCCTATTTTGGTGCCAAGTTCATTTCTTTGCTTTGTTTCTTCTTCAGTAGTTATTTCTATAAAATCAGTTTGTGATTGCTGGAAATTGTAGTTTTTTTTGTTATTCTTTTGAGTTTCTTCTTATTGAAATTGTTGTGTTTCTATGTTTAGAATGAAATCAGACCTATCTAGGTTAATATGCTCTTCTAGATTGGATAGTAACAAAATTATCTTCATAGACATTGATTAGGTCTTAGTGTATCTATATGATTTTTTTCTATTTAGATTAGATTGTTAATATTTATTAGATTTCAAATTTTCTATACCACAATAGCTATTGACATGAGTCATTTTATTGCTCACAGCATGAAACTCTGATGGTATAAACATAGATATCACATTTTGAGTATATTAGAAATTAGCTAAATTAATGATTAACTATGTGATTTACTTAATTAACCTAGATTATACACAAGGAGTGTTTTTACCTTTTCACCTATAAAAACACTAAAATATATTTATGTAAAAAATAAACTTTATAAATGTAATAAATTATATGACAACTATAAATTCCTCTATATATGTGGTATGGTTATAGAGACTATGTCTAATTATTTGTTTTGATTATAAAGTTGTTAAATTGGTTACGATAGTTTGAATCCTATTTGCTTTGCCAAGAATCCCATGTACCATGCTCATACTAAGCATGTTAATTTAAAATATAATTTTGTTTATGAGATGGTAGATAATGGTAAGGTCAAGCTACAAATTTTTGATACTTAGGATAATGGTATAGATTACCTCACAAAGCTAGTGAGCATAAAGAAGTTCTACTAGTGTAGGAAGGCCATGTTCCTTGGATCATATAGATTTGATTTATGGTTCCTTTGGATTTCTATGTAATATATATGATCAAGTGAGTCAATCTTTTGGAAATGTGATATTTAATTGTAATCCAAATGTACCCATGTTGTATCTCCAATAATCTTGGGATGGGTATTTAGATGCCCATGTTATTGAGAGATGTTATTATTTTATTCTAATTAAATTAAATTGGAATATTAGTTCATGTGGTATTTATGAGGGAAGTTACAATATGATGGTGGATATTAAAAATTAATTAGAACTCATTTATATGACTTTCCTAATTCTAAGTGCTAGAAAAGGGAGTGGAGGATCTTTGATTGATTAATGGGACCTACATGAGTTGTATTCTCCATAATGGAGTTGGAGTCTTTGAGATAGGATTTATTAGAATCTATATGTCAAAGATACCTTATGAGTTACATTTTCTATTCATGGATTCATCGATTGAGCACATAGTCAAGTTTGGTTTTTTCCATACCATGGTTTTGGTAGTACATGGTTTTAAGAATCCACTTGTGGCTTCCTCACAACTAACCTTTGTAAATTATTTGCATTTTATATAGGTTTCATATGTTATTTTCATGTGTATACAAATACTATTGGATTAAATATATAAGTAGGTTACATATACCCTTTTGTATTGAAAATTAATACATATTTGAGCCTCCTTTTCATGGTGAATGTTTTCATAAAAGGGTTTCTCCACACACATCTAATGTTTGTTTCAATCTTATGGTTTTCTAATTTCTTTTTTCTATTATAAACTCACACATAGTCTCATAATGATTAATCCAATATCGTATTAAGAAAAATCAGATTTGGATACTCTTTGCAGAGCTAACATTTGTAGTACTTTACTTTCTTCAGAAAAAGCTACATAGGTTCATGATTATTAAGTTAGGAAGAATATTTGTGATGTTATATACAAATGCTATTCTAATTTTGATTTTTTTTGGTTGGTCTAGTAATTGTCCTACTATATATACATGTGTCCATTGATTAATCTCTCTATAGGGTATCAATCCTTATAGTTCAAACATAGTTTCATCATGCCTACATGTGTTGCAAGTTAAGAGAATGCATTGAAATGTAAGACCCTCTTCATGCCTAAATTTTCTCCTTAGATTTCTAGAATATCTCATCGGATGTATACTCTTTATTTATTCTTGGATCTACATTTATTATCTAGGTATTGTATTTATTGGTTATGATTCCTTAGATGGATCTATATAAATATTTCAAAAAGTGTTTGAAATAAATCTATTTCAATGCAATATATTGGATTTATTTATCAATGATAGATTTCTAAAGAATGTTTAATTATCAATATCCTTAATACATATAGGTGTACATTTTGAATGCTAGAGACACACATATGGTTTTTGAATGTATGCTTAGTTCTCATGTATGGTTTGCTAATGTGTTTTTGTGATTCTTTAAGTTCAAATTGGTTGCCCATGTGATTAAGGAACCAATTCACTATGATTTATCCTTATACTACCATTTTAAAATATTTTAAATATACCTTTCTTACCTATTTAGGAGTAGTTTTTGCATTCCACCATCTTATAGAATTTAGAGCTCATAATTATGTCAAATAATCTATGAGAATAGAGATGATTAAAAAATTAGTGATTCATGTTAGTGTGGCTAACCAGTTGCATAGATTTATGTAAGGTTAGGATTCATGTGAAGTTGTATAAATTAGATTTCATCTTTTGTTGCATGTACAAGATTATTTTCATCTACACTAAAATAAGGTCTTTTAGCGCTATACATAGTTTCAAAATAAATTGTGGGTAGTCAAGGATTAAAATATAATTTGTATTCTCTTTAATTGTCCTATTCTTGAACTTAGGAAAAAATCCTCTCAGTTTTAGCAAATGTAAAAGAAAAATATGTGCCCTCTCCTATTAGTTGGTGACTCATTTTCCCCTCTCTAAGGATGATTCTTGCCTTTGTACCTAAGTTAATCTCATCTCCCTACTTTGATATTGATTATTTTCTCTAGGATTTGTGAAGCCACAACTTTGAGAGCTAAAAGACACCTCACAACATACGATATGTATATTGATGACCATATTGATTCATGATTTTTATTTACTCACTATGACACATTTTTGGACTGCACATGGTCTATTTTTCATTGAGTCTACATTGTGCATGACATGTGTGATATATATTTATTGATTTAACACTTTATAATATTACATTTCCATGCTTTTCTTTTACAGCTTTAGGATTTGAGCTTCATTACCTTATCATTTTATTGGGGGAACCATGACTTCTCATTCCTCATTCATAAGGTCCATTGTGCTATTTTTCTCATTTTTGGGCATCTTAATTTTCACATTTACTTTCATGATTATAGATTGAACAAGATGAGTAATTTTATTGGCCATTAGATGAGGCTCTTAGGGTATTAAATCAGCTTACACATTATGACGATATTGGATCATCCAATTTTATTGATTCATTTTTCTATTTTACTTTCATAATCACCCCCATAGAGTGCACATTATGAGACAATCATAATCAAAATTATGTTATAAATCAATAATGAATGATAGCCTGTAAGCACTACAATCATCCAAGAGTAAAAGTATAGTACTCATTAATAGAAGATTACATCAAATATAGGATAAAGTATATAAAGCATTGACATCTACATTCAACTCACACAAGGAATCCATCATATTGGATCACACTCATCCCAATGCATTTAAATCACCTAGGAATACTTTTCTAGTTCATGTGCATGTTTGGAGCATGATGTTTGTTAAGGTATTTTTAAAGAGTAGTAACTTTACCAAAAAATAAATCCTAAGAATACATCAAAGGATACCACTACCTAGAAGTCTATTTATCCAGGAATTCATATCATAGAATAGAAATGTTAATAGGGATAAATTTCCGGGCAATAGATCTAGGTTTTTTTTGGCCAACTTGATTGATAATAGCAAATTTTGTCCAACATAGAGCATAAAGGAATATTCTAATCAACATATATGATTGTCTAAAGCATTTTCAGATTCCAAAGTACACAGATCTCATTGTCTTTAGCAAGTGGTAATTTTTTTTTGGTATGTATAAGCATTTTCAGATTCCAAAGTACACAGATCTCATTGTCTTTAGCAAGTGGTAATAATTTTTTCAGTTACAAAGCTAAGAAATCACTATCTTCATTTATTACTATTTATAAGTTGATTGTACTTTAGATATGATATAACTTGAGTTGATTCACTTCACTCCAAGAACTCACAAAATTAATTTAGGTAAATTAATGATTAACCTAGATTACATACAAAGTATATTATCCTTCACATCTATAAAAACACTAAAACTAAAGTTTAGGAATTAAATTCTATTAATAAATATGATCATGAAGAAAACATAGGTGTAAAAAAAAAACCAATGCAAACAAAACTTAATGAATTGTAAGTGAATATTGCCAACAGAAAAAACCCATTTTAATTAAATTTTCTTCACACAAAGCCCAAGATAAAATCAAAAAATCCAATGACTAGTTTTTAGTGCAACATGCAGAGTAAAGCATGAGTGAGAAATGCTTTAGTTGGTCCCATGAATACAGGCAAATGGTCAAGAAAAATTTGTATGATAGTCATCAAAATGCTCAGAGAATATACCGATGCATAAGCTCGTGTTTTTAAAGAAAAAAAAATCAAAATGATTCGGCATGTAATCAATGCCGTGTGTGCCCCAATTTATAAGAAATGTACCAACAATTCCATGAGCAGTAGAACCCATTTCTGCAACGAATGCTCGGGCATGGGCGGAACTCATCCTTCCTTGTTTCAGGCCGTCTACAAACGACGTTTGAGCATAACTTCAATTCATTACCTGGTGGGTTGTCACTGAACGGTTGGGCAATATTATTCTGAGTAGGGAATGGTTGTAATCTCTGTAGCCAAAGCCATAGTTGGAGAAATTTCTTACTTTTCTTAATGCGACATTGAAAGGCAAGACGCATTAATAGTTCTGTAGCTGCAGGCATATAGCCAAGTCTTGTAGCTCTCCTACAGAGCTTAATTCCTGCCTGAAAATCTTTGTTATCCTCTGCTCCCCCACTGCCGTTGAACTTTATTATAGCCATTGAATAAATGGCACGGCAGTGTGATGCATTTGCAGCCTTCTCCAAAAGAGAAATTCCATTTTCCCATCGTCTCCAGCGGTAGAAATATAGCTGTTAACACAAAAACAAACACGCCGTCGGTATGAGCTGGGAGAGACTTAATACATTTCATGTTTGAGGGTGTAGCTCAACCTTCAAAAGTTTGGCCTATAAATTTCATAGATGAAAATGTTTAAATTTATTGCATTTATTTGTCATGTGAATGGAGGTTTAAATAGCCACCATTTGTTTCAATATTTTTTTTATCATTAAAAGTACAGCTATTTCACATAACATCTTCACAGTAATTATAATTGGCAGAGGAATAGCTAAATAATTTAGGCTTGTCAGATAAGCTGATCAATATAACTCAATAATTTCAGCTTATGAGGTAAGTTGGTCTAAGTGAAGACATTAACACCATCTCAGATATGCCTCATCCACAGCTACACCCAATAATGTCTCTAAAGGAAAGGCTCATGATTCTTTGGGTGAGTAAGACATTTATTGTAAAAGGCGGCCTAGTTAGGGTTTAGGTTATAAGTGTGACAATCTATAGAGATGCCTAGACTCTTTGGTAGTGTTTCTAATATATGTATCTAATGATTTTTAGCAATATACAAATAGGGGGAAATTGTAAATCTAATAGAATTAATGAAGTAGCAACCTCATTAAGGATAGTTTTAGTTTGGATCTCAATATAATAATACAAACAAGTTTAAAAATTGTTTCAATGTGGTTCTGTGGTTACCTCTTTAACTGATAACTTTGTATCATTCTATGCTACAGTGATTATTGTAGTTTTCAGTTACACCAAAACTTGTAAGTGTTAGTGAACTTCCAACCCAGATGCTACAGTGATTATTGTAGTTTGCCGTAACTTTTAAGTGTTAGTGAACTTCCAACCCAGTTACACAAAAACTTGTAAGTGTTAGTGAACTTCCAACCCAGATGTTACAGTGATTATTGTAGTTTTCCGTTACACCAAAACTTGTGAGTGTTAGTGAACTTCGAACCCAGATGCTTGCAAGTGTTAGTGAACTTCCAACCCAGCACCTTCACGTAGACCCAGAGTGGCGGTTAGTCCACAAGATCATATGCCCAGAGGTGTGGCAGTTAGTCCAACTACCCCTTCAAATGCAACTTGGGGGAGTTGAGGCTCTGATACCATATTGCCGTTACACCAAAACTTGCAAGTTTTAGTGAACTTCACCTTCACCTAGACCCAGAGTGACAGTTAGTCCACGAGATCATATGCCCAGAGGTGTGACCATTAGCCCAACAATTATCAATTTATCAATAAAAAATTAAAATATATAACTGGCAGAGGAAGAGCTAGATAAATTAGGGTTGTCAGGTATGTTGATCTTTATGGCTCTATATTTGTAGCTTATGCGGTAAGATGGTCAACTGTAAAATCATACACGATGCAGAAAACATCGACACCACAATAATGGCAAGGCTGATGATTCCTTTGGTGAGAAAGATATTTCTGGTAAAAGCTAGCCTGATACCTTCCTCAGATCTAAAATTAAGGAAGATGTTGGTGATGCAGGTTTCAGGTTCAAGTAGCGGAGATTTTTTTTACTGCTTATGCTGATCTGTTTGACTGATATTTATAACTTGTATAATAGGTATATTGTGATTTCCAAAATTGATAGTTTACAGAAATATACCTACTTTACAGAAGCGCTAGGGTTTAGATTAGAAGGCTGACAATCTACGGAGCTGTAAAATCTAATAAAATTTCAAAAATACTTGAGGTTAAAACGCCTGTAGACAAAAGGATACTAAAAATATCATCGCATCCATTGTATTCGTTTACCTGGAATCAAAACGTACATCGCTAAATGAATACAATGTGTGTGCCTCAAGACGAGTATATTTTGAGCAAACTAAAATCTTCTAGAATATAGAAGATATTGACACCACCTTAGATTTGACTCATCCACAACTACACCCAATAATGTCCTAAAGGAAAGGTTCATGAATCTTTGGCCAAGTAAGAAAAGCCGGCCTAATAGAATCTTCGATTTTAGTGATGGGGTAAAGCTAAATTTGGGACTTTATGAATTCCTACTTGGTGTTTTATGGAAATATAAAACAAAGTCTACGGAGGACTTAGGGTTTAAATGTGACAATCTATAGAGGTGTCTAGACTCTATGGTAGTGTTTGTAGTATCTGTATCCAATGTCTTTTCTTTAAGCAACATACAAGTTAGTGGAAGTAGCAACCTCAGTAAAGATAGTTTTAGTCAGTGGATCTCAATATAATAGCACAAACAAGTTTTAAAATTGTCATAATGTGGTGCTAATTATGGTTAGCTCTTTTAACTGATAATTTTGTATCATTCCAAGCTACAGTGATTATCAATTTATCAATAAAAATTTTAAATATATAACTGGCAGAGGAAGAGCCAGATAAATTAGGGTTGTCATGTATGTTGATCATTATGGCTCTATATTATGCCGTAAGCTGATCAACTGTAAAATCATACACGATGCAGAAGACATCGACACCTTTGGCAAGGTTGGTGAGTAAGGTAAGGTATTTCTGGTAAAACCTGGCCTAATACCTTCCTCAGATCTAAATCTAAGGAAATGTTGGTGATGCAGGTTTCAGGTTTAAGTAGCGGCAAGGGTTTTTTACTGGTAAAGCTCATCTGTTTGACTGATATTGATAACTTGTATAATAGGTATATTATGATTTCCGAATGGATATTTTACAGAAATATACCTACTCTAAAGAGGTGCTAGGGTTTAGATTAGAAGGGTGACAATCTACAGAGGTGTCTAGGCTCAACCACAGTGTTTATAAGAGAATAAAAATAGAAAAATCTAATAGAATTTTTTAAAAAATTGAGGTTAAAACGCCTGTAGACAAAAGGGTACTAAAAATATCATGGCATCCATTGTATTCGTTTACCTGGAATAAAAACGTACATCCCAAAATGAATACAATGTGTGTGCCTGGAGACGAGTGTATTTTGAGCAAACTAAAACATGAAATGTGTAAGAGGGAACTATGGTCAACATTATTTTTGTGATAAAATATGAGATAGCAGTGTATGTAAAGTGTCCTATTACTATTCCAAGGGTGTAACAGGTCTCCATGTTTCCAGCGTCTGCACATTTTCGGATGAAACGAATATTCTTTGAAGTGTATAAGGCTTGAGAGGCACATAGCAAAACTGTTGGATTCATGCCCAACACGGTAAACCTCTTGCATCTGCATAAACAAAATAAATAAAACGTTTTAGAAATGGAAAATGTTTAAAAGAAAAACTATTTTTACACACAAAAAAAAAAAAAATTCTTACACAAGAAGTGCCCCGATGAAATCCCTAGAATGGTATGCGGTGGAGCTGAGTTTAGAGAGAATGCAGGTGACCAATTCATTTGGAATCCTGTTAAAATGATTGATTGCAGTACTCCTGCAGCCTTCTACCATCTCAGAACTTTCATGGGCATCTTTCAGATCCTTACCCCAGTCTTCCATTTGAGGGGGAGAGGGTGAAGGAAAGCACATTCCGCTCCTAGGTCTCGTGGTATTCAATAACAGAGAAAAAAGCGCATTCAATATGTCTATCACGATTCCCTATTTGTTTATCTGAATACATGATTCCTAGAAGTAAATCTCTACATTTTATCTGAATACATGATTCCTAGAAATAAATCTCTACATTTTATGGTTCATAAAATATTGTAGTGACTAGAACTTGGGGTGAGATGATTCTTAGAAGCAATGGTACGACTTCCAATAGATTCGTAGAAGTCGCCACATTTTAATGTCTATAAAATATTTTTTGGCTACAACTTGTGGTTGGAGGATTCTCCAAGCAATTGTATATTAAAATCCCTCAAATTCAATGGGTACAACTATATATTTGTCAAGATGGCATACTAGAATCCCTAAAATTTAATGGGTATGATACCTAGAAGTAAGTCTCCACATTTTAAAGTCCATAAAATATTTTAGTGGCTACAACTTGTGGTTCGAGAATTCTTAGAAGCAATCTAGAAATTTAAGGGTCATGCAATCCTTAAACTTTAGTGACTACAGCTTTTTGAATAATCTATTAACTATCCTAACTATCTAGAAATATACAAATTTACATAAAAGGTGCATAACTTATATGAAAAAAAAAAACTCTTAAGTAATTAAAATAGATACAAAGGTTTATATATTTCTTAAAAATGCACTTTAAATTATATATATATATATATATATATATATATATATATATATATATATATATATATATATATATATATATATATATATATATATATATATATATATATATATATATATATATATATATATATATATATATATATATATATATATATATATATATATATAGACACACACACACACACACCAAAAAAAACTCTTTTTACTCTGTATAAGAGTATAAATAAATAAACTATTTTGATGCAAGAGCATACGAGTAAATTAGCCATCAACATCAACCAAAATAAATTGTTGGTTTGTTTTCTTCAAGTTTTGGTTTGTTTTGGTATTTGTTGGTATATCTCAGCTTTGGAAGACACATTGCATGATTAGATTTGACAGGATTGAGTTTTTACCATACTTTGGTTTTGGCGTACAGTAGACAATTTTCACTGAAACAATAGTTTAGAGAAATTGGCAAGGTTTCACATTGAATACTCTTACAAGAAGATTGTTGACTCCACCTTAGATTTGATGATGATGGTTTTGTGGTCATATGCTTTATGGTTTTAGAGAAATAATCATTTCAGGACTTGTGCTGTAGATTGACGAAACTTTAACATTTCAAATTCCGTGAGGTTTTGCATGGAATGGATTGGTAGAAAGCTCCAGAATGTTGAGTTACACATCTCTAAAGTTTTTGTGAAATTTAAAGTTTCTAGCAAAGAGTTACAGTGAAAGTCAGTTTTCATCTCGGACACTCACTCCCATATATCCAGTTGCAGTTGCGCAAGTGGATTTTCGTTAGTTGTTTGAAAAACTCATGAAGCATAAACTACATAGTACACATTGAGACATTAGTCATGGATCTAGTTGCTGGACATTCATCATTGTCACACTCGGTTGTATTCATTGATGGAAGCAAAATGTCAATGTGTTACTTATTTGACAAAATATGATAACAGAGGATTATGTAGACCTATGTGTATCTAGTGTGGGGAGTCGATTGACTTGATTTGGGGAACTTAGTAATGCAAAATCTAATTCAAGAATATGTTCAAACCACATAATATAAATTTGATTCAAAGATTACTAATGTCCTCTAAATAATTGTTAGTAGCGTGAAGGTTTGCTTTTTAGATGTAGTGGGAGATTTGGTTATTTATTGTTTGTAGATCTTATGTCGATATCATGGTTGCATCCACTGTTGCTTCTACCTCTTGTTTAGACATTGAAAAGTTCAATGGCACTGGGTATGAATTGTGGAAGCTGAAGATGAAGGATTTTCTTTAGGAAAGAAATTAGTGTTTGTCTATTATGAAAGAGAAGAAACATGATGATGTTGTTCAAGATGAGTGGGATAGACTAGATAGAAAGGCACGAGGTACAATCTAGTTGAGTCTTGTAGATTTGTTCTACTGAATGTTGCAAGTGAGAAGTTTGCACATAGCTTGTCGAAGCATCTAGGTGAGATTGACCAAACCAAGAGTATGGTAAACAAGCTTTATTTAAAGCATAAATTATTTTCCATGAAAATAAAAGAGGGTGAGTCAGTTGTAGAGCATTTAAATTCATCTAATTTGTTATTGAGTCAATTAGCATCTGTAGATGTTGATGTGAATGAGGAAGACAAATGTATATTGGATCTCTCTTCTTTACCTAAGTCATGCGAGAATGCTATTTTGGCTATCATTTCTAACCTCGTAGATATGAAGTTGGATGTTCTTGTTTCAATGTTTCTGTCATAGGAATAGAGGAAGAAAAGTTTAGATAGTTCAAAGGATGCTTTCAGTGTTAGGGAAAGGTCTATGGAAAAAGGACCAAAAGATATTAGAAGGGGTCTAAAGAGAAGTCTAAGGGTCATTATAAGACTCCTAGAAAGAAGAATAGAGTCGAGTGTTGGAACTATAGAAAGAGAAAACATGCGAAAACGAAATGTAGAAATATGAAGAAACAATAGGATTCTTCTACTGATAAGTCTTCAAATATAGGTGATGAGGTTTTACTTTTTTCATGTAATGTTGTTTCTCATTATCATTGGTTGGTTGACTCAGGATGCTCATACCACATAACCTTGTATAAAGAATTATTTTCCACATATGAAGAGTATGATGGAGAAAATGTGTACCTTGGGAACAACTCTACATATTCTATTGTTGGACGAGCAAAGGTAATGTTGTGTATCAATGATAAGAGAATTAAAACCCTCCCATATGTTTTGCATGTTCCTGGATTAGATAGAAATTTGATTTCAGTTTCAAATTGAATGATTTGAGAATACATGTGACATTTGATAAGCATGGCTATAGATTGGTGAGAGGAAACTTGGTGGTGGCGAAGGGGAAAAGATTGGCTGTTTAAGCTAAAATCCACTACTGTTTGTAATGCCTCTTATACATCTGAGGATAATACTAAAAATACATGTATGTTGTGGCACCATAGATTGGGACACATAAGTCAATCTAGTTTAAAGGCTATCTTAAATAAAAAAATTCTTAGATGGTTTATCCTATTCTAATGAGAGTCTCAAATTTTGTGAACATTGTGTGTTTGGAAAATAGAATAGGTCTCCATTTCCTTCAGGCAGTAATAAATCTAATGATAAATTGTAACTTATTCATTTGGATGTTTTTGGTCCAATGGATGTTGAATCAATTGGAAAATCTAGATATTTCTTTTCCTTCATTGATGATGTCTCAAGGTTTACCTCGATTTATTTTAAGCATCACAAATATGGAGTTTTCAATAAATTTAAGGAATTTAATGTTTTAGTTGGAAAGAAATAAGACCATAAGATAAATATTTCAAGATCTAACTATGGAGGGGAATATTGTTCTAAGGAATTTGATGAGTTCTGTAAGCATGTATGTATTGTGAGACAGAAGAAAACTCCATATACACCACAATAGAATGGAGTGGCAGAAAAGATGAATTGGACAATAATGGATAGAGCCAAAAGTATGTTGTGTGAATCACAATTGGATAAATGCTTTTGGGTAGAAGTTGTGTGTACTGCAAACTATTTGGTTAACAAATGTCCATGTAAGACTCTTGTTTCAACTCCTTGTGAAATGTGGACAGGTAAGAAACCTTATGTTTCTCATTTAAAGCTATTTGGCTGTGAGGCTTTTGTTCATGTGCTTAAATAAAAATGAACTAAGTTGGATCCAAATTCTTAAAAGTGTATTTTCATTGGATATGGTGATAATGTAAAAGGTTATAAGATTTGGAATCCACTAACCAAAAAAGTTATCTATTCCAGAAATGTTATTTTTAGGGAACTTAGTGTTATTTCAGAACCTAAATAACCAAAGAAAAAAGAAGAAAAGGTGATGAGAGTGTATTTTGAATTAGAGCATGAAGATGCACCTCAGGAAGAACATAATGATGGATTGGGGAGTGAAGAAGTAAAAGAAGACTTGAGTGAAAGTTCTGATGAGGAAGAATTTGTTGTGATAGAAGAAGTTGGTACAAATGAGCATGCAAAAGAACCTGAAGAGTCTATTACTCCACCTTGAGAAGATCCACAAGACAACATAACCTAGTTGACAGGTATAGCTCACTAGATTTCCATTGTGTATTTGCTTTATTGAGTATTGAAGATGAGCCTAGATCCTATAGGGAATCTATTCATGCAAATGATGATGAGTCTTCATAGTTAGCCATGTAGGAGGAGATGATGGTTTTAGACACAATTGGGATCTTGTTCATTTGCCCAGAGGAAGAAAGGCCATAGGATGCAATTGGGTCTTCAAGAAGAAGTTTGGAGTAGATAGTTCATTGGAGAAGTACAAGGCTAGACTGGTAGCCAAGGTCTACTCCCAGAGAGAGGCAGTTGATTTCAGTGAGATATTTTCTCCTATTGCTAAATTAACTTCTATTCGATTTCTCTTATCCATTATTGCATATTTTGATTGGGAAATAGAGAAAATGGATGTTAAGACTGCATTTTTGAATGGAGATTTTGAGGAAGAAATTTACATGCAAGAGCTAATAGGTTTTGAGGTAAAAAGGAAAGAACATTGGATTTCCATATTAAAGAGGTATCTTTATGGTTTGAAATAATCCCCCATAATGTGGTACCAAAAGTTTGACTCATTTGTGTTGAAATTGAGTTTTGTTAGAAGTGAGGAGGATCACTGCGTGTACATTCATTGTATTGATTATTCTATTTTTATCATTGCATTTTATGTTGATGACATGTTATTTTTTAGAATACTAAGGGTATGATTAGTGAATTGAAATCTTGACTTTTAGGTGCATTCAATTTGAAGGATCTTGGAGTACCTAGGTCTATTTTGGTTATATAGATCAGGAGGGACAGAGGTAACAGAAAGCTTTGGTTGTCTCAAAGTAGGTATCTAAATACCATTTTATAGAGATTTAGTGTTTAGGACTGTAACCTAGTTAGAGTTCTTTTATCCATTGGTACTAATCTTTCATTATATATGTGTCCTAAGAATGAGGATGGTTTAGTGGATATGTCTAATGTTTCATATGCTAGTGTTGTAGGGAGTTTGATTTATGCAATGGTTTAAACTAAACCAGATATTTCCCAAGCAGTGGGAGTTTTTAGCAGATTTATGTCTAACCCTAGTAGACAACATTAGAATTATGGAAAGAGGGTGTTTATAATCTAGTAGGTACTCCTAATTACTATTTGGTTTATTATAGTACTAACAATGTAAAAAGACTTTGGACATACAACAATTATTTGATGCAGATTGGGTAGGTGACTTAAATAGTCAAAGGTCCACCAGAGGCTATGTGTTTATTTTATTTGGTGGAGTAATAAGTTGGATGAGGAAAAGGTAGCCCACAGTTGCTTTGTCCACCACCGAAGTAAAATATATGGCTTCTACCCATGTCTCTAAGGAGGTAGTTTGGTTGAGGAGATTGTGTACAAGTATTGGTTTTGATTGTAAAATCTTTTAGATGTATTCCTATAGCTAGAGTGTTATTTTTTTAGCCAAGAATCCTATGTATCATGCTTGGACTAAGCATGTTGATGTACAATATCACTTTATTCAAGAAATGGTTGTAAGTGGATATATTTAGCTAAAGAAGGTAGACACTCAAGAAAATGTTGCAGATGCTTTGACCAAGCCTATGAGCTTAGAAAAATTTCTTTGGTCCAAAGAGGTCATGGGATTTGTTTCTAGTGCCTGATTATTTTATTGTTTTCCTATGGGTATTTACAATGTATGATGTCAAGTGGGAGAATGTTAGGATTAATGTGCCATCAACTTTGTAAATCTTATGTAATTTATTATTCCTATTATTATTTGTAAATCACCCATAAGGGATGAGAGGTTTCACCAATATCAATCTTGTTTCAGCCCCATGTTTATATCTGGTACCTGATGCTAATTCATCTACGACAGAGGGTGACATGAAGTTTTAGCAAAGTTGAGAGTAACAAGCGCCATTAGATTGAAGACTGAAGAAGAAGAGGAAGTGCATGTATTGTAATCTCATATATTTGAGGATAATACAAGTTGGAGCCTCTATTCTTGGTAAAGTTTTTTACCTAAAAGGGTTTTCTCCACATTACATACTATGTTATGTGTTCAATTCTTAATGCATTTTATTTCTGTGTACTAGATTTTATTTCT